>JAPZEB010000005.1:4456431-4470864 GCA_029783705.1 Chaetodon striatus
CACACACACACACACACACACACACACACACACACACACACACACACACACACACATTATCATTGAGTGATTAATTGACGCTGGTTATTTATATTATTGTGGCGTATTGATTATGAATACAGTCCATCTGGTGCTGGTTTTGTTTCATCACTGTAGCCAGTATCTCACTCTCACTATCCTCATTCATATTTTAAGAAACTGCCAATTATATTCAGCACCAAAATAAACCTGAAAAGCTGCAAATCAGGACGGAAGTACAGAGAGTTGTTGCATAGAGACGATACTCCATCTCATCTAGTTGCATTGGTGTGAACCAGCAGTGACGGACAGGTTTGTTTAAATCTTAAAGTCTTTCCAAATCTTGTAAAGAGTCCACAGTACCAGGTGAGTAAGTGTTAGTACCGCTCATTGTAGTTTGAAGTTTGTAGTAAAACGGTTACAAAAATCTGTGCTGATGTTTTGTGTGTCTTTGCATCCATTTAAATCAACATTATCACTCTGTCTACACAAGCTTGTAGAAAACCTGAGGACTATATAGTATAAATAAAATGTTTGAATAATGATTTTGTTAAAAGAGGACTCCAGCAGTTTTCTACATGATCCTATTCAGCACAAACCTCCTTTATTCTGTGTGTCTGTGTGTTCATGAGTATGTGCTTGGATTGGTTCAACCCTCTGACCACCAACCAAGTTACGTCCAGTGATTCTCGCACACTGACATCTTGACCACACCATTAGCATCTAAATCAACCGTAATGAAGTCCCCATGTAAACAACCATTTAAAAGCAGCCACTAAGAAGTCGGAGTCTGCAGCTCTGAACGGCTCTGTCGCTGTTTTATAAACCTCCACTGCAGTTAAATAGTTTATATCCAGGCTGATATATAACAGTTAAATATTATTCTGTTTAAACCTTTTAAACATCCTAATGTGTATTCCATTTTAGCAAACACAGAGACATCTTATTAACACACTCCATCTTAACAAGGTACGGTATGTGTTGGGGCCACTAATGAACATTAATGACTATTTTATTTAGTGATTATTCTTGTTTTTGACTGATGAACTGTTGTCGTATTCAATTTACATTGATAAAAAAGCTAATCCTCAACTTTGAGAAGCTTTGAAGCAGAAAACATTTGTCATTTTTGCTTAATAAATGAGTTAAATGATTAATGTATTATCAAAAATGGGTAATTTTATGTTAATCTACTGATCAATGAATCATTAAAGCACTAATAACTACAAGATTTTAATTGACGTAAACCTTCTTTAATGATGCATTTACCAGTTTAATTATTCTATTTAGCTTTCATTCTATTTTATTTATAAGAATGTAACTTTAAAAAAAATCTGTTGCAAACTTTAAATGGCAAGTGAACATGTTTGCCCCTTGCAACTGTGCGTGTGTGTATGTATGAGACAAAGACGTTGGAAGGGCACGTTGCTGCACGTGTTTCAACCAAAGCGGCAGTACTCCATGTTTGTTTATACATAGACATCCCCTAATTAATTGCAGGATAATTACTGGCCCTCTTATATTCATTGTTGACTGTTTAAGTACAGTATGTGTCATGCTTTGGATCTGGATGACCGGTCAGCACAAACAGCAACAAAACAACAATGTGTCCGTAGACAGAGTGTGTGTGTGTGTGTGTGTGTGTGTGTGTGTGTGTGTGTGTGTGTGTGTGTGCAGAGCATTCAGAGATTATTTTACAGCACATCAAAGCAACATATATGCGTCAAACTAAAGCATGTAGATACAGAACATACAGTGTACAGTTTATGGGAACTGGGCCAATTAAACTGCATCTCCATTCACTTTTATTGAAGCAGAACGCCACTTGTTGTTGGATCACAGAAATTATGTAACATACGGCATGTGGTGGACACGGGATAGGAAGTGGTGTGGAGTGTTTAATGTCCCGACTACATATATATATACTGTATATGTCTGTGTCCATCTTGTTACAATGCAATTATCTCCTGGGAAACGTTGGTTCCTGGCATTCATGTGGATGTCACTTGATTCGTAGTTCCCTCCCTCATGGCAACTATTTCCACCGATGGCAGTGGCCCCCTCAGCAGGACAATGCGTCATGCCACATCCCAAACACTGCTCAGGAACTTCGCCTGCAATGGTGTTTGGGTTTTTACCTCTTGTTGCCACTTATATGCAAGTTTCTCTTTGTTTTTTGAGGTGATGAAGGTGCAAAACCAAAAAGCAATGATGCCAGGTGGATGTTTCCTCGAGGAAGGGAGAGAGTGACTGAAAACATGCCTTTATAGCCTTGAAGGCCCAGGTGAGCTCAATCAAGGCAATGACCCTCACACATCAGCCAACTGCCCATTGAGGTTGGCTGGGACTTCCACCTTGACATCTGGAACACAAAATATACCAAAGTTTGAAACAATATGAGAAAGAAATAACATCTCCCACTTTGACTTGAAGTCTGTCAAGTGTCCCCCTTTACACTGTACTAGCCATCATACAACATACTTCCTCTACAACCTCTACACAACCCCAGCCATCTTACCAGATCCAATCCCTCACCCAACAACCTTGGATCCAGAGTAGTATCTTTACATAGCAAATAGTGATTTGCTGCTATATTGATGCTCTGAATGCTGCATACAGAAACTTTAAACTCTTTAACTCATTTCACTTTGAATGGCAGTGCAGTGAAGTCTGACAGCAGCATCTCACTTTGGAAACACACATATGACCTCTACTTCTGGTTTAAACTTGTAACATGTTGTGGTTTAAAATGTCTCTGTTAGCACATTAAAACATCAGTTACAGCTCTGTAAGTGATTCACATTTCTGTGTCATTTCTTCCTTTAATTCCTCAAGTGATAATACTTTGCAGGCTGATTCACTGAATGGCTTTAAATTTTTAACAGATTTCTTCTGATTCTGATTTCTTTGAGCTCAAACGAGTGGTGGCTGAAGTTTCCCCTCTGTAGGGCATTCAGGAAATGTGAAACATCACTGACCTAAATAGATGCCACATCCACCATCTGGTTATAGACCAAACAAACTCAAACAGCAAGAAACAGTTACACTAACTCGTCTCTCTGACACACTTTTCATCCCTCTTTTTCAGCTCTCAGTTTGCCTTGTGTGTCACTCGGTTCATTTGTGACTCTGACTGTGGATACAAGAGGATTTACACTCGTTTTTATGTGCATTTAGATGGAACATTGGCAGTAAGATCTGTAAGTATCACTGCAGTGGATGACATGCTTTGTATCTTCCTCTACCAATGTCATTGTATGTATGTGTGTGTTCAAGGAAGCAGGCATCTCCTTGGTTGAAATATAAACAAAAAAGCAAGCTTATTTCCAACTCTGCTCCATTGGCTTTTTTTTTTAAATTTACCATGATGCAGCAGAAACAAAAGTAAAGAAAAGGAAAAGAAAACCTTTAACAGCACTCTGGGAACAACCAGGGAAACTGTTCTCTCAAAAAAGACACTTGTGTGTCACATCTTTTTTACAAACTGTTTTTGCAGAAAAACAAGTAGTTTAACTTAACTCAGATTTTAAGATAAAACACACAGTAGACATTTCGACTTGTAAAAGCAGGAAAAGTGCAGGTGTAAATGATATCATTGACGATGGCTCCATATTAACCCATTCATGTGGTGTTGGAATAATCAGAAAAAGTCGTTCTTAGCTGGGAAAATTCACATGAACGTCCCTCAAGTTGGAACAACAACTTGGAAAGTCTGCAAAAACTTTGGTACACAACTTCATTGCACATCACTTAGGGTGCTTTCACACCTGTAGTTCGGTTCTTTTGGTCCCACCAGAGGGAAAAAACGATTCATTGCTGCATTCTAGTTTTGGTCTGGTTCCTGTGCACATTGACTTTTTGCAAACAAACCAAGAGGAGTAAATGTGAAGTTCTACCAACTGACAGGTGATGCGTTGATTGGACAGTTTTGGTGTTTGTCATCCTGCATCATCAGAAGTCATGTAGGGAAATCAAACTGACAGAAGTTTCTGCAGCAGCACTTTAATGCTTCTGAAGTGTTTATATTAATGTTCTGTGGTTTCACAAAGAGAGAAATAACTGATTGTAAGCATTATTGGTGGGCTATTATTAGACTGCATATTAATCACATGTTCTGAATAATGACTAACACGGAGACAGGATGAAAAGAAGGCGTCTTGTGCAGTAATGATTCAGGGCTTCATACTGTGGGAACACTGTCACACACGTTTTAATGGACTTAATGAGCAGACAAAGCACACAGACTCGGATACAATGATGGCTTTTGGCAGCTAGCTTCTAAATATAATGCAAACCTAAACCAACATTATTTTTTTAAGGTGGCTCTTTTTTCAGGGTGCATGCTGTGCTTACAAATTTTTCATGTTTCCCTACAAAAATCACTGCACCCAAATTCGTACATATCCCATGTATTTTGAAAGGCTGTGACCCCATGACCAATGCGCTGATGGCAGTAAACAGGGAAGCAGTCTTGAGCACTTATAAGGAAGCAGGTTGGGTTGGTGCATGGCTCATAAAAAAACTGGACTTTCAGTGGGACTTTCCCCTGGAGTCGCATGTTCAGATCCTTGTGAACTTTGAGTCAATGTACGTCCTCACCATGTTTCTTTTCCTAAACCTTAGCGCAGAAACTTCTATTGCCTAAACCTAACCTCTGTAACATTATGGTAATGACACAACTTTACGATAAGGACATAACGTTATTCATGGGGTGCAAATTTGTAGGATACCATACGTTGTCAGGTGGCTAACAACTGACCAGTTAAAGCAGCATCAGCTTAGTGCCCTTTCATTTTATGGGTTTAGGGTTAAGGTTAGGGTTTATGTACATGACGCAGAGGTTTTCTGTCCTAAAGTTATTGCAAATGAACATTGTGATTCAATATACAGACTTTGAACTAGGCTTTGTACTATTTATACATTTTTTCCCTCATTTAAGGGTTTTTTGGGGGGAGTTTTTGCTTATCTACTGCGAGGTCCAAGGACAGAGGAATGTCATGTGCTTTAAAGCCCCGTGAGGCAATTTGTGATTTGTGATATTGGACTTCATAGATCAAACTGAAATTGAAATTGAATTGATATTACCATTTGCACAGTCCTTTGAGGCATGCTATGTGATTGGGCTACGATGAATCTGTAAAGCTTTCTGGGTTGCCTTTGGGTATGAAAAGTGCTCTATAAATAAATTTGCCTTGCCAAGTTTAAAATGTTCTGATAAAATAAACATGAAATACTGCAGTGGAAAAAATTGCTCATTGTGAAGGCTGTTGAACCTTAAAACAGTGTTTAAATGATAAATGGTCCAGATGGATCTGACTCAGAGCACCATTTTATTACTCTGTTGGGTGGTTGAAATCTTTCACAGCAATGTGTTGTACTGTACTATCTCCAGTTTTGGAGATTATCTTGTCTTCAGATCAGCTGAGGTACAACATGTTCCTGAGCCGGCTGCACAAGCCAGTTGTATTAGATGTATCACATCTAAAAATAAAATAGAAACTGAATAAAAGAAGACAAACTGCTAACTAACTCAATGGTTATGACGAGCGTTGGCATAGAAACCAATACGCATAGCAACCGTGTCTTGACGGCTGCTCCGCTGTGTAAGTCACAGCCACTATTTAGCGTCTGTCCCTTTTGCCCCGAGGTTTATTTTAGGAGCTGGTCTGGCTGTGTATTCACTGTGTTTTCAGATCAAGTCAAGACAACCTGCAGCGCTCACCTGCACCTGAGGAATGAATGCCAACACACACTCTCACACACACCCCTCCATCCAGCTCTGGTGGCTGTGAAGCTTTGTAAACAACTCTTTGTATCTTTCTGTGCACGCCTCATGCAGGTTTGTGTGAGAAGTCTGTTTGTGTTGCTTGAGCCTCCTCTTGACCTGAATGACTTAATAGGTATGTGTCTTACCATCCCACTCATATATACGCCTCTCTGTCTACATGGGTGGCTTTTACCCTTGAGCTTCTTTATGACCAAACCTATTAAAAAGAAAACCTGGATAATGAGTGAAGGAACATTATGAATGCAGATGCTTTCATACAGGGCAGGAGTGGTCACTGAACATAATGAGCATGAAAACGATGTTAATCATTCAGTTTGCTGTGGCCTTGGCAGTCACCAGGATTGGGTCGCACCAGATATCTGTAAATAAATCCATCTCTCAGTTTGTGTGCAAAGTCTTTCTTAAGGTCTGAAACGTGTGATTCAAAATCAGTTTGCGCCAGAAATCAGAAATAAGAAACACTTTATTGATCCTTTAGGGGAAGTTGTGATTCGTCACAGTCTCTCCGATGTAAAGAGTAGAGAAGTATAAGAAGTGAAAATAAGAGTGTGAAAAAGAAGTTTGTAAATATAAAGAAATAAAATAAAATAGAAATGAAAATGTACATTAAAAATATTAAAAATAAAATAGATATTGTCACTGTGCTGAGGCTGTACGTGTAAACATTTTACCTACACAAATAGAATAAGAGTAAACATAATAAATATGTACAGATGTGTGCATGGTATGTTGAATAAATATAAACATTCAAAGGGTGAAAAATATTGCACAGTTGAATAATTGCACAGAATACTGCAGCAGATAAAATTATTGCACCCAATAGATAATTATGAATTATAAATACAGAAGGTGAATAAAGTCCAGTACCGGTCTATTGACTCAGAGCGGCTGACACTCTGAGGGAGGAGTTGTACAGGTTGATGGTCACAGGCAGGAATGACTTCCTGTGGCGCTCTGTGGTGCATCTTAGGGGAATAAATCGGTTGCTGAATGTGATCCATTCTTTGAGCAGCACACTGTGGAGTCGGTGGGAGACATTGTCCAAGATGGCACCTATCTTAGATAGATAGCCTCCTCCTCACTGACACTACCACCAGAGTCCAGTTCCCCCTGACAACATTACTGGCCTTGCGAATCAGTTTGTTGAGTCTGTTGGCGTCTGCTACTCTCAACCTGCTGCCCCAGCACACAGCAGCAAAAAGAACAGCACTCATATATAGATATAGATAGACTCATCAAACATCCTCAGCATTGTCTGGCAGATGTTGAAGGACCTCAGCCTCCTCAGGGAATAGAGGCAGCTCTGGCCCTTCTTGTCGAGAGCTTCAGTGTTCTTAGTCCAGTCCAGTTTATTGTCGATATGCACTCTCAGGTACAATAAAAACTCAAGAAGTGTCTATTAATAAACACTCTAGTTATGTGTCAGTCGGTAGCTAGGAAACCTCCAAAGTGGCATCCAATGAAAAACAATGACAGTATGAGGAAACCATTTTAGTATTGTGAGCTGTATCACAACTTCCAAAAGTAACACTGAGCAGTCAAGTGAAATCTCTTTTATTTAGCCCAGCTGCACAAAGCCTTTGTCGAAAACCATTAACATGGTCAAATAAGTTTTTTTAGGAGGTTGTGCTTCTTTCCAGTTATGCGACGATGCAAGAGGTCTAGGGTTCAAATCACAGTGAAGGTCTTTCATACAAAACTAAAATATCAGCCCATTCACCAGAAGAAAATATTGCAAAAAAAAAAAAGCCTTTATCTGCATCTCTCCACAGAGAATAAGTGAAGTCATCGAGCAGATCAATGTCACAGGAATGCTTCCTCTAGTAGGTCTAACACCAGTCTACACCGACTCCTCCCCCACAGGTTTCGTAAACTCAAGGAATGCCTTCCACAAACCTTTCATAACACCATTACACAACATGACAAACACATAACACATGCCATTTTGTGTCTGCTTTTATCCAAGGTGCCTTACAGTGCTGTGAATGGATACTATTTTAATATGGGCGGCCCTGGTGGGAATCAAACTTAACACCGGAGATGTTATTACAACAACCAACCCGATGATCTGCACTCAAACACAAACACATTAGAGCTGCTGAGCTGCACTTGAAATCCATGTTTGATCCAGACTGTTGTGAAAACAGGCTCCAACAACAGGCACTTTATCACAACTGATGTAATCACAACTTTAGTTACAGTATATACCAAGGCATGAAGCAGCGCGTTACATCACAGAGCGGTCAGACTTCTTTGTCAAAGTTGATGTTAAATAGTGTTTTAGTACCTGGATGAAGAAAGGAAGGGAGGTTTGAGGATAAAGGCCCATCAGGAATATCTATGTTATGCTTTTACACAAATAAAAGATGAGCTATAAGTGATGGAATGCAACTAAGTACATTTACTGAAATAACCTACAGTACAATTTTTAAGTACATGTACGTCTTACCCTGTCTCTAAGGCTGAGCCCAGACCCCAGAGAAAACTCATTTTGGCCACTTGTATCTGTGATCTCAATCTTTCAGTCACTACCCAGAGCTCGTGACCACAGGTGAGGGTTGGGACGTAGATAGACCAGTAAATCGAAAACTTCGCCTTACGGCTCAGCTCTTTCTTTACCACGACGGTCCGGCACAGCACCTGCATCACTGCAAACCACCGATCCATCTCACACTCCATTCTACCCTCACTCATCAACAAGACCCTGAGATACTAGAGACTCCCTCGCTTCAGGCACTAACTGACTCCCAACCCGGATAAGGCAATCCACCATTTTCCGAGACCCATGGCCTCAGACCTGGAGGTGCTGACTCTCATCCTGACTCGTGTTTAATGTTAATGTGTATTGTTGCCCACTTATCTGAATCAGTATAAAAGTGATTTTTGGTTGTAATCCAGTATTTAATCAAATCTACACCGACTAATACAGAAAACATTGATTTTAGGATTACCCGTGGCAGTGATTAAGTTTCAGTTTTAATAAACTTTTATTAAGGTGCAGAAACTTATTAAAAAGCTCTTACTTTAACCAGGTGCTCCTCATCTCATCTTTCCAGATCTTGCCTCAGTTGTTGGCTGATGTGTAGAGATACGATCACCTTCATGTCCTCAGTGAGGAGTTTAGGAGTTTTTTCTGTTGGCAAATTACACATCTCATAAATGCATAATCTGAATCTAATGACATGATGTCATGACATATAATCTTTGGTGTTGAGGGGATGCTTTGAGATGTGAGATAGGTTGAGGTTTAAGTGCTCAGCTGACTCCTCTCCCCCCCGGGGGCCGAGCTTCAGCCGCTGAGCCCCGGCCTTCAGATTTCATTTAGTGAAAGAGGGAAGACTATCTTGATATGTCTGAGCCTGGCCGAGGGCTTCTCTCAGCCGGCTCTGCCAAGCTGGGCCGTTGTGTAATGGCAGGATGTACGTCTGAGTGGGATCGCCATTCAGCCAACTATGGTAGGGTTCCTTGGAGGGCACGGGGTTTACGTAAGCGGGGTGTGAAGGAGGGCATGGGAGGATACCATACCCTGTCATCTGTGTCTATCTTTGGCCGTGGATGCTGAGAATTCTGGCCGAGACAACAACAGGCAGAGGACATACAGTGAGATATATATGGGGAACATCTGCTGGTCAGCGTCCAGCAGGCCTCAGTGGGAAAGAGACAGCAGGGTGGGCTGCTCCTGTTGCTCTGTTTTATGTGCGGCTTCTGTGTGGAAACTGTTTACGCTGGCACAAACATGCTGCATGACAATATTGAATTTGTGATTGGACTAGTTTTGATGAGTTACTGTGATGGAATATACAGTTAAGTTGCTGTTATATTTCATACAGGTATGAATGACAGAAAAGCTCACTCATGTAAAATTTGAATTTCTAAAGCATAGTAGCTTTGATTACAGAGCGGTTAGCTATGACAAAATCCTGGTACACATGATTTGTACAACACATTCTCACTCTGACCTCGTCACATATTGTAGTTTGGTTATTGACTTTCCACATTGAGATGCGACGTGAAAGGTACCCAGGGTGCATTGGTTGTTGATGTTCTGAGACGCCGTGTCAACTTCAGCCTGTTTCATGCATTGTCTGTTTTCAAAATACACTTCCGTTTCACAGGAAATTTACTGTTTGCACGCAGTCTCTTTCAAAATAAATGCACTATGTTAGTACAACACCGCATATTGCTGTCTTTTTCCTTCAACAAGAAACGCATGTGGTTACATTTTGACAACACGTGCATGTGGTCGGGTTTAGGGAAAAAAGAACTGGGTTTGGCTTTACAGTCTTACAGAAAGTGAACGCTGGTCTACCAGGTGAAAGTCAGTGATGTTGGACCTATCCACCACCCCTCCTGCTTGATCTATTTAGACTTTGCTGCCTTAATTTTCATTGTTGTCCTGCCACATTTCATCCTGGCGCCATTAAACAATAATGGCGACTGGCCGTGTATCATTGGAGTGAGATTAGGTTAGGTTTGTAATAAATGGGCTCAAACATGCCAAAGGCTACAGCTAGATAATGGTTGGAGAGACATGGTCACCATGGGATGTCTATTCTTCAGCAGGAACTAGAGCCGAGATTTTACCTGCCAGCTGTAATATCTGTCAACAGTAGTATGCTAGCTAGCTAATGTCAGCCTCAAGGGCTAGAATGTTTGTAATTGCTTGGCAAATCCGTCAGCTGCTCCTTCCTGACATAATCAAAACTGATTTCAAAACAAACATGCCTGACATTATCAGGTGACTCCATTGAGTGCTCAAGCAGTTAGGAAGGTCTAAGACTGAATCGGAAAACCTTTTACATAACCAGATCATTTGGGCCGAACACTGGGGCCAACCAAGGTCACACACCAGATTTGTCCTCTGATTGTTGGGAGGGATAAATGGATTTATCACCTCCTGCTCTTCATCTGAATTTTGCATGTCATACCAGTCATGCGATTGCAAACAAGCTCTTGGTCATCACATACAATACTGAATTTGTTTGTCTGTCAGAATAACTGTAGTGTTTTTTTTTTTAATATATGATGTTTATTTCTTCATGACAAATCACAGCAGCTTGGCACAAAACATCTGGTGAAACTTTGAATTGTTATGGACCTATCAGATGAGAGGGACGTCAGACCCAAGGATGACTTACTTGTTTCATTTATTGTAGTATTATGACCAAAGTGACAGCATTAAGATAGAGAGTGTTTTCTACTCTTACCTTTGCAGAACATTGATCTGGCGTTAAGTCTTGTTATAGATATGTGTCACACAATCAAACATTCATCTTCAGTTTGAAGGGACTCTTGTGTGTTAAAAAAGCAGAAACTCCAAAATGACTGAAGATATCAACGTCAATACAGTCTGAAACAGCTGGATGTAAGTGTGGACATTAACGTACAGTTTAAACAGAAAGGGAACACTGTTATAGCTCCTGCTGTTGCAATCCACACACACACACACACACACACACACACATGGAGCTATAAAAATGCTGGGAGGAATGCTTGGACGTCACAGCTCTGCTAATGTTATGTTATATTTGTTAAGTACATAGGTGGTAGGAACATCTGCAGCTCTGTGGAAAAGAGGACAATTTATGCAGTGAATGGCTAAAACAAGACTCCCCTATTACAAATATTAAAGCATTCTAACACAAGCACTGCCAGAGCAGCAAATAGGAGGCTCATAATGAGACAGAACACAGAGTTCTTCGGGCCAGTCCTCTGCAAATTAAAGGCAATGTGGCATTCGTTATGATAAGCTGCAGAACAGCCTGTCAGAGGAAACAAGCTAATAAATCCATAAGAAAATGTCACACGTCTGCACACTCCATTGTGCTGTTGTTCTTCGCATTTGTATCTTCCCCATTGTTTTCTGATGTTGTTTAGAGGAAATTTGATTCTGAGTTATTCTTAATACCCAAGACATGGTGTGGTTTGTGTTAACATGAAATAAATGACTGTAAATTATTCTTTGGAGAAAAACACATTTTCAGAATGAGATGAGTCTGCAGCATGAAAATTTATTTTGTTGGTGTCATTTTTGCCAAGTCTGGGTCACTTCAGGTTACACTTTCGACTGTGGTTTCGCTGACAAACAAGACAAAACTGAAATTGACTGGACTTTAAATGCAGCAGCGAGAAGTAGAAACCGAGTAGGCCCAAGCTAGCAGCTGCCGCAAGGTTTTAGCATGTTCCTTGTCTCCAAAGGAAAGCGTTGATTAATGCTGGCACAAAGGGATTCTCCTGTTTATGGCCGTATCTTTCCCAGTCAGCAGCTCCAGTTTACTCAAAGATTTTCTAGCTGGAAAAGTAAATGACTTGTGACTGATGGAGCAGTGATTTGAAGCCAGGATACCGTCATGTTATTGTCCTTGTTTGATGTCTGTCTATCTCATGAACATGCTCTTGTATTAAACCGTGCTCCTGATCAAGAGTGTGCTTGGCCAAGAAATGTGGTTTCTCCAGCAGAACACAAAAAGCCTGATGTCACTTACTGTCTAGTCGTTTAGGTCAAACTGAGTTTAACTGAATTGATCTCATAACCTGCCTCTGGAAAAACACAACGCAATCACCAGAAAAAATGTTGGTATTTCAGCAAACCATATGTAAGTTACATTGGTATGTTATAATGTAGAGGTTACGTTGAAACTTTACATTTCTAACAACAGTGTGGATACCATGTTTTTATGTTTAGGCACAAACATCAATTGGTTACAGTTAGGAAAATATCATTTTTTGGCTTAAAGTAGCACAAAAACTGCTGGAAAAGTGGCAACTGGTTGTTATAAAACACCCATGTTTGGTGGCCCAAAAGCCACTTGGAAAGTGATGATGGGCCACTATAATTCACCCATGTTCATCGGCATAAAAGCTGTTGGAAAACTGGCAAAAAGTTGCCAAAAAACACCCATGTTCGATGGCACAAAAGTTTCTAGGAGAGCAGTGTTGGATTGCTACAAAACCACACATGTTTGGTGGCACAAAGTCGCTGTGAAAGTGATGACGGGCTGCTACAAAGCAACTATGCTCAACAGTATAAAGGCTGCTGGAAAACTGGCAATGTGCCGCGAAGAAACACTCAAGTTTGGTGGCTTAGAAGCTGCTGGAAAAGTGGCAACAGGTTACTAAAAAAAACACCCATGTTCGGTGGCACAAAACCCACTGTGAAAGCGATGATGGGCCACCAAAAGGCAGCCATGCTAAACAACATAAAGGTTGCTGGAAAACTGGCAATGGGTCACCAAAAAACACTCAAGGCTGGTGGCATAGAAGCTGCTGGAAAAGTTGTAAGGGGTGGCTGTAAAACACCCATGTTTGGTGACTGGGAAAGTGATGACGGGCCGCTAAAAAGCAGCCATGTTCAACTGTATAAAAGCTACTGTAATAGTGGCAATGAGTTGCCAATAAAGACTCAAGTTTGACTGCACAAAAACTGCTGTCAAAATGATGATGGTTGAAAGCAACTATGCTCAATGACATAAGAGCTGCTTGAAAACTGGCAGTAGATCGCCAAAAAAACACTAAAGTTTGGTGGCACAAAAGCTGCTGAAGAAGTGGCAACAGGGTACGTCCAATGGCATAAAAGCTGCTGGAAAAGCAGCAATGGATCGCTAAAAAAAAACCCCACGTTCGTTGGCACAAAACTTACTAGAAACGTGGCCACCTACAACAGCGGTCTGCAGCTTAGCAGCTGTCTCATCTCGGTGTCACGTCATCCACCAGCCACCCAACCTCCCAGTGACAAAGTCATCTCATATACTTCGTCACTTCAGAATTGTTGATATGATACGTACTAATGTAACATTTGCAGGAACCAACATTTTCTTCGGGTGACGATGCTGGGAAAGCAAGGTTTCTTGGTAATATGATGTTTAAGACAGTTACTGCAGAAATACAACAGCATCTTGGTTACTTAACTACATACATACATTGAATGTGTTACTGTAGAGTGGTTAATGGATGTTGTTTTCCATCTGCTGCTAACTAATGATGAGTGCTTTAAGCCTAGCCTGGTAGGCAGCACAGTTGAACTCAACCCTGGCCTCGACCGACCCCCTCTCACAAACCTCTTCAATAGTCAAACCCTCTTTTGTTGTGTCTGAATGATGTGGCTGTGGACCACATCTCTGAGACTCCAACACAACAGTGATTCACCAAATGAGTCACACAGTGTCACTCCTTAAAATCAGCTTACAGTGTTCATTCACCCTGTGGTCCCATCTCTGCCACTGAAACAGCTCAGTGTGGCAGAAGGGTTTGGAGAGAGATGATTTTAATGCTGCTGTGGCACATAAAGTCATATACAGATATATGTCAGCATCATAAAAAAACAACAACTCAATGACATCAGATTTTCTAATATATTCTAGAGTTTTAATTTCTGTCAACTTAAGCCAAAGTTATCCTGTTGACTCATGACAAAATATCATGTTTTCTAATGGTTGTAACCTTTCTGACGTTTTCTCTAATTGCGTGTTTTTCAGTCCCGATCTAAACCCATAATGTTACTCAGGAGATAGCTGCTGTTCCTCCCTCCAAATGTACCTTCTTTCTACCAATCTGAGGGTTATTTTTATGGGCTTTTAACCAATCAGAGGTCTCTCTCTAAAGCTACCACATGCTGTACTTCCTGGAGG
>JAPZEB010000005.1:4527165-4538139 GCA_029783705.1 Chaetodon striatus
TTTTATTTTTTTTTTTTTTACAAAAACTCAAATGGATTTCTGAGAAACTGTTGATTTGTTGAACTTGTCAAACTTTTAATACTTATCCACTTGCAGGTAACTCAGTGCAGTCCCTCCAGAATTTTATGGGCTTTTTAAAGGATTGTTGCGTTGCGTTACAGAAAAGAAGATCCCACACACAGCTCAGCATCACACACCTCTGGACCTTTGTCAAGAGTATTTGCAAGAGTATAATGCTCCTGATGAAGGTCCGGAGGGACAGAAACATCAGTATAACCAATGAATTGTGATGCTGAGCGAGAGCAGTGTGTGGAATTTTCTAGGCATTTTTTTTAAATTATGGAATTGCAGGAGTAAGTGATAATTGCAAAAGTAGTTGCACGAATGTTACCATTAACCAGCATATTTCATCTAACTTAATGATCCATTCAACACTTGTCATAGATCTGGATTAAACAGCCTCTGTCATGGTGTTTTGTCTTGTCTGTTGTCTGCGAGTTTTAGTTATTCTCTGGTTGTCTTTTGTGGTAGAAAAGTGTTTGTCAGTCGATGTCGCTGCACATGGCACCAAACAGTTAACCCCCGCTATCATGCAGAACATCAGAGAATTGCTTTGTACAATCTTCAGCAGTATTTTTTTTGCTAAAGGTGCGACATATTCTCACACAAAGGTTCGTATGATATCCTACAATTTAGTGTCACATCAATGATGTCACATACTTAAAGTAAAGTTATAGAGGTTAGGTTTAGGCTAGTAGATTAATTGTGGCTAGGTTTAGTAAAAGAAACATGGTCACAACGTTCCTTAAAATGTCCCAAAGCTCTCGGGGCTGAGGACTGGTCTCCTGGGGAAAGTCCCGTGCTTTGTAACCCATCAACTTGCGTTCCTACAGAACTACTTCCTTCTGTATTCCTGTCTGCCCATTGGTCACATGACTGCAGCCTCCCCAAAATCATGGGTTACTCGCTCATGATTAAGTGAGATATACAGAAATTTGGTGCATTACTTAATGTAGCAGAACATACACACAGTGCACGAGAACAGCCTGAAGCATCATACCAACCAGAAATAAGGAAGTGAGTTTAGTGATGTCACGCAGGGGACTACTGTGATTGATGAACACACAGGACATTACCATGATTGTTCAAATTTGTGGACAAACTGCTTGATTGGACGAAGTTGCAAGATTGCGCAGAATTCACAGGCATCTGTTGAACTTGCATTAACTGTTGCGATGGAAACATCCTGGCGGGACTGTCTGTAATATTTAAGTCGTAACCGTGAAACCAATGGACACAGAGATTTAATCCCAAATGCTTAAACGCTGTTTGCATGGTCAACAAACCAGTTTAACTTCAGCTTTGATGGAGGTGTGTTCTCTTCTTGCCTCCAGCCTTTTAAAAGTAATCACTCCCACCTACTCTGAAATTCGTCCTACGGTCAGGTATACTGTAGCTGCAGCTATAAGGCAAAGGTGTCATGCGTCATGCCTGTGTAGAAAAAAAATACTGCGCACATTCCTCCTCATCAGTCATGTTATTCTTGGCTCTGGGCGTGCATTCTTACACCTGGTCTGGACCCTCAGCAAACCGCCACCCTGCCGTACAAGAACAGTCAGCTTCTATATGGCACTGACTGCCAGACAAGGAAAACATATGATGGGCCCTTCAAATAAAAACACACACACAAACACACACACACACTCAGACAAGCTCAGCAGTGAAACTAAAGCATGCTTTCAGGTACAGGAGCTGCGTCAAGGCGTGCGGATTAGATCAGGAAATGACCAGACGTTAGTTCATTTTTCAAAATAAAAGAGGCAAAAACTTGAGTGACCATCATCCAACACCTAATATTTAGTTTACTAAAACACAGTGACTCTAAATGTGTAAAATAGATTATAATAAAGACAGTTCAGCAAATTTCACAGGTTAAGATCAGGTGTACATTAGGGGAATACAGAAATAAAAAATTCAACTGGCACATCCAACTTCTACTGTACATACAATAATTACAGGAAACTCTTTGTGTTGTATAAACAACTTCGAAAAAATATTTAGAATGACAACTGAGGCTGAGATGATGAGATCATAAGAAGATAAGATTAGAGACTGGAGTGAAGCAACACACAAATCAGATAACAGACAAAAAAAAATCCGTCAGTCAGCAAAAAAGTGTTAAATCTGACATCAGTTGACACAAGTAACAAACAAGTTAATGTCCATTACATAATTTTACATAATTAAAAAAGCCACACCACAGAGCTATATATTTTCTTGTTACACTTATGACTTTTTGTTGTTGTTACTCTTAATGTTTTAATTTATATGAATCTTTGGAATACAAATGCAAAGGGGCGATTGCTATGATAATAATAATGAATAATTATTGTACTTATTTTCAAGACCTTATTTAGTTTCCATCAACCAACACTGCTATAGTGAAGCAATACATAATATGTGTCAGTTTTTGGCAACTGAATTAAAGCTGTAGTTGGTAACTTCAGGTAATATGTGACAAAAAACATGTTGTTGTGCCTCCTCATAGTGTTTCTAATGATATCTGCCAGAATCTGCTACGAAGGAAAACAGCCAATCAGAGCCGAGGAGTCTCTAACACAGCTGTCAATCACCTTAATCACTGTTTGTGAGCTGTGACGGTCAAACAAGGCAGCACTGATGAAATATGAGTCAAGATTGTGTTCCTGCATTGCCTATTGCTCACCTCAAATGTTTTCAGAAACATATTTCAGTGTACTGTTTAGCTGTTAAATGAGAGTGTTTGTGACCTGGCTGCCGTGTTGAAAACATCTGAGCCAAAATGCTGAGCGGCTAGAGCACACGTTCTCATTTTACAGCTAAACAGTACACTTTAATACGTTTCTGAGAACATCTGAGGTGAGAAATAAGCAGTGCAGTGACAGAATATTGATTCATGTTTCATCAGTGCTGCCTGGTGTGACAGCTCTGATTGGTTGTTTTTGCTCAGCTATGGTAGATTCCAGCACCAGGAGGAGGAGGATTTTCTTTCACAGATTATCTGTTTCATGTACTGTGGAAATAGTGACAGTTTCAGCAACAAACTACAGCTTTAAATGCAGTTTGAGTATCACATGTACACAACATAAACTAAATTATTAAACCGCTTAAAAGTATATTTTAAAACAGGGTCCATCTATATAGCATAGCAACAAAATTAGCTATCCTATTCAGGATTCCCACCTGTTCATATTTCACTTTAGTGGGGCACATTTCCTGAAATTTTTTTTCAGGCCTCATCAAATGACCCAGATCAGCTGACATGCAGATGCAAATCAACTCTTTATGTCCCCTGGATGGCATGCAGTGGACTCTGGAACTTTTAGGGACACTTGCTGTCTGGGGCTACAGGGAGTTTCCTGCTATCCATGGTCAGCTTTAGTTTAAATGTTTCACTAAGGGTTAACTCTACTTGTCTGTAATTTTAACACACACTACTGTCAATAATATTTCCCTTTATCACGACTTTACACTATATTTTAGCTCATGTCATAAAAAAGACGCACTTTCCCGTTTCATAAACGAGGTTTTACTTTGAAAATTAAGAGCGGAAGTTGTGTGTTTCATCCCCTGTGACTTGCCAACGGCAGAGAGAGATGAGGCGGAGCGGGGTCTCAGCGCTCAGAGCAAACAGCGCTCAGACAGAGACACACACAGACACACACACACTCACAGAGGAGTACAGCGCGCAGGTTTCACCTCCTCTTCTCTTCCTCCGGATCACCTCCTCTCCATCATGGATTCTCCTCGGGCTCGTGTCCTGCTCTTTGCCGGATAAACTTTGGACTTACACTCGTATGATGGGAATATACTGTCTGCGCGCTCGACCCCGTGGATCTATACAGTCTTGATGGAAACCATGTCACCGCAGCAGGGGACCATGGGACAGAACAGGTCCGACTCTCTGACGGGACAGAGCAAGGCGCTGCCCGACAATAAGAAGGTACAAGTGACGCTTCTCTGTGGGGCTGTGGGTGCTGATGGAGAGCTGACCGTGGGCACGGTTTGCGTTTTTACGCACAGAGTTTCCCGGTGCTCTCTAAGGAGATGTGAGGGGATGTGTGCGGTGTCTTAGTCCTATAATATCCCTGCAAGAAGTCTCGAATAGAGACTATATGTGATATCTCTATGAAGTTGTTTTGCTTTTATTGCGTTATTTCTACCATTTGTTATCATCTCACCCGAGCTCTCAATACTCTTGCAAATCTGCAGTGTGGCGTGCGTCAAGTGAGTGTCAGTTCTGGACTGGATAAGGTGATGACTTTGGCTCTGGTGTCATTGTCATGTCGTGTTTAAAATAACAAGCACGTTAACATTTCTCTGGGTTTGTTTCATCTGACTTCTGTTTTGCTCGATTCAGTGTGACTGATTTATCTGATACATCTTGCTGTCTCCTTTGGATCCATGGCGCACAGACGCTGTGCAAGTGTGCAAAAGTCCAGTTTTTCAAGTGTTTCAGGAAAAAAGTCTCCATATTTTTTGATATTGTTAATTAATATTAATATGGACACCAAATTTTGACTGGATTGAACAACTTTTTAATCAAGAAAAAACCTCAAATCCCCATTTTACTACTAGAAATGTACGCCATCATGAATGGAACAGCGTCTTGGGTGTCGAATAGGAGCCAAACAATAGAGCAAGATGATATGCTGATATTGATTATTTGTTAGTCAGACAGACAGGAGTCAGCATGCAAACACAGAGGAATGATTCATGGAGCCATCAGTTCTCCAAAGTTACTCCTCATTACTCATCCTAAAGCAATAAAAAATAAATACAAGTAATCATTTAAAAACTGAGTCCCGATCTCTGACTTTACTTTAATGCAGTTTTGAACCCCAGTTTTAGTCTTTGACAGTGTCAGGCACATCAGTGATACAGGAGATGATTCTTGCTCTCAAGCAGCAGGTCGGCTAAATTGTAGTAAACAGCGCCCCCACCCAGCGCGTGTTTAAAAAGGTGTAACTGCATCTTTCAGCAGGCAGGATGAATGTGTGTAGATCTGCAAAAATGGTACAAAAAGCAGAGATTTGGTGGCAAAAGTTTGTAATGAAAGTTAAGTCAAGACCTCCAACAGAAACAGCATGAGTGATATAGAGAGATTACCTTTGTCTGATCATAGAAAAGTGAGCTTTTTCTTCATAGCTGCAAAAATGACTCAATTAATCAATTAGTCAAACAAAGAGAATTAATTGGCATCTATTTTGATAATCGAATAACTGTCTAGCAATCCTCAAAAAAAAAGAAATACATCCAAGTATCTGTTGGTTTCATGCTTCTTAAATGTGAGTGTTTGCTGCTTTTCTTTGTCACTTATGACAATAAACTGAATAGCTTTGGATTTTTGGACCATGGGTGCAGACTGGGGGGGAGATACAGGTGATACATCCCCCTCAGTGATTAGAACACAGGCATTCCTCACCCCCAGAACAAACATGAAAGTAGCAAAGGACTTTTATTTCGACGTACTGCTAGAATGCAACTCATAGACGCGACAATTGCTCAGGTAATGTAGGTGGTTGAAGTGTGCAACTTTAGAAGCAACAGTTGCAGAAAAGGTGAAGCAACTCTGCACAGTTAAAGCAGGAAGTAATGTGACATTTCCAGCATAAACGGACGCAGGGCAGGTGTAAACTGGTGCATAAAATTCACCAGAATGCAGCAAATGAAGTGTCTGATGAAACCCCAGACTCTCCCTCAGTCGGTCGGACAAAACATGCCATTTGAAGACGTCACCTTTGGCTCTAAGTGGTGACACAGGGCGTGTTTCACTATTTTCTGACATGTTATTGATGAAATTGAGAAAATAATGGGCTGAGTAATCATTTATGAAAATAATCATTAGCTGCAGCCCTACTTCTTTGTGCCTCGAAATATTCTTTATGAGTCATCATCTGTACAAAGCAAGCTGAGCAGAGGAATGGAGTTGTGATGACAAAATCAAACCAACACAGATCTATTCACTGTGTAAACTTGGCTACAGATTAACATCCAAATCAATGCATGATGGTTAACAGTAACTGTGCGACAGCAGCTCTAAGCACTGTTACCGTGTTGAACACACAATTTCTTCAACCCAATACATCACTGTTTGGCACCAGCATACAGTTACTCATGTTTTCTCAATGTTGTTGTAAGTATTTCACCACGTTCCAGCTCTGGGCACGCTGTTAGTACAATTCTGCCACATGAATCCACAAATGTTGTTACTGCAGCCCCCTTTTTTATGAGCAGTTGCTGCACTTTGTCCTGGTTTGGAGAGTTGTGCACTGCTTTGGTAAGATGTGAGAAATGAGGTGTCAGGCAGGAGTTTTGCTTCATCATCACTGACTGAGAGCGACTGCATGTATAGAGTTTGCTAACACCTCCCACTCAGCACTCACACTGTTTGAATATTTTGACACAAACATCTCAACACAAAGTTCATCTTGTACTGTACCTGACATGCATGACAGGAATATGCATAACATGTATGTACACTGTGTGTGATATATCAGTGTTTGTGCTGCAGATTTTGCTGAGATTATAACGCTGGTGTTTTTTAAGTTAGTGCCTACAGTCAGTGTTTCCTGTTTGCTTTCTGCAGACAGTCAGCATCATTTGAGACAACAGGGCTTGTTTCATTTCTTTTGCAAAGGAGGCTTCATTGTTGTTTCATCATGTTCAGTGGAGTAATTTCATGTCAGTGCTTCATATGTCCTGTTGCACCTGCAGGGAAAGCAACCATGTGACCTCATGGATGTTACTGTCATAATCAAGCCTGATTTCACAGATGCACAAATGTCTCTTAAAGGAACACTTCACCTTCACAATGAGCATTTCTATATCAATCACTCACCCTATGTTAGGCTGAATTTGTGAGGAAAACCTTTGTTTTCTCGCACGCCTCCATGGTGAACGAAGAATCCAAAAACGGCGAACATTCTTCATGAATTGAAGTGAACAGGGTCCGCATTTAACAACAGCAAAACTATATCATAACATCCATTTACAAACTCTCACACTACTCCTGCAGTATGATCTTGAGTCTCATGTGTCCAGTCGTTTGCTCAGTACTTCCCAAAAACATAAAACTTTACAATATGAAACACTTCCGCCTATGAGCAGAGGTCAAACACATGAACATGCCCAGATACACTCCTCTTCTGTGCATGAGTTGTCCGGGAGGTACTGAGTGTACGACTTGGATAAATGAGAGTCGGATTATACTGCACAAGTTGTGTAAAGTTTGTAAACAGATGTTTTGACACTGTTTTGTTGCTGTTAAGAGACCCTGTTTACCTCAAGTCATTAAGAATGGTCACTTTTTAAAATTCTGGGTTCACTGTAGAGGCATTCAGATTCAGATTCAGACAACTTTATTAATCCCGTCAGGGGAAATTTGTTTGAACAGCTTGCCTTGCACACATACTATAACATACAGTAACATGTAGACACATAAGTAGATGAGTAGTAAAATAAAAAACAGAAATAAAAAATATGCCAAGGACTTCAGTGGAATAAAGAAATCTATAAACAATAAAAGTTAATAGACAGATTATCATAAAACAGATTAAAAAAAAAGCCCCAACAAAAACAGAAAAATTTTCCTCATTAATCCAAGAGAACACGGGGTGAATAATTGATATACCAATGGTCATTTTGTGGGTGAAATATTCCTTTAAAACAGAAGTCCGTCACTTGTGGAAAGTGAATGGAAAACTGTTGGCCTTGCAGACTGAACTGTGACAGTTTCTTACATAAAACTAATTAATAATAATAAAGAAAGAAAACTGTCCCATAATCTCACCCATGATATTTTCCACCATCCATAAACCCAGTTAAACGTACTCTCTTACTCTTTGGGGCCTTTTCGTCAGCCTGGCCCAGCGTTCACTTCGGGCCAGGTTTGCCACCGTGAAATCCATTTTTCAAAAACAGCACGTTTGTAGAAATGTAAAACAGATGCACGTGTCCCATGATGCACATCATGTTACACTGTAGTATCTTTGGCCTGTGTGAGTAACATGAGCCAAATTCTTTCTTCAACACTTCTAGAGGAGAGGAATTTTACCCATAAGTCACTGCAAAATGAGTTCAGGAAGCACAGACTGATTAAATATCTCTCACGACCAGATTGAATGACTGTAGTGTGTGTTTAGGGCTCACATGGTTTTGGTATGTTGTAAATAGATTACATTAAAATAGCTGCGGTGGCTGCTGGGATGCCTGTCATACTTGTTTGAGTCAGCATACAGTTTATCATGTTACGGTGAGAATATATGAGGATCATAAACAACTATGCAACTGCTGGACAACATATTTCTCTTTCTCTATGTCGATCTGTCGATTATGTTTCTGTCGGTAATCATCTTTAACCATTTAGCTCACTTCCTCTTTTCCTCTTTTCCTTCTTTATGGCTGTTACTTCTCCTTTTCTTTCAGTCAACATCCTCCTCTTTTCTCTGAAATTCTCCCCCTCACACACCCACACACACACACACACACACACACATACACTGGATTTTTGTCTGTCTCTCTCTCTGCCTGTATTTCCCGCACTGACCACAGCCACAAACACTGCTGACTGTGTGCTTTGTGACCATGTTGTCCCCTCCTTCATAAACATGTTAATCATCATGGGATGCAAACCATCACCTTTAGCCACCACCTGCACTGACCCACCGCCTCTCTCTTTCTCTTTCTTTCTCTGGCTCTGTAGAAGATGAAGACCTTGGCCCAGAGACGACAGTCAGCTCCCTCACTGGTCATCAGCAAAGCACTTACCAGATCGAGAAGCACATCCAGGTATGAGCGAACACACCTGCTTTCATAATAAAGGGCTGCTGTGGCTCTGATGTCATTGTTGGCCTGTAGACCCTCAATGAAGCAATGATTTCTCTCAGTAGATGGTGTTACAGATGTAGCTGCTGCAGAGAGCACCACTGGAAGACAGGTTAATCCCACTGTATGAGTTTTACTGGTTTATGGGCAAGCTGTGGTTGAAAATCAACTACACAGTTGATCTAAAGTTGTAGTTGTACCTTTAAGTTTACTATTTCTGCATTAACAGCTGGTACTAATAAGGATTTATACAGTTATGACTTGATTAATATCAGTGAATCATTTCTTATTCCCTCTTGCTGGTGTACACCTTCCTACAGTGTGACCTTTGTTTAGTCTTTTTATTAGCACCTCATTTCTGGATGAATGAACATTTACTAACCACTTCTTGACTTCTACAATAGCAGACTGTACTGTTGTTAAAAGAAGCCTTCAGTAATGACTTTCCAACATTTGCAGTTGCAGACAAATAACAGCCCAGTCTCCAAAAGAAAATGTTAGCATAAAACTTTCCTGCAAACCAGGGATAAGTTACATTTGTATATTTCATATCAGCGTTTCTAAAGTGACATTGTAGATGAAATGACTTTTTTGTTGTAAGGTGAAGGGGATGGTGGATGGCGTGATATCTAGGTGAGACGCCTGTCAAGCTACAGACCATTGTTTGAGACCAACAAACAACAAAATATTTGTGGATTACAGACTTATTAATGTGGCTCCAGCGGCTTTTTAGCCACCAAACGTGGATATTTTTTAGCGACCTGTCACTGTGTTTCCACCAGCGATAGTGCCACTAAAAGCAGTTGTTTTTAACCACGACATTGCTGCGTCTCCTGCCGGGATGGCACCACTAAAAGTGTTTGGTTCTTACCTAGACATTGCTGCATTTCCAGCTGGGATTATGCCACAAAAACTAGGTTTTTTAAGCCAAAACACGATCTTTTCCTAAACATAACTAAATGATTTTTGTACCTAAATGTAACCGCACGTTACCCACAGTGTTACTGAAATGTAAAGAAACATAAAGTTTCAATATATCCGCTACATAAAAACATACAACTGTAACATATCTGTGGTTTGCGAGGGTTTACAAAGCCATTTCTTCTGGTGTTATTTGCTCATTTGCTCATTTACCATTTGTCTCTGCGAACTTAATGCCTTTTCATGGATGGCTGATGCATACACTGACTCACTGTTTTCTGGTGTTTTTCACTGAATTCTCTCAGCCTTTCACCCTCAGAAACACTGACTCAGGGTTTTAAAGGGGCGACAGCACAGAGATTAGTAAAAAGAAAGGCTGGCAGAATTTGTAAAAAGTTTTAAACTGCCTTAACTGATCAGATATTTTCGCAAGATTCAGCTCGTTCTCCCACATTAATTTAAATGTGTCTCAAACATCAGAGCTAAGAGGTTGGCCTCCCTGACTCATTCATGTCTTAGAGGGGACTTAAACACTTAGCTCTCCCAGAGCTATCAGGCTTTTCATCACCCTCGTATCACACAAATCCCTTCCTCTTCCTTTAACATGCTCGGAAATAAGCCATTACAAACCCCTCGGGGGGGGTATTTATTTACCGGAATCTTTGTGTCATGTGTCTTTGCTGGTGGTGCCAGTGTTTGGGGAGATTTTAGAGAAGGAAAACAACAGTTTAGGAAATTTCATAGACCTTTTGTTCTTGGTGAAAATCAATTTGTTATGGAGGAACAAACAGCTCTTAAATCAAGAATTGCCAAAAAGAAGTCCCTCTGGAGTTATGTTTCTCTAAGTACTTTCAGGCATTAAAGTTTGAGTTTTTGTGCCAAATGATCAAATGCTTGCTGATGGAGTTTGTGGTGCGACTGTCCAACATGTTTATAACATGAGTGTGAGCTGGTGGCAGTTTGTAGTGTTTGCAGAGGGAGATCAGGCTGGACTGCAGCATACCGAACTGTGAAAATGGACCATTTAAGAGCAGTGCTGAGGGAAACACTCTGCACTCTTATATGGGTCAGTACTCATGGGGCAGTGTGTGTGTGTGTGTATGTGTGTGTGTGTTTGTGTGCCCAGGAGTGTACAAGCCAAAATGAACCCACTGCTTGTGTCACAGGTCGGTATGTTTGTGGTGTGTG
>JAPZEB010000005.1:4538239-4566238 GCA_029783705.1 Chaetodon striatus
CTTTACCACAGCCACCTGTCAACACCGGTGTGTGTGTGTGTGTGTGTGTGTGTATGCATGTATGTGCTAAAGTGCTAAAGTTTGTAGGCACAGGGGAAGGGCGAGACAGGCAAACTATTGAGTGAAAGTCACTTAGTCTGACCAGTGTGTGTGTGTGTGTGTGTGAGAGTCTCAGGAGGTATGGAGCCAGCACTCTCAGCTGTCACCTCTAACCTCTGACCTCTCGTCAGGAGGTATAGGGGCCAGTAGGGGTCACCTGGGGTCAACACCTCTGCTGTCAGTGAGTGTGTGAGGTGTTCATTAATGTCCGGATGTGGTTATGTGTGTGTGCAGGGGGAGAGACATGAAATTACTGTGGTCAGGTGACTCACAGTAGGTGAAGGTGAAAGGTCATGAAGTGATTATTGCGAGTGTCTATCAACAGGTCACTTATTTCCATCGTCTTTGAGAAGATTATAATTGATTTTTTCTTTGTTATGAATTCATACTTGTTTGTAAAAGTTTTCTTCATGCTTTGGTAACAGTTGTATAATAACTTTAAAACCCAAAAGTCCTATTAATACTGTTTTAATGGACGCATCAGTTCTGCCAACAGTACTTGGCAGTGGCTTAATCATTATTGCATTACCCCTGTGCTTTTTATCCAAGAGCAAGAGCAAATATCAGAAAATAATAAACAGAACTGATTTTTATTAAAAATAAACTATTACTGGTTTCTTTGTAAAAACAAACAACAGATAACACGTGTTATCATCAGTTTTATGACATACGGTATTACTTTTATTATTTTCAGCTGCTGTAAAAACAGTAACATATGGGGATGTCAGTTTCGTTTAATTTTGTTTTCAATAGCCCGACGCCCATATATTGGTAACTAAGAGGTTGATTAAAAAAAGAAAACAAACACAGTTTAGTCTCCAGTGGTTCGCTAATGTTAGCCTTGCTCATTCTGCACTGTGCACCGCCTGGGACGGGTGGGAGGTAGCCAGTGGCGACACTCATTCAAAAGTTACGGCTGGTAAATATGGTAGCCACCCTCTAGTCTCCCCTCATATAAAGAATGTGGCTTCATTTTGGGCTGCAAAACCCCTTTAGCGTTGTTAACTATGTTAGCACCACTAGCCATGCTGAAACTGCTAACTGTGCTGACAGACCGTAGAGTGATAACATAGTTAGCGATGCTAAAGTGGGTTTGCGACTCAAACTTGAGCTGCTTACCCACTGGTGCGACCTGAGATGAGACTAGAGGGTGGGTGTTTTTACCTCTACTCATGGACGAGAGGCTCGTGCTCATGACAGCGAGAGATATAAACGTAAATGGCGTCATCCTCAGCCGATCTGTAACGTTAGCTGTAATGAGTAGATGCACGCTTCCTTCTGCGTGGTGATGTGGTTGGCAGGTGTAGTTCGCTTGCAAAGAAATAGTTACTACATGAATCTGCTCACAACAGGGTCTGTGGATTATCTTGAGCGACTGGGTCATAATTTCTGGAATTTGCCGTTAAATTATTCCGATGTATTTTTTGGCGCTTTTTTGCACCACAGGCTGAGTGCCATCTAGTTGTGTTATTTTGGAGAGAAGGCAGACATCTAACCAAAATAATCTAGACTGATCAATCACACTACAGGTGAGGGAAAAAAATATGTATTTTTGATTTTGGGGTGAACTGTCCCTTTTAGCTAATATTTGATGATATAAAATTGTACGTTAGTTTGGAGCATCATCTAGATGGATGAAAAAAAAGCATCATACACACAGCAGTATAACAAGAGGGAGTTTCATATATTTCACAACTTTGATTTTTTTCCTCTCCTCTAAATCTGAGATGACTCCTTCTTTTGCTCATTCTGTCCTGCCTTTCCCATCAGGCCAAGAGGCGCTGAAAGACTCCCTGGCCTTCAGCTCAGCCACTTACATCACTTCCACACACACACAAACACGCACACACGGACCTCATCCAGAAGTATAACCTCATCCTTCAGCCTCGAGGCGTACAGTACAGGGTATTATGGGTTCAAACTGGAGTAGATCCCCTCCTCCTCAGGCAATGAAATCTATACTGCAGGGAGGAAGGTGGCTGCACCTTAAAGCATAAAAACATGTGAATGGCCCACAGCCCTGACCTCACACTCCCACTCACTATCAGCCACACAGTGTCACCACGAAGTGACACATACAACAGCCTCTCTGTCCTCTCCTCTTGCCTCTAAACACACATTTATGTTCATATAGTTGTGAGGATATTTACCAATTTTAATTTCAACCTAAAACCTAAGTTCTAACCAACATTAAACTTTTGATTTTTTTAGTTGTTTGAGGTTATTTGATCCTCAAAATGACACAAGAACACACACTCACTCACACATCATGCAAAAGACATTTCCTGGTTTTAATAATGAGCTCTGTTAAGGACATCATGGCTGACAGCCCCTGGTCACTTGTCTTTTATTGAGTGAAAAAAAGGAAGAGTTTCACTATTCTGACCTCATCCTCTGTGTGTGTGTGTGTGTGTGTGTGTGTGTGTGTGTGTGTGTGTGTGTGTGTGTTCCCTCTGGCTGTATGGAGAGCATTGTGTGTCAGCCAGGGATGACATTATAGTTTGCCTATGGAAATGATCTGGCGCAGTCAGAGCCGCTCAGGGTGACGTAAGTCAGGTGGAAAAAGGAAAGAGACAGAGAAGATGTGAAGCAGTCGGTTCGATTTTAAAAATCTGGAAGCCTGCTTTGATGTTTCTTGCACTTATAGATCTCATATCAACCTCACAGTGTGAGGAGGACAATGGTATCTTGAATTTTCCATGAAAAAAGTTATGTGTGTAATTTGAAATGTATTGTTTGTGGTGATGAACTCACAGACAATCACCACCTGGCTCTGCAGCTCTAGTCGTCAGAGATGTATTTTTTGCCTTTTTTCAGCTTGTTGCTCCAGTTTTATGGCCCACACACTCCACTCTTATAAACCTAATTTCCAGTAGCAGCATGACAAAACGGTATTGATTTATCCAACAGTAAATGATGTATCAATATGAGCGCTTTATACTGGCCAAAAGCCATGCAGGGATGGAGACCTCATTCACTCCTATAAATGTTGTTCAGTTCACAAAGCAAAAAAAATAAATTTCCATGGTATGAAATTACCCGGATGATCAGGTGGGATGATCACTGAGCCCATAGAACAAGCACACTGGAGACTTAAGTCAGCTGAGCCCTCTAATTCCAGTTAAGTTCTGCGCCAGCTTGAATTGAAATGAAATAATTTAATCTTGTGGCTCTTCCAGACTCTACAAATGTTATTGAACCAAATGGATTAAATTCTGATAGTGAAACGAGTCATTTTGTCAGGGCTGTGACACTCAAAAATATGTATCCACTGATTTACAGACATCTCTCTCCCAGCTTTAGTCTACGGGAAAAATCTATTTGGGCTCAACAGCATCATGTGACAGATTCAAGAGTTTCAAAGCATCCTGGATTTCCTGGGGGCCTTCAGAGCAAACATACCCTGAGCTAGGATTAGCCAGCTACCTGTAACTTAGCTGCTTTACACAGAAAAGACAAATATAGCCTCATGTCGAGTGAAGAATACACATATTACATATATAAATACAACAGTATTTAGTTATCATTGGAGCATTCAGATATCCGCTGTGTGACGTCTCTATTGTCATCTCTACTGCAGTTTTGTTGCAGCAATGTACAAAAGCTGCCACTGTGGATTTAGGAGATGGCACAGACTGGTGTGTGTTTGTGCAAAATGACATCTTCTCTAATCCACTTGTTAACAGACACTCCGTCTCTCTGACACACATACACTGAGCCGTCAATTGATGCTTGTCTGGACAGCTTTTATCTGAGAGAAAGAGGTCAGACTGCTGGTGATGCAATCCACCGGACTCAGAAACACACACGTACAAGTCCAATGGATGGCACGCGGACGGACTTGCAGTCATGCACACACCCTCTGACTTTCCTTAAATTCTTCTGGACACATACACACATCGTCAGTGAATCACTGTCACATCGCTGACTCACCTCTTTTATTGTGTTTTCTTTTATCCCTGTCAGAGTTCACATGTTGCATAAGGAGCAAAACAATGAGCTGAAGGTTTCTTCAGCTACAGTCTTTGTGTTCATTCAGTTCCTCTTGGTTTGATGCCATGAAAACTTGTGACTTGTGATGTGTTGGTGACCTTGGAGTCTGACTTGATACCAGAGGCAAATGACCTGCAGAAACACTGATGATACAGATAATATTAAAACACACACAAACACACACACGCAGAGTCCTTTTGGGGTTAAAGCTGAGCAGATGGAGACTTATATAAGTGTGTGTCATTGCTGCCCTGAGGGACACAGTCTGCTTGGTCATGGTGGACTATTTACCAGCTAAGCTACTGGGTGCATTAAGGTCATTGATATTTAACTGCTAAGCTATTGGGTGCATTAAGGTCACTGATATTTAAAAGTCAGATTAAACTGAATGAGAGAGAAAGAGAATGAATGAGTTGAATGAGTGAGACAGCAGAAGCAGAAAATGAGAGACAAAAGTGGGCTGAAAGAGGAGAGTGGGCTGACTGACATGTCAGCAGAGCAAAGAAAAGTGAAGAAGAAAGAAAAGATGATCAGTGAGAGCAGGAGGAGAGAAAGTTGCAGCTGTTTTTCCAGCTGTTGTCCTCGGGGTGTGTATTTACAGGTGTGTGTGCATTGTGTCCTTGACTTTAGTTGTCTTCCCGTCCCAGCCTCCATGATTTAAGCACTCAGCGAAACAGATGTGTGTGAGTGTTCTCTGCACCAACACAAGGAGTGATGCAACAACAGCAGACATGTCGGTCCACATGACTGACGCAGCTCCCTGCTGACTTTGCCGAGTTCAGTTTCACTGCATCTATTTCTGTTGCTGCAGTTTCATTCTGACAGTGCCAGTCAGTGATGAGAGGACACTTTTTGTTTTGTTACATTGGCCAAAATATCTGAAACCAAACCTACACTTTGAGTCTAGATATCCTTGGTTGTATTTTATAACTCAGTTAGTCTGTAGCTCTGTGACATCAGTGGTGGGATGTGCCTGTAATGTAAGTACATTTACTTGAGGTACAAATTTGATGTCTTACTTTACTTGAGTCTTTGCTTACTTTTATTACTTTAAGCACATCTTCTTTATTATACTTACAAACTATCACTTCAACTGTAATTTCTGTATTTTGCAACCTGGACCTTTTTTTCTCATGCGTTTGTGTTTAAGTGACTCATGGTAACAACATTTTTTAAAATATCTTCAGTACTAAGAGTGAGCCTTGCAGCCAGCAGCAACAAAACCAGCTGCATTGTAAGCACTCTACAACTGAGCACCGTCAATGTATGCCCACTAAAAGTGCTTGTTTTTGTCACTGACAGGCTCTGATTGTTATTTTAAGTGTCTAAAAACATTACAGAAAGGATCCCCACAGAGGTAGACCTTTTTATTAACCAGAAACAGATCTGAAATCTCCAGGGCCAAACACACCAGACTTCATTTAAATAAATAGTAATTTTAGTGTTTCTAGAGGCAACGTATTTTAACACCTAAGTGGGTGAATTAAGGGTTTATTTCAACCAGTTGGAGTTGGTGATTGCTGGAACAGAGGGGAGATGAACCAAGATGGTTTTTCTGAGTTTCATTTAGGTTCTGTTGACTTTGAATGAAGATTGTTTAATGATGCTAAAATGATTGTTGTTTGACGATAGTGATTTTGAAGCTGTTTCTGGTTAAATGAAAAGGACCTTACTCTTTAACAAAAAGGTCTTTCTCTGTAGGGATCCTTTCCATAATGTTGTCAGACACTTATAATTAACTATGTGACCCTGTCAGTGGCAAAAACAAGCACGTTTAGTGGACTTGCAATGATGGTGCATATTTGCACATAAGGATTAAATTGCAGCCTGTTTCCTCCTTGTTGGCTGCAGCAGTCTCGCTCAAAACTGGAGAAATTTAAAAAAAAAATTGTTGTCTCCATTAGTCTCTTAGACACAAAAACATGGATCTAGGTTAAAAAATACCATAGTTATCCATAACTTTTACTTGTTACAGAGTATTTTTTCACAGTGTGATATTTGTACTTTGACCTAAGTAAAGGATCTCAATACTTTGTCCATCATTGTACAGCTTTGTAGTTCTTATATGTTGTGATTTTATGTCTAATTGAGTGTCTAAGGTTAGAGAGACAGTGTATAAATCAAACACACTTGTCAACTTGTCCCACTTTGTGATTTACGCTGATAAGATCAGTATCGACCTTTCATATACAAATCATGCTCGCTGCAGATTAATTATTCATGCTGGGACATTAGTATGCTGGGTTGTGTGGTTCATTGTGTTCCAGAAAGTCAACAGTTCTCCCCGTGGTGCCGTGCCTCGACAAAGGTGGCCATGTATGCGCAGGCAGGCTGAGCACTCAATTTATCAACATCACATGATGTACAATGGAGCCATTAGCGGCTCATCCGTCAGATTCAAAGGGCAGCCGGCTCAGCTGTCAATCTCACATTCAGGAGGGAGGGATGTGCGGTGAATACGGAAGATGTTGTCTTTTTTTGGAGGGAGGGAGATGTGAAAGAGGCTTTACAGGAAGGTTTGTCCGTTTGTATTAGTGTGTGTGTGTGAGCTCTTCTGACAGGAACGTTTCCCGGATCTGCACGGACAATAAGAACAGAGGAGGATGTGTTGATGAACTCAATGGGAATTTTGGAGACTTTTGCTCCGTGTTAATCCCAGTGCAACTTAATCACGGACCCCGAAAATCCTCCCAACGTCTCTCTGCGGTGGTCTTTTACCCCCTTAAACGTATAATTCAGGGGGGCATTTGTCTGTCCTGATAAATAAAGACATTAAAGTAGCAGAGGAGTTTTATTTGAATGAAAATAAAGACATTTTCCACCATAACTTAATGCAGAAATGGCACAAATTAGTTCACAAAAAATCACCAGAATGCAGGAAATTTAATCTTTAATGCTCGAAATTCCCCCTAAACCCCACCAATACTGAAATGAAACCTACGCCCTTGTTTACCCCTGCGCTGTCCTCCTGCAGTGGCATGTGGCAAGACATTAAAAGAGCTGAATGTTGAGAGATCCAGTGAGCTTTGATGCTGGGTGAGTCACATATCAAGGACAGAGATGACTCATTTTGAACTTTATGAACTTCTCTGGAGAAATCTGGACCAAGGTAGGGGGAAAAATATGGGGGCTTGTCCCTGAATGATACTATGCTGAAAGAGTTGACACAAAAAATGAAGATTTACATGTGGCTGCTGCGCCCTGACAAAGAAATAAAAAAAGAAATGCTTAATTTGTAGCAGTTGAAGGGTGCATGAGTTATGTAAATGTTTTCAAATGTGTTTCATACCAAATGGAAAGTATTGTCTTTCTTCCAGGAACAATAGTTTATTGTTTTGCAGCAGTTGATTCTGTAAGCGTCATAGCAACATGGTGTCCTTTTATACAGCAAGTACTGCCGACCAAAAGAACGGGACTTATTCTATTATTCGTCACCCATTTTTTTTACCCTCGGCCGTGCAGGCGACCTGCGACGTGTCCCATTGAGCATCAGCGCTTAATTGGCTATATTCATCTCCTCTGATTGAACTCCCTCAGCCCCTTGTGGATTTATTTTTGGATGACACACAAAGACAGACAAAAAGGGAAGCACTCCAGTGTCTGTTCTTCGTTAATTAATTACGTAACCAATCACTTACGCAATGTAGTTGGAAGGATGATGGTGTATGAGAGAAGCTTCTCTGTCCTCCCTGCAAGACTTAGACTTCCACTGGGTGCTTTTGTTGAAGTGCTTATCAGCAGCGTTGGGTGTTTTCTGTTTGTCCTCGTGGGTATGTGCATGTGGAAGAGAAGGCATGGATAGTAGAGACTTTGCAAGGAAGTGGGTGTGTACATGCGTGACAGAGCAGACAGTGAGTGTGCATGTTTGTGTACATGAAAGAGACACAGAAAGGTAGAGATAGAAAATGTAAGTCTTTTATCTGGTTAGTGAAGGGTAAACAGGAAAGGATGGAGCCCTCAAACTATTTCCTCTTCCTCCAAAAACTCCCCTTTGTTTACATCGGTCCGTCAGAGGCACATATTGACAGCAGGGAAACAAGATAGACGATTTTAATTAGATCTACATCAGTAGCAAACAAACTAGCAAGTTTTGTTATAAAACTTTACAAAGGGCATCCCTGAAAAGAGAAAAGGAACAAGGAAACAAAATAGACAAACAACACAGTACTTCTGTAGTTCAATCTCAGTTTTTCGTGAATGTTAACACAGTCATCTTGTGCAGCTCCAAAACACGCAAATAATAATGCATTTATTCCGGAACGATTGCACTGCAGGTCCAAAAGTCTAGTCTTTATTTTACAGATCATGCTTGGTTATGTAAGTTGTTGCAACTGTGAGGAATCAGTACAGGAAATGCAGGAAATAAAAAGATAAATATTCCGTTTTTGGACTTTAATTACGCTGCACAGTCAGTTTGGATGCTTGAGCCTTTTTACAGCTTTTTCCAAGTTGTGTTCACCACAACACGGGCGTCATGTTTTTATAGTTACATGCTCACTGATGCACCATTATTCAACACTCTGGATGAGTTTTATAAAATCCCCCCCGTACTAATTCAGGACACTGAAGTGCATAAATGTAAATTTAACATGCTAAAGGTTGTATACCTTAGACCTTAGACCTTACCTTGTTGGATTCAGCTTCTGAGTTTTGGCCTGCAACCACTGAATAATGCAGTTCTCCCACACCTATTGAGCATGCTTTAGTGCTAGGTCTACATAACCTTTGTGATTTCATCAGTACACCTTTCCCATTGCCATGGCTTCCTCTGCCACTCCAATATGTCATCGTATTTGCTTTCCACCGACTCCTAATCTGTTAAGTTATGTTACTTCCAGTAACAGTTCATCCTCATCATCGCTCTAAGCAAATAAATCTCTGGTCTTACTGTTCGTCACCTCCATAGTATTTTCTGCAACCATCCAAGAGCAAACAATCTGCCCGGGCCCAGTGTGCATGAATGGTGTGATATGTGTTTTCAGAATATTTCTGAAATGGTGCTAAAACGCTTGTTTGCAAAGAGATTGTTTCAGTTTTAGAATGCAGTTTTAAAATGATATGTATTAGTATGGACATGGACTCTGTGCCTCCCTCACTGGTGATTTCGCAGTACTTGTTGACGGAGTAGTTGAACCATCGTCTAACCTAGGAACTCTCTCTCCTCTCTCTCCTCTCTTTTTCTCTCTCCTGGCTGTCAGTGCCTCATTCCAGATGTTCTGGATCTTTTTTTCTCCAGATTGAGCCTCTCTACTTGTGACTCTCTCATGCTTGTGTGCATTTTGTCCTTGTCTCTTTCTGCCTCTGTGTGGTTATGACAGTACAGATTGGAACATCTAGATAAAAATCGACCTGACTTGCCTTGAGACCATGTCCTTCCAGTGCTAGGGTTCAAACCTTTATTTTTAGGGGCATGCCTGCAAACCAGCTTCATTACCAGGATAAATTTTGACATTGTACGTTTCTGTAAACCGTGGATACGTTACAATTGTACGTTATTATGTAGCCGATACATTACAACCTTAAGTTTCAACAACACCATGGTTAATGTGTGGTTTGGTTTAGCCACAAAAACCACTTGGTTGTGATTAGGAAAAAAAACTGGTGGCACTATACTGGCAGGAAATGCAGCAATGGGTCAGTCAATAACAACCACATTTGGTGGCTAAAAAGCTGCTGTTAAAACAAGTTGCTAAAAAACAGCCAGTTTTCTTGTTCATTGGTCTCGAACAGTCATCTGCAGTGGTCTGCAGCTTAGCAGTCGTCTTGCCTAGCTGTTGCGTCATCCACAATCCCCTTCATCTCCCAATTAGCGTTGGTATGATACATATATGAAACGTACAAATATAATGTATCCATGATTTGCAGAAATATACAATGCCAACATTTTCCTCTGGCGACTGGGCTGCTCCAAACACATTCAGACAGCTTTCCCCTTTGTGTCTAATATTTCATTTTTGTCTCTCCCACAGGGAAAGCTGCATGACGCCAGTCAGTCCAGAGTCCTGTTCCCTGGTCCAGGCCTTCCTGGCTGAATGTCCACGCCGCCTATTCCTGGGTCATGTCCAAACGCAGCTAAAGACGGGCCTGCAGACCCAGGAGAGACACCTCTTCCTCTTCACTGACACACTGCTCGTCGCCAAGGCCAAGTAAGTTTCCCTCTGCGTGTCTTGTGAAATGACAGAGTGAATGAAGGAGTGTATGTTTATGTGGTTGTGTGAGTGAGACGGAGACGGAAAATGGAGACAGGGAGACATAAACAGGAAAAAATACAGTTAAAAAATTCCTGAGAAACAAAGAAGCAGCATTTTATCTAGTTGTTTCTCCGACACCGATTACAAAAACAATTTGTAGAGGATGGCGTTACATCCTGGCGCTATCTTTCTCTAAATTCCCCTCCTCTTCTCTCCGCTCTGCTTTTTTCGCTTCTCCCTCCCTAATTTTCTCCCCAGTATATAATTATTTCCAAGCCAATTAAATCCATATGAAGCCTGGCTCAGATCAAAGCCACACTGGCCTGCCTTGGGCCTACAGTATGGGGCTCCCCACCCACAAACTGCCACACACACATGTTCAAAAATAGAACCTTAAAGAGCACATTTATGTTTTTGAAGTCCACTAACACACACATACATGCACTTACACACACATAAACACATAGGCATGTAGAGACGGACACAGGCTTCTGCTCTGTGTACTTATACTTACTGTACACACACACGTCAAAGCAGACACAGCGGGACCTCTGTGGTCCGTCCTGGGAGTCATGTGCCAGTGGGTGGAGCTGACCCTTCCAGCACAAAGAGTATACGCTATAATTGGCCATTACACTGTGGTTGAACACAGGGTGAGTTTGAGGAATGTGTGTTGGTATGTGCGTTTTTGAGAGAGGAGAGAGGGAGAAGAAGTTAATTTATGTGTATGTGTGTTTGTGTGCCTTTATATCTGTGTAATAGGAGGGAAAGTATGTGTGTTTGCCACATGTGTGCGTTTGGAGTTTTTCCCTGTAATCACAGACGCACACTTCTGCTGAGCATGCATGCTAAAAAAAGCAAGATCTTTTAATAATTTTAATCTATATAAAGCATTTTTTGAAGGACTGGCATATGTTAGAGGTTTGTGGAAAAATGTTCTATGAAGAAAATTAAAAGATAGATAAGAAAAGTAGGGGATCCCAATTGGCCCCTTGTGGAACCCCTTGATTAAAGACTTTCCTGTTTTTATGCAGTCTCTTAGAAAGGAACCCTCTGGTGTTTCTCTTTTGCAAAATAAAGCCTATAATTGATTAGAATATCATCAGATTTTTAATTAATGAAACAATTTTGATAATTATGGAATCATTTAAGTAATTTATGAAGCACAAAATCCAATTTTTTACCAGTTTATTCTGTCAAATGAGGATTTTTCTACCTTTTCTGTTTCATTGTATAATGAATATCTTTTTAGTTTTGGACTTTTGGTCAGATAAAACAAAGACTTTGGAGATGTCATGTTGGGCAATGGGAACTTTTTACTATTTTCTTCATTTCATAGACCAAGACAGATTAATTGACATTGAAAATAGTTGTTAGATGATGCTTTGTGTCATCAGGCAGATTTTGCTGGCTCTTGGCCTCGACCTACAGATTTTACTGAAATATATTTGTGTGCCCACCACCACCACAGACAGTGAGTGTAGAAGCAGATTGAGAGACAGCTGCCCCCCTCTCTCTCAAAACGCCAAATGGGAGTAAATCTGGAGTTGTCTTTTACTTTCACTTTTGCTGCTGAGCATGTTTACGAACAGTAACTGACAATCCTTCATAGCATACCTTTAACGTGACCCACTGTGTTTACTGCAGGTCCCCCACTCACTTCAAAGTGAAGGCCCAAGTCCGAGTGTGTGAGATGTGGACGGCCAACTGCATGGAGGAGGTGTGTGAGGGAAGCACCAACCCAGAGAGGAGCTTCGTCATGGGCTGGCCCACCTCCAACTGTGTGGCCACCTTCAGGTACTTATTGGGGAAGTCATCCAGGTCATGGTGATCATCAGTGCAGTATCAAAGGCAACTGGACTTGCTTGCGTTTCTTGACGACATTTTGCCTCTCATCCAAGAGACCTCTTCAGTTCAAGCCTCTTGGATGAGAAGTGAAACGTCTTCAAGAAACGCAAGCAGGCCTGTTGCCTACAATATTGCACCGATGTTCATCAGGTACATACATTTATACACACACACACACACACACACACACACAAACACACACACACACACACACACAGTACAACATAAGAAAGTTGTTGCTACTCAAAATGAGGAACGCCTGAGTTTTGTTTTTCAATATTATATAAATTCAATCAACAGGAACAATTCATTGTATTTCCTCTTATGTAACTTCATTCAGTACATCTGCTTGCATTGCATGACAGTTATTCATGCCAGGCATACTAAACATATTTCCTAAAACGCCTCTCTGAGTCAGTCCAGTATACTTCTGAAAGAGTACACAGTGTTCTGAGGTGCAAATGCTCATTATAGAGGGGAACTAAAAACTGAGCACGCAACCACAAAGTCCTTAAAACCCTTCAGTGTGATGGCAGTTCCCAGTCGTAAAGCCACTCAATCCAACCACAGTGAGACCAGAGCAGATAACCACACACGCACAGCAGGCACGAAGATGCAACACACATACCAGTTCATTCATATATTTGTGTGCTGTATATTCACACCTTACTCAATCACGTAGTGGCATTCGTACTCATTAACAAACACACTTAGAACAGTTTCCATCAGCAGGAAACCAGTCGTAGCTTCAGGCAAAGTCTGCGGTATAAGCCGGCGGGAGTTATATAACTGAGCAAACAGACAGTTGCTTTTGACATGATTTCCTCTGATCATGTTTTATCACTCTCTTTACTCCTCTTCAGCTCCGAGGAGCATAAGAACAAGTGGCTGGCACTCATCAAAAGGTAAATGTTTGGTTTTGTCCCCTGCTACTTTGTCTGCAGTGGTTTGTTTTAGATGTGTTTTATAGCTCATCTTGTAAATCAAATTTCCCCCACAGGGCAGGAAATATTAGATTTGGGTGGCACAGGAGGGATTAAATAGAAGCCAGCTTAACATGAATGAGAGTAATTACAGTGAATTGATATTTTACATGCTGGCATTAACTCTAATTAGTCTCCCATGTCACAGTGATGGATTGACCATATGAACTTACATTCGGTGCTATTTTTATTCCAACACTGACCTCTTTGCTTTGTGTCTTCCCTGCAAACAGTCGGATAATGGAGGGGAAAGAAAAGGATGACCCCAAGACCATCCCTCTGAAGATATTTGCAAAGGACATTGGAAATTGTGCATATGTAAGAGTCTGTTCTTTCCTCTGTAATTTTTACTGCTTCAATCAGCACAAACATGAATATTGTTTGATTTGCTGATTCTGTCTTTTAGTGGGTAATTAATGACATCATTATGTAACACACAAACAACTAGATATTTCCATAATGTTTCCGAAATGTTTTCGCCAGGCCAAGACGCTTGCGGTCAGCAACACTGACAGCACCATTGATGTCATCCGAATGGCTCTGCTGCAGTTTGGGATATCAGTGAGTAACCAGAGACCACTGTTCATACTCAGCTCAATATACAGCGACGGCACTACAATGTGATACATTAAATATCCTGTACAATCCTGCTAGGTCTGTAGAAATAAGGTTTTTCAACTGGGCGGTATTTATTTTTTCAATTGTATATGATGGTATTCATGTAAAAAAACAAAACAAAGACAAAGTGTAAAAGTTGAGCTGAATTTTAGACTTTTTTTCCAAGAGTTTTTTTATGATTATTTATCTTATTCAAAATGGACAATGTACAGTTTAAAACATAAATGTCACCATTTGATGCACTGTACCAGATTATAGCTTTAAGCTAATTTGTATCTATAGTCCCTTAGCAGATTAAACACTTGAATAGAAATGTCAGGTTAAGCATTTTAAAAACTAAACTTTGCATTTACATCTGTAATTTCATGTAACAGAGCAAAAATTGGTTGGCTGAAGTGGAGCACCACAGATGTGCATTCATAAAGATAAAAGCAGGAAAAATGTGGAAAAGTATACCATAAATGTTCATTTAAATGTAAAAATGAATTTGTCTCAAACCAGTTTTCTTGTCCTTTGTCCAGGGTTGTGTTAAGGACCACCGGTTGTGGGTGAGCTCCAGTAAGGACGACCCTCCGTACCCTCTCATTGGTGAGTCCAGCTGTCATAGACATTATAATGTGAAACCTTCCTGCATCGGAAAAAAAAAAAAAAAACTTAGCTATTTAAAAAGAAAAAGAAAAATATTATTTTCCCTTCAGCTTTTACCTTTTTCCTTTCCAAGAAGCTTTTAAGAAAGCTGCTTCACTTCCAGTGATGTGGGATAGGATTTATAATAAGACTACTACTACCACTATAATAAGGAACTACTGTGCTCATTTTCAGGATTATAATTGTAGTTAAAGTTTCTACTAGAACATTATTTACATGCTTTAATGTTCAAAACACACTTTATTTTCCTCATACTGTCTGCGCTGAAACACCTGTATTCACCCTGTGTCCGAAATGCTTCATTTTAGCCCCCTCCTAAAAAGTTCACTCTGCTCTGTTTGGTCAACATTTCTGAATCCTCTGCATCTCTGCACTTCATTGCAGCCGTGGAATGGCTGTAACGGAAAATAGTGCCATGTTCTACTGTGAAAATTCACCAATAAAAGCTTCTAAACACGACCAAGATTACATGTTTCCTTGATGTTAGCATGTAGCTACATGTAGCCGTGCATGTAATGTAAAAATCTGCAGTAGCGTGACTGAAGCAGATGACCATATAAAAAAATCTTTGACGCACAATTTGACATCAGCCGGGAGCCAAAGTAGAAAAAAAGGTGGAGTATTCAGAACAGTCTGAAGCCTGGGACTTTTGCTCGCATGACGTTTACCTCATAATCGTTTAATATGACTTTGTAACACTATATATATGACAAAAAATAAGGATAAGCATCACAGGTTCCCTTTAAAGTAAACATGTGATACTGGAGATGTGCATGTGTGCTTTTACTTCTTTCATGAATTCATTTAAGTTAAACACAAACCTCCTGTCTCGTGCAAATATTTCAGACAACCAGACAGCACTAATGCAGAGAATACCCAAGGCGGGAGTCACCACTGCATCAGCAATACACCAAAAACTCCACATCTGGGAGCATTTCAGAGCAGCTAGTTTTGTGTCACACTGGCATTTCCGCGACATTCTGGATCTTTTGTTCTCACACTGAATCCCTCACATCCCGACTCCAGATTCATCTCTGCGTGGCACGAGTCCTGCCCTAATTTTTATCAGATTTCTTGCTTTAGCTCCTCGTCCCATGCACAGACTGCACATACCAGACCCATGACCTCTAACCTCTAACCTCTGGACTCTGACCTCTCACTCAGGCCACGAGTTTCCCTTCAGCATTAAGATGAGCCACATTCGGGATGGTGGGAGCAGTGGTGGAGGACTGGGAGGAGGAGGAGGAGCCGGGAAGGATCCAGCGAGCCCCACAGACTGCCCAGGGGTGCTGCTGCTTGACCAGTGTCTCCCCCCAGACACCCAGTGCCAGTTCATCCTCAAGCCCAACAAGGTGACACTGGGACAGGCTCCGCTTATAGGTAAGACAGCTGGTCAGGACTTAAGTTCACATTGTGGGGGGGTCAGACTATTTTTCATGGGTCACATGATGATATTTAGGATATGTTTCAGATAGAATATAAGGCAACTTTGTGAGCATCTTTAAATAACTGTGTGAGATAACAGACTGAAAACCAATAACTTCTGCGGCATGCCAAGTTTACTATCAGTTGACTATCTCTGATGCTACCAAAGGAATGCTGAAAGGAAAACGTGAGTGGTCCTATCTAGAGCCAGTGTTTGGTTTGTCCCATCTGGGCTACTGTAGAAACATGGTTGTGCAATTCGGTGATTTCCATTGACAAAGACCTGCTCCCTATGTAGCTATAAATGGGTCATTGTGCGGTAACAAAAACACAATAATTCATTTTTTCAGGCATTTATACACTAAAGAAAACAGACTTATTTGATTTTATTCCATTTCTGCCAATATCCGTCTAACTCCTACACACGGGAACTTTAAAACTTCGGCATTCTGGATTTAAACCTACAACAAGCCGACAGGCAACAACCACTGTCAACAATGAAAGTATGTGTTGTGCAAAAGAGATGTGAAAAATATTAGTTTTTTTCATCAACATGATAGTTGAGGTTTTCAAAATCGATGGTTTGTTCGTGTCAAGAATCCATCCATGAATCAAATTCTGAAACCACAGGAAGAAATATGAGGATACAGAAGTAATAATGCAGAACAGAAAGTACTTCCTCAGAATTTGTTTCACTTATATAACACATCTCGCTTTGTTTGTGCTCGCTCTGGACGGTCAGTCGTGTTGTTGGTGCTGATGATGAATCAGTAGGTGAGGAAGAAGAAGAAGAAAAGGAGTCAACGAGAACGGTGGGAATGAAGATGTGAGCGGACGAGGGGTTACAGCGGGGGTCAGGAGAGACCGTGCGTCAGAATAAGAAAAACATCAGACGGACAAAGAGGAAGAAACCCCAGAAGGGACGGATGAGTGTGAGAATAGGAAGATGGAAAGTGAAAAGAGATGACACAGCTATTGAGTAAGTCTGAAGGCCAGCGGAGGTGAAGGAAAAACAAACAACAGACTGTAACAGATAGAGAGAGAAGAATTCACAGAGGGAAAGTGGACCTCAGAAGTGAGAGGGACAGAAAGATGAGGAGGAGGAGAAAGACAAACAAGAGGACAGGAACGAGGATGAGTAACGGGGGTGCGGGATGGAAAGAGGAGGGGATGAGGTTTAGAGGAAAACAATTTGAAGAGAAAACGTGTGTGTTTTCCAGTGAAGGAGGCTGCAGTTTGCCAACCGCAAGCTTCGCCTCAGATTCCTTTGCCTCAAGCATAACAGCGACTTACATAATCGCTCCATACCAGCCCCGCCGCTATAGAGGCTTAATCGCTAACGCCCAGCCCGAAAGCTAACGAACATGTGTGTTTATTGACATGTGGCCACTTCTCAAACAATCCTTCAGGCAGTTTCAGGCAGTTGAATATTAGAAACTAACTGGAACATGGAAAATAAATCTTTGATGATGCTTATGTTTTGCCCAACATTTTCCACATTGCTCCAAGACTCGGCCATTGCAACATACTGCATTCAAATCCACCTTGCACGATACCTGATGTCAGTATCAACACAAAGACAATACTTTTCAATACCGTACTTAAATATAGGACCGGGCAATATATCAATGTTACATTGGTTTCATGATATGGGGCAAGATATTGTCTCAGATTTTGGATGTTGTCATTTCATGTTATGTGTTCCTGGTTTTAAAGGCTGCATTACAGTAAAGTGACACACATTTGAAAAGATAAACAAAGCAGCCACCCACAGAGATTGTGTGTCACTTAAATACTGTAACTTTCCAAATGGACCACAAATCACAAAGCTGTGTATGCTTTGTTTGTCGAAACATAATAGGCCCTGGTGGGCGGGGGGGGTTTCCTCTGTGGGCTCTGACTGCAGCTGCAGGAATTAAGTCATCTCAGGTTAGCCTGGCTGGGCAAGATATGATGGAGAAAGAGTCAGCAATGCTACTTCACCTTTAATGAAAGAAGTATTTCACTGCTGGAAAGATGGTCTTTTTATAAAACTGGGTTGTCTATGCCGTAGAAATACTTTGGAAGTTGGTGCTATATGACCAGGCAAAACAGAGGACAAGAGGCTGAGGTAGAAAACCTACAACTACCAGAATGCACTGCACCACTCCGGACCAATCAGTGATGCTAGCTTTGCTGTTGGTTAGCCTACTGTTATTGCCACTTGTTAGTTCAAAAGAGGAACAATCATTGCTATGTTTGTTACATTCAGTGGCATCTGTTTAAAATTTGCATCACCAAAAGGTTAAGCTTTTAAATAGGCTGCTGAAATATGTCATGGCACATTAACTTTTCCTGTTTTTAAAATCCGGCCCAATTGAATTTGTAATTGGACAGCCCCGGTATAGAAGTTCAATATCCAGTCCAACCCACAAGCCATAATTATGGTATAGATTCAAAGCAAAGATGGCGTCCACTCTGAAGTCAAGTCAAGTTTATTTATAGATCACATTTGACGACAAACGTTCACCAGAGTTCTTTCAAAGAGATTAAATGAAACAGAAGAAGGATCCAATGAAAACAGTCATAAATGAGAGAATATAACAAAGTTAATAAAAGCATACAATATCTTGATAAAATCATGACACAAAAACAGCATCGCACCATCTGCATCACCAATTTCTCATCTTCAAATATCTGTTAGCATGGCTCAAAGTTTCTCCCATCAAGTCTGTTTTTATAGATCACAACTTTTGCATTGGAAGTGGTGTTTACCTCTTTCAGGCCTTGTGTTGTGCGTACACAATGTTTATAAATGACACCCCAGATCTGGTAGGTAGCATAGGAGAGTATAATGTCTGTCATAGAGCGAGATCGCCATTATCAGCCACAGCGATCACAAAAATACAACTATCAAACAGCCAGACGCCCGGGTGGTTCACCCTCTGGAGCTGCCTGCACTGCAGTGTTGATTTATTAAGGGAGCTTAATGTGGAAGATCTCAGAGTCTAACCCAAATTTTGTTTATTTATGGGAGGAGGTCTTCAAAATGAAGGGCACTTACTGCCCTTACAAAACAACATTTTCTGATCTGGCATCTCCAGTATCAGGATATTGTCGATCATTTCCTTCTAAAAAGCTCATGATCATTACAAATATGATAGCAGAAGATTATAGTGGGTTGATAGACGCTGCCCACCCAGTCGACAAGTAGTCTCTTTCCTCATTCTCTAACACCGCTCCCCGACTAATGATGTAACGCCTGATTTACAGCGAGGTCATGTTTGTTCGATGATGGCGAGGCCGGCTGAGAAGTGCCAGAGCAGCCCGCTAATTCTGTTTCTGCTGAACTCAAGTGTGTTTGGGCATGGCGCCACGGCAAATCATTAAATAATGAATTCTACGTGAGGTATGCCACATATTTCGTGGGCCCTTTAGAGCTGCTGGGTCCTCCACCCAATGAAAGAATCCTTCGTTTGTCAGGAGAGTCCCACCCTTGGATATAAATCACATTCACTTTATAATGTAAATGTTATGATTTCAAGACTTCTGGTGCTGAAGATGTTTTTATAATTTAATTTTACTGCAGTGGCCCTTTAAAAGACTTAGTGCAGATTTACAGATGCCACCAGCAGCTCCCAGAGATATTTTAGAATGGCTGCAGCCCAGAATAAAATCATCTATTACGTATTTTTCACATATTAATCAAGCTTATTTTTTAATTGGTTAAATGTTCATGCCCGTCACAAGTTCCCAGAGCACAAGGGGCCGTTTTCACATTCCCTATTTTGTCCAATCAGCAGGCAAAAAAACAGATATTTTTTTTTACAAATATAAAAAAACTGAGAAAAGCAGCAAGTCATCACATTTTAGACACCGAAAGAGGTAAAATAAGCTTGAACTTTTATAATCCCAACGGACATTTTTGTGCCAGACATTGCTCAAACATTACAACAATATAACAACAGAAATAGCAAAGTAAAAAAAGAATAAAGTATCAGGAGTAAAGGCAACACAAGTGCCTCAAAGAACTGAGATTTATTTTAAAAAGTAAACTAAAACAGAAAAGAAATTAATATTAGCAGGACAATGGGAATTATATTGCAAACTAGCAAATGGTGGCATTTAGCTTAATGAATAACCAATGATTTATCTGTAAGCACAGTTGTTTTCTGTTAGTCAGTTAATCAGCTAATGATCGTTTTCAGTACTTCTCCGTAACAGATATTCGTACTGAAACTACAGAGTCATTCTGCAGTCATGTCAGATCCTTTGTTTTCAGTGTCCGATGAGGGCTACTCAGGTCTGAATCAAGCTGTTCTGCAGGCTTCATTTTAAAGAGTTCAGCAGACGGTAAATGTTTGCTGTATATTCATGTTAACATGCACTTGAGTGAACACACAGTATGTGGTTTTGTAACTGCAGAAACATACTGAGATGTTATGTCATAGAAAACATGTAGTGAAGACAGACCTGCAGACAGACACAGGTAAACATTGTGACTTGGCACCACTGAGCAAACTTTAACAAGGAGCTCACAGTCACACAGAGCCTCGTACATGCGCTCTCACATACAAAGGCACACACACAAACCTCAAATCAAATGGTGCTCCTGAGCGTGAAGACAAGTCTATATGTATTTCTCTCAAACACTAGTCTCACTAACTGGATGTAGACTGTGGCTGACAGTTCTCCCCCTCTTCTGCTATCTGTGTGTTACTGCTTTCAAAATCCCCCTTGCTATAGGAAATGACAGCCTCTGAGGTAACAACTTACACGCAAAAAAAAGACAAGTTTTGACAGAGATTTGGATCGTGCAATAAGACGTGCCTGCTCTGTTGTTTCGGTGAATTGTTGTTAAGATCTACAACCAACAAAACAACTTGTGAACACACCTCAGAAAAGCTCAGACTCCGTCTCACAGGACTTTCATCCCCCGTGTTGATCCCTCTTCTGACACGGCCAGTCAGAGTTGATTTACCGCATCTTTTTCCTGGCGGCGGCATGCGACAGTGACACTGACTTTGCTAATGTGCTGATCCGTTCCTCTTCACATGAGCTTCTATAATATCGTCGTAATGATGTTCTGCGAGAGCCACATGCAGCCTGCAAATTATCTGCGGTTCTGACGGGTTCAGTGAGCTCCTCCAGAGCTAAAGTATAGCCAGGCTTCACCTCGAGGGTACAGATTATCAAATTATATTTGTCTTTGGGCTTTGACAAATAAAGTCAAAGTTGAGTCATGTCACTGATGTACGTCTGTAACTGTGTGTGCAGTTTTCTTTCGCAAAGAATTAGCCTTTTTAATGACAGCGCTCACATTCCCACGTGCAAATGTTCCACCAGAACAAGTTCACCCAGACACTATTTTGGAAGAGTACCACTGCTGCATCCTGGGTTTGGCACCGCCCAAGATGAATGTGATTAGTTTAAAGAAATACAAACAAGTCTGAGCATTTTTTTCTCTATAGCAGAATGATATTTGTGCTTCAAGAACTTTCTCTAGCGTTGACAGGAAATAGGTCTTGCTATGCAAGACTACTCAAACGCGTAATCAATGGTTTTTTCTTTGTCAGTCTTTCTGTTACTTGCTCATTGGTGTCTTTGTCTTTGACATTATCCCTCTGTGTCTTTTTCTCTGTCTTGTATAAACTTTTTGAAGGTGTGATTATGCGGGCAGATGAAACATTCATGTGCATGCTAAAAATATCCAACATTTGGGACTTCCAGGCTAACTGCTAAAGAATTCACAACCTACCTTCTCTGACCCACAACTCTAAAATATAAACATTGCAAAAGCATTACATGTGCTGCTGCAGGTTTGCATTTTAGTGAATCATCAAGCTTTGCAGGACGTGCACCCCAGTGACTTCAACATGCATTACTCAAGCAACAGCAGTTTGGTTATGTCTGAAACCGCAGCTCACCTCTTCCTCTTGCGTCTCCCCGCAGAGCCTGGTCAGCAGAAGTCTTTCAAGAGGAAGCGGTCTCTGATCAACTGGCCTTTCTGGAGAGGCTCCAACACACAGCTGGATGGCCTGCCCCTGTCCCCGACCTCGCTCTCCCCCACTCTGGGACGGCTGTTCGGACGACCCCTGAGCTCCGTCTGCTCTGCGGACCATGGCCTGCCCAAGCCTGTCATGGTGAGCTGAGCCGAGGTCACGTAGGACAGCAGGAGGGGTCAGGGTGTCTGGAGGGTGGAGGGTCGGGTGTATTTGAGGAAAAGGAGATGTAGTGGTATGACAGCAGATCACTACTATTGTGAGACTGTGATTTAATGACACTAACTGGAGAACTGTAAATTAAAGAAATGATAGACAGGCTGACATTTCTAGAGAAGTGAAATCCCAATCTGTTGAATAAGCACCACAGACTCTCCAGTCAACAGAAGTGTTTCCTCTCTGATCATATGGTGCTCTAATGAACTCTTTTCGAAAGGCCAAACTGGACCTACATAACTATTTAAAGGGGTTCATTTGATCTCACTCATCTGTAGTCAGTGTATTATCTACAGGAGATGTCAGCTGGCACATCCTAGTTTGGAGAAGCAGGCAGAAGTAACAGAAAGGAAGCTAATCCCAGTGCTGCTGTGGACGGATGCAGCTGCAAAATGTATTTTAGCCACCTAAAAAAAAATTTAGTTTAGGCAGTTTAAGCATACACCATTGAATATTCTTACTACTGTACCTTGCCTTTAAACAGCCATTTCCAACAGGAAACAAAGCTGTTACATCGCTCTCTTCAAAGCCAGACTCCATTGAGAAATACAGTGATTTAGCATTGTTAAACACTGCTAGTCTACAGTTACCTCGATCATTTATTGTGTATGTGTTATTGTGTTAGTTTAGATTAACCAAAGTCACAATTTAACATACATCAACTAGCTGATAGAAGCAGCAGTAGCCCAGCAGCAACAGTGTTCAGGAAGCAAAACTGTTTTTGTTCATGGAGTCTGGTGGCTTTGATGAGAGTATAGATGGGGAGGTGAAGCTGTTAACGGCTTCTCCGTCAGAACAGGCTGTCTGACTGAGATTTTCTTAAAGTTGGACTTTCTTTTAGGTGGCTATAATATTTGCTACTGCCCCCGTTCAAAGCAGTACATTGCTTAGCTGCCATGCTAGCACTCCTGCCTGCAACTTCCTCTACTGTATGTAATACACTGACTGTGGAGAAGTACCTCATGCAACCCCACAAAAAATCCGAACTATCCCTTTAATTGGCTGGTTTTGCTCTACAATAGTGTCCACTGATGCCGTCTCCCTTTCTAAATAATAGAAACCCACCCTGCAGGAAATATTTCAGACAGTTTGATCCTATTTGTGCAAATAAAATTCTAAATCTAGGAAATGATGAATAAAAAACAAACAACAGGCACCAAGAAAGCTACATTCACATAATCCAGAAATCCCTTCATTTTCATTTGGTTTAAAGCATTACTGGACTCTGGCAGGATTTATGAGCAATCAAGTGCTTTAAACATTAAATGCTTCCTGTTATTACAGCTGTAGCTTTTAAATTCTTAATTCTGCCAGTGATACAAAACTGCTAATTTCTCCATGCTGCTAGAAAAGTTTCTCTGTTGCATTCAGAATATTGATAAAAACATAATATTGTTCCTTGCAGGACATGCTGGTGTTCCTGTACCTGGAGGGGCCGTACACCCGGGGCGTCTTCAGGCGCTCAGCTGGGGCCAAAGCCTGCAGGGAGCTTCGAGACAGACTGGACAGTGGAACCGAGGACCCGGAGATCACACACCAGTCAGTGTTTGTCATCGCTGCCGTCCTAAAGGTAAAAAACAAACACACTCAACCACACACTGACCCGTCACACAGGTCTGAAACCAGACAACAGAAAGCAGGAGCGACTGATGTGCGTCCAAAGTCACAGACGTCCAGACAGGATAATCTGTCTGTGCACAGCCAGGCAGGCCGCCAGTCGCACACACAAGGTGCTGCATTGTTCAGCATCCAGGCCAAACAGCCACCGCAGCGCTGGGCGTCCAGGGAGCAGCTGAGCTGGTCTGAGGTTTTACACAGAGCTGATTCATCTCACTGCTTTTTGTGTTTACCTGTTCTCTGCACAATGGACACAGATTGTGCCTCACAAGAAAAACACAATGCCGTTAATCAATTAGTCCTCTGACAGAGAATTAAGTGATGCCAGTTACGATAATAACATGTTTCAGCTGTTACTTATTGCATTCATTAAATGATGAATATTGATCTTCACACAGTCTTATAATTAGGTTTTTGAATGCATCTTTTTAAATATCCAACTAAATCCCACTCAGGATGTTCTACATATGGGTGTCTTTGATCTTATTTTCACTTTGTCTCTTTGACAGTGTAATTTTTTACTTGTTGACCTTATTACCTTGACGGCTATTTCTGTTAATGCCTCAAGGTGTTTCATGCACTAGGTGACCTCATTTCCGCAGCACTCTGAAAATGATTTATCAAGATCTTTGCAGATGTATTAGAACTTAAGCTCATGTACTTGGTAAAGGCTGTTTCGACTGAAATGTGGCGTGAAGTAAGGATGAAATAAACCAGCAGTGTGCAGGAGTTTTTCCAGAGTGAAAAAACAAAACAATTGGTGGATACAGCTTCTTCAGTACAAGATGTGAGAGTTTTGTAAGCATTTTCTTAATGTTAGTGTTTCTTTATTTACTTTCCTTTTATGTTGGGAAATGTTGCATAATTTTATTTTTATTTTACAGACTAAATGTTTAAAGAGAAGCCTCTGTATTTCAGAACCTGGATCCTATTCTCCAATGTTTTTGTGTCTAATAACTAATGGAGACAATTATTGACACTGGTCCTGTACTGAGAGAGAGCTCCGCAGTCAGCAGCAGCGAAACAAGCTGCAATGTAACTGTTATTTTACATCCATTAAAGTGTTTGTTTTTGCCACAGACAGGCTCAGATTGTTATTAGAAGGGTCTGACAACATCATCAAAAGGTCCGTACAGAGAAATGAAACATATTCTTTACCTTTTGCTGATCTGGTCTATTTCTTAGTGTGTGTAACCAGCTCTTGCTAAAGGAGGAGTATCCTTCTGGAATCTTGCTGACTTTTCCACATTGTTGGATGAGCTAAATATTCAGCCATGACATTAAACATCTTTAAGATAAGACTAGGATACACTGTCTGTACTCCAACACACACCAAACTATTACTCTTCTCTACAGAAAAACATTTCATGTCTCTGTTGTGTCCTTACTATGTCTCAAAAATTGTTGCTCCCATTAGTCACGTAGACACAAAAACATGGGACAACAGGGTCCAAGTTGAAAAATACCAAAGTTCCCCTCTAACATCTTTGTATGTATAGTGGAACTTCGGTTCATGTTCTCTGTAAAGGTTGATTCGTCTAAACTGTTGCATGAATTTAGGATTAACTGACATTTATATCATTTAGCTAAAGCTCCTCTTCCATTTTTGCGTACAGGACTTCCTGCGAAATATCCCTGGCAGCCTGCTGTGTGTGGATCTGTATGACCAGTGGATGGATGTGATGGAGGGGGAAGGAGGGGAGGAGAGGATGCAAGCTGTCCAAAGGTAACAACTCTTTCTTCAAACCCTTAAATACATACGCTACACATTTACTGCCAACATCCTATTGCCAGTTTTAAAGTAGTAATACACAACATGTTGCTGTCCGACTCTTTCTAAGAAGCACACACAGATGCAACAAGTCACACAGACGTTCGTCACACAGACCGGCGACAAATTAAAGGAAAGACCTTAATAAATGAGAGCTCTGTTTGCCTGCGGTGGCTCAACACCTTACTGTGACACTCTGTTGGTTTTTCCTTTAATTTCTTGCTGTTTATGTCTGGAGAGGGAGAGAAAGGCAGAGCGAGGGCGTCGCTTCAGCTCCAGAGGCAACAAACTGAATTCCTCCTGCTTAGGAAAATAAAAAAAACATGAAAGCAACAATGAAAATGTTTGTGGAGAAATTCCTGTGGAGCCTGAGTTCAGCAAACGTCATGACAACACACACACACACACCGTGAGAACAAGAACCCGAGTGTTTTAGATAGTTTTATGATTGTTATAGTCATTTAGTTCACAATATCCATCTCCTTCCATCCTTCTCTCTGTCCGTCCATCCCTCCTTCCATATCTATCATTCTTCCTCTCAGGTTGCTCCACCTTCTGCCCACTGAGAACCTGCTTCTGCTGCGACATGTGATCGCCGTGCTGCACTGCATCCAAGGCAACGCCCACGACAACCAGATGAACGCCTTCAACCTGTCCGTCTGCATCGCTCCCAGCATGCTTTGGGCCCCAGTGCCAAGCACTCCTGAGATGGAGGGGGAGGGCACCAAAAAGGTGAGAAGGAACACACACAGACACTATGAAGTCCAGAAAACTAAAAATACCCAGTGACCATGTCTGGATGGTCAAACACACAAAGCGCTGCTGTTTCAACTCATGTACGACTTCATTCACGAAACAAGGAAGAGGCCTACTCCAGTGTCAGTTTAGGACCATTTTAAGATGAGGAAGAACATTTATTTTTGCTTGATAACATCATAAGTAAAGACAGAGCTGCTACAGGTGTGTGTATGTGTGTACGTGTGTGTTAGAGAGGCCTGCTGAGACAGTGTGCAAACTCTGAGGAATTTAACATTTCAGCGGAATAATAGAAGCAAACTGCCTCAGCATGAGTGTGTACGTGCTGCTGCGGTGTATGAAACACGTGTGAGCAGACAGACAGACGAGAGTTTGACAGACAGGTAAGAAATTGAGAATTTGCCGACACAAGTAAACCGTGTGTGTGTGTGTGTGTGTGTGTGTGTGCACATATGTGTTCACATGCACCCACAACCTCTGTTAGCCTCAGAGCCGTTTGTCAGCAGGCGGTTTCCCTGAGGATGTGAGTGTTGACCTCCTGGCAGGAGCTGACCCACTAACACACAGCTGTAACACACACACACACACACACACACACACACTCAGTCACATTCACATGTCGTCCCTGACGATCACTCATGAGCTAAAATCACAACATTCTTACACTCTGCTGAGCTTGAAAAACTCAAGTTTAGGGCAAGACTTGACAGGAAAGAGGAAAGCTGCACAGTTTCATGGTGATTTACTGCCAAGTACACAGGAAAAAAAAATATATCCAGTTGACCACTTGGAGGATTAGGTCACCATTAAAGGGTTAGTTCTCCCAAATTACAGAAATCCCTAACTTTTTAAAGGCTATGGTGGTATCTAACTATGCAGCAGTTTTGGTTTTATTTACTCAGACTTTGAGACTTTATCTCAGATCTATTTTACTTTCTTTAAGTTATATTTTTCCTGAAAATGTCTGCAGAGCCGTTGTCACATTACACAGGTCCTGATATTTGAACCCAGAGGCCACAATAAATGTTGGCACGTACGTTTCTGCAAACTAGGATACATTACTATTGTTATTCTGTACATATGTATTATGTTACTATTTAGCAGATACAATGACAGTTAACATTTCAACAATACTTTGCTTAAAATGTGGTTAGGTTTAGGAAAAAACACTTGGTTATGGTCATGTTTTGGCTCAAAATACCTAGTTTTGGCAGCTTACAAGCTGCTCGATATGCAGCCATCTCAGTAAAAAACAACCGCTTTTTCATGCATTATCTCGGCAGGAAACGCAAAGATGTCTCTGTAAAAAACAACAGCTTTTCATGGCACTATCCCTGGTAGAAACACATGGGCAGTTCGCTAAAAAACACCCATGTTTGGTGGCCAAAACACCGCTGGAAAATGCAGTAAGGAGTCACAAAAAAGGTTTTACTGCTTGTTGGTCCTGACCAGTGGTCTGCAGCTTGGCAGATGTCTTACCTACAGTGTAGGTGTCACACCATCCACCATCCCCTCCACCACCCGTTGATAATGTTAGCTCATGTGCTATGTAATGTTAGAAATGTTTAAATGATACATATGAAACATACAAACATTAATGTATCCATGGTTTGCATGAACATACAGTGCAGTCATTTACTCCTGGTGACTGGACTGGATGTCTGATTGTAACAGGAACCTTCCAGCAAATCAGACAGTAGTGTTAACTGGAGTTAAAACAGTTTGGGGCGATCTTCTAGTAACTTTGATTTTCTCTTTTTTCATATTCTTGTGACTCAAAGGTGAAGCAACATTGCTCATTCCGTCTTCATCATATTTTGGCCAGCTAGGTTAACCTGAAATGACTTAATTCC
>JAPZEB010000005.1:4585741-4599567 GCA_029783705.1 Chaetodon striatus
TTCTACAAAATAAATCCACCACAGACTCAGTGAGTTTACTGATGTCATCAGTGACGTTGATGGTGGTGTCCTGGAACGTGCTCCAGACTGGCTCCATCTCTCACTTCACTGGAGGCATCCATTATTGTTTGTTTACATATCTTGGCCTCAACAAGATGGCTTCATAGTCGCTCCTCCCGAACATGGGCAGTGACTCAGCTCTGCGGTCCCCTTTGAACAGCAGGAATAGGACAGCACCTCACATTCCCACTGTCACACCAGTCCTTATTCACCATATAGCACACACCTCCTCTCCTTCTTTTGCGAAAGTCCTCTGTTCTGCCAGATCAGATGCAGAAAAGGAATCAACTGGTTAAATGCCACTGTTGGTTGTTCCAGGATTTAGCCAAGTTTCAGTGAAACAAATATTACAGTTCCTGATATCCTGTTTGAAACTCGGGCACGGGCACATCCAATGCTTGTACAATGGTTCGCAGGGCACTAGTTCAGCAGAAAGACTCGTGATCAAGATCGACCATTTTATTGGTTTTGCTGATTAATAGTTGCTCATAGGACGTTTTACAAACTACTGTTACTGGGAGAACTTGGCTCCAACGATTGCACAGCCTCAACCAGTCCTATGAGGACTTACATCACTGAGCAGTGCTAAGGAGGGGAGGGTTTTGTTTAATGATAAGTGGGTACGACTCCATAGAAAGCAGGTCCCTGGTGCTGTGTGACTGTGTGTAAGAGTATCATTCTTCATTTTAACATGTATTTATGCTATTAGCCCCAGAGAAAAAGTCTGACCACTTCTTGTTTCAAATTAAAAGCCCTTGTTTCAAAATAAAAGCCCTCTAGTTTTTCAAACACAGTCCACTTACATACTAGATTTTGACCTAGTTTTGTTTTTAATGTTTTATTGAATAATAGAGAAAGTACTCTGAGTATTCTGAAAATACAAAACTACTCCAATCTGAAGTATCTTTTTTTCACCAATTACTAATAGTCAAAACTAATTTAAATACATACTGTATGTAAAATACAAGAGATAGAAATACTGCCCATCTCTGATCACAGTTTTGCATGAATCCTCCATACACGAAGTCAAGGTGATGTCAGTATGTTCCTGAGAATACGGTTGACTAAGAAAAAAAACACTCTAGTTTTATTTTTTACAGTTGGATTAATGTTCAGTTCGAAAAAACTAGCCGATCAATCAGCTATTAGCTTTTTAGTATTCCAAACTATCGTTATCAAATCGTCCTTTAAAAATCCATTACTGGTCAGACTCCAATGTTTACTGATGTTTACATTTCAAAACCTCAACCTGGCCGGTTAGCAGTCGCAGGAGAAGAGTTTACAGACAGGTGAGTTGATTTCCTCATCCTGATGGGCAACCTGCAGCCACATGCCACTACTGTCCAACGCCAACCACAAAAAACACCACTGACACTTGCAGAATAGACATAACAGCATAAATTTAGCACAAACTTAGCAGAGCTAACAGAGCGGTGACTGCAAGCCTCTGCATTTATGTCAAGGGTAGGAACCATATGTGGTATTTTACCACCCATGGACCGTTCTGTTAACCAGTTTACTTTACAAACTTCAGGGCTGGATTTGTTGGGAAATCTCCCGTGTCTATATACACCATTGGTTTTGACGTTCCTTGTGTTTGCATGATCGTTTGAGTGCTTACAAATATGTGCAAGCATGTTTGTGTATGTTTGTCTGTCAGCAACATCTGCCGAGGTTACCAAGGACATCACAGGATTTACAACCCCAGAAGTGCTCCAGGTACATTTTTGTGTCAGGAATAGATACTAAACTGCAAACTCTCAGGTCGGTCGTAATGCGTGATGTAACTCATTTTTGGACCAAAACCAGCAGAGAGGGATAACACACGGTCACTGCCCTGTTCAGCCAGTGTGTAATTTACACCACAAAAACCATCCGTCTCTCTTATTACCCCTTATTACTGACAACACCCTTTGATGTGACACAGATGTGTTCCTGCACACACGTCCCACACACACCAACACATTCACATACGGCGTTATATAATAACCGTGACCCCGATGACCCAAACCCAGCCTATTTTACAGTGAAGCCTCTGAATACGTAACACCTGGAGGTGAGAAAGAGTTTGCATTGACAGCAAACAACATGAATAGCAAATTAAAAAAATATATATAATTAAAAATATTTATAAAAGGTATCATATAATGCAGATGACATAGAAAGAGCTTTATATTTTTACAATGCTGTGTTGACTATAAAGGCGTATTTGTGTGAGTCAAAGGGACTTGATTCAACAGTATGACCTCAGAGGAAGAACTTGGCAGGCAAGTGAAGCTGAAACCCCAGAGTGTGTGTGTTTTCCTTCTTATTACCTGGTCATGGGTGGCCATTATATTCCTGGCCTCCAACGCGCTTACATAAGCTTTCTGGTTTACTACAATCAGGCCATTTCACAGAGTGGGTACTCAGAATTTTTGATATGGCCAAAATATAAGTGTGTGTTTTGTATTTCTTCCCAAGAAGTGACTCAGGGCTGGCGTTCAGGTGATACAGCACAACGCCTGGAAGCTTTTTTGGAGGACTGCAGCTCTTGTGCAGCAGTAGGTGCGTTTCCATCCACCTCTTTAAATGTACATTTTCAATTTGTGCATTAAATAACCTGAGTTGAAACGCCAAATATGTCACAAGGACTGTATTAAATAGTGGATGTAGCCAGTATGACATCATCAGTTGGTTTGTGGGCTCCTGTTTTGAACATGGATGTAGGAGAACTGGATATGTTGGAGGTGGGTCCCTATACATTCCTGTGAAAGTTGCTCAGTGGCATTTGAAGCCAAAAACATTAAACAGCCACGTATAAAATTACCCGGATGATTGGCACGGCTTCCACATGACTGGGTCCATAGAGCAGGTGCTCTAGCGACTTCTGCCAACTACTTCCAGTTTAATTCTCTGCTGACTTGAATGAGGATAAAATGATTTAATTGTGCAGATCTTCTAGACTTTCAAAATATCCGAACAGAACAAACTCTGATAAACTAACTGAAAACTAGTCATTTTGCAGGGGTTTTAATGCCCCCAAAAATGTATCAGCTGATTTACAGACGTCTCTATCCCAATGTAAGACTATGGGGAAAAGCTTTTTTAGCCCAGTAGCATCATGTGACAGACTTAAAAGTCCACATTTTGGCCACTAGGAAAACTAGCTTTAAAGCAGGTTGCACTTCCTGTGGGTCTAGCTTCAAAGCCTCAAGTTTGGCATTTTAGCCGTCACCATCTTAGGTTTTTGGAGCCAGAAGTGACCATATTTGGACATGAGGGTGGAACTAACCCTAACACTAGCTGCTGTTTAATTTAGCACGGTGCATTTGTAGCTATGGTTGACTGTGGTAATGCTAATGCTAATTTTTGCTCGCGAAAAAAGGGGATTAAAACCATTAAACAAAATGTGCTTGGCAGAGAAACTGATTATCCTTCTCCTTAGCGTCTTTTAGCGCAATCAAACACTGAACAAGACTTCTTTAGTGCGATGTTCTGTCCAGTTTATGTTCATGTGTTTGTGTCCACTTTTGAAATGTTTAGTCCTTTTTTTTACTTCTTGAGTTTCCCTGCCTTTGTTAATTATCTCATGTGTTTTACCTGCGTCTTGTTCCAATCACCTGTGTGTAGTCAGTAATCAGCCCTTGTGTATTGAAAGCCCAGCGTTTGCCCTATTCAGCTGAGATAAGGTAAGCAGCAAAGTCAAGCAATTCAAATATTTTAAACTATAGCTAACAAACTGATTTAGGTTTTTTTTTAGGTGGGACTTTTTAAGTAGCAAAAAACTGACCAGTTCAGGCGGCGTTTGCTCAGCTCTCTTTGATTTAATATACATGACAAGGAGGTTTCTACCTGGGATTATTGTAAACAAACTATACTCTGTGATTCAAGGGTTACACCATGGTTACATTACCTAACCAACGTTGTTGTCAACAGATGGCACCCACATGTCATTCAGATGATGATTGTGCACAATATTAGCCTCAATAACATTTAAACGGGTGAGTGAGTTAGAGGAGCTGCAGTTTTTGGCACCTCCTGCTTCAGTTATCAGCCCTGGAGGTTGCCGCTCAATTTGTCACCATGATCCTGTGCCAGGATTTCATTTGACACCCGAGCCAATCAGGCATGTTGTCATAGCCTAAAGGTTGCTTTGGATACAGTATAAATGCCATATGTTATGCAATTAGTGATGTAACCCAGTGAATGGTTCCAATTCAGTAGAACATTATTTTCATAAATGAAAAAGAAAGCACAGAGCGCACCTCCAACAAGACGTTAAGGTCCCCAAATGGCTATTAAAGTGTTATTGTAGATGACATCATGGTTACATAACACCAGTCAGAGTTTGATTTGATAGCAGCAGAGGGGGGAAAGGTGATAGGGTCAATAATATATCTAGGTTCTTTGGGACTGTTGATACGTACAACACATTTAGTGTAATTGAGGCTGTTCAGCCAGCGCATACACACCAAAGGATTTCTGAGCCAGCTCTATTTCTTTATAGGAATGTAATGCTCACATTGTCTTCATGGATTAATAGCTATTTGTCCTTTTATTTTGGGGGGGCTTGTAATGGATGTACAGTGTACAGATAAAAGTCTTACTGATACCTCTTTCAGACCAATGACCAGGGTCAGACAGGGGTTATCTATAGTATGAGAAGAGGGTCATCACACCACAGACAGCCAGAAGCTCCTGCACCTTGAAGTCTTGCCACATCTCCATTTTGTTTGAATTGCAGCTGTCGCTGAAAGAATCCTTGTTCCAGGATCCACTGTTTGTTTACAGGCTGCGGTGACCTGTTAGAGTTGCATCACGACTGTGCTACCCTGTTTGCATCCAGTGTCATATGTCCCGCCTTGGTTGTTAGCGATCGTGTGGTGTGGCACCTTGTTCAGTTTACCTCTCAACGTGGGTCGCGAAGCAGAGTTGTTCAACATGGGTTAACCCTTTCAAAGAAAGAATCAATGGTGGTTCAACCCTGATTGAGTTTTTGGTGTTACAGGGTGTAAGTCTCAGGGCGTCATGTGACCTGTGGTTCAGACTTTGACCATGAAATCGCCACACAACCACAAAGTGATGTTCATGGGAGCTTGGTCAATGGACAATTGTGTTATTTTCTTATTTTTATTTATAATTATTTATAATTTTTCCACCATGTAACATCTGAAAACAAGCAAATCTTACAAATGTACAATTTATTTTGTTTGCAAACTATTTCCATTTGGATGGTGAAACAGGTAAATACACTTTAACTCACAAAAAAACAAGGGCATTTGTTCCGTTTCAACTTCACTTTCAACGAATCAAGGGGTTTGGGGTCTTAGCCCAGGAAATTTAGAGCATCAAACACTACATCCTGCTGAATTTTTATGCATCATTTTTTGCCTTTCCTGCATTAAATTATAGTGGAAATAAATTTAATTTCTATAAAATAAAAGTCTTGTGCAACTTAAATCTTATTTTTGAGAGGGACAAAAGCACATGTTCCAAATATTCAGGCAGATGTGTCCTCTGTATACTTCTGCCAAATCTACGCCTGTGCAAACAAAACATGGTGGTTTGGATGTTAAAATAAAAAAAAGAAAAAGAAAATAAAACAATAATAAGAATATGTTTTATTTTCAAAATATCAGCAAAATTGTGTGATGTGACATATGATTTTAAAAAAATGTTCTGTATACACATTTGACCCATTTATAGGCAGACTTTATCGTATCTGAACAATAGTTACAACACAATCCGATGACATGTTCAGCAGCAAACACAGTATAGGGAACAATTTCCAGTTTTCATCAGCTCAATAAATCCCTCAAAAGGATTTGACTCACAAATACCCTTAAATCTGATTAATATAATCATTGTAAGTGGCCCTAAGAGGCTTTGGCCTCATTCGATTCATATCTGACTAACTGAACAATAATAGAAGGAATATTCAGGCGTGTTTCCATCGCTGATTAGTGATGGAGTATAATCTACCATGCTGACCCACTTTCTGCTTTTCTATTGGCTCACATCCCAGCTGTTGTCAGGGGAAACAGAGTTCACCAGCTGTCATTCACCAGCCTATTTGCTGGGATTCAATTCAGATTATCAGCATGTTGATCCCTCTGTATGTCTGTGTTTGTGTGCAGGTTCATAGGCCAGGTCCAACATGTCCAGCCCACTGACACCGTGTCCTATCTGGCAGCGCACACCCTGCGTCATTATCAGAGACAGTGTGTATTAAAGTTAATGAGAAAAGCTCTGAAAATGGTTTAAATCTTTGATTTATGATTAAGAGCCGGAAGTTCAAGGAAACTCTGGAACTAAAAGTCTCTTTTGTACACTCCTGTTGGACCACATTAGACCAATGAATAACCTTATATTCCTCTTGTTCACTCACATTCTCTCCAAAGAAAAGAAACCTTATTTACCTGTTATTAACCCTTATTTCTATGCACAAATTGAAGCAGCCACTGCGTCCTATTGTTTTGACCCATGAGCAACATTCAGCTCTGCAAACTCTGAACTAATAAATCTTCTAATAAAACTTCCAGAGCAGGAACTTTTTCTTTATTTACACCTGGGATTATCATACGGAAAGTAAAATTGTGTCTGTGGTTTCCTCATTGAAATGCAGGGAAAATTCCTGAGTTCCTCAAGAGATTCTTGGTCTCCTGGGAAAGTTCCTGTGGTGGGAAGACTTCTAAGTGTGAGCCTCACAAGTTGACACTGAGTCATCTAAATATGGGCCTCCGAATGTGTGTCAGAGCTGAGTCACATCAAGGTTTCATAAACAGCTTTATATGTGTTGATGTTTATTTGAGGTGCCCTTCCTTAACAGTTTGTTTAATTCAGGGCTGCAGGAATGCAGAGTTGTGTCATAAAGTGAAAAATAATTTGACACACGGAGTGAATCAACTGCAGTATGCCACCACTATAACAACAACAACAACAAGTCGGGGATCTCAGCAGACAGCCAGCCTGTGTTTAATGGGCTCGCCATCAAACCCTCCTAAACTCTGGCTCTTGGTTCCTAGAACTCGGACCAATTGGAAACCAAGAAGCAGGTAGGAGAAACATGCGTGCAGAGAGGTCATCCAGAAACCGAGCCACCCACTTCCTTGACCAGAGCACTCCCTGTTTGGTCGGACAAACCCAACATTCCTCACAAGACTTCCTCCCTACGTCTGACAAAACGAGACACGTGCTCTCTGAATGTGGCGATGGTTAGAAAAGAAGGCCATTTAGAAGCAGAGAAAGAGATGGATAGGAGAGCAAGAGGGACATTTAAATTCCACCAGAAATGTCTCTGCTGTTGACATTTGCAAACATTTTGATCGTGACTGACATGAGTTTTGACTGATTTGATTTAAAGCATCTGGTATCAGATGTCCTCTATTATTCTATCACTGTCTAGCCAAAATATCAAAAGTATTCAAAATGACTTTTCCTTTTTCTCCAGAAAAGCAACCTTTTAAATCACTTTAGATTTGGTTTTAAAGGGATAGTTTGGATCTTTTGAAGCCGGGTTGTAGGACATATATACCCATAGTCAGTGTATTACATACAGTAGATGGTAGTTCGCACACCTGCAGTTTGGAGAAGCAGGAGTCCAACATGGAAGCTATGTGTAGTACTGCTGTAGAGGGGGAGTGGGAAAATGTATTTCAGCCATCTAAAAAAATAACAGTTGAAGTGTATGCTATATTGCGAATATTTTTATGCTTCATGACAGGGTTTTTTTTCTCTTTTCTTTCGATGGTAGGTTGTCTTGCTGGTGCTTTGTTGTAATTTGCTCTGTACAATAAATCAATCCATAGTTCCACTCATGGCTTTCTCCTTTTGAATGTTATCATCCATCACACTGGCTGCCAGTCAGGGCTTTGATGTGTCACAGACTTGTAATTCCCATGTGTGAACGGCGACAAACAGGTTCCCCATGAAGGTTTTTTAAGACTAATTAAATTAATTTTTTTTTTTTTTTTTAGTTTACCTATTAATTAGGATTTAGGCACACACAACATGCTGATACAGTCAATTAAAAGTTCACTCATAACTTTTTGTACAGGCCCTGGTGAATATTGCCATAATAATGTGTGGTTATCACAAAATCCCATGGAACACCATTTGAGAACCACTGCTCTAGTCGAAGCCACCAGACTCCTTTGACAAAAACAGTAATTTTACGGTACAGAAAAAAAGGGGCTGCTGGTCTACCTCTGCCTCAATTGGTTAGTTAGTTTGTGTTATTGTGTGACTTTGGTGAATCCCCACTAACCCATAAAGCACCAAAACACACAATGACACAAACAAACTAACTGTTCAAGGCCGTGGTAGACCAGCAGCTCCTGTGTTCAGCGGTGTTAAATTAATGTTTTTCTCAATGGAGTCTGGCTTTGGAGAGAGCAATATACTGGCTTCAGTTCCCAGACAGAAATTTCAATTTAACAGCCAATTAAAGCAGTGAAAATATTATTATATTGATTCTTTTAGGTGGCTAAAATACATTTTGCTGCTGCCCCCCTCCATTGCTTACCCTCTCTGGCAGTACTCCTGCCTGCTTCTCCAAACTGGGGGCCTGCCAAATGAAATCTACTGTCTGTAATACACTGACTATGGATAAAGACCTAATATAACACCACGTAAAAGACTCCAAACTATCTCTTTCATATAAACCTCTCACTAAGATGTTTCACAGCAGATTTTACACACTGCCTCTGCCCACAGTATGTCCACACAGACACCAGCCAGCAGCAGCAGGATGAGTCCCACCAGCAGACCGACAGGTAAACATCTTAATGAGGAGAGGAACAGAGGAATGTAAGCATGTGTAGGGATGACCTAGTTATATTTCCAGATCTTGGGGCTCAGGAAGGTTTTCAACATCTGTGACTGATTGCAGAAATTTCCTCATGATTAATGAAAGCATTTTGCCAAGACCTTACCTGACAGGTTGTGCCTGGACATGCAGGAGCCAATCAGCATCAGGGGGTCCTTTGCAAAGACAAATCGCCCTCTGAGTGATTGCAATTCACCATGGCCTTCGGCTTGAATGTAACTTCATTTTTTTTGTCCAGCTCACGTGTAGCTCTGAGGGGCCAAATGAGGCCCTGTGACGGCATCACTCCCAGTTTAACATCTGCCATGTTGGATCTGATAGAAGCACATGCTGCATGCATCACCTCCTGCTGCTCACATGTGACAAAAAATGTGGATGTTACAGAATGGAAAAATGAGAAAAGATTACTCAAGGAAAAATGGCAAATTCTATATTCCATGAAATAAGGAGGGGAATATTTTCTTCTGAAGGAAAAGTGGCACCTGTTTTTCTCTGAAGAGAAAAAGACCAAGAGAGTTAAGGAATGTTTCAAATACAAATTAAGGACCATCTGAAACAAGCAAAAACAAAACATGAGGAGGAGGAGGAGACAAAACCAGACAGAGAGGAAGACAAAGTGTAAATGAGCTGTCAAGTTCAAAAAGCACTCCTGTCCTTGTTAAAAGCATCAAAGTGTTGAGTCCTGGCACGTTGAGAGGAGGGCGTCCTGTAAGAGGAGGCTGCCGACAAGGTCAGAGGTTAAAATTTGAACTGCAGTGAAAAAAGAGAGGGAACCGAAACGTCCAGCACAGTGCATGCATGTTTTTTTAAACCACAAATATGACACATTTGCACGTCTCACACATGTCATATCATATCATTGTTAGACAGAGGGAATGGTGGATGGCATGACACTCCTGCCAAGCTGCAGACCACTGTTCAACATGAACAAATCTGGTTGTTTTTTTGGGATTCATTGCTGTTTCCTGCAGCTTTTTAGCCTCAAAATGAGGGTGTGTTTTCGGGATTCGTTGCTCTTTTTCTTGCATCTTGTTAGCCCTCAAGCATGGGTGTTTTTTGCCCCCAGTGGCTCTTTTTTCTAGCGACTTATTAGCCTCCACACTTGGATGTTTTTAGGGATCCATTGCTGTGTTTCCAGCTGCCATTTAGCCTCCAACCTGGGTGTTTTTAATGACAAGAGACTCCTCTTCCTGCAGCCTTTTAGTGGCTGTTTTTAAGGGACTCTTCATTGTTTCTTCTGCAGGAATGGTGCTACAAACAGTAGTTATTTTTTGCAGAGACATCATTGCTTTTCCAGCAGAGATTATGCATTCATATCTCTCCACATGTAATCCAAAATTTTTCTGTCCTGCATCTAAACAACAGACCACCTGGATGCCAAAATGTACGTGAGCTCCTGGCCTTTTCAATTACACCTCACTTGAGCCAATATGAGTTTCCAAAGCTGGTGCAGCCACCATAGACTGTTGGAAAGTCCTAGTCATCTGCAGCGTCTTTTTTAGGGAATTACTCAGGAGAGGATAAAAAATATATGTATTTCAGTGTGTTGAAACTTTTATAACTCAATGGCAGAAACATTTTGACTGTTGGGGGAAGAACTTGAGTATTACCTCTCAGATGAGACCGTGCATGTACATGTACTAAAAATGGAACAAAAACGGCTTTCAGTTTGGGAATGCTTTGAACAGGCATTTAAGGTGGATTTAAGTGAACTTTACAAGATGCTTAAGAGGTTTATCAAACTGTATATGTAGTGTTTTGTAAATGGACTCCTGAGTTGTAAAGCTTTTAGTGATGAAGCAGTGGGACAAGACAAAGACAAACAGAGACAGTGGAGTAAATGTTTTATGTAGCAGGCCTGGTTGTGCACCTGTTTAGCCTCAGTGCTGAGATCGGAGCCAGAGAGGGAGTCGAGAAAATCTGATCAGGTGAGTTTTTTGCTCTAGCAGCTGAACAAACGCAGCTTTTGTCCGACAGGTTTTTAAGCTTCCAGTTTTAGTTTTTTTAATTTCAGTTTTCATGTAAACATGTAAAAGCAGATGTGACCCAGAGAGCAGGTGTGTGTGTGTGTGTGTGTGTGCACAGACCTGAGATTCACACACACTTGGCAGCAAGCCTAGATTTCTACATGGACATATAGAAAAAAAAGAAAACACAGTATAGACATGCGAACACAAAGGTCTGCAGGGTCAATATTGTTGCCGAGTCAAATATAGAAATGACATTTAAAAGAGAAACCCTCTTGTCAAACTGAAGGCCAGTGAAGCAGGAGCGGGGTCGCCTGGAGGGCAATAAAAGGTCACCGATAGAAAAGCATTAGCCTCAGCACGCTGCATGGGGTCTGTTTATTTCTGACTGTTTGGAGTTTTACCTTCTGCTCAGGTCTGCTGGAGCAGCCTGGGGAATACACTCCAGCCAGGAAACTCATCAAACAACAGACATTTGTCAGTGTTGTTTACGACTTGCAGCATTTCTGTATCTATTGCTGTGTTTTTTATTTTATTTTATTTTATTTTATTTTATTTTATTTTATTTCATGACAGTTCTTCTGCATGTAAAGCCTGGCCCACACTAAGACATTTTTTAAAATCAGATGATGACAAAACAGATGATAAAAATGTGAGAGACCCCACAGGGCGTGAAATGATATGTTTAATGGATTTGTTCCAACAAAGTGGAGAGCAACAGTTTGGCTAAACAGCACACTGACAATCCCGAAAATCAAAAATCAAAATTAAAAAATCTCTCAAATCTCTTGCAATCAAATTTGACCTTACAGAAAACAAACATGATGGACAATGGGCAGGAAGAACTAGCTGTTAGTCTTTGCACTAAAATTGAGAGGAAATTAACAATGTTTAATATTTGCAATTTGAAACGGGTGAACTCTGGATGGACACTCTTAACAAACCTCACGCCACAAGAAGATCCAGCAAAATTATTTTTAGAACCATCAAAAACTCGGGGCTTTGCTGACAGTTGTGGGGAGGGGAGTAATTGGGCCTAAAATCTGCCTGATATGTCGAGTGTACCTGACACAAGTTAGGCTGATGTCAGTGGGGAATTTGCATTGTGCCGGGCTGAGGGTCACCTACTGGCAGAAATGGTATATAATAGTCATAACTATTGTGGCATGTTGGGGGCTGAATGGGACAGTTTCCCAGCATGCCGTGAGACAACGTGTTTTAAGGCCATAAGCTGATGGAAACTGTTTGAATGTTACCCATTACACAGTGATTCATGTATTTCACAATAGTTGTAATGGGTTACGGTTAGTGTTGTGACATATTGCACCGTGCATGCAGTTAGTGACCTCCTGCCTGTGGGAGTATAAGGAGCAGAGGTCAGAGTTCAACTCTCTATTGCCTTTTTGTTAGTGAGAAACCCCAGCCTGCTCCACAGTGTTTTTATTAGTGTATAATCATTCTTACCCTGAAATAAATTGTTCGTATCTGCATACAGAGTGGCTCCGCCTCCATGGGGTCTGCCATGTTTTTCTATAGTAGCCCAGAGCGGACAAATCAAACACTGACTCTAGCTGGGCTAAGTCTCAGTTTTGTAACTTTACCACTAGATGCCACTAAACCCTACACTCTAGACCTTTCATTTCCTTGCTTTTTTTTGCAGCATTTTTCCTAACAAAAATGCCAACAGGTGCTCTGCACCGAATTATATCTGTTAGGCTCAAACTGGTGCTACACATTTAATAGTTTTTCTGCAAAGTGTAAAAACAATACCATTTATTTTGACAGTCGCTGCACTCTATTTCCTCTTTCCATCTTGTATACGGTCTCATAGTCTTTATCTTTCTTAATATTTTTTTTTTATGTGGTGAAACATCCCGGTCTCACTCTGAAGTCCTTGAAATCCAGCACTTGGTCAGTGACTTGCTGCACCAGACACCGGCGCAAAGAGTGGTAGTAATGTCAGCATGATACCCAGCCCGTCCTCAAGGCACCCATTTAAGGTACCTCTGCTGCAGTGGGATGTTTTTAGGCACAGCATGCTGCAGTTTCAGCCTTTTATCTTGACTCAGAACAAACTTTCAGCCTCGCACTTTGCTATCATCAAATTACTGTGATGGACAAAGTCTCTCCTCTGTGCCTAATTTAGGAAAATACAATCCTAACATGACAACTAAACTTTGTCAATCTCACCCTCTTTTACTAATATTTACCCCATGATGCTATTTTTAAACAACTCCAAACACAAACATTGTGTTTACGTCTGCAGTCACGTTTCTAATGGAGTTTACTGGCAGTGAGCTCATATTTACAGATTCTTTTAAGTTTACCAGAATATTATCTTTTAAGCTGTGTACACACACACACTGTTTATATCTTCATACTGTGAGCATGAGTTTCCCTGTGCACATTAACTAACACAAGATTTTCAGTATCAACAAACACAATGACCTCATCAAGATGGAAACACAAGGAGCTAAAAATGTAGTTAAAACATACTGATCTCAGGCCAGTCACCAGAAGAATATATTGGCATTGTACGTTTCTGCAAAACACAGTTATGTTACATTGGTACATTTCATACATATCAACATTTCTGAAGTGGCGTACTATTTAAGCTGACTTTGTCATCAGGAAATCGAGGGGATGGTGGATGACGTGACACCTTGGTGAGACAACGTCCAAGCTGCAAACCACTGTTCAAGACCAACAAATAACAAAATGGTTGTTTTTAGTCATTGCTGCATTTTCAGCTGCTTATAGTCACCAAATGTGGGTGTTCTGTCACAGTCCATCACTGTGTTTCCACCAGGAGAGTGCCGTGAAAGACAGCTGTTTTTTGCTGAGACATTTCTGGGTTTCAAGTGGGGATTGTGCTGCCAAAAGCGATTGTTTTTTTTTTTATCAAGGCATTGCTGCATTTTCAGCGCCCTTTGAGCTACCAAACATTGGTCTTTTTAGCAATCTGTCATTGTGTTTCCATCGGGGATAAT
>JAPZEB010000005.1:4656140-4672553 GCA_029783705.1 Chaetodon striatus
GGTAATAGCATGTACATGTAATGTATCCGTGGTTTGCAGAAATGTCCAATGCCAACATATTTTTCTGGCTCAAAAATAACATTTGTTCTATAAAAATATTTGTTTTAATGTATTAATCCACACAACCATTTTCTGATTATGCTGATTTCCATGGAGACGATTGTGGTTTAGTATTAGTGAACGACATCATTCATTGATCAAACACAAATAAAAATGAAACACACACATTTAAACATGTTTAACTACACACAAATAAATCCTCAGAAACAAGTGCTGCAGATTAACAGCTAACTGAAGTGAGTTTAGCTGATACATTTGAGGAAGTTTTTAGTTTCCTTTCTTTAAAAACACGCTGGAGCAAAATATTTGTGTGGAAAGTCAAAAAACATTTGTAATTTCTGTATCTTATAATGAACCTGTCTCACATGTATCTACATAATACTAAACCAAAGTTCTTTCCATCAGTGTCACCACCACATTCAGTGACATCACTTTGATGTCTCAACCCAAAATATTAGGGATGCACGATATTGGGTTTTTTGCTGGTGTCTGTTATGCCGATTTGTAGTAACTCATTTGGCCGATAACTGATACCAATATCAATATATCCACTAGTGATCATCAAGTCTCTTCCGTGGTGGAGATACCATAATGTGCATATTGTGCGAGACATGAAATACAGTACTATGCTATGTATATTATATTCATTCATTGTGTAAATTAAGAAGGAGTATACCTGTTTTAGATATTGTCCCCAGCTGTATCTCCCCAGTTTCCATGTAAAGCAACAAGGAGCCATTAAGGAAACTCACAAACACATGAAAGCTTGAGTCGGGCTTTTATTGCTCACTTTTACATCACACACAAGAACAGTCAACACGTCTCATTTGGCCACAGTTTGCTAGTCTCCGTAGGTAATATGACAAGTTTGTTTTTCATGCTTTTGTTTTGGGTTTCATTTCCTAAAGCTCAGTCGAGTTCCACGGCCCTTTGGCACAAACGTCTGAAGAGACCGACTCCTAAAAGACATTTACATTTCCTTAAAATATAAAAGGACAAAAATGAGCAAAGACACAGCTAATGACATGCAGGTAAGACTTATTTGTGTTAAAGCATTTTGGACAGTTTCATTTGAATCTCAATCTGTTTGTTTTTTGCTAAAATGAATACTGTGAATCGGCTGGGCACATCATTTACATAAAACTATCCGATTCATCAGCTGCATGCTAAAGAGGTATTTTTAAGACACAATTTGACTGGGCTTGATCAGTATACCTTAAGAATCAGCATGGTTGTACATGACAGCGTCTTTTGGAACGAGATCTCTCCGTCTGCCACAAGGACACACAGTGAAACAGCAGCAACGGCCAAACACTTCAATATCCTCTTTTTATTTTGGTTTCATATAACCACCATTGACCTGAGCAAAGGGGGAAACATGGGAAAGCAATAAACAGCCTTTTACTCGGCTTTGGTCCCTGAAAAAGTGGCGCTGTAATTATTTCTGTAGCAGAAATGAAGCTGTATTAAAGCACATTAGTAATAAATGTTGTAACAGACTGATAAACAGGGACATTGTTGATATTTTATACATCCTTCCTGTTGAGTAACGCAGCTGGATTTAAGGCCATTTTAGTCAAAACAGTAACAAATCACAAAACGTCCATTGAGACAAAACCAACACATAAATTGATAAATGTGTGTTCAGGCTGAATGTGAGGCAAATTTTAGGCAGAGCAACAAAATGCAAGAGTTCATAGTGAGAGTCAGAGTTCAAACAAGAACATTAATCCTTTTTAGTTTCTATGAGACTGATGCTTGGCAAGGCATTGTGGGATAGCCTGCAGTATGGGAATGACCCTCCAGAGAACAGCTGTGTTTTTACATGACATGCAAATAAAGGTGAAATCTGCTAAAATTTCCATAATTGTTTGCCAGAAAAAAAAGAAAAGAGAAAAAGTGATGTAGTTGTGAGAAAGAAAAAAAATCGTTGTTGCAGTTTTAGACGACTTCGTTATGTCATTACAGGTACAAGAAAAGTGAGGTGCTCGCCGCCTATAAGCCATTTCACAGAGGACACTTTGACACGTCACTGTAGGACAAGCACAGGTGTAAATGATAAAACAACTGCCGTCTGAACTACAAAAATACTTCACCCACAAAATGTAATTTATTTATCAGTTTCTTGAATTTGTTATATTCTCACATGCCTCAATGGTGAACGGAAAATTCAAATAAGGTGAAGATTCTTCATGAATGGAAGAAAATATTTAACAACAACAAAACTTTATCAGATCATCGGTTTACAAACTCTCACACAAATCGTGCAATATAATCCAGGTTTTATTTATCCGGTCGTACGCTCAGGACTTCCCAAACACATGCATTTATGCTACCGGACACATGTATTTTCATTGAAAAGTTACATTCACCAATGAGCAGTATTCCCAACGTGTGTGTCTATGCACGTGTGCACGTGTATGTGTATCAGACACGTGCGTGCCAAGGCACACTGCTCGACCGTGCATGAGACTGTTTGTACTGATGTGCTTTAAATTGTAAGGTTTTAGCAAAAATGCATGTGTCTGAGAAGTACTGAGCATACGACTGGACAAATGACTCGACTGCACGAGTCACGTGAGAGTTTGTTAATGATGTTCTGATGTAGTTTTGCTGTTGTTAGACGCGGCCCTTTTAACTTCAATATATGAAGAATGTTCGCCTTTTTTGGATTCTCCATTCACAGTGGAGAAAAACTGAGTTTTCATGGTCAGTAACTGATTTCCAAATGCTCAGTTTGGAGGTAAAGCATTCCTTTGAGCAGCTTCGGTTTTTGGTTGTTGGTACAGTGCATGCTGGCTCACTTGCTGCCTTCAAATGGGGCCGTGTTTACTGACTTCAGCCATACCGTATGTACCCCCCCCCCCCCCGCCTGTGCGCTGTGCTCAGGAAATAAGAAAAAACAGGCAGAGGGCCGAGTCTTTTGTAGTGGGTCATAAGTGATGATGGAGAGGGATTGCATTCACAAGGGCATAGGTTTCTTGTCAGCATTGGTGGGGGACACGTATGAAATGGAGGTTTGGGAATCCTCCACCAGAAATTTTGACTGTCAAACACTCCATACCCTGCATTCCCGTGAATTTTTATGCACCGAATTGTGCGTTTTCTGCGTCAGTTTATTGTGTAAATGTCTTTAATTTTGGCAAAATGAAGTCCTCTGCTACTTTCATGTGTTTATTGGTGGTGAGGGGGACAAATAAGCATATACTAAATACTGAGGGGGACATGACCCCTGGTTTCCCCCATGATCTAAGCCTATGCTTTTGTTTGAGTTCATACATTGTTTTGTTTTGTCTTCAGGGAAATCCTTTAATATTACCTAATCATGTCATTGCCAGTGTTTCTTTCCACTCATAACCACAGCCTCACCACTTCCATTTGAAGGCAGCAGCTGTTGACACTGTGTTGCTGAGACACCTGAAGAGCAGAGCCGTCATTAACGTCACCAGCAGCACCTGTGTTGTGAAGAAGACCTGTGCACAATGCATCTAACGAGCAAGCTCATTGTTCAACCCCAGCACCGCACTCAGTGTTGTAACCAGAAGTATGTGGTTTTCCTGAGCTGAAAAACTTACTGAGCATACAGAAGAGATGACAAGAAAGGAGAGCTCAAGAAACACAACAGAACTGGAATAAGTTTTAAGGTTAGTCAGAATCTGAGCAGTCACACACTTGACATGGTCGTATGTTGCTACCTAACAAAAAAGCTACAGCTAACTTCTGGGACTGGTTGCACAAAACACCTTAAGTTTTCTCATATTTTCTCGCAGAAGAAAAGAAGACAAGAAAACTATATTGGTCAGAAGAGGAAAAAGTTATACTTCAAGGAAATAGACAGCACCTACTAAAAAGTAAATTTGATCCCCAAATAACAGAAAACCGTGGGACGAAACTGCAACGAAAATTAATTCAGTCAAATCTAAAGTGTCAAATCAAAAAAGTATCCATTACCTTACTTTGGTAGCTAAGGTCTTTTGTGCAGTGGTTCAGGGATTCCTTAAGTATACGACCAAGACAAGGAGAAAACCTTGAATAATTAAAAAAACATTTTAAGGAAACCTAAAGGAGAAAACTTAAGGGTGTTTTGTGCGACCAATTTTATTTTGAGGAAACCTTAACTTTGACTTGAAGAAAAATCTTAACTAAGGGTGTTTTGTGTTTTTGTGGTGAAATAAAATGGAGCACAAAAACTCTCAAATTGCCAAGTAAAGCGAGGTGGAAATATGTTTGCTTCACATTCAGTCTGAACACTGTCAAGTAACATCTGTGGAGAAAACCAAACAATATAACATTAACACAGTTATCAATGTTTACATCCCCTTATTCACAACACTGACTACAATCTCTTGTTGCAGATAAACACGAACAATTAGAAAAATAGCTCTGAGCAAGTTCATGATAATAGAAAAATAGTTTTTGCCCTCGTATACTAAATAATATCCACAGGAATGTTGACACAACACCTTCAGAGGTTTGTTTAATTTAACTGTAGAGAGTCAGACGCTAGCACACAGTGCCAGCCAGACCAGCAGGGCGAGAGCACCTCAGGTATGACTGACTGACTTAATCAGCCGTTATGTAACAGCACGAGGCCACGAGAGACAGGAATCACTGAGGACTTGTTCCTGAGACTGAGACCGCCCCCCCTTTAGATTACAGTACAGCCCTGGACAAAAGAGCTTCTCAAGTGAGACAGCTTCAAGCACATAAAGAAGAAAAGTGGTTTTAGATTTCTGGGAAAGGCGGCACGAGAGACTCAGAGCCTGTGGCACAAATTTGAGATGCAAGCTCATTAAAACCTGCTGTTTTTTTTCCCACAGTCTATTTTAGCTCCAGAAATGATCAGATATACTGTTCTGAGGTGACGCTAACAAGCTTCAATATGTCTCACCAGTTACGAAACCACACCTTTATCTTTAACACCCTGAACCACAGCAGTTCTCAGTGTCATATCTGCTTTTCATCATGGTTTGGCCAACTTTTTGGGGTTGCACAGCACCGTGCTTTCACTGACACTATAAACAATAACAGCTGTTTCCAAAAAGTGCATTGAGACTTCCTGCACCTTGAGAAATAAGGGAATTAAACACCCCTTTCATATAAATAAAGGCAAAGTACCAAACGTGACAAAGTTTGCCACAAATACTCCAAATATTCAACTCGAAATATTTTTAGTTTAAATATTCTCATATAAAACAATGATCTGGTTTTAAACGTTTACAGGATACAATTTGTATCAACAAACAGAGGTGTCATCTGGCTCAGAGATAATGTGTTAACCAGGCAAGAGTTAGTTTAGCTTCACAAACAGTTCCTCAGACATCAGAATAATCCCACTGGTGGAGATAATAGCAAAAATACTATTGTTAGAATTTCATACAATGAATGCATGTCAGAGTGCTTTACATTTAGAGACAGAGATCTAAAATACTTTGAAAGAGAAAGCAGACAAAACAGGAAAAAGCAGTAGTTTAAAAATTACTGATAAGAAATTAATAACAGTAATTACTATCGTTATAAATTCTTAATGTTTTTTTTTTTTTAACATTTCATAGATTTAATGATAAATTAATTATTTAAAAAATATCGTTAGTTGCAGTCTCTGTACAGAACTTTACTCTTTGATACTTAGAAAAATACTTAATCCAGACTTGCCATACTAGTAAGTATTAAGTGAGGTAATTAGTTCATGTCCTTGATGATCATAATTGAATTAAAAAAGTTATCACTGCTTATATTTATGTATTTAGAAAAAAAAAAAACCATCTTCCTTTCCTTGCTAAGGCCTCGTCCATATGCACAGATGTTTTTGGAGAGCAGTTTTTTTCTCCTTAGTTCTCAAAAAAAATTAAATTAAAAAAAGCGCAGTCAAGAGCGTAACACCGAGGCCATGTAGGCCAATCACACAGAGAAGCTGTTGTAGTCATTAAAAGCGTTTTTGGAATTTGCAGAAGGTCTGTTTTGATGACCTAAAATGCAGTTTGCCTGTGGACAAAAGGCCAAAACATGTACCAAAATCTAGTTTTAAAAATGACCCATGTACATGAGGACTAGGCCCAAACCAATGAGATTATTAATGCCTCTGGGAAAAGTCTGAAGAACTGAAAAGTTCTATCTGTAGGTGTTCCCATTGTTGTCATGATATAAGTGTCTGGTAATAAACCCTGTGGGGAGATTTCTCACTTAATGAAGTGATTCTTAACTCTTGCCAGTCTGTTCCTGCCTTTTACTGCAAAGCTGTGACTCTAACTGAAGGGTACAAAAACAGTTATACCCTGTTTGGGGCAGCGAAACCCTCCTCGTGGTGTCACCACAAACAAAGGAGACCCTGTGTCTCATGCAAGACAGACATTCACACACATAAAAGGTAATAAATTAACACATATTTTAAATTATAATCAAAATAATACCTACATATTATTTCCACCTAAACATTTCTGGTGACCAGCAGCCACCTTCACATGATTTTTGATATGGTTTAAAGACGGAGTACACACAAGGTGTGTTTAAAAAAACAAAAATCAGTACTGAAAGCTGATGGAGCCTGAAGTCAGCTGACAGGGCTATCCTAGCAGAGGAAATAAACTCATTCAAAAGTGAACAACAGCTTGGGGTTTTCGAGTGGAGTTTTTGCGATCTGTTTTTGTGGGTGCTGCTTCAGTTTCACTTCCCTGAGGGGGGAAATCCACCGAATACCACCACAACATCTGATCGGCCACCTGTTAGCACAGAAGAGAAACCCCTGATCCGTTTCTTCAGCTAATTCGAGCAGTAAATACAGTATGAATATACTGGCAATGGGTAGTTAATTTTTTTTATATTACTTTACATACTCCATGCTGTCATCATCTCAGTGACTGGAAAACAGAAGTAGACGTATACCCTGATATGATTGCCCAAAAAAAAAAAAAAAAAAAAAAGATAAAAAGTGCCAAAAACAATAATTTTAAAATATGTAAATAACTTAAAATATAACAAATAAATTAATTTTAAATGAACAATACTGTCACCCTTGAAACACATTAAAAAGCCTCCCTAAGCGTGCCAGTGTTGCAAAACCCCCCGCATTAAACCCCAACCTTCCCTGATCTTAAGTGCTGAAATATCAGGCATATTTATAGAAAAATATGGCAATTTGGGGATTTTCCTTTACAAAAGTACCATTAAAATTAATGAGATGTCTTCCCTGCAATAAAAATAAGCAGTCCATTAACAACTTAAAGGAATACTTTACCCACAAAATGACCATTTGTGTACCAACTACTCACTGAGGGTTGCCTTGAATTTGCCCCCTCTGTGAACGAAGAATCCAAAAAGGCGAACATTCTTCATTAATTGAAGTAAACAGGGTCCGTGTTTAACAAAGCAAAATCAAAACTGTATCGAAACTGTGTTTACAAACTGTCACGCAACCTGTGCAAGTCTTAATTATCCAGTCGTATGATCAGTACTTCCCAAACATATGCATTTTTTGGCTAAAACATTACAATATAAAACACTTTTACCTACAAGTGGTGAGCCCTGAGCACGCCTGTCTGAGTGCTTGCCTTTTAAACCAATTTTTGTGGTAGCCAAACTGTGAAACTACAATGTCTGAGTCCATCACATAATGCCATTGGGCCCAAAAAACCTTTTCCAGTAGACTTACATTGTGAAAGAGACATCTGTGTCACAACCCCCCCGCAAAAAAAAAACCAAATGAATTTCACCATCAGAATTTGATCCATTCAGTCAGATAACATTTGGAAAATATAAAAGAGCCGTACAATTAAATAATTTTTCGACCAACTAAAGGTAGCGGAGAGCCACTTGAATGTTTTTGACTTCATGTGCAACTGAGCAACTTACAAGGAATGAATGGCGTCCCGCCTCCTACGCTGTATCCAGTTCTCTTTATACATCCGTGGTTTGCATTGATGTGTTTTAGCTGTAATGTTTCAGCAAACATGCATGTGTTTGGGAAGCACTGAGCATACAACATGATAAATTAGACTTGGATTATACTGCACAACTTGTGTGTGAGTTTGGAAACGGATGTTTTTATAGTTTTGCTCTCATCCTAATGTTTATTTTAATTCATGAAGAATGTTCACCATTTTGGATTCTTCGTTCACCATGAAAGCATGTGAGAAAACCAAGGTTTTCTTTATGACTTTAAGGTGTCATGTGGTGAGTAACTGATATACAAATAGTCATTTTGTTGGTGAAGTATTCCTTGAGGGAGCTTTATATCTTGTACTTTTGGTTTGTGTGTGTCCAACCTGATGTTAATAAATAACTCGATTGCAAGGGATAAACCTGCAGAAGTTAGTCTGGTTAAGAACCGTGCTGCGATTTCTCCATCAGAATCGCAGCTGCGAGCTCCTGAGCATCCATCACACGAGGGTTCCTGGTCATCACCGTCCTCACCAGCTCTGGAGGAAAGATACGGCACAAGTTGACAAACACCCTTTCTCTAAGGTCCTGGTATCGACCCAAGGCAGGGGGCTCCTGGTGCTGGGGCACTGAGGGCAGGTGGCTTTTGTGGGTAGTGATGGACGGAAGGGTTAGTGATAGCTGTGGGAGCGGTGGAAGACTCGATGCTGAAAGGCCACGGGGTGATGAATGGGCTTGCCTGCTCCAAGAAGAGTTCCAAGTCTTCTCATGGACGTCAGGGAGACTCTGCAAAGCAAACGAATCATAGCAAGGCTTAGAGGTCTGCTGGTAATGGGGTTCCCAGTTTATCTGATGCTGTGGTTGCTGGTTGATCCCAGAGTAGCTCCTTTGGGAATGACGTGGTGACTCTTTGTACACTTGGGAGTCCTGAAGCCCGCCTTCCTGCCAAAGAGAGCCCATCACATTTCGGCCAAGAAGGGTGCTCTGAGAGTGGGAGTGAGTGGTGGATGTCTGTGGTGGACAAACTGGGAATTCCAGTGGGAAACTGCTCAGCTGTGGATGGTGATGGTGGGGTGGGATGTATGCTGAAGGGGGCTTGAAGGGACGTGGAGATGCATTAGAGGTAACAGAGGGCATGTGGTCTTCCAAACCCAAACCGTATTGTCTCCTTAGTGCTTGAGAAACAGGATAGCCATGAGGAGCATGCTGGCCCAGTCCAGGCGGAACACGGCTGACAGGGGGCGTGTACTGGGCAGAGCAGTGATGATGGGGGTGAGGATGATGGTGATGATGGTAGCACTTAGGTCCATCATCTAATGAGGGGTCAGGGGAGAAAGAGTCTGAGCTGACACTGCCTTCACTGCTACAGTCTGACAGCAGCGATCCGGCTCGCAGATCAGCTGGGAAAGAGCTTTCAGGACTCTGCGGCACCACCAGACTCAGGCTGGAGTAGGCCTTCACCAGGGAGCTGTAGCCCAGCTCTGGAGACTCACATCTGTGGTAAGTTTCAGCCTGGCTTGGTCCAGAGGCTCCAACAACCTTGGAGTTGCCTCCACCACTTCCTCCAGGGTGCTCCCATCGGTCAAAGCTTCCCAATGCAGGGGGCCCTCCTGGAGCAGGATGCACTAGAAAGCTGCTGCTACAACTACTGCTGCTACTGCTGCTGTTGCTTCCCCTACGTCCTTCCGCTTTGGACCGGATCCGAAGCCTGTCCTCTAAGAGGTTAGTGAAAGAGCTCCGAGGGCTGGCGTTTGGCTGTTTCTTTGGAGTACCCTGTACTGACTCGGCCTCAGTTATTCCAGTCATTCCTCTTGGTTGACCAGTACTTTGGCTCTTCATCATCAGAGCATCTTCCAGTAGACCCTTAGAAGCTACTGATGAAATTTTGGCACTGGCGCGAAGCTCATCAGCCACAGCACGCTGGGGCTGGCTGCCCCTTTCAGGGTGGTAAAACTTGCACTTGTGGCCATATGTGCACTTCTTCCCTAAAGGACGAAAACGGAAAATAATTCTTTGTTAATGTGCGACAATGAAAGTGTTTATAACATCTTGGTTCATGGGTAATAGTTGCATTTTTTATGTCTTGTGTTAATCCCACTGCTCTAGAGCATTGTTGATAGATTGTAGCCTGTGGGCCAGTGCTGGTCCAAAGAAACATTTTATGCATCCCCGTATATGACATGAAATGCATGCATTATATTTTAATCATTTGTGGTCCATTTTAACACTTTCACTAATAATAGCTTACATTAAATACACTGATAGGAAACTGCATCAAACTGCGCCCTCCTAACAAGAGCCTGTCAGGTTAGAAATTAAATCTGCACTTTTTCTGTGTGTCTCTCAATCATATGCTGGCTCCCTAATGCCTAACATACAATAGAAGACTTTTAAAAGACTTTTAATAACAAAAGAACTAAAGTTTGACCCCCTTTCATGTTTAAAGACAATGTTAGTTTTTTATTTCTAAAAATTAAGGACTTTATTTTAAAATAAAAAAGCAGATCAAAATAGGTACTACTTGGTGCAAAAAAAAAGTGCAGCACAAATACTGAGCACTCAGAAACAGCAATTATTCCTTATGAAGACAGAAATACATTTTCAAAATATTACAGTTCTTTCAAATACTTGAAGTTCTCCGCTGACAAGAACAGAAGTGTAAATGTTTACCATAAGGACATGGCTGCTTCCTGTGTTCAGGAATAACGGGCCTCTTCCTCAGGAAGTTCTCCAGACTGGGTCCGTGGCGTCCCAGTGGGTCATCTGGTGGCATGAACCTAAAAATACAGTTAATAGATGAAACCCCAAACAAAACAAGACGCAACACAAAAACTGAAGAAGCTAGTATCGTTTTAGGTGTGAACAGAGGGGATCTGATCAATGGAGCAAAAATGAGGAGAGGTAACATAGATCAAAAGAACAGTGATGAGGAAATGAAAGTGTCTGTTATGTGAATAGGAAGTTCTCAATCCCTGCACTGTGCAAGATAGCATCTCAGTGATCTTTGGTGGTCAGGACACACCGACTCCTTCTCTTTGGGCATGAGAGTTGCTTACTTGTCGTTTACAAAGGAGTACATCAGAAGACGCTCATCAATGAATTTCTTCCACTCTGGCTTCTCATTGGCTAGGTCACGGTAGTTGTCGTTGGAAACAATGATGCCGTCTGACTCAAAGGCCAGTTTGACAATGAAGCGGTCATCATAGCAAACCACGCGGCGTCCCTGCACACGTCGAGACGGAGTGAAGACCAGGATCTTCTCTTTCTCTAGTCGCCGTAGGATCTCTTGGTCTGAGGATAAAAGGGATACAGTTAGACATAAAAAGGCAAGAAAATGATAAATATTGGTATTGAGACAAATAAGAAATCCCTCCTAAAGCTGAGGACCTGCAACCCAATCAGCAGAATTTGCATTTTATGTTTCTGCAATCATTACATTTGTACATTATAATGTGGTGTATATGATGCAATTCAATGTTTCGTTACGTTTCAACATTGCTGTGGTTAACGTGGTTATGTTTAGGCAGAAAAACCACTGCTTATGATAACAAAAACGTCATGTTTTGGCTTGAAATACCCAGGTTTGGTGACACAATCTGGACGGGAAACAGCAATATCATGGCGCTATTTGGGCAGGAAACCCAGTGATGTTTTGGTCAAATACAATACCTTTTTGTGGAAGTATTCCAGCATGAAATGCCATGATATCTCAAAAAAAACCAACCGCTTTTCATGGCACTACCCGACAGCGACAGGTCACAAATAAACATCCACATTTGATGGCTAGGAAGCTGCTAGACAAACAGAGATAGCTCCCTTAAAAAACAACCAGTATTGTAGTTTGTTGGTCTACAACAGTGATGTGCAGCTTGGCAGGTGTCTCGTTCAGGCGTCACGCCATCCCCTTAACCTCCTTATGACAAAGTAAGCTCATATAACACATAAGAAATATACAAATGTAATGTACCCGTGGTTTGCAGAAACATACAATGCCAACATTTTCTTCTGGTGACTGGGCTGAGATTTAGGTACATCCTTTTGCTTGGAGTCATTCCACTATGATTTTGAATCATCACTGAGAGCTACAGTAGCTGTTACCTGTGATGAGAGCATCAGGTCGTGACTGCTCCTTTCTCCAGGCTGGCACGAAAACAGTTATGTCACGGTGACCACGCTCCAAGAACCAATCAACAGCCAGCTGGATCCCTTGACAGGAGAACACTTCCTTGTTTCCATGACTGAAAGAGCAGAACAATGAGTCAGTGATGGGAATGCAAACAAAAGTTGTGCTATCACGAACATTAAAACGCAGGATTTAAGTGATATCAGGTTTTCAAACTATTTTGTTTTGCTGACTAATAGCAAAAAGGCCTGTGTTTGAAATACTTGGTATCTGGAAGTGAGAGTGTTCAACTCACTTTATGTTGTTAAAAATGAATATGTTGCATTTTCCTAAATTCATGCAATAGTTATCCATAACCAACACTGGGTGAGAGGCAGGGTACACCCTGGACAGGTCGCCAGACTACAAACATTAGAAAGTAGCTGAGGTCACAATTTGTTCAGATATGTCTTGCAGCTTGTCAAGAGCCATGTTGACAGTGAGGTTACGTTAGCTTAACAAAAACTGTGACCAGTACGCTGCAACTTGTTGTGATCATCAACACAGAAGACCGTCTCAATTTATCTGACTGCACAATGGGAAAAAATGCCACTGACGTTGGGCACTCCAAGGCTCTGAGTTAAAGAGCAAAGAAATGAGTTTCTTTTGACCATTCAAAAAACAGAGGCTGTTTTGTTGTTAATTATTCATGGTAGTTAACGGCCAGTGTTCCCTGACTCTACAATGTAGTATTGTCTTTGTGAGGTGAAGCATCAGTGCAGTCATCATGTTAAATGTGGCTTCATGTGTAAGCAGAGGCCAGAGGAGCATAAACCTGTTGTCTCCCAAAGCTTCTCTTCCTCACCTCATGGCGACGTTGCTCCCGTCCACCACAACAGGCCGAAGGTTTTCTTTGTCCTCCAGCAGCTGGGACGGACACAGCAGCCGACAGGAGTCCAGAGAGGAGTCGGAGGAGGAGCAGGCCAAAGAGGACGACAAAGAGGAGGCAGGAGACTGGGAGACAGTCAAACCTTGTTGCTCCATCTCTGTCTTGGTCCCCAGTTTAACCAGCTCGCCTAGGACATCATTGATGAGTGCATCTGGACCCAGTTTCCTCAGCACCAGCAGCACCAGCTCCTCAGAGTAGCCTAGCTTGAGAGCAAACTCCACCTTGGAGCGGTAGTCTGTGACGGGGTCGATGGGAGGTGAAGTCTCTGGCTGCGGGGGCTCTCCAGTGGATCGGTTTGGTGCCAGGTCCAGCCTGACGGTCTGAAGGACTGAAGAGGACTCTCGGTGGTGTAGGTGAGGTTGACCTTGCTGAGGGTTTTGAGATTCAGAACCAGACCCATTCTGGAGCCGTTCATCGTCACTGTCAGAGAAGTTACTGCAGCTACTGCTGCTGCTGCAGCTGGAATTGGTACTAAAACTTGCGCTACTGCTACCGATACTGTTACTGCTGTTACTCGAGGCACCAGCTCCGACCTGTAAGACGCCTGTATTCCCGACACCTGTCGCAGTGCTCAGGCCGACCTGCCGCTCAGCACCTTCCACGTGGAGGTAGTCCAGATCCAGCCCCAGGCTGAGGATGTGGCCTGTCCCATCCTCCCGGTGGTCCTTCACGCCCATGAAGCTGTCTCATACATCCAGCTCCACGTCCACCGTGACCTCCCAGGCACCTGACGGACCCCACCGTTACTGCTGGTGGTTAACAGCGTACTGACTGGCCCTTGGAGTGAAGCTTGAGGGAGACAAAGAGAATGGACTGATTTAATTCCAGAGAACTGCATGAAACAGAGTATGCAGATTGTTTTGAGTCTTAGACTGGATTTACATTTGATTTTAAGATGCATCTCAGGCAGAAAAGGCATCACAAGTGGACAGTGCCAAACTCAAGTCTAAATGACTAACGATACGCATCGTGAGCCCATCTCTCAAACAACTAGCTGAGTTGGACTGGGACGTATTTGGCCCATTATCAGATCTGGATACCAGACCCCAAGATGGCGCCTTTTCAGCCCAATGGAATTGCTCACCTGGAACAGTAAAGGGCTGCACAACTGATCGAATCATTAAAGAATCACAATATGGCAAAGTAAAATATTGAAATTTCAGGAGCTGTAATTATTTGATAAAAGTAAAATGTGTCACAACATACCATTTTAAATGAATACAAATACAGCCTACAAATAATATACAGTAGAAGACGTATGGGAACATGTTTGTTTGGAACAGAAACCAGCAAAATAACATCATCGCCATTTTTGAATTGTTTTTCAGTAAAAAAAAATGAAATGCAAAAATAACCATTCCCATTACAATCATCATCATCCCACATTATCTGTTACAGCAATCACAATGTGATTTTTATTGCATATCATGCTGCCCTAGTGCATATGGCAAAAAAAAGTATCTTGCATCCAGGTTTTCCTCCAGGGTATGCAACTCACTGAATATGCGCAGAAGTGTTTCCATCACCTGTGCCGACCACAGGTAAATTGTGATGATGTCACAGATGTTGAAATCATTTCTTTCAGTTGAAGAAAGGTTTACGATTATAAAACCTCCATGTATCAAAAATCCATAACAGAAGGAGTCTTTGCCCAGACAAGTGCAGGCTACACCAGAACCCACAAAATACAGCCATAGCCATAACAGAGTTTCAGGACGTCTATTTCGATGTTTAAGTATTTAGGGTTGTTGAAAACTGTCAGTATCAGAGTTAAGGACATGCTTGCTTTACTCTGGTTTCTTAATTTACAGTTAATTTCACTATTTATCTAATGTGCATAGACTAATACCAGTACAGCTAACATTTTGAGTTCCACAATAACTCTGTTTTAATGTTATTTATCCAGATATATGACAGGCAATTCATTGTTTTTAAAGTAGGCTGTTTGTCCTTTCCTTAAAGAGACAAATATACAGCTTAAAAGTATACTGATTGTAGGAAACATAACACTTACTAGGGGAAAAAAACCTCAAGTTAAAGTGAGACTCGTGGGTAACAATCAAAACCATTTTTATTCTCAAATCTTGAGGTGAGAGTTCAAGCGACCCCTGACAAAATGCCCGTGCCAATTGTTCTCTCGCCAAAATTTAATCTACATGTGGAGTGCTATGTCTCCCCTTTACTGACGAGCTATGCCAATATGGGTGCTGCCGATAGATGCCTTAAGTTGTCTAGTTCGAGAATATAGCACTACTTTCACGGAGGCTCAAAACATGAGCACACCACAGCCTCTTAAAGACAGTAATGTTGGCCTGCAATTATTCGCTGGGGCAGCAATGGTAACAGGGTGGCTATGGACCCTCCTTGGGAGTGCAACTGTCCCCAGAGACTTACTGTCATCAGGCTGATAGCCAATGGATTCTGGGATTGTCCAGGTCTTAAATGCAAAGTTTTGTGATGATACTAAACTTTAACAGGAGTAAATGCTTTATTGAAGCTTTATGAAGCTTGCTGGAACACAACAGGCTTTTATTAGGTAAAAAGGGCAAGTTTAAATCCGCATCCTCCCTCCCACCTCTACTGATTTGCATCTTAGCAGCCAGGAGCTCTGATTAGAGGCAAATTACCAGACACCTGAGTCAAGAATACATCCAAGTGATGCCAAACCACAGTGTACATAATTAGGGTACATGAGGCCAAGAATCAGATCGTACAATATGTAGACGTGCAGGCTCAGCCAAGGAATGCTGACACTGCTGCCAAGAATCCAACCTCCAACACAGGGCGAGGCAATATGACTAAACCATTTTTTTTAGATCTCAGAAATATAGATTATTTATGATTTAAATAGGTATCACAAATTAAATAAATGGCAGACTTCTGACATACACAGATATTTAATTTTCACACAATGCACTGCTTAACATTACTGTGTGTAAATGTTGTTGCTTCTCTTACTGACTAAAGAATACACACACACAGGCTCTCTGTGCATGCATTCACCCAGAGCCCACCCTACACATTGAGCGATGTCAGCAGTTGTGTAGGGCTCTATAGTCCCTGGAGGCCCCCAGAAAAGATTGATTTTAATGAACAAGAGACAATAATGAAATAAAAAATTAACTTCCTAATTTTTTGTCACGATATTGACAAAACAATAAGCTTAGACACAGTCCAAATATACTATCTATGGACTAAACAAGTAATTTCCTGTCCCCTACAAAGCCAGAAGTGGAACACTTAAATATGAATCAAACTTTTAAGTCTGGATAAAGCAAAGATGAATGTGTAACGAGTTTGTCACACTACAGAAAAATGTGTTATTAACCACCATTATTAAGGAAAAAATAATTATATAAATTAAGGTTTCAGAATTGTAAAAAAAAAAAAAAATAGCAGTATTCTCTGCTTTAAAACACTGGGGATG
>JAPZEB010000005.1:4699248-4713505 GCA_029783705.1 Chaetodon striatus
ATAAGATTTATTGTTTATCAAAATTGTTCCCACTTCAGTTTCCATTGATCAAGGTTTCTTAGTCTTAAGGATGGAATATAACAAACAATCTAAGTGTATTAAAATATTTATTCAGATGCATGTTCACATGCCCTGCGTCTGGATATTGTCAGTGGATCCAGAGTCTTAGGAGTGCGTAGGCAGCATAGTTGTACTCTGGGACAAGTCCAGGCGGAGAGGAGCGTGGGAAGAGCTCAGTGGGTTCAGTGGGCCGTGGTATGAGCAGAGGTTGGGGTGAACGTTACTGAGTCACATGCGGGAGAGAAACGTTTGGCGAGTGCTTTCCCTTGCTGCTGGAGGCTCAGAGGTGTTGGTGGTTGAACAGTGAGTCAGACAGCATTGTGTTTTATTTGTTTACTAAGGGTTGGATGACAGCTGACACATGTTGTGTTTTTGCTTTACTCTCATTTGATTCAGTATCAAATTTAGTAAAATGACTTGTGGCTACACGCAGCTCATCAGCATTAATATTTCACTTCATCTTCCCTTCAGACCCAACATTACCGGTAACTTTCTCTGCACTGAACTGCAGGCAACTGCCAGTGGAAGTATGGCTTCCTGGCAGGAAATGGTTAAAAGAAAAGTAGTTTCCTTGCCAAGATTGTGGTGTTGATGTAGCGCCCGTTTATATCCATGCCTGCTTTTTTAACCTTGAGGCTACGGACACTGACACGGTCTACTTGAACATGAAGGTTCAGGTTGTGTGAGCACATTTCTGTTGTTGTAAGAAAACGAGGCCGTCACATCCAAGACCTGCTTTCAACAGATCCTCTGAAGGACCTGACCTGTGACAGAGGGTCTCTCAGAGGAACTGAAGGCAAGGCTCAACCTGTTGTATGGCTGTACGTTAACTTTCTGCACACAGCACTGGAGTTGCAGAGGTTTAAAGGTTTGCAGCACAGGACACTAAACTATAACATGAGTTTAAACATATCAGGTAGGTTTGAAACAATTAAAAATCTTTGTGTGCGGAGTTAAAAAGTGGTTTTCCATCTGTAGGCCTTTGAATAGTTCTGAAAAATAATTTAAATCTTTAAATCTTGTTTCTGCACAAAGCATCGACAGAGAGGCCGAGGGAGGGACAGACAGAGACACTTGTGATGTCACATTGAACTGTTGATCGTGTCCCTGGTTCTGGAAACAAGAGCTCCATTCATTTTTCCCTCTGAGGGTGTCACGTGACTTGGTTTGGGCACTTCTAAGACTGAATTATCAGTAAAATAAGCAAAAAATTGTTCAACCTGTTTGCTAGTCTTCAGGAGATCACACCTTTGGGATGGGATGGAAGTATGTTGTGTCAGATTTGGAGGAAACCCTGCTGGATTCTTTTAAAGCAAAAAAACAGAAATAAATTGTTGTTCTTCCACAGAGAGCAGGTCAAACACTTCTGTTTTTGGGAGGCAGCAGATGGTGAAAGAAGTGGAGGACTGATGCAAATATCATTACCAAAGTGTTTCTCCTCTGCAGGGACCGGACAGGGCAAAGCTGCTGGGAAATGTTGCACATTTTTAATTATATTACAGCAGTAACTGCTCTACAGATTTTAGATGGAGGCAGCAAACACTATATTTTCTGTTTGTAAGATTTAGGATTCATGTGACAGAGTGCTGTGTTGTAAACTGAGATCTGAGGCAGTGTTTGAAAGAAACCAGGTGGACTCTGTTGGGAAATTGGCCTCACTAACTGAACAAATTTGTGCAATGTTTGATGTCACTACAACTAACTGACAGTGAGGAACAAGTGTCCATTTATCTTTGTTTGCATATGGCTAAGTGTTGGTTGACTGAGTTGGCCTACAAATCTGCTCAGTTGTGCGAACTTTGTCCATCTGTTTGTGGGACAGAGGGTTGCATAACAGACTGAGGAGCAATCACAGATCCAAGGTTGTGATAACATGAACGATAGAACGGATAAACATGGAGTTTTTATTATGTTCTATTGGCAGTACAGTTTGTTAGGGTTGAATACTGAATATACTTTAGAGGGAACTGACTAGGACTGTGTCAGAATACAGAATACCATTTTCATTAAGAAGTACCTGCAGATATTTGAAGCCTTGGTGGGGGGACAACACAAGCTGTCATACTCTCCTCAAACTTACTGTCATTTATATACTTTGCTATTATCGTAATTACGAGTCTCGCCGGAGACGCGGACAAAAATTTGATTTAAAGGACTTTTCTTTTTATTGAAGCAAACATGTTTTGAAAAGTGTTGGATTACTGTTTTTATTTCATGGGCTATCTGGGACTTACAAAACAAAAATGAAGCATTTGAATTCTGATTTGGACAGCAATTATCAACGGTCGAAACTTTGATGCTTCAAAGGTTCAGGACAATCCAAGTACCGACTGAATTACAGTGGTATTACTGAGTACCAACTTACGTTATATCAGTCTGGGCTAAATTGTGGTACATGAGAGCGAATCTGGGAAAACAACTAACTTAGAATACAGAGAAAAAAGAGAAAGAGCCTATGTCAACCTCTGCAGCATGTTAAAGTCACAGTGAGTCAGTGAGTCAGGGCAGCAGCTAGCCATAAATGGTCGCAAATGTGGTTTCAACACGCGACACAGATGATGTTCGCTGCGATGTTTGTGATGCAAAATGCAAGCTGTCCGCGTCTAACCTGAAGACCCAAGTCAAACACAGAAGATGGACAGTTTTACATTATTTATTATTTTTTACTTCTAAAATTAGATTTTTGTTTTTACAGAAAGACAGGAAGGAACCAAAAAAGGTTCCCATGGGTACCAAATCGCAGGTACAGGTATAACTTAAAATGCAAAGAGTATTCAACCCCAATCTGATGTGATTTGATTTGATCTAATAGTATATAATATTTGACTGTCAGTGTGTAGTAACAGTACACATATGAAGCAGAGTAATGCCACAGCAACGTACAGAACATATTCATACACAGTTAATGGTTACGCTGGAAAGAAACAAAAAAAAAAAATGAAGAGAGAAGGAACAGTTTTAGTGATCTGGTCTGAGCGGCGGTTGAATGCATTTCTGGTATGAGTCACTACAAACACGGAGATTCCAGTCATGATTTACTGACAGCAGCAGGACAAATGTGAGGCAGCAGCAGCACTGTGTACTTTCACCTGATGTTCTTTGAAGAGTTCAAACTGAACAACTAACGGACTGTGTAAGAGTGGAAACACTCTTTTATAACAACTCCCACGTATTTTTTTGTTGTTGTTGTTGGTTGGTTTTTCTAACTAACGGTCTGAAACACAATTGATCTTTAAATTACTGTGATATATTAAGTTATTTTTATCCAACTATAAGTCCAAGACCAAATGATTTTTAAATTACTGTGATACTGGGATTATTCTTACTGTTCGTTTCTGTTATTTAATTTCTTGAATAACTGATCAATTCTCTATAAAATGTCAGAGAAAAATGCACATTACGAACTCAAGGTGATGTCCTTAAATTATATTGTATCCAAAGATATTCAGTTTCTCACATCGTAACATTAACTGTCTCTCCTGCAGATTTTAACACAGACCTGAAACTATCTGGGAAACGATGCTGTGCAGTTATAGTGGTGTAATATTCTCACGTCGGTCTATAGCGGTGTAATATTCTCACGTCGGTCTATAGCGATGTAATATTCTCACGTCGGTCTATAGCGGTGTAATATTCTCACATCAGTCTATAGCAGTGTAATATTCTCACGTCGTTCTATTGCAGTGTAATAGCAATGTAATATTTTTGTGTAATGAATGTAATATTTTTTTTCCTAGAGAGATGAAGTGCAAAGCAAGCAAAAACACGTATTTATTTAGGGGAAGAGGATGTGATCCCAAATGATAATGAGAATTGAAACAGCATGTCCTCAGTAGAAGCTGTAATATAAGCATCACACCCAGTTTGTCAGCGTACCAGTCATACAACCAGTTAGGACTGGTAAAGCTTTGTTATTTCTCTTCATGCTCATCATTTGCAAACAACGACATGCTGTGAATTTCACATTATGTTGATTAATAAGTATCTCAGAGTTACATTAATACACTTTGAACATGTTTAACAAGGGGTTAAGATTCTTCTCTCTGCTGAGAGGAAACGTGCACTCTTCATCTGATTCTCATGTTCTGCCTCTAAACCAGTTTATTTTTAACTTTGTCTGAGAAATTAAAGCTGCAGGATCATCAGGCAGTGGAAACACAGATACAACAGTGAGTACTGCTCTGATGGAACGATTTGAAACAACGTGGGAACATTGTGATATCAGTGACAGATTTCAGCCCCTGACTGACAGATGTTATTGGTGGAAACGTCCTCCCCAGCTTAGATTAGAATTAGGCTTGATGGAGAGTTGAGGCCATTCAGCTTGTGGAAGGTTTTTAAGCTACATGACTCATTTAGTGCTGAAAAGGGAAAACAATGGGAGTTACCCTTCCTGCAGCGGAGCATGAGAGAAAATGATGAGCAGGACTGAATGTGATGTTTCTTACGGAGGACGTTACTGCTGTTAGTGTGAAGTGACAAAGTTCTCACTCACCATCATCATCATCATTTTTGGTTTTGTGGTGGATGCTTGACATGACTGCAGGCAGGTTTATTCACCTTTACATAAAATAAATTAGACGTGTTCGGGGCTGCAGCTGCATGTTTCAGTATAACATTGTTGGTCTGCGAATACGACTCAATCATAATCAGGCAAGTTTCAAACCTCTTCAACAAACTGCACCAAGTCATACAAGTCACATGTGAGTCCTAAGTCTTTACATTCAAGTCCCGAGTCAAGTCTTCACTCAACTTGTAAAAAAAAAAAAAAAAACTCCTGCACACTGTCTAATTTGCAAAAATAATGATTTTAATGTGACACTTCCATAAGACTTTATCAGGCAAGTCCCAAGTCAAGACTGACCAGTCCCAAGTCAAGTCCTGAGTCCTAAGTTGTAATGCATTCTTGTTAAATATAAAACCGACTCTAAATTTACAAAAACTATGAATTCTTTTTTTTTTTTTTTTTTTTAATGCGTCTGTTAAAAATATTAAATGATTAATCTTGTTGTGTTGATCTGACGTGTGAGGGTTCAGGGATAGAGGGAAGTCGTGTGCTCTGAAACAAACTGTGATTTGTGATATTGGGTTTCATCATTAAAACTGAACTGAATTGGAAAACCTCCCAAAGAGTTAAAATTAGAGTTCAGATGTTTTGCAGTGAGGCTGAGGTATTAATTAATCCAGTCAGTGTGTTACCTACATGAGATGTCAGTCGTCACACCCTCAGTTTGGAGAAGCAGGACAGAGTCTGACACATAAAGCTAAGCGATGTTCTGCTGTGGACGGGTCACCAACCAAACATATTTTATACACCTGAAAAAGTCCTATCTAAAAAAAATGTAGAATAGCACTGAGAGTATTATCACCTCGTTCTGACAGGAAAGTTGTAAACGGCTCCAGTTTCCGATCGACACTCTGGTCCAGACTTTATAAACACTGATCACAGGAGACATTCGTCATCGCTGCTACAGTCCAAGTCTTTTAAGAATTTGTTAAGTCAAATCTAAAGTAAATTGTGACTCAAGTGTGACTTGAGTCCAAGTTATGTGACTCGACCACACCTCTGGTTAACAGTAAACAGTCATAAACAGATAATCAGACCTCAGTCAAGAGTTTAGTCATCAATAAACCCACAGGTATCAAAGTGTGACACACATAGCACGGCCAACCTTCAGTTTCAGTTTTATGCTGTCTTGATATGTGGCCACTTAATTTATGTAGAGTTTTTAAACCTGCAGCCTCAGATAAATAAAGTCATGAATACACTGCTACACAGCTTTACAGTGGACACACAAGCAGAGAGAAAAGGTCTCTTCGCATGTCTGACATAACCTGAAGAATTCCGACCAACACTAAACAACCATCCAAAATACACCTGAGGTAGTTCATGATAGTTTCATGACAGTTTAAAGTAGAAATCATTTCTGATGGTTCAGTTAATACTGCTCTCCATGAATAGATTAAAAATAGATGATCATTCCTGGATACAACAGGTGTCTCTGGTGTTTAAGGACGCGTGTCTCCTTTGTGGTCAGAATTACGACAAACTTCTCTTAAACAGTAAACATACAACTCTCAACAGTGTGTTCCTCGAAGCCTGAGAAGTCCTCGTATTTCTAACAAGGTAATGAGGAGCTGATCTGAGACAGACAGTCTGATTTTCCTGCAGTAGCAGAGTTCATACTTCAAAAGTCAGAGACTAAAACAAACTTAAGTCCTCTGATGACAGAATAGTGCAGAATTAAATGACTCACCTCAGAGAAAGCGACACACAGAGCCACCGAACAGACGAAGGAAGGATGAGAAAGTGTTCACAGCACTGCAGAGCTAACCAGAGGAAACCTCACCTCTGACCCTCGCGTGCAGAGCGAACACTCAACAGTGCAGCTCAGCCAATGACTGAACAGCTCTGTCCCACCTCCACGGGATGAAGGCACAAACAACTCAGACAAAGAGGAGGAAGAGTGTGTTTGCATTTCACCCTTCAACAGTCTGTTCACCTTCCTTTGCATTTCAACACAATGTTAAAGGGACATGAAGCCAAGCAACATTCTGCAGTGGACCCGGCAGCAACAAAACGTACTTTAACCACCTAAAAAAAATTATTTCAGCAAGTGTACTGATTACAAAATTTTTACCATTTTACCTCGCCGTCACATAGCCCTATCCGACGCCATTATATCCATTTATACGCTCATCAAAAACACCAAACTCCTCCAGATATCTTATCTTCTTGTCAGTACCCCTGGCTGCTATTTCAAAGTGAGGACACGTTGATCTCCATCAACTATAGTTAACACACTTACTCTTAAAAAAATCCAAACTACTAAGTATTATACATTAACCAGAAACAAAATCATTTAACACAGTTTACACCCAAAAGTTTGGTCACAGACCAAACAGTTGTTTTAATTTAATTTATCTAAAGAACATAACTACATGTTCCTGTGAATACAGACATGTGGGGGTGATGTTTGGAAAAATTAGGCATTTCTAAGACTGTTCTTTTTATGTGCTGTCTAAACCACTGCTGACACCAATAAAGATTTATATACTCTATAAATCAGTAAATGAAACAGACATGGACCATTTTGGTTCCCATCACTGCAGCTGACCTAAATGGGCAATTCTTCCAAAAACCACAGTAAAAGCAAAGTGCAGTTCTGCAGAGACGTGAAGCCACCATGGGCTTCCCCACCGGAGAGAGGAATCCCCACAAGACACGAGCATTCATTCAACGAGTTCGTCCTCAGCGACCACAGTCCCCGAGTAAAGGTCACTTTTCAGACAGAAATGGTACATGCTCAATCACAACGTGAACTACACGCTCAGCCACTACGTGAACTACACGCTCAGCCACAACGTGAACTACATTCTCAGCCATCACGTGAACTACACGCTCAGCCACAACGTGAACTACATTCTCAGCCACCACGTGAACTACATTCTCAGGCACCACATGAACTACATTTACTTTACTGTTTGTATAGTTAAGAAAAAAAGGGGAGGGGGGGCTTCAGCCATGTTTTTATTGTATTTCCTCTCAGAATGTTAGTAATTATAGAAAAGTGTTTCTTAATCAGAATAGGATCTGTGATTATCTGCTTGATGATGATGATGATGATGATGATGATGTCTTCTGAGTTTTGAATTATTGGAGACCTTTTTTAATGAGAAAAAACTAATCACTTGTTAATAATTAATCAGTGATTTGTAAACTGCACCAGTCGTGAACATGCACGCGTGTGAGTCAGCGCACACTTCCTGCTGACAGATGGTGACAGATATAACATGACTTATTCAGAATCACAGCTAAGCAACAAGACTTCTAACAAATGTGTCCCTGAGAACAAAATTCAGATTTTTTAGGACTAAACAGCGTGTACAACGTGATCTCTACGTCTTGTTAATGTAACTGTTTCTTCTTTCTGTTTTTAAATGGGGTGAATTTATTGGGTTTGTTTGCTTTTGAGGACGGATGTGGAGCAGGTCGTCCTACAGTCAGTTAACAGGGAGGACGGACGTGGAGCAGGTCGTCCTACAGTCAGTTAACAGGGAGGAGGGACGTGGAGCAGGTCGTCCTACAGTCAGGTAACAGGGAGGAGGGATGTGGAGCAGGTCGTCCTACAGTCAGTTAACAGGGAGGACGGACGTGGAGCAGGTTGTCCTACAGTCAGTTAACAGGGAGGACAGGTGTGGTCGTACAGAGAGCTGAAATGATCGCAGCTCTCAGGATTTAGCATTCAGAGAACTCACCCTTCTGACTCGAGTCGTCCTGTAAAGGCAGCATCCTCCTCAGGTCACATGACAGTCCTGTAAAGACATCTTTAAAAAAAAAACAACACTTAAATGTGAGCTCTGGTCGCTCCAGATGTGACTTCCTCTTCTGTAGAGACTTCAGCACATGTTGCAACTTCCTTTTCAGGATCTGTTGAAAGCCAGCGAGTGTCCTAATGTGTGAAGCAATAACAGGGAGGAGAACAGGCTGGATCCTGCTGCTCACATGATTCACACACTGCTCCTGGTTTTGTTCTCTGACAGGACACAAGTTAATTCATATCAAGAAACAGTTTGGTGTTTGTCCCACTCTGTTCTGTCACATTAATCCTTAATGACACTCATTAATCTCAGTGTGATGACGGCAGCCGTCCTAGGTTTGTAGTTCATGTTTCTGTGTCTCAGAAGGCTCAATGTTACACTGTCATGTGGAGCCCTCTGGTGGCTGCTCAGGGAAACAACATGATTAAAATACTGATCAAATCCTCCTTTAAACAAAAAACACCTTAAACCTGGACTTGTTAATCACTACTAATATAAGTCATCACTATTTAAACTGTGAAACTATTTTCATTTTCTGTAAATAATTCTGACTTTATATTTACATTTAACAGCAAGTTAATGATTTGTATATCAAAGTTTTATTTTGCCTCTTTAACTGTGTTGGACTCTTTCTAATGACTGTGGCGTTAACCTCAACACATCTTTGTGAGTAATAGTTGTGTGTTTCTGTCTCTGTGCAGGTACGGTGGCTCAGAGGGCGGCTGGAGGCCTTTCTGTGTTGAGTTTGTATGTTCTCTCCGTTACTGCGACGGTTTCCTCCCACAGTCAGACGACAGGTAAGAGGAAGAAGAAACGCTTGAAATATATGTTGTTGTGAATGATACAATATCTGTGCTCTGCGTCTGACGCAGTTCTCACCAAGCCAGAAAAACACCACATGGTTTAAAGCTTCAGTAACTCTGATCAAAAAATATAATTCTGTCATATTTGATGTCACCACAGTCTGAGGACGCAGATCATAATTTGGACACAGATGGAGCACCACTTACTCCAGTTGAGAACAAGTAAAGATGAAGTCTGGCAGGATAAATTGCCCTTTGGCTGATAGAAGGCAAACTGAGTTCAAATTTAAGGATACACGTTATACATGGAGTTTTTTTTAAGTTTATGGACAGAACAACAACAGTACTGGAATTAAATGTGCACCATATTATTCACTTTACGTGGACCCAACAACTGCAAGAGACCTGACAAGTGTGTGTTACAGTGCACAGTCTACAAGCACTGAGACTGGACCCCATTAAGTCACAGAAACCAGAATGTGCTTACATTGTGCGTCACAAAGCCAAAATGTACCTTCAACTGAAAACACTTGAACAATCTTTCACAGAGGAAAAGCTTGAAAACTACGGTATGAACAACTGAAAGACAAAATGACCTGTATCTGGGAGCATGAAGATCCCTGAGGGGCCTGCTCTGTAGTTCTGGAGATCTCAGCCTCAGAGGAGACGCTGGCAGTCAGTTGTCCCCTGACCTGAAGAAAGAGTGCAACATCATCACTGAGTAGTTGGCCAGCAGTGTCATCATTTCAACTCCACAATAATTATAGGTATGTTTAAATGTTTCCTGTATGTGACTCAAACTCACTCACACTTTTGATTTGACTTTGAACCCCACAACTACATGAGACCTGAAAAGTCTTTGTTAGAGTGCTGAAGTTGAGGTAAATAAACCTATATATAGACTTTATATAGACTTGGCATGCACAACTTTCCCCTAAATATAAGAAAAAAAGTTACTTGTACGAGGCAGACTGCAACACTATCCTGAACCAGGCAAAACTTAAAAAACACAGGCAGAAACATTGGTATTGGTTTATGTCCAAGAAAAGAAAACATTTATGCTAATATGCACAATCAATCTTTCTTCAACTCAGCAACATTCAGCAACTCAGCTTATTACAAACCTGTTTCCTCCACGTCCAGTCAGTCCCTCCATAGTCGCACATTATCTCTGTTCCTCAGAGCGAAGAGAAAGAGGTGTGGTTTGCCCTCTGTAACAACCTTCTTCATCTTGCAGTTTGGATGGCAGTGGTCATCATTGACAAGTCCTCCTAGACTGCCATCTTCTTGAGTTGCATCAATACTTAAATTTTTTCTTAAAAATTAGTGATTAAGGTCCATAAAATTACATCATTAATTATATTTAATCAACAATTTACCATCAATCCTTAGAAAGAACTTCAGAATAGACTATTAAATCTTTTTGTGCAACAGAGCTCTTAATAGTGAAATTAGTTTCCATAAACATGTTACAACTGGAAATAACACAGCTTACATTACTTATGGTTATAGCCACTATGTTTAATTATTTATTCATATCACACATTTCTGAGACATGAAAAAATTTAAACTATTCAGAAATGTCAAATTCAGTTAAAACCTTACCAGCATGTTTTGTCTCTCCATGAGAATTCATACATGAAGACAGCACAATGACCGTGATATATCCTCCTCCTCCTTTGTGATTCTTTGGAATTTATTAATTCCCCTCTGTACTCAACCAGAAAGTCTCCATTTGGGACATTAGCCTTGTCAAACACCCCCACCTAGTGCACACATAATGATACCATGATTTATGAATAAGTAGCACTTATGATAAATTATAAAAAGGTGTTGAAAATGCCTTTCTAAAGCTAATGCTAATGCTAGGCTAAAGCTAAAGCTAGGCTAATGCTAATGCTAATGTTATAGCTAGACTAATGCTAATGCTAAGCTACATTAGCATGTGTGAGGCTAGTTAGGTTCAGCTTCTGGAGCTTAAGTTGAGGGTCCATGAAACACACGAGACAGTAGTGTAGTTACCTGTATTATATTGATTTGAACAAAAAATACTTGAAATGGTTCAAGAAAAAATGATACACAAAATAAACAAATACACAAGCTTTCAACTAACAGTCAGGTTTACAAACAATTCAATCATGTGCAGTGCACCTTTAACTTTTATAGATGAGGGCAATTGTCCATTCAATTCAGTTCCACATTTATTCAAAGATCTTCACACAGTTCAATTAACATTTCTCACTCAATTGCACTTAAGGTGTAGGTGCATAATCATGTATGTGGGTTTATGAATAGGCTAGTTTCAGGTGTTTGACAAAAAGTCCTACCACACCAGAGAACTGTTTGTAGGGCAGGCTTGAGGCCTACTCGTGTGAATCTTGTTGTGGGGATCCAGTTTCCAGTTCTTTCCTTTAGCTTGCCATCCAAGACGTCTGTCAGTACCAAAACCTGACCTGGTTTGATAACACAGGCATGAGTATCATGAGCCTTTAATCATAAGCACAATGTGGTTAAAGTTGGGGACCAACATGGCTCACCAGTGTTTGAAGACATCTATTGTTCAGCAGCTCAGCATCTCAGAAGCCCATCCAGTGGCAGCAGTACGGACTGGCAAGTGTGGAAAAGTGGGATTGTTATTTCTACCTCAAATTATTTAAGAGGTGAAAATGTCTCCACATTTTAGTTGACACACCAGTTCAAGTGAAGGGATGAAAGCATTCAGTTGTTTCAGTTAGTTCAGTTGATTCCCAGTTCCAAACTTCCAGTATGCTGGTTGACTCCTGAAGTGTGTCTTGATGTTGCCAGGTGGCTGGCTGCATGTCAATGAAAGAAGAAAGGGGTTTCCACTCCACAGAAGGAAGGGCATGTGCCATGTGGCCAGAGGCTGCTTCTGATTGGCTCCAGGGTTCTGACTGACAGCTTTTCTATCCAATGAGGTGGAGATTGTGGTGCAGGGATTTTGCACCCACACTACCATGAATTATGGTATATGGAGTTGTTTCACCAGGGTTACATTTGTAACAATAAAAGCCCTGCATTCAAAACCTTGAATCAGAACAAGTACAAAAATGTTAGCCTCAAAATATACTCAAAGAGCAAAAAGTAAAAGCACCTGTGATGCAGGATGGCCCACTTCACAGCATTATATACACTTTTATATCATTGAATTTTAAGTTTTAATGAATAAATGTCAACATCACTCTGAATTTACAGGTGATACTAATAGGTTGTAAATTTCACCAAAAGATCAAAAAAGATTTGTCTTTATCCTCATCACATCATATTTTTGGTGACTGTATTTGTATTAATAAATAGAATCTGCAAAATAGTAACTTGCTACCGATGGTATTCACAATGGTCATTATCAGAGCAGTCTACATTCCACCACAAGCAAATACAGAGGCTGTATTTCTCTGCAAAGACTTGAACAGCTCTCAGACCAGTAATGCTGTTGATGCTCTCATTGCTGATGGACACCTCAGTCAGGCTAACCTTAAGAAGGTTATGCCTAACATTAACATATTGACTGTGGCACAGGGGAAATAAGGACACTGGACCACTGTTACACATCATTCAGGAGGGCAGCCTCATTGTCCGTTGCTAGTAATCCACCACCAGAAACGGAAAGGGGGTTGTTTACGACAAGGTTGTGGTCATTGTAGTCTTTTAGCTCAGCGAAAGTGCCAGCTCAACAGTCACTGACTCCCGCAGTCGCTGACCACACAAAACTTGCCCATTATTACTCGCTTGTAAACAACCTTTGCAGTACGATGGCTTTGAACATAACGGCAGCCTTCTTCTTCTGCTTCTTTCTGTGTCCCATGACATTGCAATGGTTTCCTGCCAGTTGGCAACATTCACGTAAAGGAGCATTATCTCCATCAAGTGGGCTGGAGTGTATAACGCTTTAGGGTCAAACGAATGATCAAGCAGAAGTTTATATACGGGTGTGGGGCAGCTGAAAAAATAGTTCCACAATTGAGATGAATGGTGAAAACACGGATGGAAACCACAGTTTGCACGATTTTTATGTCGGAACATCAACAACACACCACTGACCACTTGGTGAGTTTCATGGCTTTGAAAACAAACATTTAAGGTGGTTTTAGGACAGATTTACACATGGCTATAGACAGCATTATTAAGGTAGGCAGGGGAAAGCCAAATTCTCTCAAATGTCAGAGAATTAACAACTGTCAATATTTTGGTTTTAACCACTCTATTTCATCATAAACAACCCAGGAATGGGGCTCAAAGTGCAAAATACTGGATTTCTCCTTTAACATATGACTTGTGAATATTACTGTGAAGACAAGTTCAGTTCCGAAATAAAGGGTTTTTCTGCGATCCACTTTAACAGGAGTCTCTACAGTAACCTCTTCAAAATGAAAGATTGCCTTCAACAGTTCCAGCAAAGATTTAGCGTAATAGCAATCTCAGAGACTTGTTGATGATAAAGAACTGCAGGATGGATTACAGGATTCTGAAAGATTATGGCAAAACAGGGCCAACAAAAGGGGAGGGGATGTTGCCCTGTTTGTAATGTGAGCTCTTAAATGCAAGGTTATTGATAATACAACAATTGCTATTGACAATTTAATGGAATGTGGAACCATTGATATTAAGGCTGAAAGATCCAAAAACATATTAATTAGTTGCATTCACAGAACACCGGGGTCCTGTATTGATCAAGTTAATGAGAAGATTTCTGAGTTATATGAAAAACATAACACTAAGGTGACTCTGGTTTGTGATGACTTCAACACTGATGTGCTGAAATCTACGGAACATATGAAAACTGCAGATTTTGTAAATTCTCCGCTTAGTTTGAATTTGTTTCCATTAATTGTAAATCCTAGCAAAAAAAAAAAGAATGGTGCAACATTGATTGACAATATCTTTGTAAATGCATCTGATGGAAAATAAAAAGTGGACTATTAACTGATGGAGAAGATCACGCGGGTGTTAACATCTAGGGTGAAAAATCAAACTTCATAAAGCTCTACAAAATGATCTGATTTGATTGCCAATAAGTTAAGGTTTACAAAACATGTTGAATTTTGTTCCTAAGT
>JAPZEB010000005.1:4730152-4741069 GCA_029783705.1 Chaetodon striatus
TGAATTTCATGATGGGCAGCTCTGCTCAGTGTCGAGGGGTTTCCAACAGGAAGTGCTGATGTTTGCTCAGTGGCACTACCATCACAGAGGACATTCTGAGTTTTAGACAGGTCGGTGTCGTTACATGTCCACTGCGACGTCCTCACCACAGTCTTACTTAATCGAGGGCTTTCCTCCCGTCACTTATCGGCAGCATGCGTCTCTCGTACACTCACTCTGGATCTCAAACTGAGATGGGTGAAGTTTGTAAACTGAGAGTCCCCTGTCTGAATCCAGATGTGTCTGAGTTTATTTCTGATGTCGTGGTAACACAGCAGGGCCAGACAACTCAACACAAACACCACAGTCTCCAAGATAAAAAGATTAAGCAGCCACAGTCACAGACTCACAGTCACAGCTGAATGACGATTATAAATCAGACACCGATCCATCAGCCACCGACTGTCATCGGCCACCATACCATATTACTGTGATTTTAAACGTGTTGGGATGCACTGACTTTTGCACTAAAGCTTTCTGATTCGTCAGCCTTTTCAAATGTAAATTATTTCTCCAAAGGAAAACGAGATCTGTTTGATCTGATAAAACGAACGTTAGAGTCTTTATTTATTTTTATAGTCTTTATTTATTTTTACTGCCGACAGGTGATTCAGTTGATTTTATTATTCTGAGAGAATTAATTTGAATTGTCAACAGTAATAATTCATATGACAAAAAATCGATACTTGGTGTGTGTGTATTGGCACGATATCATCATGATAATCTGCTGTATTGATTTTTCCCGCCTGTAGTTTAACAAAGTACTTCCTGTACGCTGCGACAGTCGCTGCTGCACATCGGAGCAGTTGTAACATTTGACATCTCGTGTTTCAATCAATAAACGTGGGTCGTCATCTTAATGCAGTGCACAGATTCATGTCTGAAGCCTCCTCATGTCAGCAGACGCTCAGAATAAAACTCACACTGCTGCTGCTGAAATAACCCTTGGGAAACACTTATATTTCTGTGCAGACACAGGCTGAGAGAAAGTGACGTACCAACTTTGTAGTGAACGCAGCCCTCCAGGTCTCCGACGGTGGTCCAGCCCTGTTTCTTCTCCACCTCAGGATCATTGTGCAGGATCTTGTTCCTCAGCCAGGACAGGTAGTACACTCGCAGCTTGTTCTTCTTACCTGTCGCAGATCCAGACGTCAAACTGGGTTTAAATCCAATTTTATTTTTTTTCATAATGAGTGAAGAGGCAGAAATAATTACTGTGGTGTTTTTCTCTAAAATTAAAATATAAAGTTAAATTATCTCCTAAATCCTGTTTTTATATTTAACACTGTGAAATCTGCATCTGTAAATCTGATGGTCACGTGATCTGTGTGCACAGACCCCGATGAGACGCTTTGGTGTCTCAATAAAACAATGATTCTTTATAAACCAACTGCAGCAGAAGTTTAGACCTTTGACAGTGACCCTGGGACACTCACGGTGTCCTTACAGGCTGCTGAGATCTGATCCAGGTCTGTACTCAAGACAGATTTGAATTTGTTACAGCTTCAATCATCCGTCTGAAACACTGTGGTGTGATTTTCCTCCTCCGTCCTGCATGTGTGCAGCGTTGTGCAACTTTTCAGGAAGTTGGTGATTGTGAAGGTCGAGTTGGGACAAAACAGCATGTGAAGGAACACAGTGTTTCTGTGTGTGTGTGTGTGTGTGTGTGTGTGTAACCTGTTTACTGATGTATATGTGTGTGTGTGTGCTACTGAAGCTTTCAGGTGTGTCAGAAGGTAACCCTTTGGACCTCTGTGAATCTGCTGCTGCTTCCTCTTTGCTCTCAAACATTTGTACAACTGTTCGTACTCAAATCACAAACACACACTGACACACTGAATTGTGACGACTGTCGGTGACACTCTGTGACAAACAGTGCAGCCAGAAGATGTCTGTAAGAACCAGACCATAAACTGAGATCAGACTTTGTTCATACATTCATGTGTTGGCATTTCATGCAGCTGTTTGTCAGAAGGACTCGTGTGCTTTTAAGAAATGAAACTGTGGACACACAGATGTATTCACTGTGTGGCCTGGAGTAATCGGATTACTGAAGATGTCAGGATGTGCCCAGTGTGGTGTTAGAACTTTCCGTGACGCCTGTTTTTGCATGTCGGCACCGCAAACGAGGAGAGGAAATCGACGCGTTGCTCTGCGGCATTTCCTTCCATCATGGAAAGCTCGAGAGTGTGTCAACGTTACATATCGAACACACACATGACGTGATCTCACCCAGCCGAGATTTACTCAACATCCGCTTAGCTGAAAATATCTGTTGTGACACTGTGTGTGTGTGTGTGTGTGTGTGTGTGTGTGTGTGTGTGTGAAATTGAGAAAGAGGATAAGAAAGAAGGTGGACGAACTTTCAATCTGAGAAATCCTGGAACTCGACTGAGTGTTTAAAAATATTTATGCAACAACAGAAGCTGACACGCACATCAGTCTGAGAAGACGTAGGACGGAGCAGTGTGTATCTGCAGGTGTGTGTGTGTGTGTGCGCAGGCGGGACATATTCCAGCGTGACAGAGCGCGATGAGCTGACACAGCATGGTGAACAGAAGTGAAACTGTTGTTCAGTCTCATAATGAAGCAGATTCATCTGTGTGTGTTTGTTCAGTTGTTTCTGTTCACAATCACCCTCGTGCTTGACTCTGTGTGTGTGTGTTTGAGTGTGTGTGTGTGTTTTTGAGTGTGTGTGTGTGTACCTGATATAGTGACCAGGACGTTGAGTCCCTCCAGGACGTCCATCTGCTGGAAGCGCCGTCGATTGATGAGAGGATAAACTTTCCCCTGACCGCTGCGATCCAACAACATCAGACCGCTCTCTGTTCCCACCAACAGGTTCACACCTGCACACACACACACACACTTAGAGAACACCAACAACACGGCTACAAACAGTTGGTAATCACACAGATGTGGTGTGTGGCTTTATGCTGCTACCAGGTGGTGAAGACTTGTAACTACAACATAGAAACAGATTATGTTCATGGATGCTGAATAAAATGTTATTACACATATCATTGTATTATAATATTAAAAATATAATATCATAACAGATAACTGTTGTAATAAAGATCATTTAGGACTGTTAAACATGTTGAACTAAGATTTTTGCAGCCTTAAAGGGGCAGTTCACCCTAAAACCAAACACACATATTCTCCCTCTTCCCTGTAGAGCTGTTCATCAGTGTATAGTTTTGGTGTAAGTGTATATTAACGTATGCGATTGTGTATATTAACATCAATGATTGTGTATATTAATGTTACACATGTTTGGTGATTTTTATGGACAGATTTTTAAAAGAAGTAAAAACCTATATTCAAAAGTTTTCCAAAACTTTCCAGGCCTGAAAACATTTTTTTTCTAATTTCATACCTCTGCAGATATTCACTGAATGTGGGAACGCTGATTATTGTGTTTATACAAACTCAAACGTTTGTTTACCGTCCCTTCAGTTTGGACCGTCCCATAGCAGCACACACACACACACACACACACACACACACACGGCCGTCTCACCTTGTTGACATGTTGCTATGTAATTATGATGTCACAGTTACCACTGATGTCTGTTCTTACCCCACAGCGCAGCACACAGGATCTCAGAGTTAAACCTCTTCTTGTATTTGCGGATCTCTGGCGTGTCGCTCTGTGGGCGGGTGTTGACCGGATTAACGTTGACTACGGAGCCCTTCCTAGATGGGTCGGCCCTCAGCGCCTCTGCCAGCCGGGCGTCGTTCCCATAGCCTAAAAGGTCAAAGGGAAGGGCTTAGGTAGGACGGTGAAGGATGTAGAATTAAGTGGGCAGGGTGGGGTCAGTCAAACGGTCAACATTAGAGACGTGGATGGATCTACGTCCTCTGAGTCTGTTATAAAGAGAGCTGAGTCTGGAAAACAAATGTCATGTGACCAAAATCTCAGGAAGTCATTCAGAGTCCATCTGCGGCCTCAGAGTCCATCTGCAGCCTCAGAGTCCATCTGCAGCCTCAGATTCAGTCATGGCCTCAGATTATTTAACCTCTGTCACACAGTCATTCTCCGCTGTTTTTACCAACTAGATGTGGAACATCTGCAGGAACATCAGGAATTATCTGACCAGTGATTAACTGCACACTGAGCGATGTGGTGAGGTCGGTGTCTGCATCAGGTGACGGATCAAAACACCAAAGTCCTGAAGGCTGAAGATGATGACCAGCTCTCTGAGGGATGATGGCACAGGAGCACTGCCTCAGTAAGAAAACTGTGGCCGCGGACTTACAAGCTCTGTGACCTCTATCAGATCGACATGGTGACACCATGATCACAGCTCCAAAGTGACAGCGACGTAAGGTTGAGGAAGGCGGTTTGATTTTGGTACTGTTGTACAAAAATCCCATAATAACCTTTGAGCTTATCGTACTTCCGGTGGACCGACAGAAAACTAGACTTCTGCTCCTCCTCTTGGCTCTGGTTTCAGATCTAACCTGTCACTGGAGACTCTGTCCAATCACAGCTCATTTCAGAGAGAGGTGATGTTCCTATTGGCTGTTGTACAGACACAGCTGAACGTCACTTCAGTGACAACCTGACTCGGTGGTGGAGAGGAGAAGGTAAATACCGTTACTGTTGTTAACCCTTTCTGTCCCAGTCTTTATAACGTTAGATTTTCTAAAGCTTAAATTGTCTGAACACACCGACGAACTTCTGTCGTTTCTAAACTCTGTAGCTGCTAAACTTTTACTTTGTCTGATTTCTGTCTCTTTAGCGTGAAGACCGATTGACGTCTGGATTAAAAGTTGCAAAAAGCACCTCTAAGTCTTTTTGGTTTTGGTTGTGAACCTTTTGGCATGTGATTTTTCCCAGAGGCCTTGGGGGGCGGGACTTACCGACGTTGTTGAGGGCACTGCCTGTGGATGGAGAGACTTGGAGGAGGCGTGGGTCGATGAATGGAGTGAAGGAGGAAGAAGATTTGTGTTTCTGCATGTTGTTACTGGACTGGCTCTGTGGTCAGGTAAAAGAAGAGATTCAGACTGTGGACGTCAAATTCATGAAATACAATATTAAAAGTATGAATGTAAAGAACTAACGAGGCAGTGCCGTCAAACAGGCTGGAACATATTTCTGTGTGATGCATGCAAACACAATGGGTTCGTTCAGTTGAAGGGAAAGATGATAAAAACAGAGGAAACAGTTCAAGCCGACGGTGGAGGGTGAAACATGTTGACAAAAAGAACAAAAGGGGGGAAACAAAAATGTGGTTAAAAAAAGTATTTCCACGGAAAACATACTTGCCGTTCAGCTCCTAACTGTCCTGCTGGCTATGATCTATTGTCTGAGGAATGTGAGAATATGACTCGCTGGCTGAAAACAGTCAGACACCAAGGAATAAAATGAGATTTAGATGTTTGGGGGATTATTTGTGAAACCTCAACGAGCTTTAGAGGACACTTCAGCAGAAACACAGTCTGAGATCATAAATACAAAACTCACAGTAAATTTAACAGGATGTTTACAAGGCAGGAAAAATAAAAATAAAAAACTCCGCTTTGTCTCATAGTCGCACTACAAGATGATCCCGACTGCAGCCCAACGACAATCCCTCCATCTCTCTGCAGTCAGCAGAATAAAAACAAAAGAAGAAATGATCCGGGGTGAGGACGCAGACTTAGAGAAGGATCACCACTGCTAACCAGCAGAGGGCGCCGTACCTAATCTCAGGCATTAAAAACATCTGCAGGTAAAAAGCATGATCATCATGGTCGCTCAGATGTAACACACAAGAAGGTCGCTGTGGGCGGAGCCTTTGATCAGTTAATTCAATTTTTGTCTGTTCACTGTTACAGATTTAAAAAGTCTATAAAACATCCGCCGTTTTGAAATCAGAGTTCACTGATGTGTGAATGAACGGTCGTTTTATAAGCATATTTTTAAGCAGCCACACCTTCACCTGCACAGTCCAGCACTGACACAAAAAACACTACCCTCCATACACTGATGGGCGGAGCTGCTTCAGTGTTTTCAGCTGATGAGAGCTGATCGTAACTTTTTTGTCAAGTTTTACTAAAAGACCCTCGAAGGAGTCAGACGTTATGTTTTTCTGTAGGTATGTTTCATTTCTAACGTTTTAAGACTGTTTTTAGCTAACGACATTTATCACCGTTACCAACAGCTGTAAGTGCATCGTGCTAACCAAGCTAACTGCTAGCGTTAGAGTCAGCTCCACCCTCTTGTTCAAACATGATTAAACACACAAACCAGTGTGTGACATTGTGGCGGCGACAATATTTGATACATCCTGTGGTGAAGTCACACACTTGTTATCTGAACTAGTTCCTGCTGAGTTTCGTGTGACGGCGGCCATAATGATCGCTACATCTCTCTGCTCCTCCTGGTTTAACATCACATGTTAATGCTGGTGTCCGTGTCGGGGCTGAGGGGACGTACCTCTATGAGGATGCTGAACTTGTCCAGGGGACTCTGGGGGGACATGGTGGAGGGGCTGGCGAGGCTGGAGGAGCAAGGGGAGTTGGATGCAGAGGAGGAGGGGGAGGAATGGTGGCTCTGCTGGATCAGGTCTGGGAGGTGGTGGATGCGGCCGGCAAAGCCGTTCCTGTCCGAGTGCTGTGTGGGGTGATGGTGGTGGTAGTGATGATGATGATGGGGGCTGGGGGTGTGGTGGACGAGGCCCGGGCCCGGTAGCAAGCCGGGACTGGGGGCGAAGCCCGCGAGCGGGCCTGGCGTTTGAGCTTGGGCGGGGCCCGGGCTCTGACGCTTTCTGTTGTCACCTGCGCTCTGGAAGTAGAAAGAGGGGTAGACGACTGTGGGTCTACATGAGCTCCTGACCAGTTCAGGGGACGGGAAGGTGTTTGCTACAGCAAAGGGCAAACTACAGTGGCTACTCTACAGGCGGACAGAAGACTGCGGTTAGTTTCAACTTTAAGAACACCTGGTCTTTTTTTTCTTTTTTTTTAATTTTATTGGTACTAAACTGATCAGATACCTGCTGATGTTTCGACACCAAGGCTGGGCGGCACCAACAAAGACTAATGAGTCAGTCCAGATTCTACATGAAACAGAGCACCGTCGCACTTTTCAAAATTCATCTACATTTATTTCATCAACATTAAATCAAAATGGAGACGCTTACGGACACAAATTAGAATAAATACATAAATGTTGTCGGGACCGGATAATAGGCTATAAGAGACTGAACTGAATGTTAATGATCGGCGGCTCTGTTTGTCTCATCCAGAAGTCACATTGGTGGCAAACCAGCTAAAAAGCATGGATGTAAAATGAGAACTGGATACTGCGTTGGAGGTGGAGCCTCCTTCAGCTGGTGGTACAGCTGCAGTTCTGTCACAACATGTTTGATATCTTGTCCGCTCTTCTGCTTAGCTCCAGAAAGGTTTCCTCTCTGAACCGGTGTCATGACAGCAGTGATGGATGGACAGATTCTAGTCACAGTGTCAGTTCAGACGTGTAAATGTCCTGAACCTTTCAAATTTTGATACTTTTAGTAAAACATGGTGTCGGTTTCTCCGTGACGCTCTGTTATCATACACGCACGTGGAGGCACCGCTGACCTCGGCTGGTTCGACTTGATAAGAGGCAGTGTGAGCGGTACTCTACGATAATAGCAAGGGAAGCGTCAGAGATTGGTGAGCACTCAGATGTTTGACAGAAGATACCGGACATTAAAAAGAGTCGTTCAGAAAGATCTGCCTGAGAGAAACTCAGCAGCATCAGAAAACTCCGTCTGGTCGAGTCTCTGAACTCTTTGTCCAGGAAGTTTATGATCTTGATCCATCAATCTGAAAAAGGGCAGCCATTTTCATCATGAGTGTTTAAAGTTCACACTGGATCACAGCTTTTAATTAGAGTTTAAAGTTTTGGTGCAACAGAATTTAACGCAGGCTTAGATTCAAAACTCAGCGGATGTTTAACTTAAATCTGAAACGTGTGCAGGACTGACGGTCACTGTTTGTGAACACGCTCACCAGCGAAAGTAAAACTAATACCTGATGCTCACAGTCTGGCACCTCATTGGTACCATCGCTACCTATATCCCGGCCCTCACCTGAACGCTGAGCGGGCTCACGCCCATAAACACCCTGAATACAGAAAATAAGAGTAAAGTAAGAAAACGCAAGCAGAGGGTGGAGTCTATGCAGAAAGCCACACCTCCACACTGAGAGTGATGACTGAGAGGATTTCTTCTGTTTGAGTCGAGACAAGATCAATCCTGCTCAGTGTGGATTTAACTTCATAAAGGAGTTTAAAAGTTGATTTAAAGTTAAATTCTGATTTAATCAGGTTAAAAATTAATCCTTGGTGGTGCAACCCAGCATTAAAAAAAAAAGAAAAGGGTCCTAAATGGACTGAAAATATAACAAAACCTGAATTAATGTTAAATAATGTAACACAGCTCCTCTCCTCAATGAGCTGCTGAAATCTGCCGTCTGTAACTCTGAGCTGCAGCTGAACAGAAATGAAGCCACAACAGAAACATGATCAACACAACAGATACAAAATGGAAAAACACACTCGGGGTCGAGTAAACAAAAAACAACAGAACAACTTAAAGTGTGTGTGAAATGATGTGTGTGTGCTTGTTGTTGTTGTTTCATTCAGCCGGTACCTGTCTGACGATCAGTGTGCTGTCTTTGCAGGGTGTCGAGCCTGCGTCGCTCTCGCCTTCATCATGAACGATCATAGTCTTCACCGACTCCGTCTCTCCGTTACTCAGCCTGGACGAACTGCAGGACAGAAGAAGAGACGTCATTATATGAACAGGAGATAATCTGGTTCAGATTAAAAACACCTGCAGGTCTGTTACAGACGAGTCCGTTACTCTCAGTAATGTCATGTGGTGTTACCGTGTCACTACGTGTCACTACGTGTCGTGTACGTACACAGCTCTGGAGTCCTCCGGGCCGGACGTCGACTCTTCGCCTGCCTCCTGGTCTACCTCTTCATCATCGTCTTCATCAGTGGTGTCTGAGTCTTCACTGGAGGATGAATAATCGGTCACCTTGTTTGGAGGACGGACGTCGTCCACCGCTCGCAGCTCCTTGGCAAGAGCCGTCAGGTCCTGAAGGTCAGAAGGTTAAAACACGTCAGTTTAATCTCACTGGTTTCTGTTTTCCTTCCTCTGCTGGGATTCTGTCTGTTTGTCATTCAGGCATTTTAAATACAAGTTGAATGAGATTTTCAGTGACTGTTCCTTTGAAAGAGAGTGAAGCAGGAAACAGGAAGCTGCAGGAGAGGAAGAGTGGTCACAGACGGACGCCAGCCAATGAGAAGCCAACATGAGAGCGGCAAAGCCAAGAGATGAAGCTGCTGTAGGTGAGGTTAGTGAGTTAATTAGAACAATGAGACAATCATCAGAGCTGCAAAGATGAAAACTCAGAACAGTAAAGAAGACAAAGTTCATTCTTTATCGAGGTTAAAGGCGGCGCCAGGTAAGTTGGCGGAAAGACCGGCGGAGACAAAGCAGGCGATAAGAGCAGGAAACCTTCAGCCAAAGATGAAACAACCATTTCACAAACTCTGTTATCAAACTGCTCTGTTAGCACATCTCAGTCCACATGAGTCTGTTCATTCAATCTCCCATCAGGCCACGCCAAGTCATCACGCCAGTGTTCAGACAAACCACCATCACCTAACCATGACTACACACAGCTCTACATCTATCCCAGCAACAGCTACTTGACCGACTAGTCGCTCTGAGTCAACTCTCACCGCTGGTCTGTTCGGCCTGACCACGTCCTTTCTGTCCTCGGGTTTTTTCCCAGTGTTCTCTGGACGTTGGAGGGGCGAGCCCTCTGATTTGCTGGAGGCTGAGGGAGGTGAAAACATCATTTTATTTTGAAACAGTGGAAAATCCAAATGTGTTTGTGCAGCTAATTAACTAAAGTGGAATTAATCTAAACACAGCTGTATGTTCAAGACAAACGGCTCGTAAATATTAACACATATCAGTCGTTATTTTAAAGTAAAGTTCAGTCAGAACACGTGAAGACGAGCTTCACTCTCAGAGCCCGACACCAGACAGGTGAGTCTCACAGTTGTGATGTCACTGAGTATAAAGTCTGGAGCTGCTGCGTGGAACGTGAGCCGGCGTCGGATTTTATGGACCCACAGAAAGTTACTTTTCTTTATTCGTCGTGTTCTCAACTCTGAAACAGAAAATGTTCCCACCAACGTTCCTCTCAGTGTCGTCTACAACATCCCTCAGCATTCAGTGTCCACGGAGCAGCTCCAGACTTTATGACATCACAGGTCTGAGTTGTAACTGCTGTTCATGTTCACTCAAACTTCTGAACTGTCTTAGACCTCAGGAATAATATATGTGAATGTTGAAGATGTGTGTTGGTGTTTCTGTTATTCTGTCCACCTGCTGCATGTCTGTAAAAAAGTTTTATGTTCACTGAAACTAAATAAAAAATAAAAGCCAGACTCGTTCCTGTGTGTTCCTACAAAACAAAAATAAAATAATAATAAACAGGAAGTGTCCTCAGCTTTAACATCAGGAGGCGTCTGTGCGTCTGTTCACTGAGACGTCAACACGTCTGTGACTGTCTGACACTCAGCCTCTGAATTATAAAATAAAGTTATAAACAAACTGAATCAATAAAAACAACATGAACAAACTCAGGAAACTAAACTGGAAACAAACAAACAAATAAAAACAAAACAAAACTATAAAAACTGTTGTTTCAGTGCCGACCTGTTGAAGTGTGTGTTAATTAGTGTGTGTGTGTGCGTGGAGTGGTCTCTGTGTGCGTGGACTGGTCTGTGTGTGTGTAGACTGGTCTGTGTGTGTGCGTGGACTGGTATGTGTGTGTGCGTGGACTGGTCTGTGTGTGTGAGTGGACTGGTCTCTGTGTGTG
>JAPZEB010000005.1:4789473-4800364 GCA_029783705.1 Chaetodon striatus
AGCTACACCTGTAACACAACTACAGCTACACCTGTAACACAACTACAGCTACACCTGTAACACAACCACAGCTACACCTGTAACACAACTACAGCTACACCTGTAACACAACTACAGCTACACCTGTAACACAACCACAGCTACACTTGTAATACAACTACAGCTACACCTGTAACACCTGTATAAAATCTCAGGTGTTCCTGACACTTGGTTTTTTGACAGTCTGTGTGTGTTACCATGGCAACTGATGTCTTAAAACCAACTTCTTTATGGCAGTTTGATCTTGACCCTTGACCCCCAATAACACCAACAGGTAGTCGTTTAATCTGAGATTATTCTATCAGAGTTTATCACAGGTTAGATTCAGACTGAATGAATCATTGCAGGGTGACATGTGGCTGTGTGGCTCTGCTCTGGGACGTCTCTGCCCTTCCATGCGCCTCCACAGAAAGCCTCAGGCAGGGAGAGCAGCAGCAGAGTTTCCTGAACTAACACAATGCTCAGTATTTCAAATGAAGCAGAGCTCTGTGGCACAATTAAATACAACTGCTTTTATCTCCTTGTGCCAGAGAATGTTCCAGATCACTGTAACAATAACTAACATTTACAAACCAGTAACAACCAGTAAAAAGCAGTGGGCTTCCCTGGTCAGGGGCACAACAGAGCTAAGAGAGGTACAAGAGTTACTACAATAAACTAAAATACAAACTACTGTTGAAACACTGAACGAAGACATTTCACATGAAGATATCTGTGTTGTTGTTGTTGTGGAGGGGCCTCTGATTACAGCCACCACTGGCCCTGTGCAGAGTCAGAGTTTGGTTTGTCCCCTCTGGGCTACTGTAGAAACATGGCGGTGCAACATGGTGATCTCAGTAGACGAGGACCTGCTCCCTGTGGAGATATAATATATATATGTGAGGGAACCAGAACAGGTTTCTTATTTCCAGCTGATCAACGCTGAGGGAAACAGACGTATGTCCTCCTGCGTCCTCCACACTGGAGCTTTAAAGTCAAACTGTGATTTAATGAGATTTAAAAATGAATCCTTGTTTGTGCAGCCGGCCGAAAACACCAGTTTTCAGGCTCCGGCTTTATGGGCCTCAACTGTGGTTAAAGTTCTGTGACCAGACCAGACACATACGTTTCTATGAAAGTCTGCAACAGTCCTTTGTGTCAACATTTTCTCACTTCCTGTACAGATGTTTCACACTCTGTCTCAAAACCAACATTCGAAATAACAACAGGCATTTATGGCAACAAACAGCTAACAACAGAATCAGCTGGTTTATACCGAGTCACCGCTGCGTTTCCACCGGACAGAGAGTCATGAAAACTGGCTGTGTGTTTCCTGCCGGGATAGAGACACAGAAAGCAGCTGGTTTTTCTGGAAGTCCCCGTGTTTCCTGCTGTGATGGTGCAAAGGAAAGACGGCATTTAAAGCCCAGACATGAAGTAGTTTTTGAGCCTCAGCATTAGCACACATGAGCCGCAGTGTTGTTGAAACATAACTTTAAAGTTTCATCATATTGACGCGTAATAACAAACATGTAACGTATCCGAGGATCGCAGAGACGTTCTTTGTTTTTGTTCTGCTGTCATGATGTCAGAGGTCGACCCCGTCCTGTCCTTGTATGAAGTGATTATTCGACACATTTGTGACCACGTGCCGGCTGCAGCTGTAGTCGTCTGACCGCTTCCCACTGCTGTGTTACAGCTCTCTCCATGACGACCTGTTTGCTGTTTCCTTGGTCTCACTTCCTGTCTGAGTTCGTATCTGTGCGACACAGTGAGAGTGATTTATGTGATGAGGGACACTTCATATCATTAATGTAGGCGACTGGTTCATACGGCGTCTTCTTTCTGCTCCTTCTTCTCTGTGAGGAAACCAGGCCAGGCCTCGTCTCATAAAACAGAATAGTAGGAACTTCCTGGTTTGTGTGTGTGTGTGTGTGTGTTTGTTCCCAGTGTTCCCATAGCAGGAGGGATGAAGGGTCAGGTCCTGTTGTCACTGCGTTCAACATTAACTAATTAAACCAGCTTCTCTTCAGCTTCGTGCCACACAGGCGCAGGAAACCACACGCAGCACAGCTGTGGGAGTTATTCTCATTTATTCTCATTTATTCTGATTTATGGACCTGATTTCTTTATTTCAAATGTCCCTGACTGTAGATATCAGACAGAATCAGAAATTGGTCTGAAAGCTGTGAAAACACAGCAGTGATGATGACATAGTGTGAGCAGGATTTCTGAGAAGGGCTGGGCAGCTCAACATCTGCAGCTCATCAGCTCCTTCAGACCAGTCTGTGTGTTTATCTCTTCTGTATCGCTCCTGTTTTTAACTTTATTTGATGCACTGACAGAAAAGAGAAAAAGACAGAGAATGACTTGTGATGCGTTTAAGAGCCAACAGACATCTCAGTGCTGCAGATCTGTTTTATTGTTCTCCCAGAGGCTCCGTAAATGTCGACTCTTTGTCTCTGCCTCACTGTGACCCTGACAGAGGACGGCCATGATTCTTATTGACTCCTCTTTCTGGAAAGTTTACCAGTGGAAACCCCTCCTGGGCTTTGTGGTGACAGACGGATGGTTTAGTGTTGCTGGGCTGCCGGCGTCGCAGCTTCAGGCGGGTCGACTCTGACTCGGAGATACAGTTTACACTTGGCTGAGAGCCAGAGCTGCTGGGAGAGACTTTATCTGAACACAGCTCCACCTGCTCACAGCTCCACCCACAAAGACTGTAACCCTCCTGGATTCAAGTTCAACACAGAGGATATATGCTGCAGATATTCAGTGTTAACCTCGCCCTGAATTTAATTATTATAAGCATCATTTCCAAGGATGTGCAGGATTAATTGGCTCAGATGGAACAGAATGTTTCTGTCATTAGTTTATAATCATCTGAAACTGAGAATTGTTGAGATCGTTACCTGGTAATAAACTGTGTTTATCTACTGATGGAGCTGCCATAAGAGTCGGCCATGTTGTTTCTAGATCGAGCCGCTCCAGGGCCAGAGGAAGTGCATCAGGCTTTGAAGCCAGTTTTCACAGTGGCCACATGGTTGAATATCAACTCCCGAGTCTGTCACGTGTCATCAGGCCCAAGAAGACTTTTTCCTGCAGACTTATAGGGAAAGACACATCTGTTAATTAGTGGATGAATTTTTTTGAGCGTCACAGAGCGAAATGATCGGTTGTACTATCAGGGTTTAATCCATTTGGTCCGATAACATTTGAAACTCTTGAACAGCCACAAGATTAAAATAATTTCAGCGCCATTCAAGTTAACTAAACAGGAAGTAGCCGGCTCAGCCGATGAAAGTCTCTGGTGCACCTGCTCTGTGGTCCCAGTCATGTGATAGATCATCCAGATAATTTCATTCTGCAGTACTGGAGCTTTTTTGGCTTCATGCACCGCTTTAAACCAAACTTAGAGTCCCACAGGATCGTAAAACCTTCAGTCAATCTCACTTTGATTAAATACTTTCAGAGGTTGCGTCTCTTTTTGTTCGGTGTCAGTGTCACTGCAGGTTTTATCTTCTGAGTTAAATCTAAACTCCGCTCCTGCGTGCAGGAGAACTGATACTGATCCCTCTTCCTCTTCCCTCCGTGCATCACTGGCTTTGTTTGTACCAGGTATGAGAAGGTAGAGCGAACACTCAGATACAGATCTGGCTGCCCTCATCCTCTGACAGGCTGGGTCGGACTCTGTAGGAGCACGCTGGTTCATCTGACATTTCACTGATCAAAAGTCTGAGGAGCTCTGTGTTAAGACGACAGTCAGAACTCTGACTTTAATATTTCTCAGGTGCTGACTGCAGGGACTGTGAGTGTTGTAGAATAAGGACCACCTTTATGTCTCCCCACAATGCCCGCCCTCAAACACTGGATCAGCCAATAGCAGGCCTCCAGAGGAGACACGTCGTGGCTACATCAATGCTTCATGCACACCTTAACATGTTTTAAATTACCCATCATTCATCTGCTCTAATGTCCCGACTGTGTGAATACAGCTACATGATGAAATCCTGAGGTTTTAAAGTGACTCATTTAAAGTGTAGTAAGGTTTGTTCCTTCCTCTCTGCAGCGTCTGACGGTGTCTGTGGTCCTGTGTTGTCTCTGACAAAAGTAGAAAGGTTTCCACATGTTGTGATTCTGTTTACATGACCAACATCCAGCTGACTGTGGTGTCATTAATTTTTTAAATCTATTTCATCAACACAGGTGTCCTCTTCTGGATTTAATGTAATGTACAGTTTCTCCTGCGAACACATTAATGATGCTGGCAATGAAATTGTGATGGTAAAGATTATTTAACTAATATGTTCAGATCATCAGAGGAAAATGAAGTGGATAAAAACTAAAATACGTGAAAGCTGCTGACTCCACTGTCATGTAGCTCAACAGAAAAACACCCAAACTAATGGACAGTTAACTGAACAGTGACTTTGGAAAGGCAGTGGAAACCTGACTGCAGCAGGAGCTCTGTCTCTGGGACATGTCTGCATTAATGTAACCTCAGTGTGACTCTCTGTGGCCTCTGCAGGTCTGCTGGTCGGGGCGCTGGACACCGTGCTGGACTCCAATGCCAGGGTCACACCGTTCCGCATCCTCCTCCAGGTTCCCGGCTCCCAGATCAGCTGGGTCATCGCCAGCGGTGAGATCGACCAGAAAGTCTCCTCCCTCCTCTCTCAGCTCTTCATCAGTTCTACTCTTCATCTCTGATGCTGTTTCTGACTGTGTGCAGTTTGTCTGAGAAGATTTCTGTGACGTGTTCCAGCCGTTAAACTCCCTCCTGTGTTTTGGGTTTTTGTCCCTCAGGAGCTGCCATAGAGGAAGTGAACAAGCACTGGGACTGGCTGGTCCACAACCTGCTCCACTCTCTGTCTGTGTTTGAGAACAAGGAGGATGTCGCCAGCTTTGTCACAGGAAAAGTCAAGGTGTGACACCTGCTGGTGCATGAGTCCTGTCAGAGGAGGAGGATGATGATGAGGAGGAGGATGATGAGGAGGATGATGATGAGGAGGATGATGATGGTTGTAGTGGTGTTGACAGAGAGTTAACAGGGATTTAAAGGATCAATGTAAAACATCCACCTTGTTATAGATGATGATGATGAAACTCTAAATGCCTTGAGCGTCCATGTAAAGAGCTCTGCAGTAATGGGCGTACGTTCCCTCTCCTGCAGGGCCTCATTGCAGAGGAGGTCCGGGGTCGTCAGGCCGCCCAGGAGGACGACCCGGAGAAGTTCAGGGAGGTGCTGCTGAAGTTCGAGCGGCACTTCGGCCTCCCTTCGTCAGAGAAACTGGTGACGCACTATTCGTGCTGCTGCTGGAAGGGTCGGGTGCCTCGGCAGGGCTTCCTCTACCTCAGCATCAACCACGTGGCCTTCTACTCCTTCCTGCTGGGGAAGGAAGGTCTGTACTCCAACGTGAGGGCTCGGATATTTAAACCAGAGCACTGGACACAATGTCAGTCTTCATGTGTCTGTTTTAAAGACGGCTCTGCTCCTCTGTGAGGACGGCAGCTGTTACTGTATTTTAACGGTGACCCAGAAAAACAATGTATGACAGTAGAAGCTCCTCAATCCTCCCTCACACAGAACGAGGACCTGGTCAGATAGAGCACTCTCTGCAGCGTGCGGCGTCTTCTTCCTTTACTTTTTACGAGGCGACCACTGCCTCTCCTGTCCTCAGCTTCACGGCTGTTTTACTGTTAAACACAGATGCAGATCTCTGCCTTAAACTCAGTGTAGAAATGTAGAAATAGAAATGTTCAGATGTGTCTTGCAGTTTGGCCACAGTGATGTTAAAGTGAGCTAAGATTAGTTTAACACAAACCATCTACCACTTGTTGTCATGGCCACCACAGAAGGCCGGCCTCTCACCTCAGTCGATTGGACAATGAGAAGATATGTCAGTGACGTCGGGCTATTTTTGAGATTTGAGTTAAAGTTTTTTTTCAGCTCAGGTGTCCAGGGTGCTCCTGCAGAAACACAAGGCACACAGAGCGGAAAGAGGCGAGACGTTCAGAAATGCAAAAGCAGAGAGCAAAACTCTTCAGTGTCGCTGAGAACAAGTGCTCTGTCTGATCAGGGTCCAATCCACCTGTTTATTTTTCTAAACCATCCTCACTTTACCTGGAAAAACTTTGAGTGTTTAATAATTGACATGAGCTGGAGTTTGAGAGAACACAATTAAAAAGTGACCACGTGTCAGTGAAAGAAGGAAATGAAGTTATTTTGTGGACAAACAGTGACCTCATACCCTCTGTTATTCTCAAACTGAAACTCTGCTGATTTGTAACCGACTGTGTGTCACTGACGCGTGTGAACGGTGTCAAACACTCTCTCCCTTTAATCGGTCCTTGTTTCTCATATTACACCACAGTATGCACAAGTCACTACTTCATAACTTCATAAAATCTTTCCAGAAGTGATTTGTCAGAGCTGTAACTCGCTCACATCCCTTCACTCTGTCGGCTCCTTTACTTTAGGACTCGAACAACACACAGTGATGTTTTCCATAAATACTTTATGTACCTTGAATCTCTAAAATATAATAATAATCTTATTTTAAAACATCTTAGGTCTTAGTTTCACTTGTCATTTTTAAAGCATCTTTAATTCACAGCTTGAAGTTTGACAGTTCAGTTTATTTCAGGAGAGTTCATCTGATTTGAAAAGTTTCATTTGACCACAGGATGGAAAAACACCTGAAGACGTGGAAGTGGTTCACAGGTGTCGTAGTCTTGGTGAGCTGCAGTCAGTCTGAAGAAACTTTATCTTCTTCCTCAGTCAAATTCGTGATTCCCTGGGCGGAGGTGACACGGTTGGAGCGGGTTTCCACCGGTCTGATGACGGAGGCGGTCCGGATCACCACACGGCAGCGGCAGAGGGAGTTCTCCATGTTCCTGAACCTGGACGAGACGTTTGGGGTCATAGGTCAGCTGGCTGACATCGCCCTCAGGCGGCTGCTGGACAGTGAAGGCCTGGAGCTGGACCGAGTGCTGCAGCAGCCCGCACGCATCACCAAGAGGTCAGTGCTGCTTCCTGGTGCCAATATGTTTCACCCACCTGTCACCCCGCTGTACGACCCTGTGGGTAACAAGCAGAGAGTACACGTGCTGTGAACCCGCCTCTGTAGGAGCATCTTACTATCTGAATAATGTGCCTTTAAATTAGCAGGAAAACGCTGCACCATCTGACTGTAGACCTGCTTCATGTTGATCGATGGATCAGTCACTTTGTGCTGCCTCTAAATACCAACACATCAACACTGTGCCTGATCACACCTCATGTCAGGACCTACACACCCATGGGTGCACAGATTGCTGCAAGTACATCTGCTAGATGCACAACATGGGTGCTGGCTGTGAAAGTAGCGGTGTCGTGCTGTGTGCCGCTCTGCACCGGGTGTGAGGTCGAGCCCAAATAGAAAGAGAAGTTGACAGCCTGGCTTCTATTCTCACCTCAGCACAGCTGGTTGGTCTCAGTGCGTGTGAAGTGAGCGTTCATGTTCGGTTGTTGGTTTCTGAAAGTTACAGAAATAGATGGACAAAGCTGATGTCAGAGAGATGTGGAGGGGAGGGGGGTTTCCCGAAGCTACTCGACCATTCGACAGTTCTGAAGAAACGTACTGACAGCTTACATGATCCAAAATAACATGATGATGTGTGCTGAGTTATAACCCAAGATGACACGAGTGTCTCCCAAACATAGAGAGAGACAGAGAAGTAAAACAAAGCTGAGAGATTTTTATCATTCTTGAACAGAAGGCTGAGATGAAACACACCGTGCCTCGTTCTTTTATTATATTTCTGCTCCCTCAGTTTTCTGTCATCGTAAACCTGATCTGCCTCGACAAACGTTATACACCACTTCTCCTCACAGCGCTGTGAGACTTATTTCTGTCTCTGTACAAACCTCAAAACCAGAACAGGAAGTGGAGTTAAAAGTAAAGCGCCCAAGCTTCAGGGCAGATGTAGGAGTGGGTGGTGACCACAACAAAGACAGGTTTTTTTCTAGTAAATGTATTTACAGTAGACGGGATCGATCTGAGTGTGCACACATCAGGAGGCAGAAAGTGAAATGAGGAAGAAGAAATGACACATGTGAGGGACAGAAACCATGGAGAGTCCAGGATAAGAGAAGAAGAAACAAGGCAGGAAGTCAGCGTGCAGCTCAAACGAGACTCTGAATGAGAAATCAGAAGAAAAACAAAGACTCCACAGCTTTTAATCCTGAGCTCAGATTCTCCTCAGTGTCGTCGGTCATCATGGTGGACTGAAGTCAGAAAACATTTGAACCAACAGCAGGTAATTATCTCACCTCAGTCAGGTCCTAGTGATTCATACTGTATTTATTTATTGAGCCTGTAGGATGATGAACGAAATATCCAGCTGAGAGGATGAAACAACCCAATCACCAGAAGAAATGTTGGCACTGTTTCTCTTTATGTGTGTGTTGTTGATGTTTCAACATCACTGGTTAAGTTTAGGTACAAAAACACTTGGTTATAGTTCAGAAAAAAACATGTTTTGGGTTAAAACACCTGGTTTTGAGGGCGCTGTCCTGGCTGAAAACTGAACCATGTCTCTGTAAAAAACAACCACTTTTCACGCCACTGTCTCAGCAGGAAACGCAGCGCTAAAAACCAGCTGTTCTACCTGCAGTGGAAAAACAGAGACAGGTTGTTGACACCCATGTTTGGGGGCCAAAGAGCTGCTGGAAACACAGTGACAGGGTGCTAAAAAACTGCCAGTTTCATTATTTGTCAGATTGGAAAAAAAGGTAGAGTGCCAACATTTTAGCCTTGAATTCTCCCTCCATAGATTCATCAAAGAAGTGTGAGTCTAAAGAACTGGGTGGGGACGGTCGTCTATATGGTGTACACACGTGCTCTATACATGAAAGACGATGTTTCATTGAACTGAAGGTGCTGGGAGGACACTCTAACCATGTTTCCCACAGTAGTAGATCTGACATCACATCCTGACCCCAAACTGATCGTCCACAGCACCACAGAGGCCCTGAACACTTTCAGGAAGCTTCAGAAACAAGGCGCATATTAACTCTTCCCCCCTCATGCCATAACAACCGTACTATTGAGGCGAAAGGCAAAAACGCCCTAAAGATATCTCTAGCCTCAGAAACAGTTTTTGTCCAAGGCCTCATAACTGCAGGAAAAGCTCTGGAAACCACCTGAAACTCTGTCAATCTGACATAGGCTGAATGTCTCCACCTGGAGGGGACAGATTTACTCTGAAGGACAAGTTGGATGGTTTTAAAAAGATCTTCACTGCCTCTCAATGACACACCAAACTTGACTCCAGTCCTCTGACATCCCCACAGGAAGTGGACTGAAGTCACTTCATCTGACCACCCAACTCACTTTATTCTTCTGCTTCTTCATCTTCTTTCGTATTTCTGTAATTGAATTTATTCATTTTACTCTTACTTATTAACTCAAAGCTGAGTTCTTCACTTCTGTCATGTGTCATGTGTCAGTCCATCATGCTCCACTGCTTAATGTGACGTAAAATGAAGCTACTGTCCCGTCCTGCTCCGTCACTTACAGAACACTTCAATAACAGTTACACGTGGAGACGAACATTTCCTGCTGCAGACTGCGCTGATTGAGACAGGATTCTTTGTGACACTGACACAGTCTTTATGCTGGATTTAGTTTTTACTTTCAGATGTCAATACTAAAGCGTAACATTTGTTCAGTTCAAGTCAAGCTTCTGTTAGCCTATTAGCATCAACTGCGTGATTCATGTTCACCTCCAGTTTGTCATTCAGCAGCTTCTACCAGCTGACCAGTAACATCAGATTGTACCAGTACGGACACACAGTCTGACCATTAAACCCAGTTTCTGATCTTCTCTCCGTCCACATCACTAACATCTTTGTGTAGTTTGAAGTGAATCAGTGAACGCAGTGTGTCTGAACCTGAAGACTGAATGTTAGAAATGTGTCCAGGTTTGATTTGTTTCAGTCCAAACCTTTGTCTGATCTCCATCTGTGGCTCTTCCTCCTTCCCTCCTCCTCTCTCCAGGATCCTGGAGGAACAGGCTCTGAGGGAGTACGTCCTCGCTCTGTTTCGGCTCCCTCGGGGTGAAAGACTCCACGAGGTGGCATCTTGTTCGGTGTGGACGCCACATGCACGCTGCCACACAGCCGGGAGCCTCTACACCACCGACAGCTACCTGTGCTTCTCCAGCCGAGAGGAAGGCAGCTGCATCCTGGTCATCCCTCTCTCAGAGGTACGTTACCTGCATCACAGCCTCACCTGATGACATGACACTGTGCGCTCACCTGTTACACTCTACAAACACAGAGCCTGAAGTCGTCCATGTGTCAGCCTCAGTGCTTCATGATAACACTGTGTTCACTACAGCTGTGTTCAGACCTGAGAAGGGACTGAAGGTCAGCGGGATGAACCTGAACATCTTTACGACATGAGGGTCCTACAGAAGGTCCAATGAGGTTTCTTTACCCAGTCTGACACAACAGCTGATGGAGCATTCAGGTGGTTCTCATCAACACCAGAATGTCCAAGATTTCAGCCTGTTTGTTGCCTTTGAATGGTTCATAAGATAATAACAACCATAAGTGAAGTACAAGGGGGCGGCACGGTGGAGCAGTGGTTGGTATTGTCGCCTCATAGCAAGAGGGTTCCTGGTCTGTGTGGAGTTTGCATGTTGTCTCCATTTCCTCCGGATGCTCAGACATGTTCTCGCCGTGTCAGCATGGGTTTCCTCCAAGTGCTCCCACATGTTCTCACCATGTCAGCGTGGGTTTCCTCCAGGTGCTCCCACGTGTTCTCCCCGTGTCAGCGTGGGTTTCCTCCAGGTGCTCCAACATGTTCTCCCCGTGTCAGCGTGGGTT
>JAPZEB010000005.1:4830369-4851057 GCA_029783705.1 Chaetodon striatus
ATTGGGGATAAAAGCTTCAAAGACCTTACAGTGATACTCTCTGGATAGCTACTGAGAAAAAAAAAAGCACTATCCTCTTCCTGTTTTGGTTGATGCACTTCCTTTGTGCTGTAAACATCATTTTCCAGAGCGACCGCAGCCGGTGGCGGACAGAGTTCAAAGTGAAATTGAGGCTTAAAGGGAACCAGTCTAAACCCTGATGGTGTCATTGTTCTGTCACCATTACACTTTCTGATTAACATTTACCTCATAATTATGAGTTTTGTCTGTTTCCACTTAAATTTTTTCATTATTTCAGTTTATTTATTAAAAAAACCGTACATTTCTTCACAGTGTTACGTCTCCTACGCTGATTCCAAAAATCTACCTCAGAAGCACCCAAAGCACATTTGGACAAAAACAGTGCTCTAAATTAAAATGATCTTCAGTCTTGATGTTTTGTTGACCACCAGGGTCGAGCTGAACACTCGGATAAAACAATTATCTGGTGCAGATGATCTTCTTTTAACGGTGTGAGTATCATCTGGTCTCTTACTCTGGTGTCTGGTGATCAAAAATGAACTGAAGCTGAAATTAAATAATAAATTTACCAACTTCTGATCAACCAACGCAATTTTTAGGTCTAAAATTGATCAACTTCTATTTAGGCTCCACCTATTTCCAGTTTAAACCCCGCCCATTCCAAGTATGGCTAAAGGTACAGATAATTTAGTTTGTTGAAAGGATGCAGATAAAAATAATGACGCACTAGCTCATCCCTGTTTCTCTTGTTCCTCCTGTGTGCAGGTGGGCCGCAGCTACACTCTCACTTAAACTAAAGAACTGTAAACTAAGAGAGTGTTGCATGTTTCATATAAAACCCAAACAAAATGTGCTTTAAGGACATTTGAGGTTGATCTCTGGAACATTTATCGGACATAAAAGAAGACTATGAGTATGAGAGGAAACTGTGGGGACTCAAACGGGGTGAAGGAGGTTTTAACTCCTGAGAACATTTCATAAGAATCAAAGAAAGGAGGGTGCTGGAGGATTAGTGATGTAATGAAGCAAGGACCAAAGTCACACCAAGCAGTCGCCCTTTTAGTGTGATGATGAAGCTCAGTTAGGGGAAGGATTCAGCAGATGGTGCACCACAGCAGGATTGTGGGAAGGCACTCGGTTGAGAGCGTGATGGTGTTTCCATCACTTCTCAGTCAGCCGTACCTCACACAGGATTTGAGTGGCATTCCTTGCTCTCAAAAGCTCCGGAGTTTCCTCCAGTACAGTTAGCCCTTTACCCTTCACTCCCTCCTCTAGATCCCTCCTGTACTCTCTCTACAGGATGGAAGAAGAACAGAGAGAGCTGCGAGAAGGGCACACGGCAGGCCAGGCCAAGGCGTTCAGACAGACAGACAGACAGACAGTACACCTGTGGGCTCAAAGTCACCAACACTACCAGGACAACTAAAGACACTGTGGAAGATTCAGGGTTTACATCTGTTGTACCAATGCCTGTTTCACAGAGAGAGCAGACGTGTTGGTGACTTTGGCAAGAATCCTGATAAAAGACATGTCAAACACATTTTATCAGATAGAGTGAAAACATCAGCAGAACAAGTCATCACTTCACCTCACTGACTGATACGACTGCATGCACACACACATCTCAACATGAAGCTGTTAGCAGTTTCCTTATTGTTAACATGATGAGTCCAAGATGTCGCAAATACAAACCATCCTAACTACTGAACTAGAAGCTCTGCATACACAGAGAAGTGTTGCTTTTCAACAAGTCCTCCGACCCAGACGACCTCACAGGTCATTTGTTTCTACCTTCTAACAGAGCACTGCAGGAATGAGTCCTAAAACCTGGAGCAGAGTTAGCATGTTAGCATGACATGCTCCCTCGTCTTAAAGTCAGCAGGTGCTCTGAATGGGTTTTTGGTTAGCTGTCTCAAATAAGGTCTGTGGTTCACATTATGTTCTGCGATATAAAATACATCAGTAAATACCCCACTGTGAATTTAGAAGCTTTCACGTGTCTAAAACAGGCGGTTGCTAACAATGTCTCATCTACGAAAACGAATGCACCAGAATGTGTACATAACCCATGAAATCAGAGGGGCTGCAATCATGTGACCGATGTGTTGATGGGAGTGAAGAAGAAGTGGTATAAAGATTGATATTTCACATTAATAAGGCAGGTTGAGGTGGTGGATGGTCAATCTAACACAGGACTTTTCTCAAAGTGAACTTTAAATTATATTAAGGTACATCATCGCAATGTTTTTTTTTACCAAACCTAACCTCCTTAACTTTGCCTTGAGTACGTAGCACAACAACACCATTCAGAAGACAACATAAAATACGTCAGTTAATATCCCGCTCATGAATTTTGTAGTTTTCGTGTGTTTTAAAAAAGCCGGTTGCCAACAGTGGCTCAATGAGCAGCCTGTTCTCATGCACCGTTCAATTGTATAACTTCAAAACTTAAAGCACCAGAATTTGTGCACAACTCGCGTTAACAAGGCAGAACGAGGTGGAGGATGGGCCAGACAAACAGACGTGACTATGTATGTGACCTAAGTTAAAATAAGTCAGCGCTGACACCGACAGCAGCCTCCTGGGTGAAAGTCCTGTATTTATGTGAGAAATCCATCCGCTCCGACCTCCTCCCTATGAAGGAGGTGGAGCCCTGTTTATTCCTATCAAAGTTGCTCACAGGCACATGAAGCTGAAAAAGATCGACTTCCTGGATATAAAATTACCCAGGCACACTACAGACGTCACCAGCCAAGCGGCTAACTTCTGGTTTAGCGCTCTGCCAACGTTCATGTGGATAAAATGATGTAATCATGTGGCTCTTCTAGAGTTTAGAAATGTAATCAGACCAAATGGATCAAATCCTGTGACGCCTTTCAATAGATGTAAGTATGGGTCGTAACAAGCAGATGACCTGTGGGGTCGCGGTTTTGGGGGGGGGCAGTCTGCTGTATTATTCAGAGTTAAAGGCGGTGTGGTGAATCATGCAGACACACTAACACTTAACTGCTCAGGTGGACCTACGAGGAGTAAGGGAGGAGGGAAGCACTCGTGGGATTAAAATCAGAGGTAGTGAAGAGGAGCAGGGGCCGTGGTTGGGATACAGTCTTAGTATGATTATAAAGAACAGGTGAGGTAAACAGGGGAGGTCGTCAGGGATTTAAAAAAAAGTCCTTTAGTTACCTCACTGACTATTTTGGTGGCGTTTCTGACATGTATCATGGCGGGCGTGACCTCCAAGCCTGAGAGGTTCTTGCCCTTCATGTGCTCCTCAAAGTCCTTCTTATAGTCTTTCTATTGGCCGCAAAGATAAAGACAGAGCTCAGATAACCACATGCAGGCAGCGCTGCTTCACAATGCAGGTACCTCATTACCTCATTCACACCATCGTCCTCACACCGACACCAGTCCCCATATGTACAGGCTGAGAACGTGAGGTCTGGTGTGTGTTCATGAGTGTGTTTAACCTCTAATGTTTGGAGTCTGGAGTTAAATAATGATCGTCAGAATAAATGTGTTACATAACATAACATCTGTGATCCAGGCTCCACAGAGATGTTCACATCATACTGTACCTTTGTCACCTCTGCAGGGCTGGAGTGAGATCAGCAGTCTGAACTTATACTCAGGATTAGGGAGCAAAAATACACCAGGCCTAAGTTTAATGTGAACACCTTTTACACTGCCTTCTCCCAGTTTATTCTCCCAGTCCAGCCAGTAAAGAGCAGAACATAAAAGGACAAACAGTGGGAGTGATCATTTACTGTGAGCCTGTTGACTCCAACATGTGTCTTAGGTCATCTGATCACAAGTGGACAGCTGTGTGTGACCTGATCACTCAAAACATTTGCTGAGGACACACTGACCACTTATCTTTTGTCGTGTAAACTGTCCTGATGAAATAGTAGTGAGCAACTAGCGAGTGTGTGTGTGACCTTTGACCTTCTAGTAATGAAATGTGAACACCAGAGGTCAGCTGGAAACGCATGACAGACAGAGCGGAGATGTGCCTCGGCCTCAGCTGTCCACCTGTGTCTGGATCACTGATATGCATGTTAACAGGATCTGAAGTATTTTATACATCTGATAAGCGTCTGTGAGTAATGAGTGGTCTTGATATAATAAACTGGTATTAAAGGCGTGTAAAAGGTTTCTCCAAACTTCAGAAACATTCTGTGACATAAACAAGAGCTGAACATCCAACAAGCTGCAGCGTATCATCATCATAAACCCAGAGTCATCACAGTACAGGTTAATATGTATATACAGCAGCCACTGAGGAGGCTTCACACTGGTATGTACATCCACTGTAAGCACACAGGAAGATGATGGTGTATTTACCTGGCTCTGCATGTGCTGGGCCTCCTTAGCCGTCACATATGTGGGTGTCTCAAAGTCCAGCATGGGTTTACCCTTCTCCCTCTCATACTTCTCCTTATATTTCACCTGAACAGCACACACACACAGATGTAATGTTAAACACTGGTTCTTATATTGTAATGTCAAATGTTCCCAACACACAGTGTGACAAATGTTATATGTCATATGTACAGTTTATATCATATATGCAGGGCTCCATTTATTTCAGTTCACTAGGAAAATAGAAAAACTGTGTCATCCATCACAGCGAGCGTCAGAACTTTTAATGCTGATACACCTGAAAGTCTAAAACACCAACACCTCCCTCCTGTCAGTGCAGGAAACAAGATGGAGATATAACAGCGAGCTCTGCTCAGTCTTTGTTTCTGTCTCTGAGAGGTGGATATGGTGAATATATACAGGAAGAACTTCTGCTGCAGTGTGATCTCTGGTAAGAAAAATCTGAAGAGAGATGGTTTGAAACATCCTGTCAGTGTCTAAACTAAGAGCACATGTGCAGATAAAACAGAACTTTGGTCCTGAACCATCTGTGACGTTTCATTTATCTAGAAACCACAGATCTTTAGTGTCACAGCTGAGCTGCTGTTCTTCCTCTGGACGCTGACATCAGGTGATTCAACCAAATTCAGGAGGAAAACACAACATGTGAGTGGAAGTGAGTTCCATTAAACTCTGATGACTTAAGACAGTTAATGTTCTGTGAAAAGGCTCGTATAAACTCTGACATGTTCTGCTGTTCAGACGAGCAAAAGCAGAACGGTTGGTTCATTTTAATGTTTGATTAATGAGTATTTATTTTCATCTCTTTTTTCTGTTTTACATGATAAATGTCTTTGTGAGTGTTTCATGAACTGGCTCTTCCAAAATGATGGTCTGATTATAAACAGTCTTTTTGCTGCTGTTCTTCTAAATGCCGTATAAATTTGTGTCTGCAGGACTCTGATCCTGGATCGCTCTGAGTTTACGGTGTCTTATAAGCCCCTGAGGGCTGGGCAGAACTGCACGTATAACACAATAATTAACATTCGTTCATTCATTCATTCATTCATTTGTTCATTCATTCGTTCACTCATCATCGCAGACACATGTGTGTGACAGTGAAGTGTTGAACAGTTGAAACTCACAGTGGTGTTTTCAGGGTGGGTGGAGTGTCGCTGTGTGTGACTTACGGTGCTCTGCAGCTCAGTAGCCTCCTTGTGATGGAGCTGTTCTGGTGTGTCAGGAATCAAATGGTAGTGACCCTTACTCTCCTCAAATTTCCTCTTGTAGCAGTACTACAGTCAGGTAGAGACAGCTCAGTACAGCAGAGCACAAACAGAGCGTCTGTGTGAGTGGAGTTTACTCCAGCCATTACACATTGAGCCAGAAGGTCTCAGATTAAATAACGGTGACGTTAAAATAATTATAACTATCATTATGATATATGTTAATTATCAAAGAGCTCTGAGCGATGTCAGAAATGTGATCAATTAAAAATGGTCGGTATGAAGTGTATGAAGATGACCCTGGATCGATGGAGGAGCTTGTGTTAAGAGATCAGTAATAAAGTTTGGTTTGGACTACAGGAGGAAACAAATCAAACTGAGGAGGTTACAGACATATTATAGACGGGGATATTATGAGAAGGTCAAAGGTGAAAAGGTCAAAGGTGAGAGGGGTCAGGATCACTACCAGATGAGGTGACAGAATATTAAATGTTTGGATGATGAATCTGCAGATTGTTAATGTGAGGTGGCGGAGACGCTGAGTTCAGACACGCTTCAATGAACCACTGAGGGTGAACTGACTCCCAGCAGCCTCCTGGGTGTGTGACAGGGTTATGATGATGATGGTGATGGTGATGGTGATGGTGATGATGATGATGATGATGATGTCTTACATCGCTGGACAGTTTGCTGGTGCTCAGGCTGTGCTGCATGGACAAAGACTCGGCCATGTCGGTCACAGGCTTGTGGATCTTCTTCAGGTCACCCTTGTACTTCACCTGCAGGTCAAATGATCATGATTATCACTGATCTGGAATCAGGTCTTGCTCCTCGATGAAGGCTGAGTTAGTTTTGGTCTTAAAGGGACAGTTTGGATGTGTTGCAGTGGGGCTGTGTGAGGTATTTATCCATCAGTGTGTTACCTACAGCAGATTCGGAGAGGCAGACAGGACTAACGAACGTGTAAAAATATATTTGAACCTCCTAAGTGTTCACTGTATTTCAGCGCATTATCTCGCTGTCAGACAGACCAGCTGTTAGGAAATACGGACAAAGTGGGCCCTCTTCCACACCCACTGGGGGGGGTAGGTCCATTACACATTTTTATACTTCCTGTGAAAATAATCCAATTCATCATATTTCCACATGTATGTTGTATCTACTCGAACTTGTATATTCTGTTGAGACCTCATGTGTGTGTCCTGGGCTGATGACATGGGGGGCCGCAGGCTGGAATCGAGCCCACGGCTGCAGCAGAAAGGACATAGCCTTTGTATATGGGACACCTGCACTGCCTACTGATCCACCAGGGGGCCCAAAACATTACTTTGAAGTGATGTTAATGCAAAAGCCATTCAGAAAATTATTTGTCTTTGTCTTAGAGAACTTCTTTTTATATTTTACGGTGCAGCGTCACACAAAGAAAAAGACAGAATATAAGAAACCCTGCTCCCCACGCCCGAGCATCTTTAGGACTGTGACAGATTTATTTAAGACATTTTAATACTGATGGCCTGATGTTAGATTCATGTATTGAATGAATCTTTATAAGGATCAGTGTGAACCCTGGAGGCAGCGTACACCAGCATCTCCCGTCTTCAACAAGGTGGAATGATTGTTTTTGTAAATGGAGTCTGGTGGATTTGACAAAGGACTGGACGGGGAACTGAAGCTGTTAATGGCTTCCTCTCAGAAAGGGCTGTCTGACAGAAAGATAAAGAGGTGAAAATATTCTCATTGTAGCGTACACTTAAGCTGATCCTGTTATTTTAGGTGGCTGATGTACGTTTTGTTGCTGCTCTCATCCTCAACTGTTCATCTCTTTGCTTCAGTGGCGGTCATCCTGTCTGCTTCTCCAAACTGAGTGCAAGCCGACCTCCACAGAACGTCCTCAGAAGATCTGAGCTGCCCTCCAAAGTGTTGATTAAGTCTGTGAGGAGCTGTTATCGCAGCCTAATGTGTGTGTTGACAGACAGAGGTTGTGTTTGCTGTCTAAAGGAGCGACACCAGCTCTCACCTACCTCGCTAGCCAGCACGCTGGCGTCCTTCAGAGTCTTGTAAATCTTACTGTCCTTCAGGTCATATTGTGGCTTCTTTCCTTTCACCTCCTTGTCAAACTTCTCCTTATACTTCAACTGTGGGGGGGGGCATATGTGACAGTTAGCGTCAGCAGTAGTGGTGACATATTAACAGTGGAAGATTCACAGACGCCATCCCACTGGAAACATGTGAAAGACGACATAATGCTTCTTATGTTGTGTAAAAAGGGACGAGTGACTCCTCAGAGACAGTTTGGTGTAAATGTTTGTGTCACACTGTGACTGCTCCTCAGATACTAACACTCAGATTCAGTCGGCATCCCTTGTTATACAACAAAAACAACTGTGTGTCCTACAAAGTGATTTCCTCATGCATCGTTTTATTTCCTCTTCCTTCATTCAGCAGTCAGATCACAGGGCAGAGAGGGTGTGTCTGTGGGTGTGTTCACATCTGCAGTTTGGTTCCAGGCTCCAGAGGAAAATCCTCTCTGCTGTATTTTAATCCTCACAGGTCAGTCTGTTTTACCACAGACAACTCAGACATGTCATCAATCGGTCCCATCAGGGTTCAAACCAAACAGGTCAGCTGTGGAGACGCCCTGAGACGATGTTCAGACCGAGTGCCTCGTATTCAGTTTGTGCTGGGCTCCAGCTGAGCTACGCTACCGGTCACCAGAGTAAACGCTGGCACTGTGTGATCCTGCAAACCACCAATACATCTGTTCATTACATATGTGACATACGAATGTTTCTAAAGTGTATGAGCTGACTCTATCATCAGGAGGTGGAGGACAACGTGCCACCTCCTCGAGATGTCTGCCAAGCTGCAGACCAACAACCTGTTCAAACCAACAGACAACAAACTGGTTGTAGCTGAATTTCCAGCATTTTTTAGCCACCAAACATGAGTGTTGTTTAGTGATCTGTTGCTGTGTTTTCACCGAGGACAGTGCCACGTAAAATGGTTGTTTTTTACTGAGATGTCACTCGATAGGCTGTCCTTCGTCACCAAGACATCGGCGCATTTCAGGCCAGGGAAGTGCTGCATTTCCAGCAACTATAGTGCCACAAAAGCCTGTTGTTTTTTATCAAGACATCGATGTGTTTGGAGCCACGATAGTGCTACAAATGTGACCGAGGACAGTGCCTCAAAAAGCTGTTGTATTTTTGTAGAGACTGCTGCGTTTCCAGCCGGGATAGTGCCTACAAAACCAAGTGTTTCAAACCCAAACATGATCTTTTACTGACCATTATTGAGTGGCTTTTGTGACTAACCCTAACCACGCGTTAACCATAACGTTAATGAAACGTAGGGTTTCAAAGTATCCGCTGCATGTAACAATGTAAGGTCACATATCTGTGGTCTGCAGAGACGCACAGTGCCAACATTTCCTCTGGTGATCAGGTCAGGACTGCAGTTCACACTTGGCATTAAAAGACATCTGAAATAAATCCTTTATGACAGTTTGTGAGCCACGAGCCTCTGATCTGAGCAGCTGCCATGACTTTTACTGCCAAGTGTGAACATTTAAATAACCAGAACATGAACTTCATATATATGAAAGTATATATGGAACAGACAGGTGGTGTTTCAGAGGGAGCCTGCTTTGGATCACTCAGTTTTAGAGAGACAAGTGATGTCCTTCAGACAATATCTGAAATCACAGGAGTGATAATGGATGAATCTACACTGTTAACACCTTTAGTAAAGTCTACAGTGCCCTCTGCTGTCACATCAACAGGAAGAAGCTCCACAGAGACACATGTTTACAGAGTGATTCTGATGCAAGCTGGTAAATGTTCCATTTAAAGTTCAGCAAAAGGTTCACTGTCTGAGTGACTCGGGAGAAAACAGAGTATCAGCAGGAGAGCATGCAGTAAGGCTTGTCTATGCCCAGCAGTGAGCCACAGCCTGACAGGGAAACTAAAGAGCAGAGGGTGCACACAATGCTACGACAGAAAGGTGCCCTGCAGTAAAATCAGAAACCAACAAATCAGTCAGTCAACAGATGGAGAAGAGGAGGACAGAAGGACAGAGGAGACAGACAGCTTCAGTGTCAGGGCGTGAACCTCCTTACATCACTAGTCACGGCACTCATTTTCTTAATGTGGCGCATCAGGGGCGTATCATAGGAAGCTGCTCCGTGGAGGGAGCGCTTGGCGTCCACCTACAAAGCGCAGTGAGATGGAGGGATGAGAACACACAGACTGGGACATCATGGAAGAGGACAGAGAGGAGGAGGAAGAGGAGGAGGAGAAGAAGAGGAGGAGGATGGAGGAGGAGCAGTGTAGGTTTAAGGATGGGGACATGTACAGTGACATTAGCAGTTAAAACATGTAAATGAACTCTGATGGAGTCACAGCGACAGATTAAGACGTGGATTATAATGCGGGATGGCAGAAGGAGCACTATGAGGAGCTGCTGGTTTCATGGTTAGGCCTACACGACTGCTGCTAAGCATCTACCACAGCAACACTGGTCTGCAAACATTAACTCATGGACGCTGATCTGACAGTGAGACCAGGACACAAGATCTCTGTGGGGGTAAAATGGCTTCCTCTGACTGATGATGATGATGATGATGATGATAACAACATGTTCTAGGAGGTGATAACTGCAGAGTGAAAGCAGCTTCATGAGACAGATGATTGGTTGGTTCGGCGTACCTGGCTGTTCAGCTTGGACACCTCAGTGGCCAGAGTGATGTCTGGGCGGTGGACCAGAGAGCCTCCACGGCTGGCCTCCTCACGGGCCTTATCACGGTAGCCAATCTGACAGACACAAGAAGAAGAATCAGTGGAGCAGGTACAGACTACCACACTGGTCTTTACTGGTCTTAACTGGTCTATATTGATTGATCATCTCTGGTTGTCGGGGGCAGCAGTGTAACCAGGGTGTGTTAGGGACCGTACAGACAGAGCAAACTAACAAGTTAAATCTGGATTGTTTCTTTTCCTGTTTCCACCTCGATGACTTTGATTCCTTACATGTTTCTGTTCTGCAGTGCATCACTTGTCCCTGGTCTGTATTTCTGCACGTTGAAGAGTGGACGTTGAACATTTCTTGCCTTGTTCAAATCAGTGGTTCAAGTTGGACAAAGAGGATCATTATTAAAGTGGACATTCCTCCAGTGACCTTTTTTTAATTTCTTGATCCTGTATTTTCATTAGGGGAGGGGATCATAGTGTTTCAGTTGAGTTTCCACTTAATGTTTTCTTTCGCTAGTGTCAAACGGGAGTTGCAGGCAGCCCCCTCGTTTCACTGACCCTCCTTTAACCGAGTTAAAGTCACTGTAGCTTTTGAATTGAACCTATAACGAGGCTTTAAAGGGGAGCTTTTGTTTTCTGTGTGTCCTTTCTGATTACCTCACTGATGAGTTTGGCAGCCTGGGTTGCCTTCCTTATATCAGGACGGTCCACCACAGTGGTGTAGTGCAGGTTGGCCTTGGCGTCTTTCTTGTAGGCCACCTGTGGAGTCGCACAGAGGAGGAGACAGAGCACAGGATGTACCAAAAACACATCAACAGAGAAACACCAGAGGCTGTGAAACTTTCCAGACATGGAGACTTTGTGCTGTAAATAAAATCAATATAATGACATTTTAGCAACAGCGGTGGAGACGACTCACGCTGCTCTGAGTCTTGGCCACTCCCATGGCGTGCTGTACATCAGGTGGAACAATCATGTGGTTATATATTGACTTGCCCTTTTCCTTCTCGAACTTGGCTTTGTACTCGGTCTGTACAGACAGAGAGAGAAATGTCAGAGCGAACAGCACAGACACAGTCCAGGGTTCATACGACTGAGCTGAGATCGCTCTGTAGAATGAATGTGAGACCATCGTACCTTGCTAACGAGCTTGTTGACGTTCCTGCTGTGAGCGGTGTCACGAGTCTCGGGTAGAGTGGTGAATGAGCCCGACTGCATCCCCTTCTTACTGGCCTCCTTGTATTTGGTCTGAGGATGAAAATGAGGAAACAGGCGTAGAGTTAAAGTCATGAAAGCAGCTGTATAGTTTAATATATCTGATTCTTTTACTGACTCACTCACCTCTGACGCCAGAGTGCGCACGGCCTTGGCGTGGAGGATCTGAGGAGTGTCCTGGACGGGGATGTAGTGACCCTTTGCCTTCTCATACTTGTCTTTGTACTTCACCTGGAGGCAGCAGCACATACAGGATTAGTTTACGACAGGTGACACATTCAGGTCTGGAGCAGCTGGAGCTCACTGCCCTTCAGTAATATTACGTCATCAAACTTACAATGCTGGCCATTTCAGCATTTTTCATGGCCAGGACGGTCAGCTTGTCATCAACCACAGGAATCACACAGCCCTTCATCACCTCTTTGTCGTACTTGTACTCAACCTGTGGGGGAAACAACGGGAGCATGGTTAGGACAAAAATGTGGAACTGAAAATACATTTCAAACTATAAAGAAGAAGGAGAGGCACCGACTCACATCACTCTGTTGCAGGGAGTTCTTCGCAGCATTCATAAAGTCGGGTCTGTCTGCTGTCCAGATCCACTTGTTCTTGGTGGCTTCATACTTCTTCTTGTAGTCCAGCTAAAAACAAAAAACAAAAATCAAATATTAAATTAAATTTTGAGTTCAAACTTAATCAGTAATTGAAGCTGCAGGTAGCACTGAGCGGGCAGGTCGGGGAGGCTGGCAGGACGCCATCAGACACTGCGCGCATGACTTAGACATTATTCCTAGCGTCGATAATTTGGCACTGGAGATGACACATTGCAAATTTTGTACCACTTCCTGTGTCCACTAGAGAACACACACCTATCATGCGTCATGCTGTATCATGTGAAGCCCAAACCATCATTAAATCAGATGATCTTTGGGTCGGCTATAGAGCCAATGTGACACGCCCAAAGTCAACTGCACCTTCAAATTAAAATAATTACAAGTTGAGGATGAGAGCAATGATCCACTAGAATTTCATGAACCCAATCCTGGTTACACGGCATACGTAGAGTCAACTGACCACACCTGACCGGACCTGACCGGACCTAATCGGACCTGAGCACACCTGAGCACACCTGAGCTCGATCACTGCACAACTTAGCAGTTTTCTCTAGCTGTGACGTTTGAGCCGATGTTTAAGCCTCTCAAAAATGTGATTGTGTAGCAGAAAGAAAAAATCTCTACTTCCTTCTTGTGCCTGCACTTCCTGATCCCACATAAGACACTTACGTTGCTGATGTTCTTGTAGGCCTCCTTGGCAGCACGGATGGAGTGAGCCTCAGGGTCCATGTTGATCTGGGCCTTGCACTTCTCGTACACCTCTTTGTACTTCAGCTGTGAGGTAAATAAAAAACCACATACATCATATATATCAGCTTCTTATTCCTCTGTTGTAAAAACAAAGTGCAGCTGGTGTGAGAGAGACTTACATTGCTGGTGATCTCTTTGACCTTCTTCATGTGCTGCTGGTGGGGAGTGTCATAAGGCAGGGTGTATCCCTTGGCCTTGGTCTTGTTGTACTCCATCTTGTAGATGATCTGAGGAACAATCATGAGAGTCAGGAGCAACTCAAAGACACCAAACACAAATCATGAAGGACTCACTGAACAAAAAAACTCACATCCCCGATCTTCTTGCTGCGTCTGTGGGCCTCGTACTCTGGAGTCTCCAGAACGGAGGTGAACTTGTCCTTGGCACGTTCATACTGCTCCCTGTACCTCCACTGATGGAGGACGTGTAAACACAGAGGAAGTCAGTGACACTCATAATCAATGTGCCACTGTAATCATCTGCTTTTATTCATGTGACAGTCCATCTTGATTTTAATTCATGCAGCTACAGACAGAATCTATCCAAGAAAAGGGTCGAATGAACTCTTTAAAGGCGACGATGGATTTCTTTGAGAAAAAAATCATGTCAGTAGGAGCGACAGTGACAGACAGGAAGTCACATTTCAGCATCAAATGATGTCGGATCAGATGATCATTGAACTCTAAATCATTTTCTGTTAATACACAGAACAGCTAGGGTGTCAAAGTAATACATTTGTACGTTCCTGTATTTCTTGGATAGATCTGTGGCAGTGTAAGAACAGACTAACACTGATGATGTGATCTGTCACTCATTACAATGAACACAGGATGAGTGAAGTGGAGCCATGCATGAGTTATCACCAACATGCTCTATGAAACATGCAGTTATTGTCCAGGTGACGATGAGGATGATGACCCGTGTTACCACCGTTCAGTCGTTAAAGTCTGCAGTGCCCACGCAGCTCATCACGGTGACCAGCTGTCCATCTGATTCTACTGCTCACTGAGTCTGAACCTGAAGCTGGTGTTTATACAGACGAGCTTTAATAAAGACGAGCTTTACTCTGGGTGGTGAACGTTGAGTAACTCAAAGATATCTGACTCTGGTCTTTAAGTAGAGTAACAAAAGCTCATGGGCAGAAAACTGTCAGCAGGTGACTACCATCTAGATAAGTATCTGCTGTGATGTTGTAATTGGAGCAACAAAGATTTGTCCACTAGTCATCAACTAATAAATGAATCACCAAATAATCTGACATCAATTAATTGGTTTGAACAATTTATTAAGAAAAAAAGCCTGTTAAAAGTGAATATTTTTGGTTTCTTTCCTCCTCTGTGGCTGAATATCTGAATATCTGTGAGCTGTGAACAAAAGGAGGATGACATTTTGAGTTTTGGGAAAAGCTGACTGAAGCTTTTCACTGTTCTCTAACATCAGTGTTGCCACACATTATAACCAATGTAGTTTAAAAATGTGAGGGCCTATAGAGCGATACAGCCTGGAACTTTCCAGGCAGCTGTGGATAACCAATCTGCTGCACTTGGTAATTCTACTTGCTTGTTAGTCATTCCTGCTGCCAACAGACGATACGTCGATCCGTCCGTCTGCTGCACTGCATTTTTTAGATGAGTTAAAGGTTCACTGATGAATGAGACGAGATGAAGATGAGAACAGGTAATGGAGGGATTAGAGGATGAAAGAGAAGGGATGAATGTCTGGGAGTTAAAGTCCTTCAGGAGTTAGAGTGGGTTTAATGACGTGTCCACAAACAGCAGGGAGGAACAAAGTGAGATGTTTGTTCTGCTGGTTTGTGGACGGAGCGACCAGCGGTCACCACTCTGAGAGCTTTACCTTACTGCTCATAGTGGACTGGAAAAGGGCTGTGAGGATGTCGGGACGGTGCAGCTCATTGCAACCAATCCTTAGCAGATCCTTTGCTCTGGATTTATACCTCACCTGTCCACACACATGACAACACACACACACAGCATGCCATAGTTGAGGACACATGATAAACAGCAGTGACACTGGGAGGACTGGAGAAAGACTCCGGAGATCCGAGTGTGACAGAGGAGCTGTTTGTCCTTCATCTGTGCCTTCAGACTGACAGACAGAGCTGCTCAGCTTCCATCTAATGAGTCTAATTTAACCAGGAGAGATTGAACTTTCTCGCTGACGGCACAGATAAAGGAGAGTCCTGCTCACTCAAGACAGCAGCTGCTCTGTGAGTGGCCTGTTTACAGCGATCCTAAAAGAAAGAGACAGGGAGAGAAACGCATCGACGACCAGCAGCAGGTCTGTCGACGGCCTCATGCACCAGTGTGACAGGTCTGGAGGGCCGGACTGAAGGTAGCAGCGGACGTAGCAGGCCGGTCGTTCAGCACGGCCGGGGCGTTTACCTGGCTCATCTTGCTGTTCTCCCTGGCCAGGACGTATCTAGGATCATCGGTAGTTACGGTGAACTTATCCTTGGTTTTCTCATAAGCAGCTCTGTAGGATCTCTGCTCAGAACGTCAGAGGGAAGTTTAAGACAAACGTCCAGAAAACAACACGCAGCGACATGTGACGAATCTTCTCCAGGAGACAAAGGACGGTTAATAAACAAGTAGATAAGAAGAGGACATTTCATACACTTGTTGTAATCATAAAAGATCAGGTCATAAACACGACAGTATGAAGTCCCAGTGTGTTACCTCAGAGCTGAGAGTCCAACAGAGACGCACCAAAGACAGAGAGATGTCATTAAAGTGTCGACATTACAGACTGATGATGAAAATGTGTGCAGATACTGTGTGAGGTGAGAGAGTGAAGGGACTCACATCGTTGATGATGGTAGAGGCATATTTGGCAGCCTGGAAGAACGGAGTGTCGCTGGTGTACTTGAAGTTGCCTCTGTTCTTCTCAAAGGAGGATTTGTACAGTCTCTGTGACAAAGAGATCAAACTGTAGTTAGGATCATGCAGAGAAACACACAGCTCCAGTAAAGATCCCTCCACATCAGACTTGTAACATGACTCTTAGACATCACACACAGTATTTTCTACAGACAAATCTGGGTAAAAACAGGAAGTAAACAAGTCATCATTATGTGTTGGCGTCTCTTGACAGTAAGCACAGGATTGGATGTAAGCTGTCCTAATATGTGTCCAATGTTCTACTTTAATCTTTACTTTCTGTGTACCATTACTTTTGATAACATCAGAAGGAACCTGTGCAGCTCTCAGCTGCTCCAACAGCAGTGTTTAACTTCAACTTTGAAACTGTGAAACAAGTAATGTCGGCTGAACAAACAACGCTTAGCTAACGTAGCTAAAGCAGCACTGGAGACGGCGCCCCGTCCATTCCTATAAAAGTTGCTCAGTGGCACATGAAGCCAAAAACAGTTCTCAAACAGCCTCGTAAAAATGACCTGGATGATAGAGCAGGCACGCTCGAGACTTTCACCAGCAAAGCTAGCTACCTCCCATTAAGTGCTCTTTTAATTTGAATGGGGACATAATGATGTCATCGTTTGGCTCTTCTAGACTTATCAAATGTTATCGGACCAAACTGATCAAATTCTGACAGTGAAACAGGTTATTGCATGGCAGGGTTGTGACGCTCAAAAAGATGCATCCACTGAGGGCAGCTGTGGCTCAGAGGTAGAGTGGATTGTTCGATCCCAGACTCCTCTAGTCTGCATGTCGATGTATCCTTGGGCAGACACTGAACCTCACACTGCTCCTGATGGCCATATCATCAGTGTGTGAACAGTCACTGAGAAGCAGGCGGCACTCACATACAGCTTGAAATAACCCTGCTAGCACCACTGCATCATTTTATCAGATGACATTACAGATGATAAAGTGTGGATTGAACAGATCCTTCACCTCACTGTACAGCGACTTGTTCCTCTCAGCCATCACCAGGTCAGGTGTGTCCCACACGAAGCAGCCGAGACCCTTCAGCCACTCCAGGTCCTCCTTGTACTTCACCTGCAGAGGGATTAATATAGATGTTACACAGTGACTCTATCTGACCTTCTGTCTAACACACGGTGCGTCATCTGGATGAACTGTACTCACGTTGCTGACGTTGTCGTTGACAATCCTGCTGAAGAAGAACTCAGGACGGTCGGGGATGGACTTCCATGTCCCCAGAGAGTTGATGTACTTCTCTCTGTATTTGACCTGACGCACAGAGAAACAAACAGGAAGTCAAAATGATCTTAATGTCTGAATATGAGCATGCAAAGATGTTTACAACCGATGATCAACCAGCTGATCTGCTGACCTCGCTGATGTCATCAGTGACTCTGCGGTGGTAGACGATGTCCAGAGCATCCTTCACTGTGCGGTAGTGTCCCTTAGCCAGCTCAAAGGTCTCTTTGTAACGCAGCTGGAGACAGGAAGAACAAACTGTGTCAGAGTTTCATCAAACACACACACACACATCATCGTCACTGCTGTCATTCAAAGGTAAACGCCACATGTCTGCAGTGATGTGTGAGGTTTATAAAACATCTATAATAAATCTGTCAACCTCTGGTAAGTTTACTGCTGAAGGGAAGGTGCGCAGCAGAATCAGAGGGAAAGCTACAAATAATTGAACATGTAAAATGGCACTGATATGAGCATTACTGTTTGTGATGAAGGTCAGACGTTGAGCGTACTCACATCACTGGACTGCAGGTAGGATTTCTTGGCCCGGATCAGGAGAGGAGTGTCGGCGATGGCGGTGTATCTGTGCTTCATCTTCTCATACTGGTCTTTGTATTTGTTCTGAGGCAAGAAAGAATTCATACAACACATCAGGAGAAAGTTTTCACATTCATCTGATAACTGACGGCATCTCTAGTGAGACTGTTCGGACATATTCGTTTAAATTCTACAGTGGTGAGAAGTTATGAAGCTACAACAGCAGCAAGGAAACCAAAATGAAGAGGAAATGAGGAGAGGGAGGACTTACATCACTGTAGATGACTTTCATTTTCCTGGCATGGTCCATGTGTGGAGTTTCATATTCTGGAGTGAAATGGCATCTCTCCTTAGCGGCGAGGTCGATGTACAGGTACTGTAGATAAACAGATAATGATCAGATTATCAATGAAAGAGAATAACTGTGCATGTGTGTGTGACACTGAACACTCAGTGTGTCTGAACGTACCTTGTTGGTCAGCTGCTGGGCCCATTTGGCTCTGGTGATGTCCACAGAGTCCACAGTGGTGGTGACCTTGGCCATTTCCTCCTTACTCTGGGCTTTGTAGATCAGCTGGGAATAAAGACGCAGAGAGAAAGTCAAATCAAACTCTGTCATTGTGAGACCATTTAAACACTGTGATGAGGTGTGTCTGGGGAAAATGACTCACGTTGCTCATGTGGGTCTTCAGCTCAGTCACACGTTTGTACTCAGGCGTGTCCAGGACCACGGAGAAGTTGGCGAGGTTCTTCTTAGCCTCCACTGGATAGGTCAGCTGTAGGAGACAGGAGAAGAAGGCGAACAGGTGGCTGTGATGTCACTGCAGGAAGCTGACAGTGACTGAATATACAGGTACTTTCTGTCCTGATGAAGACACATACCCTCTGTTTGTTGATGTTGCGGACGTGGATCATCTCTGGAGTGTCGTACAGGAAGCAGCCGAGGCCTCTGAGCCAGGTCAGGTCCTCTTTGTATTTCAGCTGAGAACACAGAGTGAGTTGAGTGAACTCTTGCTGATGAAGTTAATGTTGTAAACTCTGTCAGACTCTCTGTTACCTCGCTGGTGATCTCATTGACGTGGGAGCAGTGCATCAGCTCGGGCGTGATGGGCAGAGAGATCAGCTGACCTCTGCTGTTGTAGTATTTCTCTTTGTAGCACAACTGAGACGAGACGGGAACAAGAAGGTGACATATTAAATCCAAGCTACAGGAATAAAAACGGGAACATGAATGACATGGATAGGTGAAACTGGTGGCGTACGTCGCTGAGGTTGGCCTGGTTCATCTTGACTTGTTTGATATCGGGGGTGTCGTAGGTTGTGTGGATCTTGTCCTTGTGTTTGTGGTAGTCCTCTCTGTACAGACGCTGAGGAAGGAAAGAGACCAAAGTAAATATTTTATCCAGTACAAGTGTCACTAATGTGTCTCGTATCAACAACAGCAGCCGCCGTGTGTCATCGTACATCGTTGACAATCTTGTGAGCCTTCCTTGAGTTGACAAAGTTGACGCCCTCTGGATGAAGAGTGTAGGACTTCGCCTTCGTCATCTCGTACGCCTCCTTGTACTTCACCTGATGGAACAAAAGCAAAAGCACATGATTCAGTAACGTCAAAACCAGACTGCCAAAAAAGCTTGGCTGGCTGTGTGAAGATGTGTCTTATTGGATGACTGGAGACAGTGACAGTACTCACGTTGCTGTTGACGACGCTGTTCAGCTTGGCCTGTTTGATGAGCGGGGTGTCGTGGGGCAGGGAGTAACCTGTCGGCATGAAGCTCTTGTTGGCCTCCTTGTACCAGTTCTGGGAGAGGACGACAGAGAGACATGATCAGTTCAGACTGAAGAACACACAGCATGTATGTGAGATAGATGCATATAAACATCACGGTTCCAGCACACTGTCATGGACAACATTTCCAAACTTTTCTCCCATAAAACAAAATAACATTGTTTCTCTTACGCAACATTTTTAACATGTCAGATTCAAACATGAGGGCAGAGACAGACTGTAGGAAGGAAATGGACAAACGTACGTGATGGTAAACAACACAATGTCACACTAAGACACATGTCGACAGCTACAGAAAAAAGATTTGCCTTTATGTTAGAGTACCTGGAAGGTTATCCACAGAAGGTTATCTGAAACAGTTTCATTACACACAAGAAAATTCCAGGACTTTTCCAAAACTTTCAAAGGTTTTTTCTAATTTCAGGACTTTTCAAGGCTGGAAAAAAATGACTGTGAGATTCCATGGCTTTTCCAGGTTTTCCATGACTGTGTGAGCCCTAGAAAATACTGACTGAACAAATTTAGGTCAAAATTCTAAAGAATTATGAATTATCACTGCTGCTACGCTGATGACACTCTGCTGTGTTTCTCAGTTCAGTCAGTCTTATGCAATTTTATTTTCTCCTGTCTCAACCAAACAGCTCTGCCCCGCCTGTAACGCTGCAGACAGACTGTTAACTACATCAAACTACAGATCTCACATCCCACCAGTCCTCACATCCCTTTATCAGGCCCCTGTAAGGAACAGATTAGACTTCAACATACTGCTCATCATATACGAGGTCCAACATGGTCCCACCCCTTCATACTCTGAACTCTTACATCCCTGTACCACCGCTGGGCTGCTCAGATCATGTGACCAGAGCATAGACAGCCATGTCCTCCCTCTGTGACTCAGTGATGGACGCCAGTGTGGAAAAAATTCCCACCATGAAATGAATCATTATGTCTGGCACAAACTACAGTCATGGCTCACTACACCTGTGTCTCTTCACATTACTGCTCAGTATGACATGAACAGTAGAGTGTGTGTTGTGCACGTTGCTCCTTCTGTCCAGCTTTAAAGAAGAATTAAGTAAAACTTCCTACAGCATAAATATTGTTCATACAGGTTTGGTGAATATTCAGGAATATTATCTTACATCACTCTGGATGTAGTTCGCCAGACGTGCCCTCTCTGTGTCCACGGTAACAGCAGGAGCAGTGTTGGTGCCCTTGACATTGGCGTTGTAATCAGAGTGGTAATGCAGCTGGAAAAAGGAAAAGAAACGAAGATGAAATGTATGG
>JAPZEB010000005.1:4851157-4866767 GCA_029783705.1 Chaetodon striatus
GTGTTGGTGCCCTTGATGTTGGCGTTGTAATCGTAGCGGTAGTGCAGCTGGAAGAGGAGAAAAAACAAAGATGAGATCATGATTATTTGTCACGTAATGAAAGGAGGACGATGAGCAAACACTGCTGAGAACATGACTTACATCACTCAGGTTCTGAGAGTTCAGCTTGGCCGTCTCGTACACCGGAGTGTCCGTCACCACTGAGTACTCCTTGAAAGCCTCGATACCTTTGGCTCTGTACTTGTTCTGGAATAAAAAACAAAGACACGAAGATCAGCATCACTTCAGATTAAACACCAGGTAACACGAGCCTGTGAAGGATTTTAAACCCAATAACTGAAGAGGATGTGAAGCAGAGGAACGAATATATTCTGGGAACACTGACCTCACTCTGCAGATCACCAGCATGTTTGACACGCAGGATCTCAGGTGTGTCCCAGGCGAAGCAGCCGATACCCTTCAGATAGTTCAGGTCATCTTTGTAGAAGATCTGAGGAGAAACCACAACACAGGTTCAGTGACTCTGCCAGATGAGCTTGTGTTTCAGAAGTGTTCATTTCACTGACGAAAACTAGGATGAAAATGTTCTGTCAACAACCTCTTTTCTGAGACGAAAACGAGACGATGACGAGCTAAAAATAGATCTTAATGTTAAAAACTAAGACGAAATCTGTGTTTCATTTTCGTTGATGAAACCTGATGATGACTGTCAGACATTGAAAGCTGAGAACGGCTGTGCTTGTGATTATCTTCAGATGCAGCATGAGCAACACGCTGGTAAACTCCAGCAAATAGTCTGCACCAACATGTTTCAGTAGCTGCTGAACGGCAGCAGAGCGAGCAGCTGATCCCTGCAGGACTATTCATTGATTAACATGTTTTGAATTTTCGTCGACTAAACCTTGAGAGCACTTTGGTCTCAAGACTCAGACTAAATCTAAAACAGCTGTCAACATTAAGACTGTTTTCCAGTTGATTAAAATCTGACCCTTTTTTAACTTTATGGTTAGAACAAGAAAAAACAAACCAATTAAAGCTTTGTACTGTTTTTGAATTTTATCTTCTGATGTCTTATTTGTTCAACACAAACTTATTGTGGCTCCTATGAATAAAAAATGAAGACAGCTGGTAACTGGATAAAGACATGTTGTAATATGACATTATCTTGAACTGTATAAGACGCTTCAATAAAAAAGATGGTATCGTCTTAATAACAATAATGAGCAGAGAACATGAATCTGAGGGCAGTTACTCACGTCACTGAGCTGCTCGTTGACCTTGCGTGCCTGGACGTACACCTGCATGTCGGGGAGGCAGATCCACTGGTGCAGGTACTTGCGGTAGTTGATCATGCTGACGGTGTTCTGGGTGTTGCGTCCGGCCACGATCTCCAGCATGTCTGGTGGGATGTGGTTCTTGGCCTTGGTCTTCTCGTAGTTCTCGTGGTAGAGGCGCTGTTAAAGACGGACGACAGGAGGTTCTTTCAGTGTGTGCAGTATGTACTGTATGCACATCAGCTCTCACAGGGGAGAAGAAAGGGTTAAACAAACTGAACTCACATCCAGGACCAGTTTTCCAGCCTTGACGCAGCGAGCAGTGGAGGGATCGTCCTCCAGAGACTTGGGCAGACTGTAGAGGGATTTGAACTTCTCATAATCCTCCTTGTACTTCACCTGTAGGGGCGACAGGGTTCATATCGTCTCTCAGAGGTGAAAGGTCACACATAAAGACAACACAGTAATATCATGGAGTGAGATGAGCAGGAAGGTAAACTCACGCTGCTGAGGATGACCCTCTGCTGCTTGGCGTGCTGCAGGGCGTGGGAGTCGTGTGGAATCGTGTAGCTGTTGGCTTTGATTTTGTCCCAGGTGGATGTGTAGTTTTTCTGTCGACAGAAACAAGACATCATCAACATGTTGTGTCTGAACGTGCCGCTCACAAACCTTTAACAGACGGATGTGTTTTCCTGAACTCACGTTGCTGAAGAATTCCTTGAAGTTGTGGCACCTGGCGTAGTCGTAGGTGTCCAGGACGGTGGTGTACATGTGCTTCTCTTTGTGATAAGCCTCCCTGTAGTTCAGCTGTTAGTGACAGATGTTTCATTAATGCACTCACTTAGATTAATTTAAACTCAAACACTGTGTATGTGTGTTTGTTAAAGTGCAGCTGACTCACATCGCTGGCCCAGGTGTGGCCCAGCACAGCCGTCACATAAGCCGGGGTGTCGGTCACAATGGAGTAGTTGTTGAATTCCTTCTTGGCGTCCTGTCTGTATTTAAGCTGTGAGGGAAGATATCACACAGGTACATTAGCACTAACTGAAGCCTTAACATGTTTTCTAAAGAATAAACCTGAACATTTCTACAGGTGTCCCGTCATCCTCCGTGCTGTTACTCACATCGCTCTGCAGATCGTACGACTTCTTGGCACGAACGATCTCAGGTGTGTCCCAGGCGTAGCAGCCCATCCCCTTCATCCAGTTCAGGTCGTCCTTGTAGAACACCTGTCACGTGACAACAGCAACACACACTCATTTAAAAGGATAATAAAAGTATTTATAGAGCACTTTTTATACAAGAGCTGTAACTTGAAGTGCTTCACCATGAATATGCAACACATTAAGACAAGAAGGACAAAAAAATCTGACAGCAGATAATAAAATATAGATATAAAAATAATCTATATGATATGATAAAAATAATCAAAGCAAGAACGATAATAACCAAAAGCCAAACTAAATAAATAGGTTTTTAGCTGTTTCTTAGGATATTTCATCTCATCATTCTGGAATTAGTAAAAGCTGCTGGTTTTCTTGTGAGTATAACTGTGTGCATTTTAAAACCCTGCAGCAGAAAATCTGACAGCTCATAATAAATGTCTTTTAGTATAAACTGAACATCAGGTTGACCTCTGATGTTTGTCCTGTGACACGAGCTGCTTGTAAAATAAAAACTGTAGTTACAAAGAAAATTCTCACTTCATGAGAAGATTATAAAAGCTCTCAAATCCTAAGATCTTTTATTTATGGTAAAGTCATATTCATGATTATTTAACACTCTTTAACTTTGACAACATGCACTTATTGAACTTAAAGAACACTGTCTTTTAAAACTGTGGGGTTTTTGAACTTTAAATATAATTTAACTGAAAAAAGTAAAAAGAATGAGATAAATAATATATATTATATAAATATGGAGAGGAAGACCCCTAAGCTTTAGGCAGACGGGCTGTGAGCTGTGATGACTCTGAGCAGCATGTATCTAACATAACATTTCAATGTGTCTGCAGCAGGTGAGCTCTGCAGAGGAGCCTCCATCACTGAGGATCAAATGAAACGAATGCATCCGCCCTGCTCTGCCTGTAAATCTAACGTAACATTCAAAAACAGTTGATGTGCAGCTGCAGCAGGTGTGACCTGCAGAGGAACCTACATCACTGAGGATCTCGTTGGTCTTGCGGGCACGGATGGCGTCCTCCTGGTCGGGGTGGCAGGTCCACTGGTGCAGGTAGGTGCGGTAGATGACATCACTCAGCATGTCCTGGCAGCGCTTGGCGACCTGGTTGGCGATGATGTCAGGTGGGAGGTGGGTCTTGGTCTTGTTGATGTGGTAGTCCCTGTGGTAGACCCTCTGTGGAGACCAAGGACAGTTACTGACACCGTCTTTACCAGTGTGAATCAACCTGATTAAGATCACAGCAAAATGTAAATCTGACATCTTACCAGAGAAGCGGTTCAAACACTACAGCGTGCTGCAGGAAGAAGATCTGTGAGACGTCCTCTGTCATTTAGTAAAACATCATCAAGTGGATTCTTCAAATCAGTTTAAAAAACATCATGATATATTTTTACAAAAGCCTTCATATTTAAATGAATTATATTTTGAAAGCTGGGGAAAAACTATATTTATAATTATCATTATTATATATTCAAAATTATGTTACAGAATTATTATGATTTTTTTTGGCTTTTTCCAGGTCATTTTCTTGTTTTTATTTTTCTACTTTTACTAATTTCTTGCAGAATTTTTGTGTAATTTCTTCTTTCATTGCTCGTTGACCTTTTTCCCATATTTTACTGAATTTACAGTATTTAAAATAATCCAGTTTATTCAGCCTTTGTAAGCGCTGAGAAGGAAACACACACATCATACTCCTCTTGATGTGTGTGTGTGTGTGTGTGTGTGTGTGTGTGTGTGTCTGTTCTAAAATGCACTTCATGTCAGCCCTTTTCTCTTGATTTGCCTTGGACATTTGGTTTATGTGCAGTGCAGCTGAGTGAACTGACATCATCTGAATTGTTTTATTCTGTGTTGAGAGATGGTAAAAATATTTTTATTACAGGTCTGATATCTTTTTTTTTAATTTCTGTTGTGATGTTTTTCATATATCTGAGACTTTAGAAGTGTGATGTTAAACCACTTTAAGGGACGTACATGAGGGCGTCTCTGGTATATATTTTGTAAAAACAACTTAGACACTCTGATTTAAAGCCCAGTTAATCTGGACCTAGCATGCCACAGACTGTTTATCTGAAGGCAAGGATGATACTTTTTTAAAACAGAATATCTTTCACTCTGTTATTTATGAGAACTCTCTGTACCTTGTGGTGCACACAGTTCTCTGGTATGTTCATAGTGCCCTGCAGAAGTGTGAGGGTGCCTATGTGAGGAATAAATGGACAGACTGTTGTGGACATCTCACCAGTCCCTTGTTCTTCTCCTGCTCTCCACAGCGCACCACCTCAGGGAAGTCAATCAGGGTTCCAGCCATGTAGTGACCCTTGGCCTTCTCATGGGTATCCTTGTATTTGACCTGGGAGGATCCACAACAAGAAGAGTCTCAGTTTTTATTTCCATTCTGTGGGGGGAAACCTGACTCCATGTGCTGATCATCTTTGACTGTAAAGACGTGTCAGGCGCTCACATCACTGGCGATCTCCCTGCCCTTCTTGCCGCTGACCAGTGGGATGTATTCGTGGTCCAGCTGGTAGCTCGTAGCTTTGGACTCGTCCCAGTGTTGTTTGTAGAGTTTCTGAAATCACACAAACAGAGTTAGAGACAACATGTGATGTACAGTCTGTAGTAATTATAAATCATGAGTGAAATAATAAATACGTGACATTACCTCACTGACGAGCTTGGACACCTCCCTGCTGTGGGCCAGCTGAGGCGTGTCCTCTGAACCAATGTACAGACCTTTCTCTGCGTTGAAGGTCTCTTTGTACTTCAGCTGTAGGACGAAGAATCAACACAACTCAGATCTGATCATTGTTTATTGATTTGATTCTTTAAAGGTAGAACACGTAAGATTTTTACGTACGTCACTGAGGTTAGCAGCATTCATCTTCGCCAGCAGGATCTCAGGGCGGTCCACGATCAGGGTGAACTTTCCGAAGCACTCCTGGGCGTTCTTCTTGTAGAGTCTCTGCAGGTGAAATCACAACACTGAGGTGAGACGCCACAAACTGACACAGAGAGGGCAACATGTGCTGAAAGAAAGACGGCTGAATGAAAGAACGAATTAAACACAGTAAACGTACCTCGTTGAGAATCTCCTGGGCCTTCCTGACCTTGACGTGGTCCACAGAGTCAGCTGCCATCCAGCCGCAGCCACGCAACCACTCCAGATCAGCCTTGTACACGTGCTGAGGACAGAAAGCAACATACATATTAGGACAGATGTTGGTTTATTGTGTGACTAAGGTGAAGACATCCTATAGGTTGGTGTGATTGGCACGCACATTGCTCTGAAGGTCGTAGGCTTTGCGGGCCTGGATGACATCATTCTGGTCTGGCAGACACGTCCACTGGTGCAGGCGTCCGGTTCTGTAGAGGTCATCATTGACTTGTCTCTGGCATTTCTTGGCCAGCTCAAAGGCCAGCATGTCCACTGGCAGGTTGAACTTGGTCTTGGACTTGTTGAAGTCCTTCTTGTACAGAGCGTCACTGGCGATCTTTGCTGAGTTCATAGCCAGCACGATCAGAGGGTCGTCATTGACGCTGAGGGCTCCAATGTGGTGGCCGACCTGCTTACGGTAACTCTCCAGGTACTTGTGCTGTGGGACAGACACACATCATGATCTCCATGTTCCCAGGCTCTCAGTTAAATGAACAACAGCTTTAATAAATGCTCCCATTATGATGCGACTATGACTCACCTGACTCTGCACTTTAGTCGTACTGATGCACTGCTTGATTGGCACGGCGTCTCCGGGCATGTAGTAGCCTGTGGCTTTGACCTTATCCCAGGCTTGCGTATACAGATGCTGTGAGAGATGGAAATCGTTATCGCAGGTTCATAATAACGCACTGCTGATTAGGCTGATAATAACAGAGGAAAGGATAACACAGAGGGGAAGGTGTGGTTGAATTGAAATACGAGGACTCATCTTACCGGGTGAACGTTCTTGGCCACCTCTCTGGCTGTGGCGAGAAGTGGAGTGTCCACCAGTGAGTACTTGGTCTTGTCCTGGTGCCAGGCCTCACGGTACTTGGCCTAAACAGAGTGACAGATCAAGATTCAGTTATCAAAAACTAAAATCTGTCATCGACAGTTTACTGGGTGGTTAAACAGAGGAGATGAACTCTAACACAAATGCAAACCAGGCAAACTGCAACACTGACAAATGAAAAAACTGTAGTTCCTTGAGGTGAGTCAGTCCCCACAGACCTCCATGTTAAAACATAGAAATCAATATGTTTACAGCCTGTTTGGTCTCTATAACTAAGTTCCACGTTCATGACGACTATACGGGGCTGAATTTATAAAGAAATCACCTGTTCACATTTTATTAAGACTTAAAGTTTTGCATAATTAAGGGCATGGCTGCTCTGAGTGACAGGTGAGTGCCCTCTGTTGACAGCACTGGTTAGGTAACGTATCCATGGCGTACCCCCAGGTTGACAAAGTAAATGCATAGCTGTTGCTATTTCAGCTTGTTTTTAATCAGTGAAAGATCATTTTAACCACTTGGTCGACTAAAAAAGTCGCATTCAGTTTACAGTTGTACTAAACGACCCTCTAAGGCAGGGAAACTGGATTTGCTTTGCCGGGGGGCCACTTGGTTGCCACTCTTGTTGGATGCTGTTTTATGCACTCTTGCACCTTAATTACAAAAATATTCCCAGTATGTATTAAATGATTTTCATTGGGAATAAGAAAAGGCCCGGCTGGCCACCGTGCAGCCGCTCTGCCCTGTCAGCCTTAAGTTGGGTATCACTCCTCTAAGGAGTCGGACGTTCAAAATTTCAGATAAACACATTTTATTTTAACAGTTTTAAGCCTGTTTTTTATGGCTAAAATTTGCACAACCATTACTGCATCGCAGCAGCCGGGTCAGCTCCACCCTCTCTTCTAAGTAAGGTCACTTCTGGCTCCAAAAAGCCAAGATGGCAACGGCCAAAATGCCAAACTCAAGGCTTCAAACCAATGAGTGACGTCACGGAGGCTTGGTACCTGTTTGTATACAGCCTATATTCTAAACAGATCCAGGCAGCATGTGAAGAGCAGAGTCATCCTCACCTCGTCCAGGGCCGCAGCAGCGTTCTTAGCACAGACCAGGTCGACTCTGTCAGTAGGAACCACAAACTTCTGTTCATCCAACTTCACACGGTACCCTCTCTGTAAAACACCATGACAGATACATACATTTACTCCACGTGCACTTTGTCTGGTTTAAATAAACCCTAAAGATGATGTTCAAACAAATGTGTATGAATGTCTGTGATTTTACGAAAAGTCAAACTGTGGTCAGACTTACATCAGCCAGGATCTTCTGGGCGTGCTTCACCTTCATGACGTCCACACACTCATGTGGCATCCATCCACATCCACGTAACCATTCCATGTCAGCTTTGTACACAGCCTGAGGAAACACAACAGGGAGATATAGTCATGAGTTTCAAGGACATTAAACATTCATACAGACAATAATCACAATGTGAGAGCTGCTCAGGATAAAACAGGAGCATACAGTTTATACTACAGTTGTTCCAATACCCATTTCTCCGTCACTGCCCATAATGCTGGATCAGGAATCAGCGAGTAAGTGAGTCTACGCACAGATCTGACACCATGTAATTCATTGTTAACGTAGTTTCACACCGGCATTCTCCCAGAAATCAGTTCTTCCTCAGTGCTCTAAAACAGTAGCCTACACAGCAAGTTGCGCTGTGAACTCACTAGAAACTACTGTTTTCAGGCTACGACACACCGAGCTAACGACTGGTTGTTGGTTGGCATCTGACTCCCTGGTTTTTGCAGTGTGTCCTGCACCGTTGGCACTGGTCGGCCCCTGTTTGATGGTTTTCAGCCGATCCAGCGTGCAGTTCAGCTCAGTGCACGAGAAGAGAAACGGAAGTGAGGATAAAAAAAACAACTAAATACAAGAAGGACTGAGATCGAAATAAACTTATAATAAGTAGGATTCTTTTTTTTTATCCGTTGAGCAGAAACAGTTCATAACTGTTTGCACTGCTGTTCACTCGCTCACGGTAAATATCGTTTGTTCTTTCAACACTGTGTTGTGTCGTTAATGTGCTAACTGGCTAACTAGCATGTTTCCCTTTTTGAATGACAAATACAAACTACCGCCACCTGCTGGTGTGGAGAGTTATCTCCTCTCACATCGGCGCAGAATGTACGTGCTACCTGGCCTTTGCCTGGAGTCTCTGTGGTGTGTTTAAGTGCAACTCTCTGGCTGAAACACAGCTGATGTGAGGCGACGCAACAGTTGGCCTTCTTGCCACAATTTCTCTGATGTCAGTTTGGTGTGTGTTTGTCTTCAGCAAGGTAAAAAACTGATTTCCTGTAAATAGTGTAACGTTAGCTGTCAGCAAAATGTCAAATTACATAATAAATAAGTTCTTCGGCATTATTGTTTGTATGTACTTGTTCATGCTTAACAAAAGGTTTAACCTGAGCCTTAACTTATTTTTAAATGCAGTGGTATCGGCTGTTATGCGAGCTCAGGTGTTAGGGAAGGAATAATGGTATCAGAATATCTCTAGTACACACTTCATGAAAAAATCCTGTACATATCTGTTTATTGTTATGACAGCATATGTCGCTGAAGTCTGTCCACAAGCTCTATCATGAACCTACATCACTCTGCAGATCGTACGCCTTCCTGGCCTGGACCACATCGTTGGAGTCTGGCAGACACGTCCACTGGTGCAGATGAGTTCTGTAGTTGAAGTCGTTGACTTGGATCTGACATTTCTTGGCCAGTTCCAGATTCAGCATGTCCACGGGCAGGTGGAACTTGGTCTTGGACTTGTTGAAGTCCTTCTTGTACAGAGCGTCACTGGCGATCTTGGCTGAGTTCATAGCCAGCATGATCAGAGGGTCGTCCTGGACGCAGCGAGCACCGATGTGGTGGCCGACCTGCTTGCGGTAACTCTCCAGGTACTTGTACTAAAAGAGAAGAGATGGAGGGTTGAATGATGAAGAGCCACAAAGGATCTCATTTATGAGTCTGCTGTATTTAAACCTTATCCAGATGGTAATCTTACGTTGCTGCTGATATCTCTGGAAGCTTTAGCCTTCACCACTGAAATAGCATCCGCCTTAACGTTGTAGCCCCGGGCCTTCTGCTCATCCCACGCCTTTGTGTACAGTTTCTGCGTGAAGCAAGAACATATGATCAAAAACACTGTGAAGACAAAGAGTCAGCAGATCAAAATCACAGAAATCATGCACTGATTGAATAACACATTTCAGCAAATGAGATGTTTAAACGCCCTTAAGATAACTGTGTAAAGGTGTAAGAGTCTCATCAGAGGCAGAATCTATGCAGTGTGTGTAATGATCCAGACTTACATTGCTGATGTTGATGGCGTTGGCCTTGGACAGTTCAAAGGTCGGGGTGTTAGGTGGCAGGTGAATGATGAGCTTGTCTTTATTCCAGGCTTCCGTATATTTCCTCTGTCAGACAAAAAAACATTAACATCTTTATTTTGACGCTCTGGTTCATACAGATATTTGTAAAATATCTTTAGTGTAAAGTGTAAAGTCAAGATGTGTACTCACATCACTGATGTTGTCAGCGTTCTGCTTGGACAGGAGGATAGACGGGAGGTCGACCACGCTGGTGAACTTGACGGTGCTGGGATGCTGGCGGTACAGCCTGTCATTGATAATAGTCTGGGCTTTTCTAACTTTGATGACGTCCACAGAGTCCTGTGGTGACCAGCCACATCCTCTCAGCCACTCCAGGTCAGCTTTGTACACGGCCTGAAACACAAATGTCAGTTTTAATCCCACAAAACACCGTCAGGTTTCTGTTCTGACTGCAGGGTGTCTCTGAAAATGGATGAAGGGATCTCTTGTTAAATTTGTTGGAGGCAGATCTGGATTCAAAATGTTGGGAGTGATCCGAATATCTATGAAACTAACAAACTCTAAAATCATGAAGAATGTGTGTGCAAGGATCTGAAATATCCCTCTAAGGTTATTTTCATTATGGTAACGATACTTTTGGCATGACAGTGTGAGTATGAGTATTAACAACAAACTGTACAGGCTCTGCTTACATCACTCTGGAGGTCGTAAACCTTTCTGGCCTGAACCACGTCACTGGAGTCGGGCAGGCAGGTCCACTGGTGCAGGTGAGTCCTGTAGTTGAAGTCGTTCACTTGCTGCTGGCATTTCTTTGCCAATTCGATCGTCAGCATGTCCACTGGCAGGTTGTACTTGGTCTTGGTCTTGTGGAAGTCCTTCTTGTAGATGTTGTCACTGGAGATCCTGGCTGCGTTAGCCGCCAACATGATCAGTGGGTCATCATTAACACTGAGGGCGCCGATGTGATGGCCACACTGCTTACGGAAACCAGCCTTGTATTTGTACTAAGAGAGAAATATTTTGATTAGTTTAATATTAACCTGTCATTGTAGTGAAATTTTAAAAAATGGTGCAGAAGAATTCAGCCTGTGAAGCGAACACATAAATGAGACTTACGTCGCTGACGATGTCGCGGGAGGCCTTGGCTGCTAACACAGAAATAGCATCTTTGGGAAGGAAGTAGCCTTTGTGGATGGTGTCCCAGTAACCTTCATGATAATATTTCTGGGGAAACAAGAATCAGGCTGTCAGGGTGTCTGATATATACGCTGAGTGCCATACACCATGATCACACTAGATGTGACCATAAAAGTCAACAATTACATTGATTCTTCAAACTTTAGCACCATTAACAGTCTCACGTCATAACTTGTGATGTATTAACTGGTTACAGGACTACACGAAGAGGCTCTGCCTTACCAGACTGGTGTTGAGTTTATTCTGCTGGGCCAGGATGATCTCTGGGGTGTCGGGCATGACGTGAATGTTGAGCTTGTCCTTGTCCCAGGCAGCAGTGTATGCTTTCTGTAAACAGCACATTGACACGGTTCAGAGAGACGTGACTTTATCTGAGTCAGAGAAGATTGTTATTATAAATCAGACAGAGCTTTGTCTAAAACAAGTCACCCCCACTGGTGTCAAACAACAGGAAGTGCCAAAACATTTGGTGAAATACCTTTAATATACAAATGACATGGCATGACACTGAATGAAGCGATGTGTACCTTGTCCATGTTGGCGGCGTTGGCCTGAGCCAGGGCGTACGGTATGTCCGTGGTTTTGGCAGTGAATTTGAAGATGCTGGGGTGCTGACGGTATTTAATGTCGCTCAGGATCTCTGCTGCTTTCTTGGCTTTCTCCACATCAGGTGAACCGATTGGCACCCAGCCCATTCCCTTGACCCACTCCATGTCGGCCTTGTAAACAGCCTGCGAGTCACAGAGGGCGACGGCATGGTCACATTAAGGGAAAAAAATATCCTTAGATATCAGACACTTAGATTCAATGCCTTTTAAGACATTTTCAGGATCAGTTTAACCAAATTTAAGACAAATGACCTATCCTATTCCTATGAAAACAGGATAAAATCGAAACAAACAGAAAAAATCAGTACAGCTCAGTATCGCAATATTTGCTTGTGGCGATATTGCATCCTCACACAGTGCCAAGTATCAATTTTTTTATATATAAATTATTAATATGACAAATACAAATTAAACTTTAGGTAGCCTATTAGAATACTATAATCAGCTGCCTTTCCACTAGAGACATGACTGAAAACTTTATCTTATTAGATAAAACACATGTTGACAGAGTTTTCCTTTGCCAACATCATTTACTGTTAAAAAAAGGTCATAAATTGCGATATATTTTATTGCAACATATTTAAAATCGCAGTAATACTGTCTCATAACTTAAGTATTGTGGTAATATCGTATCATAGAGGCTCTAGTGATTCTCACCCCGAGGATTAGGGGATTAGAGTCAGTGGTAGGTCAAATATTTGAAATGAGGACTTTTAAGCAAAACAGTTTGACTCATTTTGACAAAAAAGAATTCAAAGTTGTGGCAAACACACCTCATAAATTAAAATTATAGACTATTTAATGACTTTTAACACCTAATATTTATACTAATTTGAATTTAAGGGCTCTTTTACACCTGCCTCGATTGATCCAAACCAAAATTACAGATGTGAAATTTCCCCCAGAGACGGTCTGGACAAGAAGAGATGACCTCGGTCCGGATCAAACAGAACATTGGCCCAGTTCATTTCTGGTGTAAGAACATTTCTTTGGATGGTTCTGATGTCTGGACCAATTAGAATACGTTTGGGGAGGCTATCGTCAGGCAGTAAAAGTTGTGTCAGTGTGCAGTGAGTGTGTGTGAGTGACGATGGCTGCACTCAGAGCACAATGGTGGTGATCAGAAGAGAAATCAGAGTTATCGAGCGGCTGTAAATGTCAGTTTAGGTTTCTGTTTGTCTATGAACCATGCAACATGACAAGATGAGCCACGGTAGCACAGAGAGACAGAGAAGACTTTATAAATAGTTGCTGAAATTAAAAACTGACAAAAGCTTTGAAAGAGAGAGAACATTTAAGAGGACGGGAGAGCCCGTCTACAGACCAATCAGTGTCAGGTATAGTGAGACACAGCTGGAGTAGGTGATGACGACAGGATGTAAGTATGTCATGTAGAGTTCTTTGGTGTGCACGACTGGAATGTGAAACCAAAACTGACCGGCTCAAATATGTACAATGTAAGAAAATGCGAACCTTGGTTTGGACTTTGGATTCGAACTGTTAGGTGTGAAAAGGCCCTCGGACAATTTAAGAAGCTGCAGACAGCAGGTTGCAGTCTTCAGCAAACACAGTCTGAGAGTGTGTCAGTACTCACGTCACTCTGCAGGTCGTACGCCTTTCTGGCCTGGACCACGTCATTGGAGTCGGGCAGACATGTCCAGTTGTGCAGATGAGTTCTGTAGTTGAAGTCGTTGACTTGGATCTGACATTTCTTGGCCAGTTCCAGATTCAGCATGTCCACTGGCAGGTGGAACTTGGTCTTGGACTTGTTGAAGTCCTTCTTGTACAGAGCATCACTGGCGATCTTGGCTGAGTTCATAGCCAGCACGATCAGAGGGTCGTCATTGACGCTGAGGGCCCCGATGTGGTGGCCGACCTGCTTACGGTATCCCATCTTGTATTTGTACTGTGCAAAGAGAAAGAGCGTGGTGACGATTACCATAATACTGTACAAATAAAATATCAGAGATGAAAGTATCCATTCATGTGTTATGTACATCACTGATGATATCTCTCGAACGTTTGGCAGCAACAACAGAGACGGCATCTGCCTTCATGTCGTAGCCCTTCCTGAAGATCTCCTCAACACCTTCCCTGTAGTTTTTCTGAAGGAGAAATGAAAGAGAGTTGAACACTTGACATTTACTGACACAGATGGAGACCTCTGGTTCAAGTATCAACAGACCAAACGTACCCTGCTGATGTTGTAAGCATTGGATCTAGAAAGCAAAACCTCAGGTATGTCAGGGGGCACGTGGATCTTCAGCTTGTCGGCCTCCCAGGCAGCGATGTAGTTTTTCTGTGGGGACAGACAAAAACAGACAAAAACACAAACTGTAAGTGCATTTCACTGGCTGCATGAAGCATCTTAACATAAGGTTTGCCCTAAAAACTAACTTCAGGTTTCCCATACAGAAGTTGCACAAGGTCACCTGACGTCCTGTCCTCAGAATATTTCCTTAAAGACTTTTTATTCTTCTGTTGTGTTTTTATCTCAAGTAATGTTATCTCAAGTAATATGGTGTAAAAGTTTAAATCTCAAACTTTTACACCATAAGAAACTAATTTGAGACAACTAGACAACTGTTTGTGCCCAGGTTCACTGTGAACTCAGTGTGAGTGTTTTGCAGGTTAGTGAAACATCCTGGCCCGGACTATTTACTGGTGTTTACTAACCTGTTGGCTTTCTGAACTCAATAGGCATTAAAATATGTTGCCAGCATGACCATTCTCAGCTTTGTAGTTTCCTAATATGTTGTCGTGTAATAATTTATCATTCTGTTCTCCTCTTAGTTTTATTCAAGTGCTTTCTCAAGAACCACGTACAAAATCAGATTTTCAAGGTATTCCAGTACTTATATTTCTGAGTGCCAAATTCAAGTCCCTCCTCAAGTATGAACCAAGATTTAATTGGCAGGTAGTTTATTTGCCCAACAAACTGGGACAGGATTTGGAGCACTCGACACAGCTCAGCTGCGCTCTCACTGCTTTCCTACTCTTCCCTCTGCCACTGGCTCCTTCTGGTCTGTTATTGGTGATGTGTTCTGTGAACATAAGTCCACGAGATGATGGGTTGTGTACAAAGTCCTAAAGTCTCTGAGTCGTCCTCTGAACAGCATCTTGAAGATTCATACCAAAGAGCAAGACACGCACTTCCAAGTGATTTTCATAATCGCTAGATTCCCTGAACTGTTTGAAGTCATGGACCGTACTCATGTGCCAATTCAAGTCCCTGCTGGAGATCAGGGTCCGTTTGCTAACAGAAAGATCTGCCATTCTCAGATTTACTCTTTGAAACATGATTCATCTTTGTGTATTTATCAAGTAGTGCCAGCTTTTCTTCCTACATCCGATAAGAACTTCTTCTCCTTTGATTTTTGGGCACTTTGAGCCTGTCTGTGATTCTTAGTCATCCAGGTCATGGTAGTCGTAAGTGCTGGATCGTAGGCAACTGGACCTGCTTGAGTCTCTTAAAGACATTTCACCTCTCATCCAAGAGGCTTCCTCAGTTCTAAAGGACTGGTGTGGAGTCACAGGCTTTTAACTCTGTGTGGGTGTGAACCCTGACAAGGTCGTTGAGGTCGCATGTGAGTCGTGACCCACCCGGCCATCTTGTGTCCTTAGGGTTAGCCGGGTCCAGGTGAGAGTGGGTGTTAAGTTGGTTGGGAAGGGATCCCAAGACTGCATTGTAAGTGGGTGATACGACACCAGTTATCACCCACAGAGTTTAAACGCCTGCGACTCTGCACCAGTCTCTTGAAGAACTAAAGAAGCCTCTTTGGTGAGAGGCAAAATGTCTTCAAGAAACTCAAGCAAGTCCAGTTGCCTACGATGTAGCACTTAACGACACTATGAGCCATTTTTAGTGTTACAGGATGCCAATTTCTCTTTAAACACTGCAAAAAATATCAGGTTGGTGTTCTGTTACCGAGGCAACTGTGAAATGTTCATAGCATATTTAAGGC
>JAPZEB010000005.1:4995196-5005437 GCA_029783705.1 Chaetodon striatus
GAGCTTTTATTTTATTATTTTGATGGAGGACAATGACAGAGAGCTGGCAGCGGCCCAAGCAGTGACTGTACATTGTCATTTATTTGCTGAATCTGTTCTCATTGCACTCGTCACAATTACACACCAACTTTTCCACCTTCCCAAAGTGTTCAAACGGCTTTGCGATGTTTTGAGATTTTTTTTAATTTTTGGTGTTTCAGCTCTTTATAATATGTGCAAATTAGAAAAAGTCCTTTAGAAGAAGTCAGTGGAGATGCACCCAGAGAGATGTGAGGGCAAATGATTTTACTCCTGCAGATATTTAACTGTGAGATCAGCAGTTGAATCAGAGCGCTCTGAACTAATCATTGAATAGTTCATGATTTGGGTTGACCCCTCACAGACACTCCTCCTTCGTTTGAAGCTCTGAGTCAGTGTGAAGCTGTTTGTTGAACATAGTTTTGAAGCATGTGATGAAGTCATAAATGGACACACCAGTGTTATTGCATTTATGTGAATGGATTAAATCTGACACCACAGTCAAACAACAAGTGAAGTGACTGTGTTCATTGGTCTCATTCTGCTCAGTGAGGTTTGGACCATAAAATCAGTCCCTTGTAAACAGAGAGTGAAACTCTGTTTCTGAATACTGAGACAGATTGAGGAGAACATCCTGTATTTAAGCCAGCTGAGAGACGTCGTGGTTCAGAGTTTGGGAGAGTGAACGTACTCACTGAGAAGAGTTTGATTTTTGGTCAAACAGCTTGTTGCATGCCCTCTGTGTGTTTGATGTCTGCGTCTTGCTGTAATCACCAGCACATTTCAAACTGATGGATGGTTTCCACTCGTGGTGTTTCCGCTGTGGTGTGCTGAGCAACACTTGGCTGCTGGGCTTCGTTGCTTCATTCTGCTCATCTGACATTCATTAAGTTTAATTAGTTTGTTTGCTGCGGAGGAATTCAGACTCATGGTGATGTTATTTGCAGGAGGAATTATGAATAATTATGGTACCCATCTCTAATATGGAATTATGGGTGCAGTGAGGTGATTCCTCAGAGAGCTGGTGTGGTAATAATGTCATCCTGCTCTGATCTGATCTGTGAGGATTATTGTTGTGTTATATGATGTGATGTGGGGAAATAATCCTGTTAATCATCATCAGCAGAGGCAGATCTCTGGTTATCACGTCATTTTTCAGTCTTACAGCAGCCTCTCGTGAGTTAGCTGTTTTCTGTTGGCCTGACCAACAGGAAGTGACTGGTGTACCTCTGTTAGCGGTGGCTAGCAGCAGTTAGCTTGGCTCACTGTGGGAGCAGCTGACATGTTGCTCATGTGCATCACACACTCCATGATGTGGGCACTTGACATGAAACACTGACCTCAGTTCAGGAGGTGAAGTGGGTCTGTGCTGCTGGGGCTGAGGAGGAGGAGGAGGAGGAGGTATTTAATGCAGTGTGTGTGAGGAAGAGTAGTGTGTTTGTAGGGCTGGATATTATTGAGGGATGTGTCAACAGTCTGCAGTTTGTGATGCAACAACTTTAATTAGCTGAAGACAAACAGTGAGTCCATGATGATGTTTAAAAACATGCTGACACTTTTCACAGCTGAGGTCTGAGTGTTGGAGTTTGACATCATGTGTTTACAGGAGGTCATCAGCGTGTCCTCTCCACTGTCAGAGCAGAATTATGTAACAATACCTTTGTTAAATGTTGCTGTTGTCCTTGGCTTCATATGAGCAGAGGAAATCTCTGCTAGCTGCTAGGCTAACATATATAATGTAAAATGCCATAGGCTTGTGCTAATAACGTTAGCATGTTGTATTTGTGATTAATTTGTGTTTGCAGTGGAGTCAACCAAGGTCTACAGCCGCCTAGTGTTGTGGAGGTGTAACTGCAGAGTGACACTGACAGTTTAATTACTCTCGTACGTTCCGGTGAGGAACAAGAAAAACTATGTTTGTGTCGTTACCAGCAGGGTTTGTATCTGTAGCTGTGTCAAAACACCGGAGGAGTGTGTTTGGAGCTGTTTTCAGTCGGTGGGTTGATGAGCTACATGAACTCTGAGCAGGTGCTCAGCTCAGGCTAGTTAGCTACTGTTAGCTGCGGTTAGCTACTGTTAGCTACAGTTAGCTACTGTTAGCTACAGTTAGCTGCGGTTAGCTAATTAGCTACTGTTAGCTGCTGTTAGCTACAGTTAGCTGCTGTTAGCCAGCAACCGCGGACGAGATGGAGGAGAAGTGTCTGCGTGCATGTGGACAGAAAAGAGACTTTGCGCCGAGTTTGACAGTGAGTATGGACACCGAGAACTGTGCCACAGAAAACATTAGTAGTTTAAAGACATTAAGTTCATTAGCACGTGTGAACTCTGTGAATAGTGTGCTCCGGGGGCTGTGACTGTGACCAGAGGGGGCGCTGTAGAGCTGCTCCGGGACTCACCTCTGCACCTGCAGGACCAGAGCCACACCTGTCCACGGAGAGTGACACCTCTTGATCAGTGATCTGATGTTTCCAGGGATCAGTGAGTATAAACTCTACATCTCTGAAGGTTAGCACAGGAGCTCCAACATGGCGCCGACAACTGACCTGAAACTTAAAAACCCAGGGTGTTATTATTCTCCTTCTTTTTATTTTGAACATTTTAAAGGTGCTGTTTGGAAATAAATACACCTGTGTGGATGCATTTAATTTCTGATTAAGTATTTCCTTACACAGAGTTCAGTCAGGACCACTTTAGTCAAGTACACTTTATTTCCATTTGCAGTCTTATATCTGGCGGTACGTATGGCTCTGTTCTGGGACCTCTCTGCCTACTAGGGCCTACGTAGAAAGCCTAAGGTGGAGAGAGCACACCTCTCCACCCTTCCATGTGCCACAGCATGAAAAGGAGGAGCTGGGTTGTGAAGCGACTGCAGAGGAAGCAGCAGCAGTCGGCAGGTCAGAGCAGTTTAAACAGGGCGCCCTGAATGAGATTTGACAAATGGTTGCTTAGATGCTTAGAAACGAATCATGTGATCTATCAGCTGACTCCCCCCCATCAATCAGCTGCTCAGGCTGTTTGAGATCAGCTGATGTAGCTGATGTAGCTTGACATGGTGTCTCACCTGGACTAACACAATGCTCAGTATATGGTGACACGTGTCTGTGTAGGATGATCCTGGTCCAGTAACATGCCCAGTATTACTCCCACTGAGAGCAAAGAAGAAAACCAGTCAGAGTCCTTCTATGCGTACAAACCTCCTCGTGAGTAAAGCTGATGCTGTGTGTCTTATACTCGTGTGTTGAGTGTGACATGGATTTATTCAGACACCTTTGTGTGGCTGTGACAGCCCAGGCTGATGAGCCTGTATTGACTCAGTGTATTTGCTGTAGTGAGTGATCTGTGACCTGATGGTGGTTTCCCAGGCTCGGCCCTCTGCGGCTGCTGTATTACCTGCTGCTGACAGCGCTGTGATACGAGGAAGAGGAGCGGACGTTTCCCTGTGTTTCTCCTTTCGAACGACTCTGTGGTTTAATCAGAGCTGCGTCCTCTAAAACCTCTCAACATGCGGGCTGATGAAATGTATATGTGTAACACAGCCGTCAGTGAACACTGATTATTTCCTCTCAGCAGGGAAGTCAAAAGGTGAAGGTGAACTTCAGATGAATGAGAGTCCAGGACACAAAGAAACGATTCAGTCATTATTTATTCATCCTCTCAGCACGGATTCACTCTTTTACCAACATGAAGGCAGAGCTCTGCAGAGTGTCCTGGACGTGAAGTCATCACGATGTTTTTATAGTTTCAAACAAAATCTTTGTGAGGAGCTCAGCTGTAGTTGAACCGATCAAGAGAGGGGACTGTTGGGAGAACAAACTGTTTGTCACACTGAAGCTTTACGCTGGTCACGGTTGAGTTAGTTATTTGGTGCTTTGTAACACACACAAACACACACACACACACACACACCCACACACACACACCTCATATGAGCTCTCTCTCACACTACTAAAGGTATCAGGTGGTTTTGTCTCTTTCTTTGCAGTGTTCAGACTCTTGTAAATGACACGCTCTTTCAAAAACACACCTCAGGGTGCTGCTGTTAACTCTCCGTCTTGTTTCTCATGTTTCTTGGTGTCAGCTCCATCAGGAGGAGGCGGCAGCCTGCTGCTCTGTGTGTGTCAGTAGAGGATGCCTCTGTGGGTCTGGACAGATGTTGGAGTCACAGCTCACTGTGCTGTCTGATACATGTCTCCTCATCCTGTAGCCATGGCCGGTAATCAATCTATACTGTCATACTGATTTTCTATATTTGGGTCAGTTTAGGACGAGCTGTTACAATCCCTCGATGCACACACAGAGACTATGAGTGGGAGTGATGGAGCTGTCTGGGGGTTTCTGAGTGGGAGCCAAAGGGTTAAAGTTAGATGGGTAATGAAGGAACAAGGAGCATAGGAAGGCAGAGCCAAGGAGAGACGTCTGGTTGGACTGAACTGTCCCCCGCTGGACCAGTCTGTACACTCCACCTGCCCCCTCATTTTGATGAGGGAAGAGAGGAGATGGAGGTACCTTGATTACCCCAATAATTCAGGCACATTCCACATGTCTTGATCGGTAAATGCTTCATTCAGAAAATGGCCAAACTCAGAATATCCAGATAAATATGATATATTTCATATCACATTTGGGATACTGTCATATTTGGAATAATAGCTGGATGATAGTGTGCGTGTGAACGTAGTCATTGTACTGTCATTCAGATGTTGAGATGGTGGATGGTAAAGGGTTAAGAGACAATCAGCTAGGCCACTGACATGAGTTGAGAGTGGGCATTCAGACAAGTCTTACTGTCGGGCTGTGACATTAACTTCTCCAAGGTCGACCTGAAGCATCCTGCTTTCTTTGAGTAGTTAGTGACAGTGATAATATAGCTCCTGTAGCTCATACTGGTGGTGCTGTCTCATCTTTAGACGCCCAGTCGTTATCTGTAGGCAGGAATGTTGCTGCTCTTACTGTATGAATCTTACCGTATGTTTCTACTAGGCCTGCAACTAACGATTATTTTCATTGTCGACTAATCTGTTGATTATTTCTTCGATTAGTCGTTTATCGAAAAATGTGTTAAAATGTTGGAAAATGTTGGTCTGTCTCTCCCAAATCCCAAAATTATGTCATCTAATGTCTTGTCTTGTACTCACACCAAAGGGTTTTAGTGTAAGTCCAGGCTCCAAACCTATTTTCATTCATCTGTGTTTGAGGATTTCTGTGACGACGTTTTCTCTGATGTCTGCCTGTGTGTGTTGTGTCTGCGAGTGTGTGAGCTGTGTACCTGACAGTTCTGTTGCCTCTCATGTTTTTAGGGACTCGTTCTTTTTGTACATCACCTTGGTTGACGTGCTTTATAAATGAAGTTGAGTTGAGTATTGTTGTTGGTGGTGTTAACTCTGACGAGGTGATTGTCTCTCAGTGAGTCAGTGCAGACAGAAACCCTGAGCGGCTCAGTGTCAACAACACAGCAGAGATTTCTGTCACAAGTGTCGCCGGCACACATGACTCTTCATGTTGTTTTATAATCGTTCAGACTCCCTGATTTATCATCATCTACAGACTCTTCCTGTTGCTTGTTGTTGTCTTGTTGCTCAGCAACCAAATAACCAAATAATATTTTTAGGACATATTTTGGACGGGGGCAGTTGTTTCTTAGAGGATTGCGCCCTGTTCCTAGAAGAGTCGTTGCGTAAGTAGGCACTGCTGCCTCAGTGTTTGTGAATGGTGGCAGACGGAGCGGGTGCTCAGCCTCGCTGGCCGGGCGGCTGCAGTGACCTCACACAACAGGACCTGAGTCCAGAGTAAATTTGTTGACCTGTAACATTTAGCTGGAGAGAAGTTTGTCGTAAGCACGGAGGAAGAGTGGGGGTTTAAAAATAGCAGCGCCTGAGTAATGTGTTTTAATGTAAGCCAGCTTGAAAGCAGGACATGATGTATTGTTTTTCTGCGTGACTGTGTGCGTGTTGTGCCACATCCATTTTTATTAGGCGAGTCCTCCTCTCTGCCGGCTGCACAGGGGATGTTTTCCTCTGCCGTCTCTCAGGCTTACCTCATAATCAATGAATCAGAGGCACTCGCTGAACGAAGACAGCAAATCTCTGCGTCTGCTGCAGCTGGAACAGGAATCAGATCTCAGGTTAAAACCTCATGAATACGTCTTTTGTTGTGATGTGTGCGTCTCTGGGCTCATGTGTACAACCATCAGAGGCCATGATATCCAGGGAGACCGTCAGTTCCTGTTTCCTGGATGGATTTACTGTGTTGTTCACCTTCACCTGCCCACATGTTTCCAAATATAACCACAGATGGAGTTCCTTTTTTTTTTTTCTGGCCATTTGACGTGTTGAACATTCAGCTCTGTGGTTAGTTTGGTGATGATTTATGGCACGTCAGGGTCATAAAGAGCAGCTGTAAATACCATGTGTGAAAGCTACACCACTCAGTGCTTGTGGAAACTAACAGAGGCAGCTCTGCAGTCCACAGAAGGAAATGTTGTATGATTCTGCAAACCACAAATACGTCTGTATCTGTGTCATACGCATCATATCAATGTTTTTAAAGTGACGTATGAGCTGCTGTGTCATGAGGAGGTGGAGGGGATGATGGATGGTGTGACACCACAGTGAGATGTCTGCCAAGCTGCAGACCACTGTTCGACAAACAAAAACAACAAAAACAGTTGTTTTTTTATTGAGACATCACAGAGTTTCCAGCAGCTTTTTAGCCACTAAGTGTGGATGTTTTTTAGCGACTGGTCACTGAGTTTCCTGCTGGCATAGTGCCATGAAACGCAGCTGTTGTTTCTTGTGACATTGCTGCCTTTCCTACAGAGACAGTGCCACCAGAACTGAGCATTTTAAGCCCAAACACGTTCTTTTCCTGACCATAGTCAAGTGTTTTTTGTGCCTTGAGCTAGCCACATGTTAACCACAGCACTGATTAAAGGTAAAGAAACAAAGTTTTAACATGTCGGCTACATAACAGTGTACAAATATATCAAATCTGTAGTTTGCAGAAACGTTCCCTGCTGACAGTTATTGTGCCGATTTTCATTTCATGAGTTCAGTCGTCTGCTTTGCTCAGCAGTTTGTTACAGCTAGAGTTGTTCTGAAACCGACAACAGTGTTTTTAGCTGTGTGTCCGCTGGCTTTTTAGTCGCCACACGTAGGTATTTTTGGGCAACCTGTTGCTGAGTTTCCAGTGGAGGATGCGCCACAAATTTTTGTACTTTTTATTTATTTATTTTTTTCTACAGAGACATCACTACATTTCCTGCCTGGATGGTTTCACTAAAATCGGGCATTTTAAGCCAAAGCCTGATCTTTTCTGAACCATAACCAAGTGGTTTTTGTGTCTAAATCATACGTTAACGTGTTGTTGAAACATAAATATGTGAAGTTTCAACATATCCAAGACAAAATAATGCACAAATATAAGGAGATGAAAGGAGATTGGGTTGATTTTGCTGTATACAGATGGACTTGCACCCCATGTTTAGGCTTGTATTTATTTTATTTATTTTAATAGTGCCATGAAAAAGCATAGCTGCACTTCCTGTCAGGATAGTGGCCTATGACCCAAGGGTGCAGGATACATTGCAAAACCTAGGGTGGCAGATGTTTTCTGACGGCCTGGTATTGACTGACAGCCGACAGTTGGCCTGGTTGGCCTCGTTTTTTACCAAAACATTGCTGCATTTACAGGCAGAAAAGGGTTTAGCTTTTACTGAGACATTGCTGCATTTCCTGCAGGGATTGTGTCACCAAATGCAGGTATTTTGAGACAAACAAACTCTTTTCCTCGTCATAGCCAAGGGGTTTTTCTGCCTAAACTCAACCACACTTAAAAAAACGTGAAGTTTGAATATATCTGCTTCATAACAATGTATAAATGTGACGTATCTTTATTTTACAGAAACGTACCATACCACATTTACTCTGGCCAAATCCACGTCCGTCTGTATTCTCAGTATTTCTCCAGCATGAAGTTTCCTGTGAACATACAGGGTAAATCTGTGGCTGCTCAACCAATTAAAGTTTGAGGACAGCAGGTGTAATATTACTGATTCTCAGAGCATTAACAGTACTTAAATAATCCTGATACCAGACTATTTTAGTGACTATTCTTCTCCTGAGACAGTCTTTAGATAGTGCTGGTGAGAGAGCCCTGGTCTGACTGAACCATGTCCGCAGTGCACACAGTGTGCCTGCATGCACAGTTACGTAGCACGCCTCACAGGCTGCCTTTGTCAAGGTGGCACGAAGAGTCCATTGAGTCCATTATGTGCCATTATGCTAATTGTGGAAAGTAATTCCATTATCATCGGTAATGAATGCAGATCCATTGTCCTGTCTTCAGGTCTCTGATGGGCAGAGGGGGGGGGATATGCTGTTTTTCTCTTACTCTTACATTTACAGATGACTCACCAGTGAAATGGTCCTGGGTGTGATAATTACACAGCTGATCATAACGTCTATTTTCAGACCTGCACTCTGATTTCTTTTTATATGTATACACAAATATTTTTTATTGTAATTTCTCCACAGACCTTCCTGATGTTCAGACAGACAAAGGTTCAGTTTCCACAGAGCAGACAGATTTGGTCTACTTGGCATGGACGCTCCCTGCAGCTCCCACAGACCCCTTCAGTCTTATAGAGGCACCATTGTGAGACAGACATAAAAGCAGCGTGCTCTGGAGGGAGAGTGCATGACAGAGGATATGGGGCAGCGTGCCCATCGCCAATTACCCCTCCTGCATGGGGAGCACAACCAGTCGGGGCACAAGTGTCCCATGTGAAGAGCAGGCGTGTAACAAACAGAGTCAGGGCTGCACCTCATAACTGTTTTCATGATTGATGAGACCGATGATTAAAGTTACGATCAGTAGATTAATTGGTCGGTCAAATATCAGAAAACACAAAACTGCTTTTCAAGACCCACAGTAACATGATGCTCACTGACAGGAAGTGTCTCAGTTTTTAGGAGCTGGATCCCAAGTGTGTTGAGCCACTTAAAGCTGGGGGAGATAGAATTTGAAAATACACTGTCCTCCTGCAGCTCCTCCCTCTTTGTCCTAAGCCCCTCCCACCAGATGACCACAGGCATATGCACAGGCTTTATACAGTAACCCAGTGTTTCCCAAACATTGATTTATTCAATGTTATGTTACTGTAGAGTCGCGTGCAGAGCATTCTCTCAGCTCCTCCTTGCACTGCTCTCCCTCTCTTTATCAGGCCATAAATTAGCTGCTCGTTAACTCACGGTCCTTCTGGCGTGCTCCTTGCTGAGTGGTCAGCAAGTCGGCGGCTGTAGTGGCTTGACTTTGGCCAGTGCAAACCCCTCAGTGCTGGGTGTCACAGCAGGCTGGTGGTCTAGCTTGTGTAACAGCAGCAACAGAAAATGTGCTGATCTGGTGGGGAGTTGGAGCTGTGCGGTCATCAGGAGCTGGGGTTTGTGCCGGCTGAGATCTAGTTGTTGCAGCTGATGACTGAGGATCTGTCTCTGCTCTCCGTCTGACGAGGTGGTCTGTAACGACAGAGTGAGGTGGAGGACACACTGTGACACAGGTGAGGCTCTAGCTAATGATAGCTACTTAAACATATGTTTCAGATATGTGGGCCAGACGTGGCTGTCGAAGAGGCAGGTGGGGTCTGGCACCGTGTTCTTCCTAGAGCACTTCCTCTTTTTGCACTTGTGATTTGGGATGGAAATAAAGTAACAGTGGTTCAACACGTGGATCAGAGGTCCTCAGGTGTAAAGCAGACAGCTGGATGTGAGTCTCCTCCTCCTAATGGTCAGACTTTGGGACTCAGTATCCAGGGTGTTACTGACGCCATGAGACTCCTCAGACTTCTAATGCATAGATCTTACCCATCATGGCGTCCATGTCCAGAACAGTGATGACATCGTAGTGCTTAAAGCCAGCTTCATCAGCTTCAGTCTGATGTTGGGGCTTGAAGAAGTCATCCTGATGTACCACACAGCAGTTGGGCAGGTTCTTGATGAGCTGGGTTGTTGAGGTGGTTTTCTCTCCATTGGTTACACCTCCGATAACGTATGTCATGATTTCAGATGGTCAGAGCTCGTAGAAAAAAGTCACTGTGAAGTCAGAACATGAAGCTGCAGCTGTGAGCCTTTGTCTCCAGTTAGCATGAGGCTCAACTGTTAGCATCATGTTCTCTCCACCTCTGAAACTCTTCACTGATACTGACACGTGTTTTATTGAGTTTATTGTCA
>JAPZEB010000005.1:5061457-5073385 GCA_029783705.1 Chaetodon striatus
ACACACACACGCACACACCCTTACACACACACACACACACACACACACACACACACACACACACACACACAGACATACATACAAGGCAGCGTTGCATAGATTCAAACCACGACTGAAACCAGAGTCCTGCATCAGGTCAGGTACACACCTGTACATGTGCAAAAAGTGCATGTAACAGACGCAACATTAGGTGGATGTCGTGGCGTAAGTTGGAGTCCTGCATCAGGTGGAGACCTCGCAGGTGACCCACAAACAAGGTGATTCACAGGTGGTGTCTGCTCTCAGTTTCATGTTCAGTTCCAGGTAGAAAAAAGGAACATGTGGGTCAGACTGCTGGTATCTGATGATAAACAAATTAAAGTAAATACTAATTTAATGTCTTAAGCCTGTCTCCTGTGAGAGCTGCTTCACTCAGGTGTGCTGCTAACAGGCACGCTAACACGTTAGCTGTGGAGACGAGCTGCTCAGGGTGACGATCAGCAGCTGAGTTCACTCAAGTGATGATTTGTACTTCCTGAACTACCTTTGTTTAAAACTATATCAGCCTAGTTTCACATGTATGAAACCTGCTGCTGAACAGAATGATTCAAACAGCAGGTGGTTATTATGGGATGTGTAGTTTGGGGGTCGAGCAGTGAATCGTGTGTCGGTGTCTCAGGTCAGGTTGTGGAACTATGTGGTCATATGTGCAGGTGGCAGGGTGGGGGCGGTGTTGTACGCCGTGACGCTGTTTCAGGAGGGGGTCATGAGATCAGACCTGTGCAGGACTCTGACACGGACAGGAGAGAGGTGTACAGTTAGAGTGTAGATAAACTAAAGACTACGATGTGTTTCATTTCAGCTGTACGCTGTTTGACTGTGTTTAGCCTCTGTGGGATGTTGACGGAGCTCTAGGGAATCAAAGCGCTGGATATGATGTTTGGGTCCAACCTGAAACGTCTCTGTAGCTCGAGCATCAAGAGCTTTCATGAAGAGTCTGATCAAATTCTTCAGGGCAGCATACGCTGCATCTCATGCACATCAAACCACCTGACGGTCTGAGACTGGGAGGTTGTGTATTTGTACAACTGAAGCGCTTTGAACAGAGGCTACATCCACACCAATAGATTTTCATCTTAAAATGGCACGTTAAGAAGAAAACAATCCCCGTACACACAGGCTTTTGAGCATCGTTTCAGAAATAATCTCCGTCCCTACTGACAAAAAACAACGCGCATCACATGACCTTTCACAAAGGTGGGCAGCAGCATGTCCACTCTTGGTTGGTTGCTTAGTTACAGAAAATACAATAGATGGAGAAATGCAACAGTGAAAACTAAGACCACGAGGTGAGACTGTTACTGAGAGTAACAAGAGTGTAAGGTGGTCAAGGCGGCAGGAAACAGACTGTGAGTCGTTGCAAAGTAAATATAGCGACAGAAGAAACCACGGAGGAAAGTGTGTGATACACAACAAGGATGAAATCTCAGAAGGTATGAAGGCCAGGGGAACTCCCTAAAAACTGAGTATTACACCTGGATGGGCGTGGCTTTGCAGGACGCAGCAGTGTACGCTTCAGCAGGGATCAGCTGTGTTTTCAGCAGTCTCTGATTTTGGGACTCAAACAAGCCGGAATAGTTTGGACACTAGAGGTGAGGAAAATCAATTCTTGTATGCATCACGACGCAGACGTGTACGACTCAGCATCAACTCACAAATGTCAGTAATCAGTAATCTAAATGTTTCTTTGTAACGTGATGCTGACAGAATGAAAGAGGCAGAAAACAAACACCAGAGCAGGGCAGCACCCGGACAGTCTACAGCGCAGCACATGCTAGAGTTAACCTGCGATTCATCGTCACAAAAGGCAGCAGCTGCAAGCTTGTTTTAATGTCTAAATAAAAACATCTGCAAGGCAATCGTGAAGTGTTTTGTGAATGCTTTCTACACCATCAACCAGAGACGAACGTTAACAGAGCGAAGCAGCGATCAGCAGTAACGGAAACAAACGGGACCAACTGACCAACACACACTGCAGCAATAAATATCTGAAACCAACTCTGTGGGAAGAAAGTAACTCTCGGTCTCGTCTGCTCAGAGTATTGATTTTCCTGGAGCTCATGTGCAGCAGAGAGGCTCCTCCCACTACTGGAGACATAATGAAACAGCAGTACACTCCGCCTCCCCCTTATTTTACTATTCCCATACAGGCAGGAGGAGGAGGAGGCGGCTGCGGACAGTTTACAAGTCAACAGCACGTAGTAATTTATACTATTTCCAGTGAAATATGACAGTATGAATCACTGGACACTACACTGACATAAATATCCCACTAAAGATTAGAGTGAGCAGCTGCAGACAGATCCAGTCTGAGTGGTTTTAAGCATTTTGGCGGTATGTGAGTAAATTCATCTGTTAATTTCATTATGGATCACTACAAACACAGTATGATATGTTTTAAAGCAGAAGTAGTCACACAGTGAGAAAAAATCATGTTTAGAAAGCAAACATCAAATCATTCCAAACATCCAATCATGAGGTGCCTTGTGATTCCCTCCCCCAGTGGACACTGGGCATAAACGCAGCAAAAGTTATTTGTTTTAAAATATATTAGTGAGGATGTAGCCTGAGCGTACAGCCTGGGTGTTAAGTTCAAAGTGGGTTACATGTTGTACGTAACAGATCGGGTGCAGGGACAACATGGGTTTGTAAAACCAGACATATGCAGGACTCTGAGCTAAACTACGGCTGCACTGAGAGGAAGTAAAAGCAAATATTTTATCAGACAATGGTGGGTTGAAGCCAACGTTCCAAATGACTCCAGTAAAATCCATGAATGGTTGAGGCTGCGGCAGAGTTCCCACACTGAGACGTGTCCACGGGTGCTGGATGGAGCCAACAGCACCAGTTTTTGGTTTTTCTTCCTGCAGCAGGAGGACAGTTTTGCTTGTTTCCACTTTGTCCCCAGTGTTGTCTCCGCTGTATTTCCAGGACATGTGGGGGACCGTGTGAATGAGGGCCCATTTGTTCTTTGTGTTTAAGGTCTCTGTCAGACATTGTAGTCTGGCGCTTTGCCCAGCGGCTGCCTCAGTCTGATCTGCAGGGTCATGAAGGCCCCCACCGCCACATGGAAGAGGATCTGCCACATGTTCCTCAGTTCATACAGATACATGTTGGACAGACAGATGAGTGCAAACGCCAGGAAAGACTTACTGTTCCTCCACACAGAGAAGTAGGCAAACAGGTAGCACTGAAAGGAGAACGCACAGGAGAATTTGAATGCTGCACACTCTGTGTGACTGACATTGACCAGTGACATGTTTTCATCATTAATGTCCTTCACGGGACAATAAGGCTGCTCGCTAAGTAAGAAATCCCGTCTGATAACTTTGTCTCCCCATCACTCTACCAATTTGTGGTGCTCCATTTAGTACCAGGAGCTGCACAAAAGGAGCTGATGAAAATGTTTTAGAGACGGTAGTGGGGTGAAAGGCATTGAGCTTTTGCTAATGTTAGTCTCGCTGACAAGCTGCTGAGCTGTAAAGTGCAGGGCTGTTAGTCAGCCAGTCAGCCGGTGATGGGCTGCTCTTACCGCAGACTATCACTTACCTGATACAGACAGGCTGCTGTGCCGAGGAAGAAGGCAATCACATAATTAAAGTCTTCATCATCGTTCTACGGGCAGGAGGAAAAGGATTTTTTTAGAACTAGTCGTCTGCGTCTAGACAAGGCATCAGAAAACCAATATGACCAGAAAATTAATTACTTTTTTTTTCTTCATTTAGTCTCATTTAATTTAATAGAGTTCAGTATGACATCAAGGAACAGAGTGGACGGCAGATGGCCAAATGAAAATTCAGGTTAATGGCAAATTAAACCTTGTTTTGGTAGTTTCTGTGTGATAATGTTGGGACAATGAAGTCAGATGGGCAGGAAGCACAGGTAGAGTTAGATCAGACAGATTAGAGACAATCAGACGGATCATCTTAACCACCGTGACTGCACCAGAGCACTGTGCACAGTGCGCACACACCTACAGTGATCCAGGACGTTAAAGCTGAGCCAGAAACAGGCCTGTCACAATAATTATGTTTTTGACTTATCGAACGATATATAAACATGACCCTCATCATTTTGCTGTTGTGTTTATATGTTTGTTCACATGAGAATGTTCCAATATGACACCAGAATAGACAGCAGGGTTTTCCCGACCATTATAAGGACTTGAGCGCAGCGTTGCTCCTTTTTCTTTCTCTTCAAAGATGACACAGTGTAGCTCACCAGTACCCTGCGGCTGCATTTTTGGAGCGGAGGCACAGTCCAGATAGTCGTTAGCTTGCCGACCCTGGCGATGGGCCGCAAAGTCTGCAGTTTGTAGTTTTACCCTCCAACAACTTCCTCCTCTACTCTGTAAATCCTCCAGCAAGCTGTCGGCACCCAGGCCATCAATACCCAGAAGCATAGCAGCTGGATTATTAAGGTATCTGCAGTGTTCGTGGAGCTTCATTAAGCTTGTATATTAGTCACAAGAGGAATAACTTGCTTTTATTGGCCAAATTCTGTATTAGGGCTCTGACCCACCAAGTCGACCACATCACTAGTCGGCCATTTTGGCGGCAGAGCCCAGTAATGAATGAAATCACTCTGATTGTCAGATAAGCTCAGCGCACGAGAGAGGAAACAGAAGTGAGACAAGCAAACAAATGACTAAAGTCAAGAGATCAAAACTAACGTTATTTCAGGGAACATTATTTTTTCAGCCACTGAGCTCTTTCACAGACACAGGTCATCACTGCTTGTGTTGCTGTCGTCTAGTGCACTGTAAACATCCTCCGTTCTTTCACCATCAGGTCATGTTGTTGATGTGCTAACTGACTAAATAACATCTTAAATTTGTCTTGATGGTCTTCCTGTTTTCTTTTTTGAAAGACAAATACAGACGACTGCGGCCTGCCGTATGTAATGTTCAGAATAATTATCAGGTTATCTGAGTTGATTAAACCAAAGTCATCACAAAGAGCAAAGGCAGTCAAAACTTATACAACATGGTAACTTAAGTGTAACGAAGAAGGATAAAACAACAGGCATGAATAGAGACTCTTCCTCTTTATGTACATTCTGTTACACATATGTGGGAATGGTTTAATTGGTTTTCATTCAGTATGGAGAGTTATTTCCTCTCACACGGGCACAGAATACGTGTTAGTTGACCGTTGGCTGTCGTCTTTGCAGTGTGCTCATGTGAAACTTTTTGGCCAAGACACGGCGACATGAGGCGACGATACACTCGGTCTTTGCTGACACTAGTTCTCAGATATCTGTTTGGTATGTCTGGACCTTTAAATCTCAAACTGAGTAATTTTGGGTGACTCCTATGAAGGTACCGTCATTTTATATATACTTAACTAGTGTTTAATAAAACAGGATAAACATTTTTTCATATTCCAATGTCAGAATATTCTAAGAAATAAAAGTTAATTACTCTTTGAAAGAATAGACTTTGTTATCATTATATCAGCGGCACATTGTGGTCTCTAAATGATAATATTGTTTATTGCAGTTATTTCTTATGGTGAGAGGCCTCGTCAGTAAACTGTGATGGTCATTATTTTACAGATTACTTTCATTTTTCCTGATTACTCACATAAGTTTTGACTAACCAGGATGTTTGTTTAAAACCTGTCTGATCATGTGACTGCTTGTGTTTCCTGTCCCGTCTGACTTCCTTTTTAAATGTTGTCAAATGCCCAGATCTACAGAATCAAGTGTTTTATCACCACTGGCCGCCCAAACAGGGACAGTATGACTCTGGTTGTATGAATCCTGAGGACATGTGATGTCCTCCGTTGTGTCCTCACCTGCAGTATGCTCTCTATAGCATGGACTCCTCGCAGCAGGTTCAGGCCTCCACAGAGGATACTGAGCACACAGGACACGATGCCTGAGAGAGTCACCGGCTCCAACATCTGTGTGGGAGCTGAAGAGAGAGGAAGGACGTGGTGTTACAGACTCAGCAAAATGTGCCCTGACAAATGAACTACAGAAACATGAAGAAGAAAGTCTGCTTTCCAAAAGACAAAACACATGCACATTTTCTAAATGTAATTATTCATAAAGACTTTTATTCAAATCCACGAACGGCAATGAAAAGCCAAGAGGACACTGCTTCTAAATCTTGTGACTTCCAGAATTCTCCGGCGCAGTAAAAGGAGTGATGCGTCACTATTATCAGATTAGCATACTTCATCCCTCAGGACAAAATGATTTATGTTCTCTGAAAACGGAGACTGACAAGGGCAACCAACAGAACGGGAGCAAAGCGTGGAGAGCTGCCCTGAAGAGGATGTCAGGGGGAACACAACCGCTATAAGTGACCCGAGGTGGCATCGCTTAGCTTGGGGCAGCTGAGGTGTGACGGTGCGTACAAGAAGGCTGCTGTTGTCTGGAGGAGCTGAGGGGAAGGAGGGCGGAGCCACAGAGCGACAGTGGAGCTGTCTGACTGAGCGACGGGGTGTCTGACCACCACAAAGAGTAAGGATCATTATTTTCTTTTTGTTTTTACAGATGTTAATGACAAAGACCTCGGGGCCTGTTTAAACAATCTACAGCTCCTGGTGTTTAGCGCCTCATGTAGAGAATCCCCAACTTCACTTAAACTGGTTAAACGGTGCATAATCTGGATGCAAAGTAAGGCAAAGTAAAGAGACTGTATGAAGTATGATGTGTTGTGGGCGTAACATGAATTCAACCAATCAGAGTGTCATCTCCCATTCCCTTTAAGAGCCAGGTCCACCTGCACCTGGCGCTCTGATATTTACATGGTGGATTCAGCAGTTTCCTGCTGAGAGTAATACATTAGGGGGTCGTACACATGCCGCGTTTTCTGCGCCCTCAAATTCATCATTTTAAATGTAGACGCACAACAGGCGCGTTCAAACACCAAAGCAACACCAGTACAGCGCCAAATGTTCCCTATTTTTCAGGGCACAATGGCTGAGCCCTGACATTAACTTTTGGTACTTCAGGGACTAGTATGTGATGTCATACAGGAAGTGTTTCCCTTGTCTACATGGAGTGAAGTTAGTAGTGACGCCACTGCCCAACACTGAGTAAGGGCAGTGATGTCACTGCAGCAAATATTGTGACATTTAAGCAGCAAAACTAAAAACTGTAGTCATAAACCTGACGGAGGAAACAACTAAAGTTTTACCTTCTGAAATAATCAGTGAAGTTATGCTGCACCTCAGTAGCAGCTGATTTCAAACATGTAAGTAGCAAATAAACAAAGTGATCGCGCAGTAGTAGATGGACATAAAAAACAGGTTACTGAATGAAGCATGAAAACTGAAAACAACATATAATGATTTGATTTACATGTCCAAACAGGAGAGGGAGGAAGTACAAACGTATTTATTCCCACCTCTTCTCCATAAATTAATTAAAGTCAATTATGTGGCTCCCCATCAGTATACAGCTGTACAATAATTAATTCTCCTGGACCTATATTAAATTTTAAATAATATTTGTCTTACAGCAAAATGTAAAATAATTACAAAAATACTTTAAATAAATTCTTATATACACCTTATTCAAAAACATAATCTAATCTTTATAATCATATTCAGTCTTGACAGATGTGTTTTGCTTTGTCAAACTATGTACAGCGTCTCTCTTAACGGGGAGTCTGACAGCAGCTCTGCTATGAATACAGACTGTCCTTCATATTCTCCTCATTATTAATGTATTATTTCACCAACAGCCCCTCCACATGTCCCTGTGCGGCTAACAGGCAGAGTGTACACAGGTTGTGAACCTTCCTATATAGGAGCATCTATCTATCTGAATAGTGTGTCCTTTAATTAGCAGGAACACACTGCACCATCTGACTATAGACCAGGTTTACACACCAACAATACTCCTGACGACATCTCATGTTCAGACGAGAGAGGCCCAAGCTACTCTTACTGATATTCCCCCAGATTGAATCTTCCAGACGTTTTCTGTTGCAGGAATACACAAGGATGTTAAATCAAAAAATGCTCTGCATGATGACAAAAAATGAGGAGGCACACAGTGGGCCCTCAATTATCCCTTCTCAGTAATTATTAAAATAATTAATGCTGCAAATTGTTTTGTGCTGAAAACTGTATTTTCAATTATTTTTTGTGTAACTGATATAATGGATTTAAACAAGATTGTTTAAAGTAAAAATAATGAGCCCTTCATATAATAATTCAGCAGGATAACTGTCCACAGAAACATTCATGAGAGACTGTGAGTGATCTATGAACCAATTCCAATAATTCAAATGTAATTAAAATGGTTTGTACTGATGCACGACAGTGAAAAAACTGGGCAGTAGAAGGTTAGCTTCACAAATGGGATGAACTCTGGTGCTGCGACGCACCTTTAAACATTACAACAAACATGGCCCCTACAGGTCTGATGTTACCTGCTCTAAAACACTACTTGTTTTTTTAAACAGTGACGTGAACAATGACAGATGCAGCGATAAATCCAGTTCTGTTCCTTTACTGGTGTGTTTAAGTATTCTGAGGAAATCACCAGTGACCTTTCTGTGTCATTGTGTTACAGAGACCAGTGCTCCCAGTGCTGACAGCGCCAGATAAGATGAGATGAAACTTTATTGATTGTAGTTAGCATGACAATGCAAACCTCTTTTATACTCAGCTGAGGTTTGTTTGTGTGTGTGTGTGTGTGTGTGTGTGTGTGTGTGTGTGTGTGTGTGTGTGTCAGCAGCTCATGTCCTACCTATGCCTTTGTATTTAGAGGGCGTGTGCACTGAGAATCCGTTGATAGCCCGCAGGTCCTCAGGGGAGAGCTGGTAGGGCGGTCGTAGCTTGATCTCTGTCTGCATGTCAGCCAGGTTGATCTTTGTGGACAGAGAGCGCGGGCTGTTGTAGCGCTGTTTGGTCTTCTGGATGAAGGTGTCTGATGGATGAAAGTCAGCACAACAACACGGTGGTAAAAACACAGCAAGCAAAACAAGGAGATAAACAAATCATTTGTATGTACGAGGAGGAACTTCTCTCAGGGTTAAAGCAAGATTTATGTCTCTGATTTACTGGATTATCTCTGACATGATTCACTTTCTATCAGCACTGATTTATTGTTTTAATCATTTATAAAGTTTAGATGCAAAACTCTGTCTGGTTTCAGTGTTATAAGTTTAATGATCTGCTGTTTCTGCTTTTATATCATTTCAAATTAAATATCTTTGGCTTTAAGATGCTGCAGTGGACACTGTTCCAGATTTTCTGACATTTGACACGCTGGAAAATTATTAAAATAATCACACAAATATTAAATAAAAAACGTCAACAGTAATGCATCGCTACTGAGGACACACTGAGTTTTTACAGGAAGTCATTTTGTGATTAAATGTTGGAAAATACACGATTAAAATTTGTAATAATAATGGGAAAATAAGCGAGAGCAAGATTTTGCAGTCTACAAAAAGGCAAACAGAGATGACACATCGCATTAAAACATGCTTCAACATGAGGACAGTTTTGCAGGAGACGGTCTTTTGTGGCCACGTCTACAGAGAAAAGGTATTTTTAAAAAAGGATATTTTCCTTTATGTTTTGGTCTCTCTTCCAAATGCAAACTGAGATTTAAGTCACTCAATCAGAGATTTTTGAAAAGATTTTTGTATGGCGTGCTGCAGAGAGACGGTCTAAAACAAGCTGTAAATGGCATTCGTATAATCACTCTCTTCTCACTGATAATGCACCATTTTCTTTTCCAGCATGGAGTGATCGAGGCATACATATTCTCCAAGACATTTTTGATGACAAAGGCCTTTGAGCTTTTGATGATTTACATAGAGCTTATTATCTGCCTGGGTCCTCCTCCTTTCTGTCCCTCCGTTTAAGGTCTTCCATGAAGGCATATGGCGTTCCATGGAGTGCACATCTCAATCTTCATATTTTACACAGCACAGTATCTGTAATGTACTCTCTGTTCACTAAATCTTCATATACACCTCTACAAGTACAACAAACATGGATTAAAGATCTGGGTTTACTTACAGACGACAAAACCATACCATGGAAAAAACCATTGGGAACAAAAGCTTTTGATTTACGTAATCATCGCTGGTATCTCTGACTGAGCTCTTTCTAGCAGTGTGTACAAGGGGAGACTGTGGAGGACAGCTAACACCGGAGAGTGGAGCAGTTTTCACGCTTTGGTGTGGAAAAGGACAAGGATAAAACAAAGGGGGAAAATATCCATGTAGACAGGGCCTTATTTTGGATCTGTTCTCTGTATTACCACTGGGTGATGACATCATAGGTTAATTATGTGACAGTCAGCTGTAATGTGCAGTAAAACGCCATGGTGCTCACCAAATTCAATAAAGGAGTACGGCCGCACGGCGCTGCTGATTCGTTTGGGGTCATAGGTGATGATAAACTCCTTCTGCAGCTCATCCAGGAAGCAGAAAGCCAGGACATTGGGGTAGTTTGCAGTGCACACCATCAGGTATCCAACACCCAGAGCGCTCGTAAAGCTGAAACACACACACACACACAAACATTATTGCTTTTCATGCACTGCACTCCTTCCTCCTGACAGAAACCCTGGGAAACTGTAATTAGGACACCAAGCTAAATACAGTGCAGATTATTATGAAAAAAAAGCCACAGTGGCATTTGTGATTCTGCTGCTTGCTGCCCTGAACACAGTACAAATACTATTTCAGCACATTTGTGGCTAAAAGATTCACACGTTCACAGCCAATTAAACACAATCCCACACTCACATTCACATGCACCTCAGCACACACTCTATCTTTTGGCCCTGCAGTGTTAATTGATACACTGAGCACAAATTAAATTCCCCAGACACAAAGACTTGTACATTATCTGAAGAGCTCAGAGCTCTGCTGAGGTGAACGTCGGTTATCACAACATCTAAATTGATGTGGAACATAAATGTCAACAAACAGAGCAGACGATCAGACGTGACGAGAACGAAAACACAGAAATATAGAATATATCTGAAAGAATGAGGGTGAATCTGATACCAGCATGTCACTGTGGAGCTGCAGCTCCTCAGTAATCAAGCAAATGACTAACACACTAATATCAGAGGGACGCAGGCGTGCACGTTAATCTCAAAACACTGAATGATGGTTAATATCGTGGCCTCTACTTTCACAGTGCCTACAGTGAGTAAGCAAAGTTCATCTATACAGCGCCTTTCAACAGCAGGCATCTCAAAGTGTTTCACAATAAAAGACAGAAGAAACCGAAGATTCAAAGGGTCCACGGGGAATGAATTTCAAAATTTAGGAGCCACAACTTCAAAAGGAACAGTCTCCTCTAGTTTTTAGCCCAGAGGGGGGAAGAAGCACCGAGCGCTGATCAGAAGACCTCAGACACTTACGAGTGATGCAGGGCAGTAGTAGCTGAGTGATGCAGGCAGGTGTCTCGCCATGCAGCTCCACAAATGATTACAAGAAGCCTGAACCAGGGTCTGAATTTGATGAGCTGCTGATGTAAAGAAAACAACATCTGCAGCTTGCTGCACCAGATACACTAATTTCACTGCTGCAAGACGATCTTTTCATTAAACTAGGCTGTGTATGCAGGAGGAAGACGCAAATACTTTAGAAATGGGTGCTTTATGACCAGAGAAAACCGAGGACAAGGGCTGTGGCATTTGAGGTGAGAAATAGGAAGGGCTGCCCCCTGATAGTTGACCAAATGTTAGTCCGTCAGAAAGGTCATTAGTCGGCAAGATTTCATTGGTTGCTTAGTCGCAGAACATTAAAAAAAACAGGAAGTGGAGTCAGGTTAATCTCCAGGGCTGGTACCTGGTGTTATTCCACAGGCTAGTTAACAACATGTGGGGCAGGAAATCCAAAGTGTGGGATCATTTTGAGAAGGTGAAGGACCAACCCAAGGTGATATGTAAACT
>JAPZEB010000005.1:5173606-5188379 GCA_029783705.1 Chaetodon striatus
TCCACCCCCCTCCCCCCCCTCCTCCCCCTCCTCCTCCTCACCCCCCCACCTCCTCCCCGGTCCCCCCCCCCCCCCCTCAGCCCGGTGGTATCGTCCGACGCTCTCGGAGAGGCAGAGCGCAGTTGTGGGCTGCAGGTCGCTCGGAGAGAGACGCACACAGCGGCTGAGGACACAGCGCTAGAACCCGTCTCTATTCTGTCTCTGCTGCTCACTGTGCGAGTCTGATTGTCTCCTCATCTCTGCCTGGCTTTGGCTCCAACTCTGGGAATACAAACATCAGCGAAGGTAAAAAGAAAATCACTTTTTCTGTATCTTATTTTGGCTGAAAACCTGACATGACTGGCACAAAAGCACTTTTTAGGTGTGTTGTGCACCAGTTTCCAGCTGCTATCCCGCTGCACATTACACCTTACAGGCAAAATGGATGCAGCTCGACTTGCTGGATTTTTACTGGAGACATTATTAACACAATAGCCTGCCTCGGCTTCACTAACCTGCTCAGATAAATTCAAAAATCCTGCTCTATCAATAATGGATCGGCTGCTCGGACGCGTTACAGCCACGCTGTGGGCTCCGTTTTTCTCTGGACCCTGTCTGTTTTTCTCCAGAGCAGGGGTTTGAACAATGAGGCGATTTTTTTCTTATTATCCAAAAGACTTTTCTGCGCTTCTGCTGACTTTGAGTGTTGCAGGGTGCGGTGATTTGTCCGTTGATAGCATGTGTTATTCAGAGCAGTTAGCAGCTCCTTTATGCCTCGCCAGTTTTACTTTCCACTCACGTTTCATCCCAGGATCAGAGGAGCATTTGTGGGGCTGCAGGAGCTGCCTGTGCCTGCCACATTAGCACCGTCTCAAACTTACTTTGTGCTGCACGCTGCCCTGCTGGCCTCATCCACACGACATGTGCAAACTTTAAAATAATCTGCAGGGAAACTTCCCTCAGATCATCTCCAGGGAGAGTCGGTTTCCTCGGTGTCGTGCGTCTCAGTTGCATTTTCACTCCAATAGTCCAGATTCAGACGTGCTCACCTGATTTAGGATCACGCATGTGTGCTTTAAAATTCACCACACTGTTGTTGTGTGCACCTCCTCTGCGTGTGTGTCGTCGGCCGTCTTCACACTGCCCATAATGACCTCATTGCTTATCAATTCCAATTAGCAAATTGGCTTTTACGCGCGGAGTGTGCTCCAGCCTTTGCGCACATTCACAGTGTTTTACATGCCTTTATTCTCCACAAATCCCAGCAAACGTTCGTGGGACTAATTCTGCATGAAAACACCCCAAATCAGCTCAGAAAGTCTCATTATTCATCCGCCTGTCACATGGATGAACTGCCTCTCCATTCCTCCCCGATACATGCACACACTCCACATCTGCTGTGTGTGAATAGTACAGAGGGATGAGTGTCCAGCAGAGAGCTGCGGAGCGGGGATGTCGAACAAAGACACGCAGCCCTATAAAATGGGACATTTCCCTCTTGCATGTATTTAAGTTGATTATTCTGGGATGCATTGTTGGAGCGGGAGCTGAGCTGCTGCTGCAGGGCGACAGAGGGCAGTGTTGAGCAGCGCTGTGCAGCTGTGCTAACACCTTGCCAGGTGAAGTTTGCTGCATCATGTGCTGGACTGTCTCCACAAGTGAGCACGCAGAGACTTCTTCAGCAGGAGGTGCGTGTGTCCTCTGAGCCGGGACGAACGGAAACACACAGTGACTGATTGGCTGTGAGATTTATTTTCTTGCTTCAGGTGATTAAATGTCAAGCACCTCTGAACAAGCTTTTGTCTGCAGGCGGTTGAACAGGAACGGCTCTCAGAGACATTTAGTCCCATTGCTGGACTCAAAATATCACATTCACTCCACTAAATGAATCAAAACAACTTATCCCCCCCCATCACCACCTCTCAGGCCTCTAGAGGCTTTTTTAGAGCTGTGCTGTTTTTCATCTGTAACATTTTATTGGGCTTCAGCAGATCAGTGTCTTCAACGGCATCAATGAAAGACACTGGATTATTCATTAACACTCAAATGGCTCTCAGAGCAGCCGAGCATGGCTGCTCTGAGTTTTGGGGAACGTGTCAGTAACATAATAAGTTTGTTTTGCAGGTTTTTAGAAAACACTTTGCCTCTCTTTAAAACAGGACACGCTCAGAATAAAAATATATTTCCGCCCAGAAATCATCTATAATTAGTGATCCAATTAAACAAATATTCATAATATTGCTCTGCTACAGCGCTCTTCCTCCAGTGGGCTAATAACTGCACACCAGACTCCTGTTTTATTCAGTTTCATTTCTAAACATCCTCATCCTCCCTGTCTGGAATCCAAAGCAGCGCCTGGCACAACTCTTTTATTTCCCTCCTTCATCAACACGTGTGAAAGTCTTATATCTCATCCATCTTTTGATTGATATTCATATATTCTTACGTGCTTTATGAGGCCCACATGCTTGTCTTATGGATTATTAACGCCTTTGTGATGTGAAGGGCTGTTTTAGTATCCTGGGTCAGTCCTTTCAAATGGAAAACAGGTTTTCATCTTTGATGAACTTATGAGGGCTCTTGACAGGTCCTGCAGGGGGGGGGGGGGGTCGGACCAGCAGAGCAAAAGAGATCTGAAACAAAACTGGACTGACGCCCCTCCAACTCCTCTCCACCCACCTTCATGTTCACTTTCCCTTCCTCCTCCTCCTCCTCCTCCTCCTCCTCTGGCCCCCGTCTCTCCTCCACGTCCTTGTACTTACAGTATGTGAAAGTGATTTTGATTAGAGGTCTGTATCTTGGTGGCATCTGATGTCGAGATAAATAATTCATTTTCATTAACTAATATGGTAGATGTGGAGTAGATGAGGCGGCGGCTTCTTCATCAAAATTTTAATGATGCATATTTAAAGTGTGCCATGTGGAATACTGCCTTTCTGTTGTCGGCATCATTTGAGAGGGGACAAACGGATATGAAAGTTTAATGTCTGGAGAACCTGATGCCTCCTCTCCTCCATCTGATATTACCTCTCCAAAAAAGAAAGAAAGCGATGCCATGTTCATTATGCTGTGACCTCCACCACTGTCGGGGTGCTGACGTGTGTGTGTGTGTGTGTGTGTCTGAAGAGATAACGGCAGGCTCGGGCAACATGTCACCGGGGTGTACGGTACATAACTGTGTTTGTGATATAAGTCACTGTGGGATGTAGGTCATTGTTTGGCCCATAATGTTTCCAATACACAGTCAGGCTAATTTGACAAGTCTTGCTGGGTTTAAATGACACGTAGATTCATGAATGGATCAGAGGACCTGATGACACTTGTTGCTGCGGACACTGACACGTCTTTGTGCTGAGCAGAGATTATACGTTGAATAAAATCATGTGGCTGATAAACTGCTTTCAAAAAAGTCAAGATAAAGTTACATGCAGCAGTACTCATTTTTCTTATGTCCTAGTCCTGTAACGTTATCCCCACCACTGGCAGTCGCCATCTTTCTCAGCTCAGCTTCCTGTTTGATCATTAGAGACTGACCTCTGGTGCCACGCGCTGTTCACTGCAGTACGTCACCTCAGTACAGCATCAGCGTGTCGTTCATAGAAAGATGAGTCTGTACTTTTGACGGCATTGAAAATCATACGTTGAGATTTCTAAATAAAAGCCTCGATATCGTCCAGATCCAGATAACAAACATAAATGAGTCTGTCATGGGCGTAAATATGAACAGCGCAGGCAGAGGGGTTGCACTGGGACCTGTTAGATTCGTGGTCGGGGTGCTGCAGAGTGAAGAGGTCCTTCAACAACGTGATGGACAGAAAATGGGACCTCAGGGCTAATTTATTCTCCCTTCATGTATGAAAATAGACTCGTCTGTTTCAAACGTTGTAAACGTTGCTGCCCTCGTACTTTCACATGTCCTTTATGATGTCATAGATACCGCCAAACGATGGCACTCGAGGACAGAGTCAAAAGTTTCACACAACAACGACTGATACTGTACCTTTAAACAGAGGCAGCGTCTGTGAGGTCATTATTGACATCCTGACATGTGCATGCTGGTCAGGGATGAGTGAGTACACCATCATCTGTATCTGCTCAACCTACTAAATTATCTGTATCAGTATCTGTAGTCAGAACAGGTGAAGTTCAATTCTGAAGTAGGTGGGATTTAAAGTAAAAATGGGCGGGGCCTAACCAGGAGTTGTTATTTTAAGACTGAAATTGATTTTGGTTGATCAGAAGTTTCTGTATTTATTATTCATTAGAAAGTTATTCACAGAATAAGATCCAGATTTGGCTTCAGATCACTTTTGATCACAACAGAGACTGAAAACAGCCTAATGAGGATTTTTCTTCAAATCAAGTACAAATATTGACCCATTTTACACAGATTATACTCGTAAAACGTACATCATCCATTATCCTGGTATTTGGCTCAACCCTAGTGCTCACTCTACATAAACTGTAAAAACTACTGTTATGAAACGACAGAAACAGTTCAAATAAATGAACACTTTCTTATTGTCTTTGGTTTTGGTTGATATATACGGACAGCAGTGATGATCTCTAGGTAATCTGTACAGCATGTTGATGTCGTCCAGCGTCAGGTTTGTATTTAGTCGTGTTACAGGACGATGTATGAAAGCTAGTTAAGATACTAAACCAGTACCTTGGCGTGTACTGGGGCCCGTCATCACTACCTGACAGCGCTGCAGTCTGGTCTGAGATAAAACACTTCATACAGTTCCTCTTCACACATCTTCAGGTCCACAAAACTAGAAAATAAGATTTCAGAGAAACTAATCTGTCTTCCCAGACATGACAGACTGTTTTGTCATTTCAAGGTGCAGCTTTTCACAGACCAGAACCAAGGAGGAAAGTGACAACTCCTACAGCTCGTCACTTCTGCTGTTAGTCTGTCATTCAGCTGTTGGGCTTTTCATGCACGTCAAACAAGCACTCCAGGACATCTGTCGCCGCTCACAGGAACCAGACCTCGGTTTATTTATGCACTGTAACACCCCATGCTCTTTTCTTGGATCCTACTTGAGAGCGGCCACGACAAAGATGCATTTCCATGCTTTAAAAACCCAGGAAGGATGCTCTAAGAACAGCTGCGAGGAGGCAGTGAGTGGCTAGCTCAGACGTGCTCTGCTTGATCTCGATTCTGCTCCCTTCTTTTTTTTTACACTCCCTGAGCCTGGTGTGTGTGAGAGTGAAGCAGAGAGATTTTAGACTTTTAAAGTGGCCTTCTTGAGCAGGATTCACATGGTAATTAGGTCAGGGCACACTGAGGAAAAACAAAGCTGTCCGCATGCAGAGAGAGCAGAAAACATACCAGGGTTTTTTTGTGGAGAGACACACTGAGAGATGCTTCCTGAAAGTGGCTGTATGTATTCAGGAGGCTGCAGCCACATTGGAGTGTCTGTTGCTCTCTGTTATGTTAATATAATGGCAGATTGCAAAATGCAGTTTGTGGCGCAGTGACTTGTGGTGGCAGCCCCTGTCCTCAATATTCACTGTGGTCTTTATACCCAGAACACAAAGCTCCGCCGCCCTCTCACCTGATTGTGATTATGCCGTCCCACAGTGCTGACACAAATGTTGCCGTTTTACATTCACACAGTCGCTGAAGCCTGATTGAGGTCCTGCGCTTCAGTTCACCTCATTTTATTTGAAATGAAATCATTCCTCAGCTATTCTGCAGAAACATGCAAATTCAGTCTGAGGCTTGCTTGTTTTTTTTCTTGAGCGTTCTTTGGCCAATTTTGCTGTCAGCAACCAACTGTAGCCTGACAGATACACTTTGCTTCAGTCCAACAGCACCCTGACGAGAATCTTTAGTTGAGTCTTTTGTTCATGACGGAGTAGGTTTGATGGAGAATGTGCGCTTGTGATAAGCAGACAGTTTGAGCCGGCGGTCTGCGTGGTGCAGTCTGAGCCGGTGGGTGGAAATGAATAATTCCACGTTGTCTGTCTGGGTCCCCTCGGCCTCCCAGGATCTCATTGTTTCCGAATGCAGAGTGCACTTGGCGTGGCCTTCGCTCGCAGCGTCTGTCTGTTCGTAACCCGGCCTCGCTCTGCCTCAACACACAACCTTGTCGTCTGTGAAATCAGATACGGCTGCAGCGTCTCTGCACTCTGTCTGCGACCTTGCTAATTAATGCTTGATGCGACCCAACAGTCTCAATTTGTCCCTGGAATGCTATCATCATTGTTTGCCCTCCCTTTTTCCCGTGTTGTTATCATCACTGCACCTTTACAAACAGCCAGACTAGAGATGAAAAGGCCAAACTGTCTGTCGAGCAGAAAAATAAGCTGCAGAGAAAAATGTTGCACATAACAGTTTTAATTTAGTTTTAAAATGTGATAAATCAGTTATTGAGGGTCAGTGTGTCAGATTTAGGGGGACTTAGTGGCATCTATCAGTGAAGACTGCAGATTGTAACCAGCTGAAACTTCTCCCAGTTAGAATTCCTCCAGTGGTTGTTGTTCAGGAGGTTTTTACCAGGAGCTGAATGATCCACAGAGCTCTCCTCCTCTCAGGAACAAACAGATCAGCTGATTCAAACCAATAAAAACACTGAACAAAACAGTCTCACATGAAAAATCAGTGTTTCTCTGATGCTCTTTGGCACGCTGCAGATTGGCAGCTAGCCCAGCTCCTGCTAACGTGTGCTCACCTTGTTAGAGCCATTTCTAGCAAGTCCTACTTTCCTATTCTGTTTTGAGTCACTCTAATGCACCACCTGACCTGACAGCTCAGGAGCCTGTAATTAAAGGCAGGTGTGCTGAAGTGAGTGTGCAGCGTGGAGGATATCACGGGGTCACAGTGTTTACCTGCTGTGTATTAGAGTCATCTCAGTTTATTGTTTGATGAGGTCATTTAATGCCCCGTTGAGTTAAACTATGTTTTTTTAAAGGCCTGCTTGTTTGTTTGTTTGTTTGAGGATTTTTATATTCAGCTTTAACATGACCGTTGAGACAATCAGTTCATAGCGTCATCCTGCAAATCAGTCAACTCTAAAACCAACCGAAGCAGCTGGATCGTCAAACAGTGAGTAAAACTAAACCAGAGACAGTGAGGTCATCGTATCTCCCGTTATCACGTCTGTGGGCAGCTATTGTTCAACTTATTTGGAAGCTACTATGAGCCGAAGGATCCACTGAGGTCCGCTCCTCTCCACAACAAACAGACCAGCTGATTTAAACCAGTAACAGTCTCCTCACAGAGGGGCAGCTAACTGTGATGGCCGACATGAAAATGTGATTGTCTAGAGTCAGTGTTTGGTTTGTCCCCTCTGGGCTACTGTAGAAACATGGCGGTGCAACATGGTGCTCTCTGTGGACGAGGACCTGCTGCCTGTGGAGATATAAATCTTGGATCTGTACTTATCTTACTCCTGTTGTTCCTCTGTGAGGCACTGGTTTTGTTTTTGCTCCATGAAAACACTTCTTATCTTGTATATTTGTATATTTGTATATTTGGTCAGATATTTAATACTCTGTTGTTTCTTAAACTGGGCTGGGTGAGTGACCCTGACCCTGAACCCACTGGTTGTTCTAGTCGTTACTGCATTCTCTGGCACAAGAGTTTCCTCCGAGATAAATAAAGTTTTATTGAACTGAAGTGAATAAACGTCTCATTCTAAGATAAGGAGAACATGATGCTTGGTATTTTCAGGTGATTATACACCAAAGAAAATCTACTTTTTGTCTTATATTTAATGTCTGACAGTAAATCTGACACACAGGAGCTTTAATGTGAGGAGCTGTTGCTTTTCTCTGTTTATGTGATTATAAATTGAATATCTTTGACTCTCAGACAGAACAACAACAACAACAACAACAACAACAACAACAACAATCTGAAGCTGTGAGAATTTGTGACAGACAGTTTTCAGAGATTTTTTTAAATGTAACAATTAATTAATGAAAAAAATAAGAGATTACTGAATAATGAAAACACTAAGTTGTTGCAGCCTTGGTCTGATTCACAGACTCGCTGCGTTTCTCCTCAGTTGTTCATTTAAAGGACAGTTTTAGAGCTGTTTTCCTCACAGCCTCAGACTGCTCAGTGTTTTCCCTCTTCTCACACATTCTCATTGTTGTCCCTCCTGGTATTAAAAGAGGTGTGTGTGTGTGTGTGTGTGTGTGTGTGTGTGTGTTGTGTGCAAGCATGCGCTCATACGTGCATGTGCGCATGCGTGCATGTCTGAGCAATTTGATTTTTCTCTTTGTATGCGTGCGAAGCGGACGTGAAGGCATGTGCCTTTTCTCTCCCGTCCCTCCTCTGTTGAGCCCCGGCGAGGTCTGAGCAGGGCGAGAATAAAAGGGGCGCGAGAGGAGGAGAAAGTGCTCCCACAGTTGATTTGGCCATTGTGGGGGGAGGAACACTATTCCCATTGATGCTCTGGACGCATGGCTGAGACCCCTAGAAGCTTTAGGAAGGGAGCTTATTCAAGGCTTGATGTGACCCGGAGGACTGGGTTGGAAGATGGGTGTTGAGCCCATTGTGGGGACGGTGGGAACATTGTCCCCGCTCGGCTGCTTTAATACCACTCTGAACCACTGGCTCTGGGAGCTGCTGGATGGGCTCTCAGGTTGTCTGTTTTTGCTTTACGAGACACTGGAGAGGTCTCTCATGTTAGAGGTCTCGTGAATTTTCAAAGTCTTCAAAGAGATCTGAGAAACATTTTCCTGGAGGCTCCCATCACACGATCTGTCAGGAGCTTTAATTCAGCGTCACAATTAAGTCGAGTTCAGCCGGGTTTAGTTTCAGCATCATATCAGTGTCCTGTTAGAGGAGCCCACGTCCCCTCCAATTCTCTACCACTCTGAACTTACTTTATGTTCTACTTTCCTGTCTTGAAGATGTATGGAACTTGACCACATTAAAAAAAACATTAGATCAGTGTAATATAATTCACTGAGTCATCTACTCACATTATCCCAAACTCTTGCAACAATATTCACACCCAGAGAAACAGGATATTTTAATCAAAGACATGGTCTGAGTCATTTGCTCGCATGTGTCAGAGCTGTCTGCCAGAGGCTGTCTTTACTGAAGTTTTTTATCCAGTTTTAGGCCTTTCTTTTTTTTAACAATACCCTTTTTAGATCTTGGTTGTTTTTAACGATATGTTTTATTTATTTGTTTGTTTGTTTTGGGGTGATTTTTGCCTTCAATGATCGGACAGCTGCAGATTGAGACAGGGAGGATGACATGCAGCAAAGGGCTGCGGGTCTGAATGGAACGTCTTTGCTGTGAAGGACTCAGCCTCCGCAGGGCGCACGCTCTACCTTTAAACATATGTGTTAACTGGACGAAGCATTAAGTTATTCAGATGTCTGAATCTGAAGTTATCAGAGATACAAGCAAAGCAAACGTTAGCAGCAGCTCAGCTCCAGCTCTCCTCTGCTGAACCCAGAGAAACACTGATTTTTAATGTGAAAGTGTTTTATTTAGTTGTTTTTACTGGTTTTAATCAGCTGGTTGGTCTGTTTTGAGGAAGAGGAGACCTCTCCTGGTAAAAACCTCCTAAATGATGAATCCTAACCAGGAGAAACAAACTGCAGCGTCGCATTGTTCTGTCTTTTGTTATTGTTCCATTACGAGAGCCCTAGAAGCAGAAAATGACATACTGTATGTTTAAATGTTGTTTTGCCTAATTCGTCACCCAATGATTTAGAAATTCAGGCAAAAAAAAAACCCTCCATACACTGATCATTTTGTTATGATAAATGAATTACAGTAAGGAAAGTAAAAGCAGTGCACATATTCTCAAACCTGTCACCAATAAAACATTTGATACTACAAAACACAAACAGAGTTGAGGGTGACAGGGCTCCTTTCCCGACACATGTGGCACTTTGAAACATTTGTCTTAAATGTGTCGTTCATATCTTTTTATTTTAAACATTGTAAAGATGTAAAGTTGGCATTAAAGTGATAATATTCCATAAAACCCAGCGTGTAAAGTGCAGCAGTGTTGTTGAGTGCCTTCATCAGACCCTTACCGTCGCTCTGAATCCTCAGCATTCCTCTCAAGGATCTCTGGGTCTCAGGTATTTTACTTTGAAAAGCCCCATTGTGCAGTGCTTTAAGAAACCCTCCTAATGGAATAAGGCTCATTTTACCCTGCCGAACCCTCTAAAATGGTTATATCTCTTCCAAATGGAGTCACAGGGTGAGAGCTAAACTCCTTTCTTGAGTCTGTGCTCTGTGAAGTAATAGGTTTGCAGTAAGCCCTCCAAACAAGGCCTGGATTAGGACGCATTGGCAACTCCTGCCGTATTTATCGAGCTATGTATTTACACGCTGACGGCAGAAAAAGTGACTTTATAATATGTTTTACCAGGTTTCCTGTTGTGTGTGTGGGATTATGTGGCGCTGAAAGAGGCTGTCATGATTCAGTTTGTCATCTCAATAAGAGCAGCGGGGTCGGAGGCTATTAGCTAAAGCAGATCAGAGTTCCTGATGTGTTTACCTAAAGTTTTATTAGCATTGGTTTGTTTCCAGTCGCAGACTCTGATTAACGGCCTCTGATAGGTCGTATAACTGGCTCATTAGAGAGCACAGCACATGCGTCTCTGCTGGTCAGCAGTCTGCTGTTTGTTAGTTTGCAGATCCATGTGTTTGTGTGCATACCAGCGTCTGCTTCGCCTCTTTTTTTTTTTTTTACATTTGCAGTAATGGCTGAGAAATCAGCAGTTAGCGATAGCAGGCAGCTGGTCTCCGCTCTCACCGTTACCCACAACCCTCCATCCCCGTAGGGCACGTGTAATTGGACAACCACATGTCAGGCTGTGATTTGCACCATGAGCCTAATGATTCTGCAGCACTAAATGTGATGAGAGCAGTTGTCCCTTCGTCACACGGCGACTGGAGATGTGACGCTGTGGCTGGAGTCACATTCACAGAGTGGAGGGGGAGTGAACGGAGAACGCTCCCCGACTCTCTCCTATTAACGTCTTTTCTCCATGTTCTCCTGCACCCATGGATTAATGAACGGGCTTAACAGGCACAGGCCCAGGGGCCCAAAGGATCAGGGGCCCCCCTGAGACTACAAGACGCAAAGGAGCTGCAAAGAGACACAAAATAACTACAAAAAAACATGAACAACCACACACACACAAAACGACCAAAACAACCTCAAGGAGACAAAACACAACACTGACAGATGCACGATGCACAAAAGACAGTATAACCACATAAAGATGCACAGTGATTACAAAGAGACGACAAATGCCTTCAACTACCTGCAAAATGATAAATAAAACAAAATAAAATAACCACAAAAAGATGAGAGATGTTGTCTCAGCTCCTGCTTTGTCCAAGTGGATGCACATACATTTCCTCTGGACTGAAAAAACATTTTGCATTAAATCTTTAGTTTGTGACTTTTACAAAAATAACTTTATGTGGTATTTGCTGAAACACAGCAGGACATGAGACACATTATGTGACATGTATGTGACACAAATCTGGTCCCTCTGTCTGCTCTGTTGCCTCGTAGCTCGTCCGAGAGCGTCACCACACGCACGGGCGGATTATGACACAGTGAGGCCCCTGGGCACAGACATGCAAAAGGCCCCAGCACCTCTCCCACACAGGAGACAGACTCACAGACTCTGTGGTGCTTTTGTCCATTTATTGTTGTTGTTTTGTGTCTTATTGTGGTCATTTGTGTGTGTGTGTGTCTTGTGTGGTCACACTGAGTCTCCTCCTCGTCGGTATGTGTTAATTTGAGTAACAATTTACCGGTGAAGGCCGGGGGAGGCCCCCTGACACTCTTGGGCCCCTGGGTCTGTTCAGTGAACCATCCATGACCAAGCTTGAATGAAAACAACCAATCAGAGCTGAGGAGTCTCTGATCAGGCCAGCTGTTATGAAATATGAGCAGGGGACAACATTGTCTTAAATGCAAAATGTATTGCTTCCTGCAATAATAATCCAATTAATCATATTTCAGCTTTTTGTTTTGTTTTGCTGTTTTGCTGAAAGAAATGAAAACGCCCTCCAGTGAATGATTAGAGAAAAGTCAAATCAAACACTGAGCAAAGAAATGACTGCATCATAAAATCAAATCCTGATCTGACCTCTCTGTCAGATGGACCGCACCATTTCACTGCAGCTGCTGGGAGCATCAGACAACATGGTAACATGTGCTTTATTCTTAAAAAGACATTTATTTCTCATGTAAACACAGACAGCTTGGATCGTCAGTGACATGAGTCAGTAGGTAAATTGTATGTGATCCAGTTTAAAGGTCAAACCGTAGACCTTCTTATGGTCATCTGCAGCCGTCAGTCAAGTCAGTCTCTTAAACTGTGGTTTCACTGATCAAATGTGAACCAAGAGTCTGTGACTGTGATGTCTGTGTCTCACCTCAAAGGTCCTGTAGTTGTAAAATAAGGACGTTTGTGACCTTGGCTGCCATGTTGGTAACAGTCGAGCCGAAAACAAAGCACCGCCCACTGGCTGGAGCAAACTTCCTATTTTTACAGCTGAACGGCTGTGGCTCAGGACGTACGGCGGCTCCTCCACTGATCAGATGATCGTTGGTATGATTCCTGGAATCTCCAGTCTGTTTGTTAAAGTATCCTTGAATAAGATACTGAACCTGACGTAGCGCCCGGTGGTGTGAGTGTGTGTAAGCATGTGGTCGCCTCACCCACCAGTGTGTGCATGTTCTTTTCTTCTTCATGTTGATTTAGTTTGATTGGTGCGATGAATGATTGTATGATGCTGGTAGATCTTCAGGTTGTGTCATTGGCTCCTCTCAGTTTTAATCATTTTGAATAGAAACCGATTCACAGTGATGATAACTGAATATTGTTTGTCTTGTTCTGCAGTAAAAACTTTTGTCTTTTTCTCGTCGTATTTGTAAAACAAATAGTTTCCTGTTTCTCGTGTTTCTGCTGTTTCCCACTGCTGTGGTAAATTTCTCTGCAAATTTCCAGCCAATCTATTTTTCCCATCTCATCTCGCTGTTGACACGATGTGATGTCACCCCGCAGTAAACAGGAGAGCAGAGGATGCATCACAAATAGCCTTTGAACTGCCGAGGAACACACAGTGGACGAGTCCAGTGACGTGTAGCATCTGGAAATCAAACGCACTGCAGCAGAGTGTCACAGTTCCTGATGGTTTCTTTATTGTTTTCTCATCTACCATTTTTTTCTTATTTCCTTGTGTATGACAGCATTTATCTCTCCCCGTTAGACTCTAAATGTTTGGTGCTGTGTGTGTGTGTTATTACCGGCCCTGACACTGGAACCTGGAAAACCTTGTGTCACCTGATGGTTACTGCTTTTATTACATTCTGTAGCCTCACAGCGAAACATGACGTTGCTCTGACCTGATAGGATCTTCCATCTGTTATTCACACTGTTCCTCATTTATCTCCAGTGGTGGAATGTAACTAAGTACTTGTACTCACATATTAACTACAGTTTGAGGTACTTATACGCACATGTCATGCTGTGTTACCCCTCTAACCATGACATGTGTCGGATCATTTAAGTAACAGATTCAGATAACGAACACAGAATGTAAATCAACTGATCAATTCTGACGTGTTAAGTCATCAAAATTAGCTCCGCCTTCACCAGCTGCAACATGAAAGTGATGAACACATTAATGTATCATTAATTATAATTCGTTAATGTATTCAAATCTGAATTTGTCCACTCTGCATGTGACCCAGCTGACGTCTCTGCAAACCAGGGATACATTACATCAGTACATTTTATGGAACAGATACGTCACAGCGTTCCACTTTAACAGCACTGTGGTTCACGTGCGGTTTGATTTAGGCACAAAAATCACTTGGTTATGGTTCGGAAAAGATCCTGTGTTGGAGTCATATGTTCGATTTGTGTTAAATGTATTATCCCACCATGCTGCTAGGTGGCTTATGTTACTGCCTGAGGCAGGCCGTGATATTTACTCCATGTCAGCGAGTACAAGTGTTGCTGATTGAGGGAAGCAAACAGTTTTTGACTGCTCAGTTCAAGAATTTTTGTGGATTGTGTTTGAACTTTGTGTTGAAACTCATTGGAAGTTATACAGACATCACGGACAGGATGGTATGAAGCAGATTGGGGATAGTTTCCGACTACACGTCCAAACAGTTCAGTCAATGAGCAGCCAGTAGCAGCTGAAGTATACGGCTAGTCACTACATCATGTTTTGGCTTAAAATACCTGGTTTATTGGCACAGTCCCTGCTGGAAAGGCAGCAGTGATTTGGTGAAAAAAACAACTGCTTTTTGTGGAGCTATTCTGTCAGGAAACGCAGTTTGCTAAATAATGTCCACGCTTGGTGGCTGACATGCTGCTGCAAACACAGCGACGACTCTCACCTGGGCGTCACCTCCTGATGACAGTCAGCTCACACACTTCATCACCGTGGACACGTTGATATGAAATGTAGAAACCTAACATATCTGTGGTTTGCAGAAACGTTCCTCTGGCTGCTGCATGATGAGTGCTTTTACTATTTGTGCTTCAAGAATATGCTAATTGTGCTAATTGTACTTTTACTTGAGAATGATTTTGAATGCAGGACTTGTGTATCTGTACACTATAGTATTGCTACTTAAAAAAAAAAATCTGAACATTTCTTCCACCTCTGTTCGTCTCAATCCAACATAATCACCAGCAACGATTTCTCCCACAATCTGCTTTCAAAGCGGCTGGTCAATTTTCTGTGGAAAATCAGCGTTTAACATGCGCGCGCGTGTGTGTGTGTGTGTGTGTGTGTGTGTGTGTGTGTGTGTGTGTGTTC
>JAPZEB010000005.1:5216066-5227178 GCA_029783705.1 Chaetodon striatus
CCCCCCCCCCCCACACACCCCAGTGATGCTTAGCTGGTGAGTACACTTTCATCTTCTTTCATTACAAACTCTCCTCCACACTTTCATACATTTCTCTGATTAGTTTTTGCTTTTACCTGAATTTCTGCTTTGTGTTTGTGACGGAGTTCAGTTTGTTTTTCTCATGTGCTGGCAAACACCAAACTTCTCCGTGGTCTGGTGGATATCTCCACCATGAGGGGCTGCTTTTATTCTTCTTCTCTCATTCTCACTTTCTCTAAACGTCTCTCTCCTCTCACTCAAACCGTCTGTGGCCTCTGTAAAAGTTTTCTGGTGAAAGCCCTTTTCTGTTCTGACTCAGTGAAGTGATTTGAAAAGCAGCGGTGAGAGTATGGCGGTGGTGGTGGGCGGGGGGGTAGGAGAGCAGGAGCAGGAGAGATGGAGGAGCGGTCTGCCTAATGGAGGAGTTTTACCTCTCTGTCTGTCTCAGTGAATCACTCTGGGTGCAGACAGCTCTGAGCCTAATTGACACTGTGCAGTAAAATCATTGTAGAGATGAGCTGTGACACGAGTACGCAGTCACCTGCTGACATCACCTGCAGCAGAGCAGTGTCATTAAAACAACAGTAAGACAACACTGTCATTATCACACCCCTCAGCACCTGAGGCTCATTGTTTTTCCATCGTATCTTAAGAGTCATTTTAGGGATTTTTATTGGATGGCACATGGGGAGGAAACGTGGGTGAGAGCGAGGGAGTTGACAATACGCAACAACAGTCCCCAAACAGATGCAGTTACACGCTCAGCATCTTAAACCTCCGGGCTGATTTACTTAAACATCAACAATCACCAGAATGTGATAAATGTTGGCTCTGTAAGTTTCTGCAAACCACATTCATTACGTTTGTAAATTATGTTGAAACTTGACATTTCAACAGCGCTGTTTTTCTAACGTGGTTATGTTCAGGCACAAAAACCACTTGGTGAGTCGGACTAAAATACAAACGTTTCGTGGCACATTTCTGCCTGGAAACACAGCGATGTCTCTGTAAGAAAGAACTGCCTTTCATGGCACCATCTTGGCAGGAAACAGACGAATGTATCAGAGAAATAACAGCCGCTTATCGTGCCAATATTACCGGTCAAAACACAGCAAAGGGTTGCTAAAATGCAGCCATGTTTGGGGGCTAGAAAGCTGCTGGAAACAGAGATGACTCGCCAACACCAACTGGTCTTCATGGTTGGTCCACACCTCGGTAGGCGTCACACCGAGGCACCATGCCGTCCTCCGTCAGCTCCACTTCCTGATGACATAGTCAGCTCATATACTACATCGCTTTAGAAACGTTGATGTGATGCATATGAAACCTACGTATGTACTGTATCAGTGGTTTGCAGAAACCTACAGTGCCAACATTTTTCTTTTCATGACTGCAGTATGAAGAAAATGTTTCGTCAGTGACCTTTTCTCCATGACATCAACGAGACAATGACGAGCTAAAAATAGATCTTTACAATAAAAATTAAGACGAAATCTACTTTTCGTTTTCACTGACGAGACGTAATGAAAATGTTGGAGGTGGCCTGTTGGACTTTGAAAGCCGAGAATGTCTGTGTTTGTAGTTATCTTCAGATGCCTGATGAGCGACAGGCTGGTAATCTCCAGGAAATAGTCTGCACCAGGATGTTTCACAGTCAGAGTGGAGCAGTGAGTTGTGAGCTGTAATTCAGCAGTAAACAATCAGCCGTGTGTGTCTGACTGTGGATGGTGGAGCTGCTGAATGGATCTGTGGCTGTTAGCAGTTAGCTCCTCTCGTTAGCTGCTGAACGGCAGCGAAGCGAGCAGCCACCGACTGCTGGTCTTTATATCTGATCCCTGCAGAACTCCACTCAAAGTTTTCTACAACCTCTCACCTTGAGTCGACTCTAGTCGACTTAAGTTGACTAAGATGTTTGAATTTTTGTCTGATAAAATTATGAAGGATAAAAATGACTAAAACGTGACCTAAAAGTAAAGAAGCATTTTCATCTCAAGACTGAGACTAAATCTAAAAAAGCTGTCAACGTTAACACTGTGCGACTGGGCTGTAAAAATACCTGGAGCCAGACTAGTCTAAGTGTTTTGTCCTGATTCAGTGTTGTCATGCACCCTGAAGATGTTGCATTTCCTCCTCTGAGAGGATTTCTGTTTGGCTGCGTAAACAAGGTCCTCTTGTGACAAGGACGACTCAAAAAGTGCTTCCATTTACAGAAAATGAAGTGGAACAATCATGAGAGGCAAACGTCAAGTATCCCCTCAGAGATATTGATCTTGTGACAGAGTGTTTGTGCTAAAAATATACTGTGTTCTGTATTTTTGATTGTGGTGAGATATTCAAAATAAACGCCAGGTGCTAAACTGAAAATACTGGGCCTCAGATATATTCCAGACAAATGTTTTGAATCCATCTCAGCATGTGTGCAGTTCAGTCTTTTGTGCATGTTGTTCTCGTGCTGCAGGAGGTCATGAGGTGAGCTAAATGCAAAGCAGAGTGTTTGGTGGACCTGTGTTAGCGAAGACAATTATGTTTTTGGTGAAAGACACACTGGGATGGTGTCCTCACCCTCTTAATATAATGTATCATCAGTTAAAAGAGGATATTTGGCATAAAGCACATTAAACACATTAAGGACAGGCTGTTTGGTTATTAGAAAAATTGTAATGGCTTTATTTATTTATATTTTATATTCACATCCTCTGCTGCAGGACGAGGTCAACATTAATGGTTTACTATTTTCTAAGAAGTAACAGTCTTTCATGAAGCTGGTGTCCTTTTTGATAATGTCACAATCACTCTGTTACGATAACATTTTAAATGCTGCGTAAATTCAGCAAAGGCAAAAAAAACCTCTCCAAAAGTGATGATCTTTCTTTGATGTGGACTCAGACAGCTCCTGAAAAATGCGTGTGTTTGTCTCGTTGTTAAATGTGAAACAGCTGAATGTTGTGGTATTGGCAGTGATCAAGCTCTCCTTTGTTTGCATTGAAATAGCATAATTAAGACTTGGTGTAGATTAATAGATCATACACATGCTGTTATCTTCCTTCAGGCGTAATTAGAGATTATGTGAATAAACATGAACATTAGAATACTGAACAAACACGTTGCCTCAGGCGCTGTTGTTATCTGCTGTTGTCAAAAACTGCTGTGGGTTTTTTTAAACTTGTTTACTGGAGCCTGATCAGTAAAAAAATAATAGTTGAGAGTAAAATTTGTGTTTTATGAATTGCAGCAGATTCAGATTACAAATGAACGTGTGTGTGTACAAACAAGATGATCAGGTTATTAATCACCTTTTGATTTATTGGCTGCAGAGCGTCGGTTAATATTTTTATTGAAGACCACCTGTATCAAAAATAAACTACAGCCCTGAATAAACCCAGAACCTCCTCTGTTTGGGATGAAGTTGGACATTCAAGTGGTCAACGAAGAACTTTACTTGCAGAAACAAAAACCTTGGAGACGATCACAGACCAATTCATCATGAAGAGCAGCGACCGCCTCCGCTCCCATCTCATCCTCTTCTCCTCACTGTCTGTGGTTAATATCCCTGAAGGCCGGCCCTGGCATTTGCTTACGTCCTGTTGTTTTACTCTCCTTGCTCAGCGCTCGCCTTCTTCTCACTTACTCTGCGTGATTCAATTTGTGGCCTTAATGTGTTTCCCTAATATGTGTCATTGGAGCAGAGCAGCGACGCTCCCGCTCCTCTGCGTTTGTCTTGGTTTGCTCTGCTCCTCTGGGAGGAGATCGGGGGCTCCAGTCGTGGTTGGCATGTTGTCTCCTCCAGCTCTGCTGTTGTTTGCTGATATTTAGTTCAGGATGACAATAAGCCGGAAGAAAACAAGCTCCTTTCAGGCCAATGAGAGAGGGACGGGGTGGACGGAGGGAGAGGGAGACCTAGAAAAAAAACCGGGGGGGGGGACAGGGGACTCATCCCTGGATGGGGATTCTCTTTAAAGCTTTCTGTTTGTGGCCCCTAGGGCCGAATTAAGGGAGTGTCATTATCCCTGGCAAATTACCACGCTGCCTTTGTGGTCCAGCCATGGTACATTAGGGCGCCTTAAAACGTGGCCGAGCCGTGCCCATTCAGCGCACAAAGAGAGGGGCCGCTGGCAGATCCTTGGCCTGGCTCACAGAGGAGGCATTCACACCACATCGGGGGGATGGTGACGCTGGTGACGGTGATGGAGAGGGTCCCCCGAGATGAGTTAAAATCGCTCGGGCCAAGGCCGATGTCACATCTTAAAACGCATGCCAGCCGATGATGTCATCACTTGGCTTCGAGCAGAGTTGGATCCACCGTGGAAATCCCAGATCTGATAAGGAGACTGGTGAAGGTGGTTTCAGTGCCAGTCCTGTCAGACCTGCATGTATTCATCCTGTACCCGTACCAGGACTTGGATCCAGTCTTTCAGTGGACTAATTGCTAATTAGCCGCGTAGCAACAAATTACCAGCTCACTACAAATTAGCTTGTTTTTTTTTCATCTTCTGGAATTTTCAGTTGCTCCCAGGAGTAAAGTGCAGCTGCTGTCAGATCTCTGTCTCATCTTAAACTCTAAACTGTCTCCTGTGAATACCCTACAAGTGTGCACAATTTATCTGTGTATTACCTGAGGACGGCACACAGGCAGAGTTAGTGCTGCAGGAAGTGGGAGAAAACAAAATAAGACCGCTTGTTTCAGTCGTCAAATGCATGACAAACCAACAGAAGGAAACCTGCATATATATATATATATATATGTGTGTGTGTGTGTGTATGTGTGTATGTGCCTGTATATGAACTGATTTCTGTATGTTCTTGAAGTCCAGCAACATTTTTCATGACACATTATTTATGGCTGTCGTCGGAGCCTCAGTGTGTCCTTCACCTCTGTTGTTGTTTATTTGTTTCGGCTGCACACCTTCTTTTGGTCACTTTCACTTCCCGTAGTCATGATTGGCACAGGGGTGAGGTTTCACATTAGTTTACCTGCTCATTCTCTGGCCTGGCAGCTCTTTGACAAAGTGATATTTTCTGTTAAACGTGATATCACAAAATGTAATATTTCATTTCATTTAGTTTTTCTTTAGGTATCACAGTTGTTTGATTAATAAACCATAAAATGCATCTCTGAATATCAGCATGAACTTCTTTGTAGGAGGCACAGTTACGAGCCTGCTCAGCCTCTTAGCATCTTCTGTCATTGATAGCAGTCACTGCAGCTGTAACGTTGTGCTGAATCAGTCCTTTAGTCAATTAACAGAAAATGAATCAATAACAATGTTGGTGATTGATCAATTGATTAATCACTGTAAAGCAAAAATACCAAACTCTCTCTAGTTGCACCTTCTCAAGTGTGACTTTTTTTGCTTTCCTCTGATTTATATCATGATATTTTTAATACTTTTGGGTTCAAAATGTCACAGAAATTATGGATGTAACGATAGTTAAAATTGTTGGTTGCACCTCTGTAATGTGTAAAATGCCTCTTGCCGCTTTCTCAAATTGATCTGTTTTTTTTAAAACCCTATTTTATCATTTTCTCACTCTTTATTCGTTTACAGCAAGGATATGTTAGGAACTCAATTTAAAGGGGAAAGGACTGTATATGAACTTTTACTTGGTGTGTTCACAGTAGCCGCAGTTGGCTGGAGAGCTAATGGACACCTATATGATTACAGGCTGCTGTGGTAGGAGGGTTTTCCACCAACTGCCCAGCCGTTAGACGTAACCGATGGCATTGTACGTTTCTGCCGAACACGAATACATTACATCTTTACATTGTATGATGTATGACATCATCATTTCTGAAGTGACTCAGCATATGAGCTGATTTTGTCACCATTGTTTTAGACCAACAAAAAACAAGACCAGTTGTTTTTTAGCGAGTCACAGCAGCGTCTCCAGTGACTCTTTAGCCACAAACATGGATGTTTTTTAGCGACCCATCACTGTTTTTTTGCCGGGACAGAAATGTGGTTGGTTTTTTAGTGAGACATCGCTGTGTTTCCTGCCGCAATAGTGCCATGAAAAGGGTTTTTTTTTTTGCAGAGGCATTGTTGTGTTTCCTGCCGGGATTGTGCCACCAAAAGCAGTTGTTATCAAAACATGGCTGTGTTTCCTGCTGGGGTAATGTCATGGAAAGTGGTTGGTCCCACTGAGACATTCCTGCATTTCCTGCCTGGATTGTGCAATAAAACACAGTTGTTTTCATCGCTGTGTTTCCTGTTGGGATAGTGCCACAAAGAGTGGTTAGATTTTACTGATACACTGCTTTGTTTCTGCGGGCATTGTGCCACCAAACTTGGATATTTTAAGCCAACACGTGCACAAATGTAAGGTATCCTTGGTTTGCAGACACTTACTACAGCATTTATTCTGGTGATTGGGTCGCCACTCATCACAGGGTTCAATCAGGGTTCCTCCTGTACTCATGTCAGTCCTGGAGAGCGAGACACTGAATCCTCAAATTGCTCATGACGGTCAGGCCATCACCTTGCATGGAAGCTCGCTGCCATCTGTGTGTGTGTGAATCAGGATCTGATTATGAAGTGCTGTGGATAAATAAATGCTGTGTAGAAAAAGCACCAAACTATATGCTCATGTCTGGAAATAAACTCTTCTCTTGTGAGTATAGAGAACACTGGCCTCGCTTTAAAATGTAATGTAATGAGTGGGTGCACAGTCCAGAGAGAAGGAAAGAAGTGGGGATGCATGGTTCGACCTGTTGGAGGCTTTAGTGTTTCGGGGGTCATTTGAGATGATTGGATGAACCCTGAAGTCTTTTATCTCTCCACCAAGGAGAGAAGGAGTTCTCAAAAGTTTTAGGAGCTAAACTGAGGAGGACGAGCAGACAGTGTGAGTCTGCGTGAAGGATTTCAGCCGTTGCAGAGTGCTTGCAACATAGAAATGTCTTTGAGTTATGGATGGCATCCGCTACAAGCTTTGGTGGAAGTTTAGTCTTCAAACATCAGCGGGTAGCTCAGACTCAACACAGAGCGATCAGTGTTGATCCTCTGGGCCTGAAACGGTTGAATCGAGTTTCCACCAAACGCCCATAAATTCAGAGTGCACCGTGAACTATAATGTCAAAGTCTTCAAAGAAAACTAAATAAGAGGCTGCTGAAGGCACTGTAAAACTCCCAGTGTGTGAAGTGTTTGTTCCTGGCACCTTGCCTTTATTTATCATCTAATCAACTGGAGGCTTTACCTGGGCGATTGATGTCTCCCTCATTTTAGTTTTCTCTCCTCGATAGGTGGGAGATTTCATTACTTTCCTACATTGTTTCCTGGTTTTATGAACTCAATCGCTCTGCTGGAGTAGATGAAGGAAGGGAGGAGGCTTTTGTCCAGGGGCTGTGGTGGAAACCCTGAGCCTGTAAATCCTGCACTGATCTTTGGATCATTAAGCTGTGAGCCCTCAGTCCTTTGCTTCTTTATCACCAGGCCTGGATCCCAGTCCATAATGGAGGCTAACTGGCTAATGATTAGCTGTCCGCTGCAGCTGCTCCTGCACTGAATGCTGCTGCCGTCGCTGCTCTGACCGGGCCGAGGCTATGAAAACATATAAATCTGGCCCCACACCTGAAACTATCCTGCAGCTACTGAGTTTCCTGAAAAGCAAAGTGTGGGATGTAAATGGATTATGATTGTGTAAAAGGATGTTGATTAAGACTAGTTTAATTTGTATGTGATTTGTATCTCGTGTCCCTGAGAAATTGTAAAGCTATTCATGTAACTGGTCGACAATACGGCGGTGGAGTGGTTTGTGTACGTGTGCTGGTGAATTTGACAAACAGCGTTCAGTCCTCTTAGTGCTGCTGCTGAACAGATTGCCTTGTCTCTAAACAGTCTCCTGGTTTATGGAGCTGAGAGGAAGATGATTGGCTTCTGTGAGAAATAAAGACTGAGAGGCAGTGTTGTGGATAATGATCGTCTTTTCTTCCTTGATTACTTTTGGTTATTCTGGAGCGATGCAGGCGTGTGAATGTGAGGCGTCTCAGGCTTTGAAGCAAGGATACAAAGAGGCAAATGATCATAGTGTCTACGATTACAAAGTTTACTTTGAATTAACTGCTTCTGAAGAGACACCGTGATTAGTGAGGACACGAGGAGCCTGTTTAAACCTGATATCAGTGGCGTAATGTAGTCACGATGATGGGCCCCAGTGAACGCTATCATGCATGTATCATCTCATCACATGACCAGATAGAGACTTGACACTGGACAACATCAACGTAGTGCACATTACCAAGCAGTCCTCGCTGCATATACAACAAAAATATCAAAGAAATGTATTACATTTAATAGTTTTTATAGTTTATTTATAGATTTTAGAGTTTATTTAGAATAAGTATATGTTGTTGTTATCTTTCTTGAGGACACATATAGCAAATATAGCACTGCTTTTATTATTATTCCTCTTTGAACACAGGTAAATATTTCTATGGTGGTATTCTGAATAACTTGCAAGGGCCCACTTTCTCTATGCCCCCTTTTTTTAAAATCAAAAAGTCACAAAATAAATAGTCATAATTGACCTTGTTTGTAGTTTGAGGTGTCCTGTCAACAGTTTTACAGACGTCTCTTCTTCAGTGGTGCCTTCAGTGCTGATGCTTTCTGGACTGCAGAGGATTTTTTCACTGCGACACTGTGAGTGGTCCGTCTGTTTCAAATGTTTCCTGAGGGCCTGTGCAGGACGTGGTGCTTGTTTTTGTGACAGCACGCCAACAGTGTATGATTTGCTCATTCTACTATGAGTTGGACGAAATGTTGCGTGACCATCTATCGTTTTGCCCTGTAGAAGGAGACGTGTTGAATTCTGCTGACAGCGATATCTCCAGCTGTACACACACAACGCTAACGTGGCCAGTGAGCATGATAGCAAGCGGCTAGCGGGAGTGTGGACGTAATAACTGCGTGCAGCCTTTTGACCTTCTAGCGTAGGTAGGCAGTAATGACATCTGAACATATCAGCTGGAGACGCATGATAGACACAGGTGTGAACGGTGACATGTGTCGGCTGCCCACTTGTGTTTGAAACACGTGTTACACCAGGTCTAAACAGACTCAAAGATCAGGCTGGAATCTCATCCAGCGTAAGAACTGATCTACAGTCAGATGTCTTAGTGTAGCGTCACAGTGTGTAGGATCCACGCTGAAAGACCACACTAAAGCCAAAAATCACTCTGATATTTCAAACCATGCGTACACCTGCACAGTGTCCTTTTATAAATCCTAAATCAACCTGGAATTGTCCACATGTGGATCCGCCTCATATCCCGCCCTCTGCCTCATGAATATTAATCTATAGACACGGGCCTGCTGATCAGTCGGGCTTCACAATGAATCACAGCAGCAGCTGAGTGTCACTGTACGTATTTATGTTTTACAGCACCAGACTGACCACGTCACACCTCGCCAAAATGACCGTGTCAGTCAGTGGTATCCAGACCCCGGGATATCATTTAAAAATAGACGCTTGACAGGTGAACGCAGTTTAATAATCACGTTTATTTCATGGTGAACTCTGCACTATGATCCAAACTCATAATGAGGACATGGAGTGTGACGATCGTGCGAGAGCTGTCACCGACTTTATTTCCAGACTTTGCTAATTTACACAATCCATATGTGGAGGTGGTGACGACGTGTCAGGGCAGAGTGTGTGTGGCAGCCACTGCGGTGTCTCCAGTGACAGCACAGTCGTGTTCACTGCAGCGATTTTACAGACAAAAACTATCCGAAAACTCAAGTTTTTCTTGGTGAAACATGCCCGTCGTAAGAGGATATTAATAAAAATGCTCTGTTCTGTTATTATTTAATGCTATTTAATGTGTGTATTTCAGCAGCTGCGGTGCGCTCCAGGCCGTTAACTGAAACATTTGGTTGAAATTAGGGAAGGATAACTTTAACTGAAGAAAGGCGTACTCGTCCTGGCGGAGGGATCCCTCGTCTGCAGCTCTTCCTGAGGATTCTTTCTAACTCATTTGAGTCGAGGGTCCAAGAATAGAAGTTGTCATATGCTGTACAGATTTTAAAGCCCTTTGAGGCAAATATGTGATTTTTTATGGTGGACTATAAATGTACTTGACTTAATTGGTCTCTGATGGGATGCAAACACCAGTCTCTGGCACCAGAGTCTAACATGCAACGTGCCCCTCCACCACACTCTTATCTCCGCCTCACAAATAAAGGGCACTCTGCCTCCTGCCTCGGCACTAAATGTTGGCAGTGAACAGAAGTTGTCGGGATGCTGGGCTGCTTTGCAAGATCACAAAATGTATCTGAGAAGAAGATTACTGAGGCTGTCTTAAACTTGCTCTTCCTCTTACTTTCACTGTCAGAAATACTTAAAGCACCACAAAACACAGTCCAAGCTGATCAGGCAGTTTCTGGTCTACAGAACATATGGTATTCCCAGCTCTTTCACCAGAGTTAATGTTGGTATTGTTTCTAAAAACCACAGACACGTTTTGTTTGTACATTTTTATTTAGTGGTTATGTTGAAACTTTGTTTTGACAGTGCTGTGGTTAACATGTGGTTAGGCACAAAAACCACTTGATCATGGTGAGGAAAAGATCATGATTTGAGTTAAGCTACCTCGTGTTTGTGGCAGTGTCCCAGCTGGAAATGCAGTAATGTCTTGGTAAATAACAGCTGCTTTTCATGACACTATACAGGCTGAAAATGCAGCAGTGTCTTGGTGAAGAGCAACAATTTTTCATGGCACTATCCTGGCAGGAAATACAGTGATGTCTTAGCATAAAACAACCGCTTTTTGTGGCACGACCCCTACAGGAAGGGTGGCAATGTCTTGTTACAGAACAACAGTTTTTCACTGCGCTATCCCGTCTGGAGATGAAGCAAAAAACAGCTGTCTTTTCATGGCACCATATCCCAGCAGGAAATGCAGTGATATCTGGACAAAAAACAACCGTTATTTGTGGCACTATCCCACCTGGAGACAAAGCAATGTTTTGGTAAAGAACAATCTTTTTTTCATGGCAGTATGTGGCGCTATCCCTGCAGGAAACACCACAAAAGTGCCACAGAACACTATATTGGCAGGGAAAGCAGCGATGTCTCAATTAAAAATGTTTTTAATG
>JAPZEB010000005.1:5264593-5276456 GCA_029783705.1 Chaetodon striatus
ACACAGACCCCACCACAAACACTGACCCCACCACAAACACTGACCCCACCACAAACACAGACCCCACCACAAACACTGACCCCACCACAAACACAGACCCCACCACAAACACTGACCCCACCACAAACACTGACCCCACCACAAACACTGACCCCACCACAAACACAGCGTGCCGTGTGTTTCTACGTCTGCTGTTCCAGAGGACCTGCCAGTGTTTCCTGTCAGCCACAGCACAGATGCAGGGCAGGAATACAGCACTGGAATCACGTAACCTCCACCTATGGGCACACACTGTACGAGCCGCCAGCTCATGATTTAGATGGATGATACTGGCTCGCAGCAGAAGACTGCGGGTCTGATAAGAGCATGGCGTGAGGGCAGCGAGTGAAACGTTGTGAATCTAGATATGGAGTCTGTTTTCTGGAATTTATGGAGTCGGCTGTGCGTAATGTTACGAGGCCCAGAGAGGTGGTTTTGGAGCGTGTGTGTGTGTGTGTGTGTGTACAGAGGTCAGCGTGGTTTATAAGAGAAACAGATAAACTCTGGCCCTTCATCACACCCAGTGCAGCAATATCCATCAAGGCAACAAGATGTTTCATAAGGGAGTGTGTGTAGGAAAGTAATGGTTGATAATAAGACCTTTGGCTCAGGCTTCACGACCTCCTTTAGAGCGGGGAGGAGGAGTGGTGTGATAGATGAGATGTCTGGGTCATCTGCTCTGCCCAAATAACTCTGAGGAGAGACAAAGGAGAAGAGAGATTGCAGCATCGTTGCTCATTTCCTGTTCAATACCTTGCAAAACTTGTCTCTCCCATTTGCCTTTTATACTCTGTGGTATGCCCTGCCTGCCTGAACTATTCTCTGCACCCATCTTATCTCCTCTCCTCTCCTCTCTCATTCATTCTTCTCCTCTTCATGCTCCTCGTCTTATTTTCTCTCTCTCTCTCCTTCCTCCTTCGCTGTCTCCTCATCCCTCCATCACCTTTTCTCTCTCAGCCAGCTCTTTTTACGCCTTATAATAGGCAGAGAAAATGCCTTGCACACTTTGTACAAGTCCTTCTATCTCTTTCATCGTGTGGGTAATGGTGCTGTCATGTTGCCATCTGAAGGGCTCTTGAGCAGCATGAGAGCGATGCCCCTGTAAGACATAAATGTTCACTTAAAAGAAAAAGAATCAGGCATGCATCTCTGATCTCATTTTTCATTTTGCATACCAGTCTTACTTTGCCACCTGTCTGTGTTTCCCCCTCCTTCATGATTACAGTGGTGGGGCTTAATTGGAGTGGAGCTATCAGAGCTGTGGCGTGTTTGCAGCCATCCATCAAGCAGCTGAATGGAGCTGAGTTTAGCATGCTGCTGGGGCCGGCCGCTCACCCGCTGATGGTATGTCAGGATATCTGATGCTGGCCCCAGAGATAGCAAAGAGGATCAGAGAATAGAAAACATTTAAAGGCTTTATTGCCACTTTAACTGAAACGTAGAGCGGCAGCAGGAAAATTGCTCTCTTTGCTTTTCTGTGTCTTCCGTCCTGTTGGAAAGCAGCTCTCAGACGTGTGCCACATTGAGGAAATGCATTAGTAATTTTACAAGCTGTCCCTCTGTTTGAATAAGCTCCTGACTTACTTTCCACCAAAAAAAATCCAGCCTGCAGATTTATTAGGTTGGTAACATTTCTTTAACATTTAAAGTCTCTCAAGTCTGAATTGAATGCCGTCACGTAAAGGCTACAGTTGCTCCAGATTAAGTGATTTTAACCCTTTTTCACTCAATTTTCTTCTCAGATGCGACTGGAATCAGCACGACTTGCTCTTTTCAGTAATATCTCCTGCAGAATCTGTGATGTCCACAGAGGATAAATTATGTTGATGGCATTTCTGAGCAGCAAAGTGAAAACTGCAAAAACAGCTCAGGCTTCAAAGCTTTAAATGCACATCTACTTCTGCCTTCCTTTAAATGCACCGCAATAAATTTATAGATTAGATTTAAGTATCCTTGAGTGCATTCCTTCCAGATCTGTTGAGGAAGGGCATCTAAGAGCTTTCTGTTCATTTCCTCTGGAGAGCAGGAGAAGCAGATGTGCAGTGCTTTGAGGGATTGTTGGGGTGAGTTCAGAGGAAAGGTTGTGGCCTGCACCGACGGGTGGCCCGCAAAAATCTGTGTAATGGGCAAAAATATGTGCATAAGGTATAAAGGTATATTATGCAGAAACTGACTGTCTGTAAACACTATCGCCAGTGAAAGTGAAGGTGAACCCCAGATTCACTGCCTCACGTCTTTGTGTTTCTTTGGTGCTATGTCTGGGTGTCTTCTAGAGACCATAAGCCAGAGCTCAGCAGCTGATCAGGGAACCCACAAGAAGCTGTGTAAGGGGTAAAAATATGTGTATATTTAAATTCACAGGTAAAAATGAACTCCATGCAGACAACACTTTGACATCTAAAGCTGCAGTTCCTTTTATTTTGAAAGTCAGTGACACCAGTGTAACCTTTGACCCCGTGGTCACATTGGTCACCGACGTGGAGGACTCCAGCCATGAAACTTTGCAGCCCGAGGATGAGGTGGCAGCCTACATGGAGTTCAGATCCTATGAGCAGGTTGCCATGTTGAACCAGGGACTGCCCAACCAGCATCACGTTTATCCAATCAGGTGCGTTCCACGATGGGGACGTCACCAGTGGGAGGCCCGTCAGATGAGTGGAGCAGGGTGTCCCTCAGTGTTCTCACCAGAGCTGGTGGAAATGTAATGTTTCTCATGCACAAAGAAAATAATACACATATTTTAAATGTTCAGAATGAGATGCTGTTTTTGTTGAATTATTTGTCCTCATATTTTGGGCCAAAGAATAAAACCTTCAGAAATCAATCATCAGACCAGCAGCCTCACAAAATATTCGACTCTCATCCACGCTAACTTCTTATCATGTGAAATCTCTGGTAAAATATCTAACATACAGAATGTGAGTAATTCAAGTTAAAAAAACGCTCCGTTCTTGTTCTGGAAACTGCTGAGAAACCCCTCATTGTCATCTGTGATGCTCCAGGTCTGTAGTGTGTAGCTGTAAAGTTTCATGAGGCTGTCGTTATTCTAGAGGTCATTTTATACAGCGATGGCTGTTTAAAAAAAGTGGTCTCACTAGAATGAGATGGCTACTGTGGAGGCTAACATCATCACACATGAATAAAACTGAGCTCATTGACTCCAGAAGAGTCTCAGCTTTTCAGACATATCCAATTTATGCAATTCCAGGGCTGTTGAGGGACCCCAGTGTGCTGAAATACTGAAATACAATAGGTGAAAATAACACACTTATACTGCATCAAAAAACTGCACAGGCCTGGCATAAAGCAGGCGTGTGTGTGAAGGGGAGACAGACAGATATCTTAAAGTAAGAAGACAAGGACCCTTACCAACAAGCTCGCATGACGTATGAGTTGAATTCCTTAGATCTTATAGTTTTACTTGACACCAGTATTTTGGCTCTAGCTTTAAAGCTCAGTCTGCTGCAGCCTTTAAAAGCTGTTGTCAGAGGACTCCGGCGTCCCCGGGGAGAAGAAGAGGTTAAATACAAGAGTCACAACATATTTAACTGTCAGACTGAACCAGGAAGCAGAAAACTAGTGTGATAACGTGTGAAGAAAGCAGGAGCACTCCACAAAGATGCAGCAGAGACTCTATTCCACCAGGCTGACATTTCTGCTGCCTTCTCAAGAGCTTCATCGCTCCGACGTTGAGGAATCGTGGAAGAACAACCCCTGCCCTTAAGATGGTCGTTAATTAAGCCACGGACTTAAAGAGCCATTCACCTGCAAAATAAGTTTCAGAATCCATCACTGATAGAGCTTGTTAGAGAACCAGGAACACTCTTCATCATCGCCATCATTATTTTTCATCCCGCAGCTCCTCTCCAGGAGCGCCGCTGCTCCCTCTCAGCCACCAGGTGCCAAATACAGCGAGCGAACATGGAGGCTCCGTCATGTTTGAATAAAGCCAGCGCTGAACATTTACATAACAGATACCAAGAAGTTATTACTTTAACAGACAGATACAGACAGCAATTTAGCAGATATTATGTCTGAATGGTTTTTATTCCATCAGGTCTACTTTGGCTCTGCGTCACACTCCTCTCTCAGGCTTGGAACAGCCTCACTGGACTCGTGTCAGCAGCTTTGGATGTTTCTTCACTGTTGCTTTTGTGAAGCAGACAGACGTCTTTACCTTTCGCTGACTGAGAGGCGATTAGCCTCCTGGCCTCAGCTCCATTCCTCCTGTGGCTGCTCAGTCCCCAGTGTCTGCAGGCTCTTTCTCAGCTCTGCCCGTGACCCGCGGACCCCTCTATCTGAGTTCAGTCATGTGGGAGGAGGGGATGGAAGGACGGAGGGATAGAGGGACAGTTGTGCTCCACTAAGGCACTCTCACACCCCACCACCCTCTGCAGGCTCAGCCACGGTGAAAATCCAAAGTTGGAATAGTAGAGATAGTGAAGAAGAGGACGGGGTGGAGACCTGAGTGCGAGGAAGGGCGAAGACTGATATGAGAAAGACCAAACAAAACATATTTCAGGGGATTTGGGCCAGATAAGGCAGAGGTGTGAAAAGATCTGGCACCGCGCTACAGGGACAGTTTAGCCTCTTCAGTGCTGAGGGGAAATCTAACATTTACAGAGCTGCTTGAAAAATATTCTCACAGTGAACAGATATTGTATTTAAATGTGTACGTGGCAGAATGGATTCATTCTTGTGCCATCATTTAGCCTCAATTGTTATTTTCACATTTCAAACCTGAGTAATTTTGAGAACACTGCAGAATGGATTCAGAATGCAATCATAGTGTGTGTGTGTGTGTGTGTGTGTGTGCTAATTGACACTGGAGGTGATCCTTCATTCACAGAATCATCTGCCAGATGGCAGCGAGTGTCTGCGACCTGTTTCGTTAACAGTTTTGGATCGACCACGTTGCCCTGAAGATAACCATTTTTAATATTGCCTATTTCCAGCGAGTCTTCTTCCCCATTAGCGCGACATTGTGTTTGTGTGTTTCACCCTGAAGGAAGATGATGATCGACAGATACCTTTACTACAATATGTGTCATTCATAGCTCATTAAACAGTGCAGCGCTCCAGGGGAGAAATCAGCTCCGTGCCTGATTATCATGCTAATGATAAAAATATGATATAGTGCAGGATGTTATTATGTGAACATTTGCTGTGAGAGTCAGAATTTAAAAAGTGACAGAATTTAAGTTTACACAGTTTGGTTTTAAAGGTCATCTGAGCGCTGCTCTACCAGCGCTTTGTTGTCCTTTAGTTAACGGCCACAAATGTTCCTCCAGAACTTCCAAATGGACTTAAAGCCATTTCAGTCAATCTCATATTATCCTGTTCGCCCTGTCGGTGCCTTTACAGAAGGATTTCACTGTTGGAAAGATGGTGTTTTCATAGAACTGGTCTGTGCGCAGCAGCAAGACACAGATCATTTGAAATTAGTGCCACTTGAGCAGAGAAGAAGGGCCGTGCCATTTGCCTTTGCTCAACTACCAGAGTGCACAGCGCCGCCCACTGCACCCAGGCTCACAGGAAGTGTGCCGGACTTTGAAGCTAATTTTCATAGTGGCCAAAAAGTGGTACTGGAATTTCTGGGGTCCGTCACATGATGCCTTGGATCCAAAAAAAACTTTTTCCCATAGACTTATATTTGGAAAGAGACATTTGTAAACCAGTGGAAACACGTCTGAGTGTCACCGCCTCTGTGACATGACGTTAGTTAGCGGAGGGCTAAACTTTGAGTTAGCTGCTTGGCCAGCGCTAGTCTCTGGTGCAGCTGCTCGGTGGGCCCAGTGATGAGAAAGATTCAGGTAACTTGACATTCAAGGATTCAATTCAATTTCAATTTATTTATAAAGCCCAATATCACAAATCAAAATTTGCCTTAGAGGGCTGTACAGTGTACGACATCCCTCTGTCCCTTGGACCCTCACAGCTCATCAGGAAAAACTCCCAAAAACCCTTCAACAGGGAAAAAATAGTTTAACAGGGAAGTTGAACTTTTTTGGTTTCATGCATCACCGAGCAGCTTTGATAGGAATGAACGAGGCGCAATACTGTATCCACTTGTTTTTATACATCCATGGTTTCCATCTCAGGTTTTTGGAGTCAGAAGTGACCATATTTGGATGAGAGGGTGGAGCTGGGGACAGCCTTAATAAAACTTAAATTTGTGAGTCATATAAAAATGCAGTTTACGTACAGTTGGCATTAACTCTGTAAAATTAATTACAGAGACCAGAACTGTTTTTGTACCAGGCCGTACACATGTTTAGTGGAAAGTCTAGAAGAGCTGCACGATTACATTACCTGACATTAGCTGCTGGGCTGGCAGACGCTGATCATGCTCTGTGACTATGAGTCTCGAGGTCACCTGCTCTATGGGCCCATGAAGATCCAGGTACTGTCATACTGCGGATATTGAGCATTTTTGGCTTCATGCGCAAATCAGCAAGTTTCATAGGAATGAATGGGCCCAACTTCAATACTGTATCCAGTTCTCTTCATACATTCATGGCTGCACTGGACTAATAAATGCTCCCGTTGGTAGGTGACACATTACAAACTTGTCTGTGACACAACAGCTGGCAACAGGTGATCTCATACTGCAGTTAAATGCTGAGCCAAAACATGTTTCTGAAAACATTTGAGGCCATAAATATGCAACACAGTGACAATCTTGGTTTATATGGATCAGTGCTGCTTAGTTTAATCGTTTGGTCTGAGTCTGAGAGAGAAAGATAGAGAGGGGCGGGTCTGTCTCTTGATCCACTTGTATACTCTTTGTTTCCTTGGTGACAGGTAATATGAAAACGCAGAAGTACCGTCTGAAGGTTTAGCAACACCCCGAGAGCCAGTGAAACGTGGAGCGGAGCAGTGAGCTCTACGTACTGGTTAAACTGGGGGAAGTTTCCCTCAGTTCATTTACACATAGCCATGTTATTATGATACAAAGCTGGTTGAGAATCAGTGAAGTATCTGTTGAACAGCAGCAGATCTCTCATTGTGCATCACTCCATCTCTCTCATACTCTTTATTTCTGTCCCTGCTTGACGTTGGAGGACTGAGAAGTGTTGAGGCAGTGCCTTACTCATTTCATTGTTATTTACACACTCACAGTCAAAAGTAGAGCGGCACGCTGAAAAAAGTTAGTTTGGTGCCTCAGGTGATGATGAAGATGTTTGATATAATTAGTGCTGTGTTCTTTTCTGGTGTGTGTTTTTATGCCTGCTGCAGCTGCTCATTCCTGATCTCAGTCTGTGGAGGGGGTGTATCCAGACTGCTGGAGCAGCACAGGTCTGTGAGGCGTTCAGGGCACAGAGGCTGCAGGAATCTCTAGTCACGTGACACACTTATGTATAAGGGGAACTTTTCCCATACACAGACATCACAAAAGAAATGGCTGTAAATATGATAAATACATGTTTCTGATCCACACAAACACTCTGAGACTACTGTCTAGTCTCTTTGCACATGACATCAGTGACATCAGTGTGCTGTGCAGCACCGCACACAAATGCTTATGGTTAACGCTGTTCACGGCTGTTTCAACTGCTCAACTTGACAAAAAACAAGGGCCTCTTCAAGTCTTGAAAATATTAGGATAGTAAGGGACGAAGTAAAAAAAGCAGATGAGAATCAAAAACCTCCGTCTTCAGTCAGGAGGAGCAAAGTCAACTAATTTCAAACGGACACATTAAAGCGTATTAAACACACCTCATGTTGGCTGCTGTGACAATGTGCTGTGACAACTTCAACGTGTTGTTAGCCATGACCCAGATTTTAACGCTGTTTCACCTGACAGACCTCTGAGAAGGGTTGACCTAGCAGGTAATGTTAGCTAGGACACTTCCACTCAAGCACATTGACTCACCATGCAAAAATCAAGACACCAGTCATTTCAGTCGTGAACCCAACTGCACATAAAATAGTTAATAGTCCACTTGTAAGCTTTCATTGGCTCACCATGTAACGCTAGGAACGTTAGGAGGTCCAGAAGACGAGCTAAAGATCGTGTCAACACCGGGCAAATCGGTCAAGTTGAGCAAAACATCATTTTGTCAGATCACATCCAACAAGAGTTTCAGTTTTCTGGTTATACCTTCAGCCTGCAGCTTCATCCAACACTTTTAATGTACTCACTTTCCTCTCTATGGATTTATGACTTCCTGCCCTGCATCTGAATTTTGCTCGTCATAATCGTCATGCGATTGCAAAGAAACAGTTTCACGAGTTGAAATTCTGACTTGAAGACGGCACTTGCTGACAATCAGCCCAGTCGACAGAAGGAAATGTTGGCAATGTATGAGATGTGTTACATATGCACGTTTCATATGAGCTGACTTTGTCAAGGGGAGGCAGAGGGGGCTGTGGATGCTGTGACACCTGGGTGAGACGTCTGCCAAGCCTCAGATCACTGTTTAAAACCAACAAACAACAAAACTGTTTGTCTTTAAGTGAGTCATCGCTGTGTTTCCAGCGGCTTCTTAGCCACCAAATGTAGGAGTGGTTTTTTCCAGCGACCCGTCTCTGCCTTTTTTCCCAGGAGTGCCACAAAAAGTGTTTTTTTTTTTTTACTGAGACATGGCTGCATTTCCAGCCTGGATAGTGCCACGAAAAGCAGTTTATTTTTATCAAGACAACACTGTGTTTCGTGCCAGGGCAGTGCTGCTAAGAGTGGTTGGTTTTTACTGAGACAACAGTGCTGCTTATCCAGTGAAGACTGTGTCCCCAAAAGCAGGTATTTTAAGCCAAAACATGATCTTTTCCTGACTAACACCAGGAGGTTTTTGTGAATAAACCCAAACACGTTCACACAGCGCTGATCAAATGTCAATTTTTAGTAAATCTGCTGCATAATCATGTAAAAATGTTGTGTATCTGTGGTTTGCAGAGCAGCCGACAATACCAACATTTGTTCAGTGATCGGGTTGTGACGACATCAGCGATCAGCAAAGTTGTCACAGTCCATTCTGCAGGTGAGTGTATGGACCAGTTTGATTGCAATGTCCAATGACTGTTGAGACATTTCACTCACGGCCAACCTCATGATGGCGCTAGAGGAAAGTCAGGGCATCACTAACATCATTAGGATTCTTCCTCTGGGGACCAGGAGTGTCAACAAAATCTCATGGTGATCCATCGAGAGATATTTCAGTCAGTGTGGAGCCACTTCAAACACGGTGGTGTTGTATTGTATGACTCTGATGGCTCCGTCAGCGGCTACATGACCAAGTGTTGCTCTCTCAGCAGTCAGATTCTACCTTTTAAAGTAAATCTGAAGTTCCACATTTGGTCTGAAGAGGACACATTAGATGTTATCATCTGTATGTTTTGGTATTAAACCCCTCTATATATGAGTCTGCACCGCGGTGCTAAACACTGACACGTCCCCTCAGCACAGAGATGGACAAAGTCTGATGGGCTGGTGCCCAGACGAGAGACGAGCCCAGCGGCTCAAATTTAGAGGGATTAGATGAAGGTAAGATTGGATCTTTATCAAATAGCCTCCTCTGAGCTCCAACTTGAGGGAATCTCACATTCCATCAGGCTTTAAGGCGATAAACGACTGGGATTGTTTTCAGGACGTGCTCTCTGTGCATGTGCCTGTTTGTTTGTGCAGACAGATTTCTTTTTGTTTTTGATCTGCGATATGTTTTGCTTTCGTTCCCTCGGCTCCGTAATATGTTGGCATTTTCCAGCCTCGACTGTCTTCATCCAGGCTCGGTCTAATAGCGAGTCAGATCAGTCGGGGTGCCACTTCACCGTGCCCACATGCTGGCTGTGTGGGAAGAAGCCGAATGTTTAAAAAGATGGAAGGAGATAGAGAGGTTATGATTTATGTCTGTGGGAGACGAATGTCTCAGCCACTGTCCTCATCCCTCTCCTCATCCCTCTGGCAGCCACGGGCTAATGCATTAATCCGTCTGCCAGCCGATTGCAGAGGGGAAAAAAATAACGCAATAATCGTTCATCACGTCCGGCTTTGGGCCCGTGAGTCAACGGTGAGGGAGGGGGCTTTCATACACCCCCTGCTTTATTGTCCCTGCTTCGCCCCTCCGCCAGGACAGACAGTTATGAGGGTGAGGAGCGAGCAGCGCATATAAAACCACTTGTAAGCAGGAGGATAAATGTCAGTCAGTGAAAGACCCCTCACTGTCAGAGAGGCCTTTCTAACAGAGTAAACAAGCTCAAGGTTCACAAGCTCTCCTGAGCGCCGCTGAATCAAATTCAACCCTTTTTTTTTTTTTTACAAGCGTTTGAAGAGATATTCATGCGGCGGGGAAATGTTTATATGCGCGTAATACTCCTCAGTTCGAATTTCAAGTGATTCATGCTCCACATTAAACTCTCTGAACTGAACGCTAACAGCTCCTGTTTTTACTGTGAGGTGCATAATGCCTCTGTGGGAATAATTCTCTTGTTATCTATTCCTCCGCTGCACATTCTTATTTTATGGTTCATGTCATATGCTCTGTTTTAATGCTCTTATTTTATGGGCAGAATAAGTCACTTTAACAGGCTGTCATTTATCTAAATGACATCATTTTCTATTTCTGGATGTTTTCCAGAATATTCAGTGTGTAACGTTGGGGGCGGGGCTTAGGTTTGTGTGACAGGCGTTGTATTTTACCCCAACGGGCTGCGAGGAGATTCTCCTCAGGTTGCCTCCTACTTTTTACGGGCAGCCGTCTTGGCTCTGTTCTCTGTTTTTACCACAACATTTTTGCTGTTGTATAATCTCTCTGCTTCTGCCTTCTCTGGTAACATGATACAGCTGTGGAAGGGAGGCTCAGGAGCACAGGACGACCCCTCAGGCGTCATGTACTCACACGTATAACACATGTGCTGTAAATGGAGCACACGCAACAAAGCTCTTTAATAATTTCACCTTTATCGCTGTTTCAGATTTATCCAGATCCTCCCAGGTGTTACATCCAACTTATGTATCACGTTGCATCTTTGTGCAAAGCCGTGCTCGTGTCGGACTCTTTAAGTCAACTTGAGGTCTGTTTACATAAGATAGCGAGGCTAAAGATGGCCAACGCTCCCCGCTCCCCTCTGCTCCTCCAGCTTTGGCCTCTGCAGCCATTAATCAGAGAGCGATGTACAGATGGTCCCGCTCGCCTCCTCACTCCGGCCTTCTATGGTTCCTACACCCACCCTGCGTGTCAAAGATGGTCGACCCATGCGTGCGTGCTCGATGTGAGGAACATAAAGGATGAACATATGTGCAGGATAAATATTTATAGAGTGAGTAAGAGATGGTCGGCGTGTTATTGGAATTACAGCAGGTCGTCCAGTGATTTATGATGTGTGCTGAGGTCATCAGTGATTTCATCCTGTGTGTATATAAATGTTTTACAGTCTATTAATATGTTTTACTCGTGTTCACGTTTCTCTTATGATCCAATAAGAGCAGAGCATTTGTTAATATAATTAACCATCAGTTTGGTGCACGTGGCACTGTGACTGATTGTATTCAGGAGCTGCTGGGCACTATACGCTGCATATGTTACACTTCACTGAGGGCTGAATCATTTATTTATTATCTAATTCTGATTTCACGAACATTATTAAAATTGTAATTATTTTCTGAAAATTAAAATCAATGTGTGTGTTTGTGATTTACATCAAATTATGCATGAGAAATGTAAACAACTACAGTCAGGTCCTCCTCAAGTCCTCCAGTCACTCAGAGAGAAGTCACTCAGTCTGTCTCCAGTCACAGTGAGGTGGAGCTCCAGTCCCAGCTGGACGAGGACATTTAACTGGACTCCTGTCCTTGTCCCAGTCTCCAAGCACGGGAGGCCTCAGTGTG
>JAPZEB010000005.1:5291740-5304108 GCA_029783705.1 Chaetodon striatus
ACACACTGCTGCCAAGAACAACAACAAAAAAAAATAACAGCAACTTTAGACTGGCAAACTTTTCATGTCTTAGTTGGGAATGAACACAAGGCCGTCCTCCGTCTTTCTTCTGCCTCTCTCACCTTCTTTTGTAGCTTCACAGTAATACACAACAAGACAAGGGGAGTCCTGTTTAGATGGCTCTTTCTTCCTCCGTATGTTGCAGAGTACTAACAGGAGATAGAATATTGATTTTTCTTCCTCTAACATATTTGTACAAGACCACAGAGAAACACAGTTGTACTTAATGTCTTTATTTTGGGCTGGAATGCTGTTTTTGTGAGTCACGGTCGTCAGCGTTGCCTTTGTCAGTTTGTGTCAGATGCTTTGTCGTTTTTTTCATGCCAGGAAACGTCTTCACACACTGCTGCTTAAAGCCCATCCCTCACACATGTACACACACAACTCAATCACCAGAGAAAGTGTTGGTGTTGTGCGATCCTGCAAACCACAGATTTCATTGGTTCTTTGTTGTAGTGGAGATTTGATGTTTCAGCAGCCCTGTGGTTAAAGTTGGTCACTTTTATGACTTTGTGTCATGTTCATGTTTGCTGAAACTGTCACTGTATACTAAAAGAAGTACGTCCGTCCTCCTCCTCCTCCTCTTCCTCCTCTTCCTTCTGCTTCTGATGGACCTTTTTCACAGCGCACCCAAAGCAACCAATCAGAGCCGAGGAGTCTCAAACAGAGAGGGTATTTTCATCCAGCTGTGGTCAGGCTGGTCTAAGTGCTATAAGGCGGTAGATTAGGCAGGGGAATATGTTTTTTTTCACAGATTATCTGTCTCATTTAGTTCTGCATGTTCATCGTGACAGTTTCAGCAAATATGACAAAAGTTGTATTTTTCATAAAGCTTTCAGCTACAGCTGTAATGTGTGGTTAGGTCTAGGCACCAGAACCACAGGCCACTAAAAAGCCCAACTAATGTAAGATGTCAACTTTTTTTCTGTCAGCGGGGCTGCTACACATGCATTCAAATAATTACTGCTGTGACATGTACTTAAAGCCGCTCTCTCTATTACTGTCATTTCCCCTTTTCTCTACCTGCACTCACAGATGTGCAGATCTGGTGAGACTGCGGCATCAAGGCTGCAGCATTAGCCTGATGTGAACACAGGCCCTTAAAAGCCACTGGAAGATGAGTGATGGGTTGCTAATAAACACCTGCATTTAGTGCCTACAAGATGCTGAAAAGTAGTGACTGGTCACTTAAAACACCCACATTTTAGGGCTTTAACGCTGCTGTTAAAACAGCCATGCGTCCCTAGAAAACACCCATGTCTAGTGCCTGGAAAAGCTCCTGAAAAAGTAATTCTGGGTTTTTAAAAAAAACACCCACCTTTTGGGGCTTGTAAGCTGATAAAAAAAAACAGCCATGGCTCCCTTAAAAATCCCACACTGGGTGCCTAAAAAACAGAGACTGGTCGCTTAAAAAAACAACTACCTTTGTCGCTTAAAAGTTTGGTGCCTAAAAAGCTCCTGGAAAAGAGTGCCAGGTTGTTAATAAATGCCCACGTTTGGTTCCTGAAAAGCTGCTGAGAAACACCCAAATTTTGGGGCTTTAATGCTGCTGGAAAAAACAGCCATAGGTCCCTAAAACAACCCACATTTGGTGTCTAAAAAGCTGCTGAAAAACAGCTGTAAAGACAGACATCGGGACCCTAAAAAACACATAGGTTTACTGCCAAAATACAGCCAGAGAAACAGAGTGACAGTTTGCCTGAAAAACCCAGGTATTGTGTCTGAAAGCTGCTGGAAGTGGTGCCCTCTAGCTCACCTGGTAGAGTGTGCGCCCCATAAAAGCTGAGTCCTTCACAGCGACCTGGATTCGACCCCGACTGGTGCCCTCATCTCTCTCCTGTCCTCCCTGTCTGCCTACAGCTGTACGAACAATGAAGGCAAAAAGACCCAAAAAATACAAAAAGAATAATAATGATAAAAAAGCTGCTGGAAAAACAGGTGACTGGCTTTGTTGTTTATTGGTCTGGAACAATGGTCTGCAGCTCTGCAGGTGACACACCGTCCACCGTCCCCTCCACCTCCTGATGACAGTCACCTCATGTGCTCCTTTGCTTTGGAAACTCTGAAATGAGACGTATGAAACGTACGAATGAAACATATTCATCAACATTTCCTCCTGGTGACTGAGCCGCTCACATTCACACATACATTCCCATAATCAGCGCTGTGATGTGGCTGCACTCTCTGCCCTCTCGCTTCTTCCCACCTGCACTCACAGATGTGCAGTTATCTGGTGAGGTCGAGCCTTCAAAGGCGGCAGCGTGAGCCGTCTGTGAGGAGATGGCGAGGAATGTAACTTGTGGTATCAGCCACTCAGCTGGTACCAGGTCACGGATGTAGTGACCCTACTTTAACTGAGCTTAAGTACCAGCATTGACGTAGGGATGGAAATGAGGAGAGGAGAGAGAATGAGAATGGGAGGGAAGAAGTATGCAGGAGTGAAAAGACTATATTAAAATATTCTGCTCTTTGCTGACATTTTTCTAGAAATGGAATTCATGCATTTTGTGCCGTGCTCAGGCGACTGAAAGAACAGCATGTTCTGTAAATTGAAAAGCAGAATAGGAAGAGCAAAGATGATTATATGGTGAGTTTAAAGGAACACTCACCCAATAGATACAAAAGAATATGGCAGTTATGATTTTGGTATCAAACACTAACCCCCTGCGGGCCTGAGAGGTGGCTCTGTAAAGTTTTCAGCGTGCTCATGGAGGACAGCAGCTGTACTCAGCCTGGATTCACAGCAGTTGGTTGGACGGACTCCAGCAGTGACAAAGCTTCACGCCAGAAAGACGCATTAAAATGTCCATAAAACTTCTCCAACCACTTCTGCAGCATAATGCTTCTCTCAGCCGTTTATTGATGAGCGCAGTTTGTTCCAATGTGGATAAATATGCAGATTTAGTTTGTTGCCTGTTCAGTCAGCTGTGTGTTGTTGTTGCATGTGTGACAGTTAACGGACAGACGAGTGTTCTTTAATAAAAGTTGACCTGTGGTTAAAAATAACTGGAAACTGTTTAACTAAAAACTTGAACATGATACTAAGGACTGAGCCAAATGCCTCGAAGTTTCAAAGCTGCAGTTGTTGCCGTGGTAATCCGTGTCCAGATCAGTATTCCAATGCTTCATTATTTTGTTTTGTTTTTCATCAACCCCGTCTCACTCCAGTGTCTGCAAATTGAAAACAGTGAGGTCTGGGCGGTCTGAACCGAGGGTGAGATCAGCAGCCACAGAACGGTGACTAATAATTGTTATTGCCATATTATGTCATTTTTATTCTCATTGTTTAGAAAGCACTGCTGCATGTGTTGTAAGCTACACTGCAGAGGAATGCTGTCATGTCACACGTCATGCCTGTCAAGTCTTTTTTGCCTCTGGGATGTTGGTGTTGTGTCGTAAGTCCCTCTGTGGGGCGGCACGATGCTGCTGTTTGGCTCTGTGTACAAAATACAAAGGCTGCATAACAACACCGTCTTCCTCCAAAGTGGTCGAAAACCATCGCCTGGTCAGTGACTCTGGTGTCTGACACTGATGAAAGGGTGGGGGGGGCTTGATGGATCCAACAACCACTGACTTTCACCCAGGAGGCTGATGTTCACTTCCTGTAAAATTTTAAAGCCAAACTGTGTTCTTTTTTCCTAAACCCAACCACGTGTGTGTGCTGCCAACACTCTGCAGCTCACACCAAAACAGAAGAAGTAGAATATGTTTGTAATGTCGGGTGAACTGTTCCTTTAAGATAGCAGCATGAAATTAATACAGCAGCAAACAATTGGATACGAAATATAAACAGGACACGCACATGAAGCAGAGTGTGGACATTTGAATTGTTTGTGGAGCTTTTTAATGACAACAGGAGTAAATCGCAGTTGTTTGTTCCTCCCTGGAAATACGTGCTAAGTGTAGATAAGTGAAGGCGGGGGGGGGGGGGGTCTTTGTCAGTCCATCAGATAATCCCTGCATAGATAAGACGGCAGCAACACGGAGATGGAATGTAAACACCATATTACTGTCTGGATCTGCACATATCTGTCTCCATCCATCTACCTGCCTCGGCCCGCTGCTCCACCATACTCTGACTTATTCTCTCTATCACTTCCTCCTGCTCTGCGCATGCTTCCTTCACTAAATCCCATCTCCTGAAAATATCACAGGGCCTCTCTGCGTGACATTTCTCCTCAGGAGAACATTATATTTGCTCCTGATGTGGAACTGCTGTTGCATTTCTATCGGCTTCGTTCCTCCATTGAATCTTTCTCTCTGTGTCCATTATGTCGCTCCGCTAGTTTCCCATTGTATGGAACAATCAGGTTGTGCATCAATATGCAGACCTTTACTCCAAACAGTATTGTAGGCACTTTCTTCAGAGCCACAGACAATAATGGACGAACACGCCGGGGCAAAGCTGCTAATTCATCCACATCGGTGTCTGACGTCACTGTGGAACCAAGACGTGACGGGTGAAGGCTGTAAACAGCCCACAGCAGGGAAGAGGTTCTGCACACCACACATACATTACATTATACGTTATTACGTAGCAGATACACTGAAACTTAATGTTTCTGTATGTTTCTGTAGTCAGTGACTGGTTAGGTTTAGGTACAACAACCACCTGGTTATGGTCTGGAAAAGTTTATGTTCAGGGTTTTAAAAACAAGTTTTGGTGGCACAATCACAACTGTAAAAGCAGCATGTCTCAGAAGAAAACAGCCCCTTTTTGTGGCATCGTACAGGTGGAAAATTCAGCGATGTCTCCATAAAAACAACCAATTTCTGTGGGACTGTCCTGTCTGGAAATGCAGCGATGTCCCAGTAAAAAAACAACAGCTGTTTGTGACAGCGTCCTGCCTGGAAACACAGTCCATTTCAGTTAAAAACAACCTCTGTTCATGACTCTATCCCATGCTGTCACCGTCATGGAGATCCTGTTTGTCCAATCAGATTCAGGATGCTGATCAAAACAAGAATTATGGGAGTCTGAGTCCATCAACATCTCCACTGCTTGTGCATCTGAAATCTTTTCTGTTTTCTGTCGCCAACATTTTCGTGCCGTGTACAAGCTGCTATATTTCTGTAAACAACATCTTCCTCCAGTTTCCAGTGGATCTTCTTCTTCATTTGTTTTTGGACATGGCAGTGCCGTTCTATTTCACAAGACCTGTAACAGCGCCCCCTATCTTATAACAGTGAAACCATGGATTGACGGAATAGCTCATCAATGGCGAGGAAGGATTCAGAAACACTGACATGATACGTATGAAACGTGCACGTGTATGTGTATAATGTGATTTGTAGACGTGTACAGTGCAAACATTTTCCTGCTGCTGGAGAACTTGTGCGGGAGTCGACCTAAACTTCAGTTTGACTTCTGATTTTTTGTCTCTTTAAGGTCCAAACACACACACACACACACACACACACACACACACACACACACACACACACACACTGTGATCCCGCAGGTGTGCTGCTGTTGAATTGCACTGTTCCATGTGGCGGAGCACAGCCGAGCGTTCCCCTCTGATTGGTTTGCTCTTTTTGTAAATGCATTGTGGGGGTAATGGGGTTGTGGAAAAGGGACGACGGTGCTTTTTTTGTGATTTCACTCTTTCCACAAATACAGTTCTTGGTTATTCCCTTCCAGAGCCATTTCAAATACCATTATCCCCGATATGAAGGGGCCCAAAGTGGGGTCTTGTTTTTTTTTTCAGACGCACTCGCTCTTGACTTCACCTCTATTTTATTGTGCCGTTATTTTCCAAGTGGGAGACTTTTCTTTGTGTTTGTTGTTTTCTGGCTGAGAACATATCAGAAGTTTGGAGACAGGACTGGTCCCCCGTGTGCTGGGGGCCTGGGATTTGTCCTTGACGCGGTGTTTGTGTTGGGGGGGTTGTTTGAGTTGCGCTGTGGTCTCTGGCTCTCACAGCCAGCCGATGATGATGAGCGGCCCCCAGGTGGCCGTCCTGCTGTGCCACATGATGGTCTGTCCCTCCAGAGCTAAAGACCTCTTTACCAGATGCAGGGCCAGCACACAGGCTGACAGTGGTGCTGGAGTCAAACTGCGCCGTGGTGCTCCACTGTAATCTGTGTTTTCAGCCTTCAGAGGAGGAATTGACAAGATATACTTTAGTTTCTCTGATATACGGTCAGTCATTTGAATGATTCTGGGCTGTGATTTGTCTGATGGATAAACTGCACAGCTCTGACTAATGCACTGACTCTGCTTGTCTCAAATATCTTTGGGTTTGTGACTTTTGGTCAGAGTACACTGAACTGTAAAGACTTCACCTGAGCTCTGTTAAACACTGACGGACATGTTTCACCGTGTTCTTTCCTTTCAGTTGTTTTTTATTGAATTACAACACAATTCCCACACACATACATTTACAGAAAACAGAAATAGCCCATGTGAAACCAGCAACAGAGGTCACTCCCACAGCCCACACCACTGCACTGACCAGTAGGACAAACACACACACACACATGGCTGTGCATATATATATGTACATATACATATAGCTACATGCTATGTACCTATATACCTACAAACCCATACACATACACACATGTATACATACTAAATTAAATAAATAATAATACTAAATATATTCTAATCTTTCAGTGTATCTCTGATGTTGATGATGAGGGTTTTATAAATCGTTGACTGCAGGGCTGCAAGATATTTAAAAAAAATGACTGCTATAAATGTTTAGTGTGTATATATTGTGTTTTTGAGAAAATACAGAAACTTTAATGGCTCTATTTGCAATAATCATCCTATTATTGCTGGTGTGATTTCGTAAGGGAGAGCATCTGCATTAGAAATAATTATCAAAGCTTTAAAATGACTTTATACTTTGACGACTTGTCTGAGGGGGAGGAGGGGAAATCATGTTGTTTATTACACCGGGAGATTCACCATGACATCGTTATATTCATATAATACTCTTCTGTCAGTCCAGGCTGAAGTCGATGATCTGTCTCTGCCCTCCTCTTCCTCGCTCATTTCCAGGTTGTTGCTGCTCTGGTTGTTTATCAGACGGACGTGTCTCGTACATTAACATCAGTGTTAACGTTTCCTCTCAAGCCTCACAGCTCTGGGCTGTAGCTGGGATACTTCTTTAGGTCCTTTCTGAATGAACCGCAGGTGACTTCCAAAACACACTTTATTTTTAGTACATTTTTAACAGAAGAGCTTTTATTTTGAAGTGCTGTTTCCTGCTGTAGAGTGAGTGACTAACACACAGCTCCTTTAATGAGACAGAGAGCTTGATGACACGTCCAAGCACAAGTATGACACGATGATATTAAGCTGTGTGGTCCTTAAACTAATGACTAAGGGTAATCTGTGGTTGGACCAGTTGGACTCACTGCTTCAGGCTAACTGAATTAGCTTTAGCCTAGCTTGGTGCTGGTGACTCGCTCTCACAGACTTGTGTGCTGAAGGTCGGGTGATGTGGTGATGATGTTGCATTTAACAGATGTGCAGTGAACACAAAACACCTTTTAACAGTGGTTATGTAGGAGCCTGAGTTATTCAGACACTTTGTGCTGACTGTAGCTTCAGACGAGTCAGCTTCACTGTGTCTGCGGCACTGACCACCCCAGGTCGCTGCACATGTCGACACACACTCAGGAGCGTCTCGCGTCCCATAACGAATGCCACCTGACTACAACACACACACATGTAACCTGTATTAAAGGGGACGTCTTGGTCGGTGACTTTATCATGGAAATTAAGAACCATGGGAGTTTTTCTTTTTGTGTCAAACAGCAAAAAGGTTTTCCCATGACATGTTTGAGTTCATCTGAATTACTTGAGATTGCACACACTGCGGTGTGACTGTTGTGCACATTGTGAGGTTGATGCTGAAACGATGTGTCCTGCAGTCTCAGCTAATTAATTAGCCCCATAAATAACCACCAGAATAATTGATAATGATGATAATCACAAGTATCAGTCTTAAATTGAAGCAATTTAGAAAGTAATTAAATGAGTTAATCAGGTTTTTGATTGGCAGTGTTTTGTGTGAGGAAATGCATTAATTTAAAGATTAACATGTGTCCAGATGTTATTCTGTGTCAGAGAACAGATTTAATCCATGATGTCATCTCCTACAACAGGGACTTTACTTCTTTGGAGAAAAATACTGGTTTTATTTTCACTGTGCACTGGTCAGATCAAATGAAACCTAACAGGTTTAAACTAGTTATCAGAATTTAATGAAGTTTAATAACTGAAAACTGTAAACGTTAAATCACAAGGACTGTGAATTAAAGTCACACTCTGCACTGAGACAGCACCCTGAAGTGTTTCCAGCTGAAGGAGCGTCACCGTCGGGTCGAGCAGCTGCTTTGACTGTTTGCTGTTGTTTGGTCCCAGTGTGCATCGTTTCCCTGCGGCGGCTGAAGGTCAGGAGAGCAGCGCTGAGGTCAAGTGTCACTGTTTGCTCCTTTAAACAGGAAATGCCTTGTGCAAACTCCCTCATCATCAGAGCCTGATGGGAGCGTCCAAATATACCAGAAGGAAAATAAATGCTCTTGTTATTGTAGGTGTTTCTGTTGCATATGTAAAATTCATCTGGGACGAGAGGACCTTTAGTTATGCTGAAGACACACTGACCTTTTCTCATGCAGGCACATGGTTTGTGTACTTTCAAGTCTTGGTCAGTACAGCATGATGTTCCTTTCATAAGTTACGGTCCCATTCAGAGAGAAACAGACAATAAAGCAGGGTATTCTTTGGGGAGGGGCGACCTTGTGACTGACAAGTTGTTACCACAGCTGTGTTTTCAGGTTCTCACTCACTCGCCCCTCACTCCTTTTATTTTTTTTTATTTAACCTTAATTTAACCAGATAAATCCCATTGAGATCAGGATCTCATTTACGAGGGCGACCTGGCCAAGAGGTCAGCAGCACACGTCATAATAATACAAACTCAAGAAAGATTAAGGCAATAAATTACAAACAATACATATGGTAAAAATTAAAAAAAAAAAATTTAAGGACAGTTTTAAGGACAGTAACGATTAAAAACACAAACATTGCTCATAGGCTTCTCGCTGCCTCATCTGTAGCTCCGCCCTCTTGCCCAAATATGGTCACTTCTGGCTCCTAAAACACAAGACAGCTACGTGAAGATGCCGAACTAGAGGCTTCAAAGGGAAGTCCACGAACCAATGAGTGACGTCACAGTAGCTCCGCCCATTATTCTTACAGAGTGTGTGTGCAGGCAGTATTACTGTGTTAAATATGAAGTATATCTATTATGTATTTCACACGGCGCCACAGTCGTCTCAGAGCTGCAGGGCAGAGTGGATTCATGGAGAAAGGAATGAAGGAAATGCCACGGGACGGACATTAAGCTGACCCTCTCAGATATTCATATCCGTGATTCGCCCACAGTATCAAGCTCTTCTCTCTCGCCCCGAGTTTGATGACTCACGGCTGATTTCATTCACACTCTTCATTAATTTCTGTGCTGCAATTTGGCCGGAGATTTAATTATTGATGCGGTCTTTGTCAGAATGGAGGGATAATCTGAGCGGCGGAGCTGAGAGCAGAGAGGGCTGCTCGGCACTCTGCAATGTGCCGGCCGGCTGGGACACAGTCACAGTCTCTGATGACACACACAGTGTTTGTGCTGTCCCACCTGCGTGTATACATGAGGCTCATCATTGTTTCTGGGTTCTACATGGATTTATGTCTCCACACGCTGAAACGCTGTTGTGTTGGCTGCTGCCACTGCAAAAGGATTTGGTTTGGTTTGATTCTGTTCTGTCGTAAAAGCAGCACATTGATGGGACACCTACAGATACACATGAGGGTGCAGGTTTGAAACGACACAGGTGGTGTACAGGACTGCAACTAATGAATCAGCCAGGCCTCTGTGTCGGCAAATATTAACCCATCACACTTACTGACATTTGCTTTTGATTTCCAAGCGGTGCCATCAGCAGCTGTTGACCAGAGTGCCTCTGAACGCAGCGCTGAGTGACAGGCACGATGCATGCAGAGATGAGCTGTGATGCTGTAGCGCCAATATGATGTGACTGAGTGTCGCCATTTGTGTCATCATAATTTAAAAGTAGTTCTTAAACAGAAAGTTCCACATCAGCTGCAGCCATCTTGGTTGTTTTTGAAAATGCTTCAACCACTGTTAAAGCAAAAACAGCGTCACTGTGCCAGGTGTATGCTCACTGTAGTGTGCTGGCGTGAGTCTACGCAAGCCAAAAAAAAAAAACGGTCATCAGGTATTTTGTGTGTGAAGCACAAAGACTCTGCAAGCTGTCGGTCACCGTATTAAACCCGCTCCATATTAGATAGACGGTTGTGGTTTGCCCAGTTAGGGTCAGGTGGAGGGTCAGGTGGAGGGTCAGGTGGAGGGTCAGGTGGGGGGTCAGGTGGAGGGTCAGGTGTGGGGTCAGGTGGAGGGTCAGGTGGGGGGTCAGGTCGGGTGGAAATCTGTTTGAACGCGAGGCAAATTTATCTTTCAAAGGACTGAGGTGGAATGACCCGCCGTTCTCTGCCTTACTCTACCTCTGATTGGCTCTGACATTTGTCCCTTAACCATCTCTCTCCTCTTGCCTAACCCTAACCAATCCAACCGGCGAAAGCAACGAGCCAATCAGAGGAGAGTAGGGTGGGCAGTGCCTTCTCCATCCGAGGGAAATGAATTTGCTATTGAGAGGGGAACCAGACGTTTTCTGTCAGAGCAAATAAAACATGAGCTGCAGATTAGTCTGATTTCCAGGGTAATTATATTTATAATCCATTAACAAAAAGACACATTAACATATTTTTAACATTTTCATTAAACTGTGAATCTGTTTAAAAACACTTCAGCCTGAATATATTTGATTACAGTGAACAGAAACAGCTCTGGCAACACAAATATCAGTTTGTCTCTGCTCTCATGTTGACGTGTCGTCTGTGGGCTGTGAAGAAGAACATGTAGCGTCTGATCGACACACCTCACAGTCACATGATGTTTGGTCACACACGCCTGATAAAATAACACACGGCAGCTTTATAGGTTTTTTATGTCGTCAGAAGAATCAGGTAATGTTGTGCTTTTGAATGAAAGCTGAAAATAATGCACAGACTCTGCTGTAAAGCCACGTTAGTGTTCATCTGTGTGTGTGTGTGTGTGTGTGTGTGTGTGTGTGTGTGTGTGTGTGTGTGGGTGTGTTCAGTACAGTAAGTGTTTGTGGAAGAGAAGGAATAATCCAGTGTGCTGGTTGGATGGTCGTGGAGAGAGACTGTCTGCTTTCACCTGTCAGCCTCCCTAATGTGGAATTACAGTGAGTGGGAGGCGGCAGCAGGGTGAGTGGGCAGCACATACAGGCTGTTAGCACACACTGAAGCATACAGTGGATTCAACTCCACACTTTTACATCACAGCAGCAGAAACAGGCTCATTGTTCCCAGGTCCTGCTTTACATATTCATTTTCTGAGAAATCATCACTCACACGAACATATTGCTGTGTTTCCTCCGTGTGTACGACGCTCTGTAAACAGGATTCATTCTACATTATGTTTCTGTTTCTGTCTTCAGCATAAACATCTCCGCCGTCATTTATAAGGCACAAAGCACGTCATCTTCCATCTTCAAACTTTGACGAGCTTTTCACTCTGACAGTCAAGACTTTGCCAACGAAGATTTGTCATTTATTTAAATTCAGGCTGCATATTGCTGATTCCTTTTCAATAAGGAGCAAACTGCTCTCAGCATCTAGTGTCAAGTGCTCAGAGTTGTCACTGAGCGCTCGGTCAGATTGTCGCACATGTTTTGATCCTCATTTAATTCGAGGTAAACTCCCCTTTCTGTCGACCTGGACCCTTTTCCTGTGTTATTGTGTCTAATGGGAACAACGGTGTTTTAATTGGTGTTATTGGGAGAGAGTTCTGCAGCTGCAGCAGAGAAACAGGCCACAATGAAGCCACTCAGGGTGGGTGCACCCTGTCAATTTATGTCCATTAGAAGAGCTTGTTTTTGCCACCAACAGGCTCAGATTGTCTTTGTCAGTGTCAGACAGCATTATGGAGAGCACCCCACACAGAGACGGTCTTTGTACCTTTCGCTTATTCCGCTCTGATTTAGTTTTTTATTTGTTTGTTTTTTGGATATATTTTTATTGAAGTTTTGCCATAGTTACAGGACAGCACAGTGAACCACACCCACCCCCCCACCCCCCCCCCAGCCTATAGCAATATGCAGGAAGATGGGAAGAGTAATAACAGAAATAAATATACAGTAAAAGAAATATATAAATAATAAGATATATAATACAAAAAACCCACACA
>JAPZEB010000005.1:5309114-5324116 GCA_029783705.1 Chaetodon striatus
AAACACTGACCAACGGGACCAGACTGGCCGACCCGTATGCTCTCACTCAGTGGATGGATGATGTCACAGGAAGTGGAGGCTAACGTTAGCTAATGTGCTAAAAAGTTAGCATTCCAGAGCAATCCAATCTTCCTCTTCATAGCTCCCCAGTTTCACCTCCAGGCGATAACATGACGTCATGGTGACGTCATGGTGACGTCGACTCTAATAGGGTCTATAATGAGTCATTACATTTGAAGCAGTGATGAAACAAAGCAAGTTTCGCTGAGACAAAAGCTGTTGTTTTATTCTGTTCCCTTCAGATTATATAATGTGATGCACAGTGATATTTATTTTCTCATCTAACTCTTGGCAAGAAAGCGAATAGTTACAATAATAATACTCCAAAAATGCTGAACCTCTTTTTAAATTTGACATTTTATACTTTTTTAAATTGAATTTTGTTGCATATTTTCATATCTTTAAGTCAACAGTGTGTGAATCAGCAGTCTGAGCTTTTCTCCTGCATTACAGATGATTAATTATACCTCATACAGGAACCTCCGTATCAACCTGGAATGTGCTAAAATATGATTTCCCTCCGCCTCGTACCTCTCTCTGCGTTTGACTGTGGTTTAAAGAACATTTTTTCGTACGGACTGAACAGTGCGTCCGGCCCCGCACATTATGCAGCTTCTTTTCACCTTGGTGTTGGCAGCCGGGCCATTCAGGGTACAGATGGAAGGTATTTGAGGGAGAGGATGTAGAGGTGGAGTTGGTATTCTCACAGGCTCCGTGTGAGTGTGGCTTTGTTCCAAAGTGGTGTGAAGAAGAGGAGATGGACAGAGGGAGAGGAGGAGGAGGAGGGAGGAGGAGGGGGGCACTTTTCTGGTGAAGGTCAGCGGGTTAAGCCGATGGGGATGCTTGGAGACGGGGCCCTGCCGAAAAGATGGTAATGCCCCAAGCCGTGATTCATCGCAAAGGCATCCATCACCCTGTGTGTGTGTGTGTGTTTACAATGACGTCACCCCATCAGTCCCCAGGCTGTCAGGGGCTGACAGGCGAGGGCTGTGGAGGAGCAGTGTTTTCATTTCAACAGGCAGAGTGATGGACTGCCGCGGAGGGGGCGGAGCTGCTCTCTGAATGAAAGCTGCCACGCTGTTCGCTGTGTGCTCATGGGAAGTGGATTTGGGTTTGTTGTTGAGTGTCTGGCGTAGTGTTGGGCGGCCGCACGGGCAGCGCGGCCAGACAGTGGAGCTCCCGCGGAGCACATTAGCCCTTTTATTATTTATTTCTCCGTCTACTTCATGTTCTGCGCCCCGAGCTCGAGTTTCATTTTAATAACAGTTTACTTTATATAGCTTCTACTCCTCCGCCGCCGCCGTCTCGTCTCCCCACTGCAGTGTGATGCAGGTTAATTGAAGGGAGCTGCTGTGGGAGACAGGGAGATGAACTGTAACTATCAATATGGGCCAGAGCCCACTTACCACTGCTCTACCTGCAGGAGCTAAACATAGCTTTAATAACCTTAATGAATTTGTCTCAGTCTCAGACTTAAACCTGCTCACACAGTTACACAGTTACACAGTTACACACCACAGACGCTTGTCTGGGTTTCACTGTTAGTTTAGTGTTGCTTGGTTGGAGCTGACCTAATCAATATTTTTACCTTAACGATGAATCAAATGACTCAGTGTGATGTTTTGTGACTCTGCAGCTCCTCTTCAGCTCTGTGGAGCGTTTTAGTGTCTTTCAGCACTTTAGCTCTGTGGCTTCACTGTTTTGGTTCACTGTCACCAGGGTTTAGTGTCGGTCCATCTGTCCCTGAAGATTTCAATACCCCAGACTAATGAAAAAAACTTCCAGTCAAACATTATCTGTATTTATTACACTTAAAAACAATTGATAGGCAGGCTTATAAATAATGACATCATCAAGGCTTCAACATATTCCAGTTAAAAGACGTCCTGTCAGAAGACTCACGTACATATTACTGCTATGAAATTAATATTGCACTAGCCTACGTTCTTTGGGGCAACACATAATCATGAAGAATTCAGGCCTACTTATTCTCAGAGAAAATAAAACAAACAAAAAGCTGCGTGTCGGCCTCTCTGGCCTGAAACATTGTGATTATGATCTGCTGCTGCCAACTTGAAATCAAATCAATTGCTCTGTGCTCAGACACCGGAAACAACGTGACACACAGGAAGGCACTCCAAAAATATAGAAAATGAGAAAGGACGTATCAGAAAGCCTTTAATGCAGCGTCCAAATCATTAGAAGAGCCGACATGTTTCAAACTCTGCAGGTCTTTGTCAAGGCTTTAAAAACATACAGCAAAGGTATAGCCCCACCTACAGGAGCAGGAGCCAACAGGAGGCCATCACATGACCCAGATAACGTCATGACAGGTCAAACTAAAAGAAAATAATGAAAAAATAAGGAGTTAATAAAATAACACAGAGTAACATGACATAACATACCCAGAAAAAAATGAATGTATACACGTACCTCTTTACACGTAGGCTGTGTGTGTGTCGAATTTAAGTTTGCTACAGACCTTTCTCAGATAAAACAGAATAAAAACTCTTTGAAAACAAATCAACCTGTTGCTGGCCCATTTTAGTTTTTACACCTTTTCGCAGCAGTGACGAGTGCAGCTGCTGACAGGAAGTGAAACTCTGATCTTTAACCAGCTCTGCGTCAGCGCAGTGTGTGCACGTGACCGGTGTTTGGCTTCCCTTCGTACAGGCAGTGTCACCTGCTGGACTTTTGTCAGTGGATGGGCAGGAAGCTGCAGGCGCTGGTGGCAGGGGCGAGTGGGTAAAGCTGCAGCTGCGTTACTCGTCCACCATACCATAAGATAGCATTTGGCTAGCTATGAAGCTGTGGTTAAAAGAGAGGCGGTTAAGGTGCGAGTGAGGCTAATGTTAAAGGTTGCATCCAGTTACTTATAAAGTGAATCAGGCCTTCGTGTATTATGAATCATAAATTGGATTAATGTTATAGTTTGGCCTCGTATTTGTTCACGACAGCATTGTGCTGTATCAAAGCTCCAACAGTCGTCAGGTTGATAGGTTTATCTTGATGCTACTGGTGGTCTGTGAAGGCATGTAGACCACACTGCAAACAGAATGTGACTACGCCTGTACATGTCTCGGCACAGGAGGGAGACAAAACCTTTCATCTGCACACACAGTGATGACATAAAGCTGGTTGAAAATAGGCAACATTTTCCTTTAAAATGTTGACGAATAGAGGTTACTATTATATAAGGTGAAATAGAGTAACTTTCAGTGGATATTATAAGCGGAGATATTTAAATATATATTGGACTATGTTGCAATATAACGGAAACTCTGACTCTCATGGATCATAAAGCTGTTTTTGCATTAATATTTATTTAATATTTTGTCCCTCAGAGGAGAGAAGAGCTCTACAGCAAGCTGACAGGCAGTACTAACATATAATCACTTTATTAAGTTGTTAAGCTGATATACAGGTCCTTTGTAAACGTGTTTGTGTCTAGCTGATGAATTTGAGTCTCCTTTCAGCTCTGGGTTGGCCTCCACTATCTCCTGAGGAAAATATGTGACTCTTCAGCTGCTAAATATTCCATTTTCTTCACCAGCCAGTCGCTAACTTTGTGTGTGTGCCATTTCTTGCTGCGGAGGTCGTGCACACTGAGCCAGTCTGTTGATTAGTGGAGCTTTCGAACAATCAAACATGGCATCATGAATGTGGCAGATTATTTTCCTCTGCAGTGTTTTTGGCAGCACAAACAGTTCTGGCAGCGTGAACAATCAAAAAACAATCATGCACACTAATGACAGTCTATGAATAGAATTTTGATATAAAAGCAATAAAAGAAATCCCAGGATAATGTGCAGATGTTTGACTCGCTCATTAGGCTGTGGATAGCACTGTTCAGTCTGCCGTTTTCACTCATTAGCAAGAATTTATGCAGAGGCTAATCATCCAAAATCATGAACTTCCACTCCTTCAAGCGTAGTCGATATACTCCATGATCTGTGAAATAAGAGATCTATTTATATACTTTAAACAGAAAGGAGCACTCAGCGAATTTTATCTCAACATTTTGTCCCCAGAAACATTTTGGCTCTTCTTTAAGTTCTCATTAAATGTGCTTATACATTTTTTTTATCATTTAAATTCCTAAAGAGCTAAAAGAGCTATACTCTCTGCACCACGGATCTGAAAGCAAAATGTGATTAACGCAAAACTATATTTTCCCAGCAGAATTCCTCACTGAGTCTCGGGGCTATACACTTTTTATTCCCTTCTGCTGAGCTTTAATTAAAGCAAAATGAGGATCCAAAAAAGCACATGAGGTATATTACTGCAGGACAAATTCATACCTTAAAATGAAGTCATCCAATACTGCGTATACGTAGGTGTTAAGATGGAGCCACACTGTGAGTCAGCCTCAGCTCAGGAAAAATGTTGGCATTGTGTCTCTGCAAACAACAGATATGTCACATCTACATGTTTTTATGAAACAGATCATGGAGCCGAAAACAATGTCCCTGCAAATCCTTAAAAAGTCTTAAAAGGCATTGAATTCATTAATCTAAGAATAAGGGTTTCAAAATGTCTTGAAATAAATCTTTTAAAAGTCTTAAAAATGCTGAGATATGGGGAGGAGGGTTTTATTAGTTTCCTCTGAGGTAACACTGTAAAGTCTCAAAATAATGGGAAGCATATGATTTAGTTTTTTAATAGTTTCTTAACAGCTTCTTGCATTAAAGTCACCAGATCAGGAGAGCAGAACCAACAACACTTGTATTTTCTTGACGTCCGGATACTCAAAGCAGAGGATCTACTGTCAGTCAGCATGCCGTCACTGTACCCAGGGTGACATTGAGTGTAACTCAGAAACAACAGAACAAACAACATAGATAAATTCAGAATGCAGTGATCCTCTGCGACACACAGGGAGGAAAACACATATTCAACACATCCACATCTTTTCTGTTACACATTTTTCAAAAGTGTCGATCCATTCACATGAAATTTAGAGCAGACCTTGGTATTAACTCAAAAAACTACAGTGATAAAGACATCATAACATTTCAGTCCATAAAATGATGTGCAATAAACTGCAATGACAAGTATGAAACATGCTACCTGAAGTTTAGTACCTGGAGAAGCCTTTGTTTGAAATGCTGACTTGAAGACACTTCCTGTGTGAAGAAACTAATCTCTCAGTGTTCAGGTGGGAATTTGTCCCAATCTAACAGTCTTTAAATGTTCAAGATTTTGGGGGGCGAGTCCACAAGTCCTAACAAAGAAAGTCTAAACTTGACCATTTAGTGTCTTTCGTTCCAAATGTTTACCGAATAAAAGACAAGGTGACGTCACACAGAGGTAAACATGCACCTGACCCAACGCATCAAATTCAGAATGAGTTAGAAACACAAAATCAGCAAGACAGCTCACCAACAAATGTGAGGTGTCTCCTTGTTCTGTTCTAACTTCGTCAAAAACGTCATGTTTTATGTTGCAGGAAACATTTGGGCGAAACTGTCGCTGAGCGGCTGATGTCGGTTTGTGTTTGTTTCTTTGTCTTAAAAATTCATTTTGATCTGCATTAAAGAGAAGTCTTTAATCTAACACAGAAACACAGCAATGACTCCCTAAAGCGCGGTCAGCTTGCATATCGTGTCACTTTATGCTGTATGAAATGTGTAGATGAAACATATTTGTGGTTTGCAGAGACGCACACTGCCAACATTTCCTCCTGGTGTCTGGCTGCTTCGCTGTTTACTGTTTGTCTGAGTCCTCCGTTTGGCTCCTGGAACACTGACCCAGTTTACTGTTGACTCCTGGTTGGCCTCAGTTGGCGGGCTCCTCCGAGTGTTAGGTCACAACTTTGTCCCACTGGCCGATTGTCCTGGGAAGGCATTTCATAAGATGTAGATAATTATGGGCTGTAGCTTCTCTTGTGCATGACAACAATCCCTCTGGGAGAGCAGAGAAAGAAATAAAGAGGAGCAGACAGAAAGATGGAGGATCAGATGGATTGATGTTATATAATGGCAGAGTTTTTTACTTTTCGACACTTAGGCACCCTTCCTACTTGGGCAGGGAGATCAGAGAAGAGGAGGAGATGGAGGAGGATGAGTAAAATGAGGCCAGTGACACCCAACAGGGGGTCCCCTGGCACCCTGCACACACACTGCTCATGCCAAGAAGAGGGACATCTCTCAGCCCTCTTAACAAGAGCCAGTGCAGCTCTGGTGGCCAACAGCATGTGTGTGTGCACATGCATCAGTGTGTTTGCAGTGCAGCCGTGCAGCGCTGCCGCCTGCATCCATAATTAAGCCCAAGACACAACCATCAACAGGAATATAATTGGCCGGTAGGAGTGAAAGAGGGGGGGTGGGGAGGGGGGAGCGGAGGCGAGTGCTGCAAACTTTCCGAGCGAGAGATAGAGAGAGGAAGAAAGAAGGAGAAGATGGAGAGAAAGCCATTTACATGCTAATGCCGTCCTCAGCCCTTCAACTGCCTCGTTGGGTACCGTGCCCGCTACCCTCCAATAAGCTCTTGGCTGGCAAGCCGGTCGCCATGTTTACACAATAAACAAACAGCAATGAGGTTAAAGTCTTTTCATGCATCTTTTTGTGCGTGCCTACAGTATTAGCAACAGTCAGTTGTTGCGTAACTGTTTTGTCGTGTCTGAAGGACTCAGCTGACTGCTTTTCAGCCTCTTTGTCATCCCTCTGCTTTTTTTTCTTGTTTTTGTTTCCTAGGCGACAGAATGGGCACCGGACGAGGAAACCAGGAGGTCCTGTCAGAGCAAAGGCAAAACAGAGGTAACCCCGATCCCGCCCCCAATTACAACACTTCATGTCTGTGCTGCCTGGCGCGCAGAGAGGCCATCTTGATATCTGGTGGCTGTTGTGGCGAGGTCCTTTATGGGCCTCATGGGAGGACTCTGTGCAGAACAGCTATTTCAGACCCTTCAATCAAGAGTTGTTTTTCTTGCAGTGAGGAGGGAGGGCACAGGGAGCGCAGGGAGACTGTGCACACCAGAGACGAGGGCCAGATAGTGACTCACAAAAGGATTTCCTTTCAAATCTGTCTGATAACCGACGCTGCGATCAGCTGTCGCATTACGTTTATTTTGTGAGCTGCTGATTGCAGCAGCACTTTTATCTCCCTCAGCGCCTATAGAGCCAAGGGTGATACCTAATACACTAAACAATCAATTCTCTTTGAAACCTCCTTCAGTGCAATTACCTCAGTTCTCTGCTTCAACACAAAGCTCCGCCATTTACAGCAAAATGATACATGACACGTTTCATTACCAATAAATCTATTTCAGGCCTTTGTTAAAACAGATTTGAATCTTTTACTGAAACACATACTTGACTTACTGTAGAGCCCGTCGATGCCACAAATAGGCCTCCATTCAGCTGCAAACCAGCATTCTTATTTTTGAACAATGGACCTGCTGCAGAACGCCGCAGACACTCAATTGCTTTGCTGTTGGTTGCATGCCAGTCTGATACCAGAGGACTCGCTCCATTGTTCTTCTCAGCAACACGTCAAAGAATATTTAGCCTGCCACCTCAGCTCTTCTCTGCTCTGCTGTAACTTTGTGAACTCTTTCTTCTTCGCCCTCTTCTCTGCAGATTGAATGTCAGAACTACATCAGAGTCTTGTTGGTGAACAAGACGGAGGTCATGACCTGTGGAACCAATGCTTTCCAGCCGCTGTGTATTACCAGAGAGGTATGAGTGTGTGTCTGTGTGTGTGTCTTTGTAGGAAACCTGTGAGAACACCATAGATTTAACCTGCTGCTCCCCCGTCTCTCCCTCTTTGTTTCCGTCTCTGTATCATGTTGTCTGTGGCAGGTGGGCAACATGAGCAGCGTGCTGGAGCGGGTGAACGGTGTGGCACGCTGCCCGTACGACCCTCGTCACAACTCCACGGCGGTGGTGACAGAGAGCGGAGAGCTGTACGCAGCCACCGTCATCGATTTCTCCGGCCGTGACCCCGTCATATACCGCAGCCTGGGCGGCATGCCTCCTCTCCGGACTGCTCAGTACAACTCCAAATGGCTCAACGGTACGGTCGCACTCCAACAACTATGACATGTGATGTTCCTTCACTCACACTGTGTCTGTGCTGCAGCTGGTGATTATTCATGATCAACTACAATCTACAAAGTGTTGAACACTCTGGCTCCATGTGCATTTCTTTTATTTTGATGATGTTTCAGCCTTTGGACCTATTTAAGATCAACAGTCATCTTCACATCCTCTTTCAAATCTCTTCTTTGTTCAACCAACAATCCAAAATTAAAATATATTCAGTTTTCTGATGATATAAAACAGGTAAAAGCAGCAAATCCATTGATTACTATCAGTGTTGATTAAAGCAGATGTTGGTGCTTTTATTTTGGTGTCATTGAGCAAATATCCCATAATAAATCTTGAGCATATTGTGATTCAATTGATCTGAGAGAAAACTAGACTTCTGCTCCTCCTCTTGGCTCTGATTTTTAGAGGAAAATCTAACTGTGACCTATCACAGGTCATTTTAGGGAGAGGCAGTGTTCCTGTTGGCTGGTTGATTGGTTTCAATCAGGAGAGACTCGTTCTGAGAAAAAGGATTTTGATTTTCATGTGCACATAAGTATGAGAAATGTGAAGTCTTTGGCGGTTAGACCCCATTGTCCAGGAGGGTGGTGAAGACGTAGTAGATCAGGGAAACCTCCCCCGTACAGTCCAGACGCTGGTGGCGATGATGAGATGAGATGAAGAGGGAGCTGAGGATCTGGATGTGAAGAGGAGTGGGCTTTGATGAGTGGTGGAGGAGGGCGTGATGATTCAGCTGACAGGAGCAGAGAGGAGAACAGGTTTAAAGGTTGGCAGCAACAACATGATTGGCTGAAGGAGGTCGTGGCAAAGTTTGGTTGGCTAACAGGGAGAGGGAACGCCCAGAGTGCTGGGACAGAGAGAGAGCTGTGAACGGATACAACGTAAAGAAACTCCTGATTGAACTGAGCTTCATTCAGTGTTTCACAGGGTCACTGTTTTCAGACATGAGAAGTATAATCTGCCAGGATTAGTAATCTGATCTGGTTTAAACTCTTGTTGGATTTCCAAATGATCCACACAAGGTTCAACTTGTGTGGAACCATCTCTGTAAATTCCTGCAGTTCTTTAAACATTTTCCCAGAACCTGCCCGGAGCAGCAGATGGGCCAACTGTGCACTTTTTCTTCCAACACAATCGGCTCTTTTGTTCCAGCCAAGATGGATCAATCCGACAGAGGTATTTTCAAAGGATTACAAAGACTGTTGTGATGTGGAGTTGTGTGTGGAGCACAGCATACAGGTCAGGCATAGGAATGGTTGGATTTATAGAATGGTGGAGGACATGAAATGCTGTCAGTCCTGCTGGTGTCGGTGTCAATAATCTCCCCGCTGCTGACGCTGTGCCTTTTCTCCTCCGAACACGCTGCAGCAGAAAACCATTCACACACATCCTGACTCCAGCAGAAATGTAGATGGACCCTCCACTGGAGGAGGCTGTCATGTTCAGCCTTTGATATGCAGAAACGCTCAGATTACCGGATTCATGGCGCTATATAGAAAATGGAAGTGGGAGTTATTTTAGGCATCCATTGTTCTGGAAGGAAAGGTCAGATTCATTTTCTGCATCACAGACAGTGTGAGGTGGCTCTGTGAAGACTCGGACGGACACGAACCTCTTCTGCTGGAGTCATCAGTACAAAAGATGAGCAGCTGTGTTAGAAAAAATCTGGTTCTTTTATTAAAGAAGTGGAAGGTATCAGTCTGTGGACACGTGATCTTAAGGAGAGAAGTCAAGTGTAGTTCTCCAGTTGTGTTTTGATTGATAACATCCAGTCACAGAGCAGAATATGCTGCTGTGTGTGACGCTGACAGTCGGGCTCTTTAAATGTGTCATAGAACATTTAGCTGTTTAAGGGGCCGTACACATGCTGCGTCTTTAACCGGCTGGTGCTACTGTTGTGCCTTTTCTGTACCGGCTTTCAAGACAATGGCGGCAGGTTGCATTTGAGGTTGCTAAGCAACCATAACCAGCACCGTATCACAGCCTGTTTACCTGAAACCCTGAGGTCAGAGCAGATCTACTTCCTGTGTGTGTGTGGGACAGATGTGACGCTCTGACAGCTCTGCACTGACATGATCAACTTCTCCTCCATGTTTATCACACACTGATATTTACTGAAGAAGGAAAGATATCTGAGGCTGTGATTGGCTGGTCCTCGTCACAAAGTTGAACTCTTGTTTATCTCAGGGCGTCGCCATCATGCCCTGAAACATAGGCACCTGGGAACACATATGCACCGCAGCAGCCTTGCTCTGGTGTTTGAGTGTGCCTGCTGCACGTCTACTTTAAAAACAATGAATTTGAGGGCACAAAAAGTGAAGTGAAGTGCTTCTCAGCAGCCTGGGGCGTCTTTGTCTAAGTGTTTTAAGTGGTGCTGAAGCATTTTGCTTGCTGCTTTTGTGTCGTTGAGCGCCTTGTGTTTTTCCACTCTATGCCTCGTGTTTTTGCAGGAGCACCCTGAACCATCAGATACTGAGAGGTGGGCCCTCAGTGGGGGGGATTAGGGGTGGGCCATACCACAAAATTTGGTTTCAATCTGATACCAAGTACTCACTGAGATTGAGATGACAGATACAATACTTCTTATTATTAAAAGTGGCTTTTTTTTATACGACAACAGAACGTTGTTTGCACAGTTTAACTCTTGAAATACAAATAGGTACGATGTAGAGGAGAGAAACTGATCCCTGTCTTGGTGTGGATCCTCCTGACGCTAGGATCCATCTTCAAAATGAAGACATAGTATTAACAGGATTGATATTCTCGGATCAGTCCGCCCAACCCTAGTGACGATGACGACAAAAAGTATCCTACATGGTTTGTGTGCAGCTAATGTCGGCTCACTTTCAACATCCCCCTGGACAAGCTGCAAGACATACCTGAACAAACTGTTTAGGCCCCATGATTGACAGCAGACTGTCAAACTGTCCTTGACTCATCCTAACATAAGCCTTGACCGACCATCATCCAGGCGGAGCTCCTGAGCGAGCTCCTGGACCAGCTGTACCCGTATCCCCCTAGTTTCCCCATGTCCAACACACCACTAAGACAGAAGCCCGTTTGTAGGAGCAGATCTGACGCACACTGAAGCTGAGTGATGTGCTTTTATCACTGCACACAACTAAAGCTTGTTGTTACCTGTGCTGTCAACTCTGTTTACATAGCATTACGTTAGCTACCTAGCTCATGACAATGTCAAGATATTGTTGTCACAGAAGCAGCACTCACACACAGCGCGTCCTGAAAACAGCACTGAGTGTTTTTTAAGAAACACTAGGATGAAGTGTTTCGCAGCGCCCTGCCACCGCCTTCCTGCAGAAGAAAAGCGCAGTCACATTTCCTGAGAGTCCAGAGTCCAGAGTCCAGAGGTGATGTCTTCAAAGTGCGTGTGTAGTCCGACCTGCAGTCCTGAAGATATTCAGTTTACAATGAAATGAAACTGAGAACAGCTGATTGTCACAGAACCAACAAAACGTTTGATATTTTCTGCTTGATTAAAGACTTAATCGATTAATCCGTCATTGAATGTCTTGACGATTAATTACCTGTCCCATGACTGATGCTTTAATGATCAGCACCTGATGTAGCCAACACATATTCAGGTGCGTCAGAGCAGCTGTGTTAGGATGAGAGGAAGGCTGGAAAAGAAAAGAGAGTTGGACAGAACAAAGTAGAGAAAGGATAGAGAGGTGGGAACAGGAAGATCGAATGCAATCGAAGGTGGGAGAGTGGGAACGTGTGTGTGTGTGTGTGTGTGTGTGTGTGTGTGTGTGAGAGATGAGAGAGGAGAGAGGAGTTGCGGGGCAGGGAGGAAGATGAGGATGAGAGGGAAGCAGAGGAGATAGACTGAGGAGTCAGTGAGCGATGTAATTATTCCTCACGGCAGGGAGAGGGTGAAATTACAACACAGCACGCTTCACACCGCACAGGACTCTGCCCGTGTGTGTGCACGAGTGTGTGTGTGTGCTTGTGTATATATGTATCTAGACTGTACGCTTCCACATGTGTGTCCAGGTTACGTGTGTTTGAAAGCGACATACAAAGTGAGAGTATGTGGGAGGAAAAGAGATGAGCAGTAAAGCGGTTAGTGTCCTCATCAGCATAATCACAGCTGGCTGCGCGCACACACACACACACACACACACACACACACACATGTTGCTCTCTCCAGCTACATACATTCATGCCACCACAGCCCGCTCTGCTCCGCGGCCTCTGTGAGGGTTATGGAGTTGAGTTCCCGGTGGATTTGGGGTGTGAATGAAAATCTCATTTCCAGCTCTAAGCCTCTCCAGTTGAGGAGAATCGAAGGCAGGGAGGGGGTCCTGGATCTAATCAATCTGTTCCCTTATTGGATTGGTAGCCTGCCAGGCGCCGACCAACTGTTTCCCATCATGCATCTGAATGACACAGCGAGGTATAGAGTCGTCTCTGAAGTAATCCAAACAATGTCTCTGCGCTTCTCTCAATCCCCCGAAGACTTTATAGGTAACAACATATTTATTTATATTTCTGCTGTTTGCTGCGACTCTCCGCTCGGCTTTTATAAAAGTGTGTTTTGGCATAAAGAACGTCAAATAAAACGGAGGCAGGGAAATTCTCAGTCCGTGTGTATAACCACGGCAACACATACAGACACAGGTCTCCTCAACCTCAGGGTTTGATGCCTCTGTGCCGGCGACAGCTGTGGATGGAGGCGTTGTGTTTTCAGGCCGTCCACCTGTCTGTACATCCGTCCATCTGTCCCATTCTTGTGAACACAGTATCTCCAAATACCTTCCTCAAATTTAGCACATACCTCCACTGATTATATGTTTGTGGTTGAGGGTCACTGTGACCTGGTCAGCCCATAATCAAGATCGTCATATCTCAAGAACAACTTGAGGGAAACTCTTTGATTTTGGTGGTCAAAGGTCACTGTGACCTTGTCTCCATCTCATTCTTGTACAATGCAGTGTCCCAACAAGGTCTGGAGGAAATTTTCTGGACCTGAAGGATGAACTGATTTGATTTTGGTGGTCAAAGTTCAGTGTAACTCAAAAATTCATACGCTAATTATGACAAACTTCACACAAATGTCTATAAAATAATGAAGTGATGACATTTTATATCCAAAACATCAAAGGTCAGCTTCTCTGTGACGTCATGGTGTCCTACAAACCTTCTCTGGCCATTATTCAGCTCCATATCTCAGGAACAGAAGGAGAGACATTTGGTCAGATACTGAAATTATGGATCTTATGTGCCGAAGGACTGAAGATGTGTGTGAAGCATCAGACACTAGAACCTGTAGCTTCTTTGCAGCAGCTTAGTCTACAGTCATGATTACAGACGAGTCTGGATCAAACTGCAACTTGACTGGTTTACAGAGGCACACAGCCACCAGGCGACGAGTCTAGTTACATCTAATGTCTGTTATTTTTATCTGTTGCAACAGATACAGTCGGTGTCTGGTCACAGTCTGGGGGCGGAGTCAGGGAGTGGGGGAAAAAATACTTTTCTCAAGCCTGTAAACTCACATAAGAGAAACTGTCACATTTGCTAAAGGTGTGGTTAATTAAACATCCCATAATATCAGCCATAATTACCGTGATGTCATAGACCAGCATGTTTTGGTTAATGCCATGTCAGTTTTGAGACAGCAGAGCGGCGCTAACGTTACTGTGTTTTTACTGACCTATGTTTTGACGATGTGCTATAACGACATCACTCAGGGATTTGCAACTTCAAAAACTTAAGGTCCTTGGAGGCTTGCAACTTTTTTACCAGTGGCTAAACAGTCTACCCAGAATTCACCATCACCAAACCACCAGACTGCAGGTAAATAAACAGTAATTTAGGCGTGTATAGTGGCAGCATGTTTATTGCAGCCAGACCAGAGGTGGTGACTGGTCAAACTGTGGAAAGACGAGTCCAGACGCTCTCTGTGAGATTTGTTTTGTTTCTGTCAGCTTTGAACAGGGTGTGTTTTACAGTGATAAAATTACAGTTTATTCAAATGGAGTCTGGTGGGTTTGACGATGTAGTGATATAGTGATATCGGGGCTGTTTCTGGTTGAACAAAAAGGATGTTACTGTTTGACAGAGAGGTCGACCTCTGCAGGGATCCATTTTAAAATCTTGTCAGACACTTAAAATAACAGGCTGTCTGTTAGCAGACCTTTATTGACGATGTGAGTGTTTACGTCGCAGCCAGGCCATTGTTCTCGCTCCACACTGGACCAATTTCCAAAAATGTGTCAGGTCATCAGCCAGTCAGTCGGTGCGTCTCTGATAACGACACCAAGTGGTTAAAACAATCTCAAGTTGACTTTTGGTTTCACAGGACAGGAACAGCGATCTGTGTGTGTCTGACCCATCAGCGCTCCCTGTTCTTACATGTTCTCATTATTTACACTACTTACTGCTGCAGACAGGATCACAAAGACTTAATTAAAGGCGCATGTGTCCTGTACTGATGCTGTGAGGTGCCTTGAGCGTCTGCAAACAAAGAGACTGACCAGGCTGCCGTAGTTGAGGCCCTGGGAATGAGACCAGGCTGATAGCCATCATTAATGTACCATTTTAAATTCTAGCTGAATGTGTTTATGTGAATATTAAATCTCCTCGCTCTGTAAAGCGTATCTGTGTTTGATCTAAAGCATCATGTGATGTTAGTGATGGCAGCCTCACTCCTCCAGCACCTCACCGGCCTGCCAGATTGAACAATCTGTTTACCGCTCAGCGGGGTGCTGGAAAAACTCGTCACATTTGCACCCACGCAGCTTCAGTAATATTATGCAGAATCTGTCAGCTCCACCTGCCCTTCGCCTGACACGCGTACAGTATGCATAAACACAGGTATGTAAACACAGAGAGACTCCACACACAGCAGCTGAGGCATGCTGCACA
>JAPZEB010000005.1:5395288-5411447 GCA_029783705.1 Chaetodon striatus
CCTGTACTAATTTAGCTTCGCTCCTCCACCGCCTCTCCAAACCAATAACTCAAATGTTGTGTACAGTAATCAGTGGAAATGAGTCATGGTGCGTGTGTGTACCTGCTGCACAGCGAGCTGGGCCTGTTCTGTGCAGGAAGGTGGATAAAAACCAGATTTCTTTTTTCGTCTCGTCGGTGAGCGCTCCTGTGAGATCAGCGCTGCATGTGGGCGTTGAAGCCAGGAATGCGAAGAATTACAGTCTGGCTGAGCTCAGTTTTGCTCTGCATCCCAGTTGTGAAATCAGTCAATCCGGAAAATAGCTGCAAGCTTTTGGGTTTTGAGCATCACAGGAAGATTTGGCAACAACTTTCATCTCTGCTCCCCTGCTTCCATCGCAGGTAAAGCCCTCCCTGAGCCCGTGGCGCCCGCGGCAGAGGCGAACCGGGGCTCCACTGTGTTTACCTCAAACACGACACACAGGCTCATTGTTACGAGGTTTTCCCGTCATGTTCATGCTCTGCTCTCGTCGCCTGTTGGTGAGGGGATCAAGAGGTTTACAGGTCTGCAGCACCTTCACGGGACAGACTGAACGCTGCGGTGATGTCACTGCACCGGGCGTGACAATGAAGAGCTGCACGACTAAAATGAGTTTGGATGGATGTAAACTTCCTGCGGTGTGTGTGCTCTCTGCACTTCTGACTCTCTGAGGACCAATTTAAGTTTTACACTGAGTGACAGGATGTTTCTGAGCACGTCTGACAGGCCTCACTTCATCAAACCGCCTTTTTCAGAATTAAATTGCACCTGGCCATCAGCCCTCTACCCGATGCATCATGGGATACAGCTTACCCTCAATAGGCTCCCACTAACGGTTAACAACCACAACTTCTTCTAACACAGATAACTGAATAAATAATCACTGAAGATGTTAACTGTTGGATTTATAAAGCCTTGTGACAAACACCATAGACCCCAGATAAAACTGAACACATCCCCTCCTAAGACTCCATTTTTAGACCATGATTATTAACAACTAAATTTAACCCTCAAGCGTCAGTTTAATTTACCACCCTCTGAAGTCATTAGGACAAAAATGTCCACTTCCAAAAAACTGCCGTTAAAAATAGTACAGATATACTCCGTACTCTTAAACAACTTCAGCCCTTTATTTATCCCTGCAGGGACATTCAGCTCAGAAAAGACAAAAAACAACAACCACACTTCCCCTCGTCAACAACAACACCGTGGTATTAAAACAGACATAAAATAAATAGGTTAAGAATAAGTGCATGAATAGAAATTAAATTAAAATTAAATTAACTATTCCACAGTCCAGTCAAGTTGTGGCTAATGCGTGTGTGTAAGTGTGTGTGTGACTGGATTCAGGAGGTGTTAGACAGTCTTACTGCCGTGGTAACGAACACTCTGAGCCGACTGCTGCAGCTGCTCCTCTGTCACTCCAGGAGGCTGTGGAGAGGGTGTCTGTCTGTTCACCACAGCTCCCAGTGGGTCCAGTCTCCTGCCCAGCACTGAGCCGGCTTTTTTAACCAGCCTGTCCAAACACTTGGTGTTTTTGTCTGTCAAGGTGCTTCCCAACACACTGCAGCGTAGAGAAGTGCACCGGCCACCACTGTGTGATAAAACATGGTCAACATCTCCACACACACATGACCTCAGTGTCTGCAGGAAGAACAGGTGGCTCCGCCCCTTCCTGTAAAGGGCGTCAGTGTTAAAGGACCAGTCCAGGTATATCCTCCCCCTGTAGGGAGACTGGTCTCCTTGGTTTTGGCTGTGTTCAGGTGGAGACAGCACTTACTGCACCAGTCCCTGGAGGCATCCATGAGGTCCCTGCACTCCCGCTCCTGATGGCTCCTGATGACGAAGAGAAGCAACAAATATTCACATTTGATAAACTGACACCAGAGAATTTGGCACTTTGGCTTCATGAGAAATTACTGAGATAGTTGCTGATTACTGTTCTGTCCATCAACTGATCCATTAATCCACAGATGACTTCAGCTCTAGAACGCATTATGTCACTGATGGTTCTCACAGGTACAGAGGTACAAGGTGCGTCAGGGCTCGACAGTGTGAATATTTCAATCGCTCAAAAACTGACCATGTAAAACTCATCAACACAAACATTAAATGGGTCCCTTTGTATTTCCTGTTGGAATGCTGTGCAGTGTATGAGTGACATCAGCTGACAGGAAGTACACATGGACCCAAGCTGCTGCCGTACAACGTAACTCCACTGACACAGACTGATATGTGTAACTGGAGAAATCACGTAGAAGCACAGCGGGCGAGTAAAGACGACACACTCCCACAGTTCAACAAGACACAAAGAGTCGTGTGCGATGGCGCAGCAGGTGTTAGGTGTCAGGGAGGTGAACAAGAAACGTATCAATGTGATTGGTTATGTTTCACATTATACGTACAGATATAAAAATAAAGCCCAGAAATATTAATTTGGAGCAAAGCTCAACACTTCGCATTAACTTAGGCAGCTAACATTAACGTTAGCATGGCGGCTAGTTACGACAGGGCTGCTGAAAACGGTACACTGACCCCAACTGTCATTTCAACATCCACAGGAGCCGACGGAGGAGAAACATAACGTTATGGATTTAATATGACTCTGCTCTAAATGTTCCCACAGCTACTGTCTTCCACTTTCATAGTCCTCCACTGGTTTTCACATCATAACTGCACAGCTCTGCACTGCACATTTTCTCTGATGTCATGGAAACACACTGACTGTTTTTACATAAACTGTGCTCCTACATTCTTCCAGTTAGGAGCACATGTACTCCTCGGGGAGACAAGGTTAATGTAGAGCCCTGTAAATACACATTTGTGCACATTACAGTGTCTGATTCTTGTTGAGCCCGTGTCAGAGAGATGCAACTGTGATAATTATCAAAAAATGTATTTAATTATAGCCCAGTATTTTATCTCACTGTATAGACACACAGCAGGGAGATATATACTCCACAACCTGCAGGAAACTTGTCTCTGACACAGTGTCAAGAAAAAACATTACTGCCTTCTACCGTAAAAGTAGTGTGAGGTGAGATTCAGGCACACACCTTTCCATTATTTCATACAGCCTGTGCTTCTAATCCCTCTCCTTTACATTTTAGAAGCAGTGTGCTCGCAGTAATATACAATATGCAGTGAAATCTGTTCTGTTCAGCGCCGGCACCAAAGGAAACAATTGAGGGAAAAAAGGCAATTTTATGCAGCCATTTTCTTCTCTGCAGCAGAAGATTTAAAACCCAGTGGAGTGTTTTTTTGGGCAGGTCACTTGGCTCTAAATTGAACCTCAATTTTCTTTTTTTTTCTCCCTTCAGTATTCATCACCCACACATATTCACACTTCTCTCTGTTTCTAACAAACAGCGCACACGTCTCACGTGGCTGTTTGGCATCTCGCTGCTTTCTGACGTCACCGTCAGGCTGCTGGTGGTCGACGGCAGCTATCCAGATCCAATCGGGTGCTCTTTGTAAGCACCGCAGGAACTTGGACGGGTTAATGAAACCAGCGACCCAGCCTGGACTCTCATTGACATGTTGCACCTACAATTTTCTGCCCAGTGGGGTCACACAGAGCAAACTCAGAGGTTTGAAGACGACCACTGAGAGGCCACCATCACTGTGATGCCTGTTTTATTTTCCTTTAGGTGCTGACACGGATAATCAGAAGTCAGTCAGCCGATTCACACGGTACAGACTCTTATGTTGATGATAGACTATTACTCTGACCTCACCACACCACAAGAACAAAACAAGGTCACTACAGCAGAGATGTCCCCATCAAGAGTTTTTATCCAGGTCCTTTAAATATCAGGTATCATCCTGCCCACACTGAGTCAGAGCTGATACCTCGATCATACAGCTGTGCATCACAAACTCAAGCTACAACGTGACGACCTGAGAAGATGATTCACCCTGAAATAACTTATTGAACCAAACATGTCCAGGACAGCCAAACTGACAGCTGCTTCAACTGATTCAAACATTTCAAGTCCAGGCTCAAAACTATTAAGCTGACCCTGCTTTCATAAAGATGCCAGTACAGTAAAGAACCAACCTGCATTGATCAGCTTTGTCTTAGTCGATACCGTTTCATTAAAAAATGCCAAAATCAGAACCACACTGATCCACAGGATCGGCCCAAATCTGACCCACACACACACATTTCTTTTTAGATGGACTATTGGTTGTGTATGTGCTAGTGTTGTCAAAAATAAAAATGTATCCATCGAACTATTTCAGACAGCTTCAGTGTTTATTTCCCGCAGTGTCAGTACACTGGTAGCAGCCTGTGTTTAGCTCTAATAAACACAGGCTGCACACACACACACCCTCACGGACACTGCAGATGATGAATTTCTCATCACGCAGACACCTGCAGCAAATTGGCAATTTAGGCTTACTCTTTTCAATTATTAACACTAAAACAAACTTGACAAAAATGAGGGTTGCATGACCCATTTCTTTATACGCTGATCTCTCAGTTATTTTTAGATTAATCAATTGTGTTGTGTATAAATGAAAGAAAATAGTCACAACTTCACAACTTCCCAGAGCCAAAGACGACATAACATCTTTTTCTCACTAACAGACCCAAAGATATCGATTTCATTATAACTGTTGGACCCGAACATGCCCAACGCTGGCACCAGTCAGTTTTGGTGTTTTTACTTCATCAGTGATTTGAATTAGGGATGCACTGATTTATCAGCCAAACGATGGTGTCGGCCAGTATTGGTTTTGTTGACTGCCCATAACATTGATTTGAATGTCGTGTTGGTTAGCGGTCGGACTAAGACAACAGCAGCTAGCAAACCCAGCTGATGATGCAGAGAGGAGGCCGCTGGCTGATGTAAGAGGGCAGCAGGTGCTCTGTGTACATGTGGTTTGTTTAAGACAAATACGCATCTTCCTGTGACCGTGAGGAACCACCGATTTGACTTATTGTCAATAACATTAGGAAGAGGAGGAGCCTGTATGATGTATGAACAACTACAACAGCAACACGTCGCACTGGTCATCACTCAGACTGTTAGCTCATCAACTGTATCAGCTCAGAATTTAGCTGCAGCTTCTATAAATGTCCACCGAAGTTTCTAGTCAGTACTTACAGGTCATGATGATGATGATGATGAAGCAGGTAACTTCCAGTAAGGTGGACACACAGGTGGCAGGTCATCTTGTAATTAGCGGAGCCCTGTGTGTGACGTCATAAGCACATTAAACACTTATACATCTATTATCAGAAACTGTGAGTGTCTATAGATACAGTCAAAACATAGTGAATACAAGTCACTGACCCGGGACCTCGACATGAGTTCCCAACAAACATCCAAACGTTTATCTCCCGGCTAACGATGCTAACAGCTAACGTTAGCTAGCGTCAATTAGCTAAAGCTAACTAGCATCAGTCCGCTCGGTCGCGGTGGCGTTTGTTGTTAATTAAACTAAATTACTGACAAACAATGGCGCCGAGCAAAGTTATCTTTTACATTTTACATGAGAGTAAACCGATCAAACTTGTAGTTTAACTAAAATACATTAATGTAGTTCACTTTCACCAACTTATTCTCCACTCGGTTTTCTCAATCTACCGTTCACTTTGGTCCCGCCCACCAACAACGGGATAGGTCATCTTTGTCATCACCGATTGGCTGATGAACTTGACTGACAGCTGCTTAACCAATGAGACGGAGAAATGATGTGAGCGGCTCACAGCTGATCTGAAATAAAATGTCAAAATGTCTCTGCACACATTAGTAAATTAAGTACATGTTAGATAAACTATAAAATAATATTAAATGTTGGAGAGGGACAACACACTATAGATATTTTATTCTTTAATGCAGTTAAAATAACTGGCTTTACAAACTCAGCAGAGAGAATTGCAGCAGATGTAATATGTCATAAACTACCTGCAGCAACTGAAGGCTGAAAACACTGTTGCCATTTTTAAGTTTCACATTGTGGTGCCTCATTTATCCCCCATAATAGTCACTGACAGAAACCCCACTCAGCAATCTTCAAATTAATTTGGAACAATAAGCAGCCCAGACTCAAAATGTCCACTGGTCAGCAGAGGAGGTCAGATGGGGAGTGGGCAGTCCCAAATTTTAAATTATGCTCTTGGTCCCTCTCGTTAAGAGCTTTGATTAATTAGTTTGACCTCATGGCGGTGGTTTCCTGGCGCTCTTTAGAAGAGGAGTGAGTCTCCAGGATATCATTTACACCAACATCTCTATCAAACAATGTCAGCTGCAGTTTGGACCTCTTATTACACATGTAATTCAGCCTTGGCCCAAAGCCCAGAAAACACGCTCTATTAATGCCCACAGCAGCTCAACTCCACCATATTTAACAACAACTAACCACTCACAGTACGTGGCCCGTTCTCACAGTGAAGGAGAAAAGGTGCTCACACCTCGGGGGATATTTACAATGACACGGGTCCCTGCTTATTCCAGGATCTAACAGACTGTTCTGACCTCCCGGGCACTTCTGTCTTCTTTTACATACAGTGTAGGTCAGCCCTGAGGACTTATGGGAGCTCGTGGGATCATTTTACAAACTCAGCACTGATAGAAGAACCTCCAGGGGTTTTGTCTCTGCTCTTTATACCTGAGTCCTCTTATGAGGGCCGTCCCTTGGATAACACGATGTTCCAGAGCTGAGACCTGATACAGATTGGATTCAGTCTGGGCTAATGTCCCGCTGGCCTCTTGTTATCCTGATCTCCAACAGACTCACCTGAACGACTGTATGCACACAGAGTTTACCTTACAGACTGCTGCACCTGATGGGTCTCCTGGCTGAGTCCCAGAGTACCCTGCTGTGTTTCCTGAGAGCTCTGGGTACATATTTTCCATGTTTTTGTGTCTGAGTGACTGATGGAAACAACCGTTCTTTAAACCTGGTCCAGTGTGGAGTCAAAGCACTGCTGCAGAGAAACAGGCTGTAATGTAATCACCCTGGGCAGGTGCGCCACGCCAATTTACATCCACTAAAAGTGTTTGTTTTTGCCACTGATAGACTCAGATTGTTCTTCTAAGTGTCTGACAACAGTATGGGAAGGACCCTACAGAGAATCAAACATTTCCCTGTGCCTTTCACTCACTCCCGTGTGTTCTTGCGAATGGAGAGGTTTTGTTTGGACTTTTTTACATTGTCAAAAATAGTTAGTTATATTCAGCCATAACACAGAAATCTTTAAGGTAAGAGTGAGATATGCTTTCTGTACTCCAACACAGCAAACTGTTATCAGCGCTCCACTTTCCACCTCTCACTCCTATTTTTACCGTTTTCTTCCTGCAACAAGTCACCTCTCGTAAGATTTCAGAACGTGACTTCTCCTTCAGCGAGACTTGGAGACAAAACAGACTGAAACAAGTGAAAGGTACGGAAAAATCCTTTCAGTTCAAACACTCGTGATAACTTGAGCCTGTTAATGGCAAAAACAAGCACTGTTAGTGGACGCAAATTGACGCAGCACACCTGCCCCGAATAGTTATATTGCAGCCTGTTTGGCTCTCTCTAAATACTGGACAAGTTTAAAAAATTGTTCCCACGAGTCAGACACAAAAACACAGCTTCGAAAACACCAGATTTGCCCTTTAACCCCAATCACACGAGCAGTGGACAGCTCAAAGTATGATATCAATGATATCAAGAAACATGAGAGTTCAGTTGCTCACTGAGAGCTCTTCGGGGGGGTTTCCAAGTCAGAGCCACCAGTTTCTTGGCCGCGGTAAGGCCAGCAAAAATTAGTCTCTTCTGGCACCCAGGAGCCGCCAGCTGAGATAAATCCTTCAGGAGTGAAGCAGTTACAGATAAAGGCACAGTCAATGAGAACAGAGACCCCGCTCCAAAAAGGAGCAACAGGTGGGCATTTCTACAACACAGAGGGATGTACCCAGAGCTCCCAGCGAACACAGCAGGGAATCAACCAGGAGACCCGTCAGGTGCAGCCTTCTGGGAGTGAGGTAAACTCTGTGTGCATGGTTAAGATACATTTGTTGATGATCAGGATCATGATGACCTTTAGCTTGTGCCGTTCTACTCTGTGTCTGAGTCTCGTTAAAAAAGAAGTCTTGTTCTGCAGTCTCACGAGACGTGACATGGAGGACGGAGGACTGCTGAGAAGAGTTTGCTCTGTTAGAGCACAGAAAGTGTATCGCATATAGCTCTTATCTAAAGATTTCCAGTGTCACGGCCTAATGTTTGGCTGATTTTGACAATGTGGAAAAGTCAGTAAGATTTTTCCTTCAGTGAGACTTGGACATAAAACTGACTGGAACAAGTGAAACATCCGGAAAAACATCTTCATATAAATAAATAATAAACAAACTTTTTTTTGTACGGCACTTTTTAAAACACACGAATCACAAAATCAGTTTTATTCCTAACAGGTAGCCTGTGTAGCATTGCAAGGATGGAGCGAGCTGGAGACAGGAGGAAGCCTTTTGGCCGAGCCCTGAATACAGGAAGTTAGAGTAATCCAGATGTGACGAGATAAAAGCACAAATGACTTTTTCAAGGTCCACTTGAGATAAAAAATATTTTACTTTGCAGTGTTTCTAATCTGAAGAAAGCACAATGGGACAACCTCGGTTGTTTGTAGTTTGAAACAGAGCTCAGAGTCAAAGATGATACCCAAATTGTGGGAGAATGCTTCATATTAGAGGACCGGTTCCCAAGGTTGTTTTTTAAGTGAGGTTTGGTGGCCAAAAAAAGGATCTCCGATGTGGACTCATTGAGCTGGAGGAAGTCTTGTGACATCCAGCACTTCATATCTGAGAGACAAGACATGACAAGAGAGAGACTGTCAGGGTCACTACCAGTCAGCAGGAGATGAAGCTGCGTGTGGTCCACATAACTGTGGAACTGAATATTATGCCTGTGGATTATCTGACCCAGATAATAGAGGACCCGGGACTGACCCCAGGGGAACACCACAGAAGAGGAATATTCTCCCATTAAAACAGAGAAAGATCTTTCAGAGTGATCGGAGTATAACCAGCACTGTCCTTAATTCAGACATAGTTTTCCAGGCAGTTTGTCAGGATGCTGTGGTGTAAATGCTGATCTCAGGTCAAGCAGAATTAAATTGAGCGACGCCGGAGTCAGCGATGATCAGTAAATCATCAGTGACCTTAATAAGAGCTGTTTCTGTGCTACGCTGGGCACCGACTCCTGATTGATACTGTTCAAATATATTACTGTTATTCATGTGTGTGACCTCTGTAGGGTCTTTTTCACAATGTTGTCAGAGACTTGAACAACACTCTGAGCCTGTTAGTGGCAAAAACAAGCACTGTCAATGGATGTAGATTGACGAATGATTACGTAACAGACTGGTTTTCTCTCTCAACACTCGAACAATCTGAAAAGTTGTTGTTCCCACGAGTCACTTCAATATCTTAAAAACATGGCAAAATAGAGTTCAGGCTGAAAAATGCCAGTTCAGTCCAATATTGTTTTCGTGTTTTCCGACAGCTAAAAAACTGAAGAAGCGGATCGAGCGGTCATGTTCCAGTTTGCAGTCGTTGATCCTGGGGTCCATTGGGTGGGGGCCAGGGTGGAGGGGGGGAGTGACCTGCCATCATTGTGCTCTTATTGTTTTGTGCCTCTTTTGCTTGTGTTACATTAGCTTTTACTGTGCACTGTCTTTTCTAAAGTTTTGCACAAATAAACATTTACATAAGAGTTCTGGGCTTCTGCTCCTTTCTGTTTTAATTGTATGTGTGAAATAACTGCTTTAATTAAATCTCTACGACCACAGCGGGGATGATGTCTGTGCTTTTTACGGTCATCTGACAAACTGATGTGTCACAGCTCATCACTTCCTCCCCTCAGTGTCACACTTTGTAGACGAGGGTCAAACTGAGTACGATCCGTCTCTTTCAGCAACTTTCTGTGAGCTTGTCGAGCGCTGTCGGGACAGTCTGGATCCAAAGCTCAGAGACTTTGACAAAGACGTCTGTTCTGATAGAAAGTTAATTGAGCCAAAGTTCCCTCAGAGTCTCCGCCGTGCTTCAGTGTACATCGACAGGCTCTGTTACTGAGGCTCCGTCTAAATGGACATTTAAAGGCAACGTCACTCAGCAGTCTGCCCTGAAACAAAAGCACCTTCACTCAGATCTTTGATGAGGAAGGGCAGGGGAAACAAATGACGTTTCACGGGGCGAAACAGCTGCATATCATGAGGAGGAGCCCACAGGAGCCAGAGGGCCCGCACTCCTTTTTAAAAGCCCGTCTACATTAGCTGAGGATGGCGTCTGCAGGGGAGGTGAGCTGTGATTTAAATAGGCAGCCTGCTGGATCAAAGCCTGTCACGCTGTTCTTCTGGCTACAGCCTTTCCGCTTGCATTGTTATCATAATTGCTCTTGCTCAGAGGACATGCTGCTTCCGTCAGGGCCACGTCCTCCTGCATTAGAGCTGAGGAGCCTCAGCCAAGCAGAACCTGGCTTTACAGGTAGATGCTTTTTTCTTTCTCTCCTCCGAACATCTCGGGAAGTTTGACACAGCTACTTTCAGGAATAATAAGAGGGTACTTCATCAGCGACAGCATCATGGCTCATCAGCTTCAGTCACCCAGTTCTGACTTGACCTTCCAACATGTTTTCACTGACCTTTGAAATCACATTTCACTTTCTCTTCCAGAAATTAAACTCCACCCAGATTCTATCTAATGGATTTCTAACTTAACCTTTGTGCGTGTAAAAGTTGTAAAACTTTGGTTTCCAAATAGTCGGAGAACAGAGGCGGTGATGACCTTGAATAATGTTAGTTAGAGAGAATTACAATGATGATTTTACTTGGAAAAAACTTCCATAGAAAATTCTCATACCACTGCGGCAGCGTAAACTTTGTTCAGTTTGTTTTTAACAGACGTTCATGTCCCGGTGCAGCTAAGTGCTGCGAATGTTGCTAAATGCTGCTCCTCACAACAGTCTTTTCTTTGTCTCATTAGAAATACATCATCTTATTTGGAGACGACTCAGTTCTGATCTCATTCATTCATTTTTCGTCTTTAGACCGTGGGGGAAACTGGAGCACCTGGAGGAGACCCACGCTGACACGGGGAGAACTAACACATTCGACTTCATCACATATTGACGTTTTGGTCATGGGCTTTCAAAGTCCACATACGATGTGCAAGGTACCCTGGGTGTGTTGGTTGTTGACGTTCTGGGACACTGTGTCAGGTTCTCTTCTTTCAAGATACACTTTCAGAACACGTACACTCCACACAGAGAGTCTGAACAAGGAACCTTCTTGCTGAATGGCGACAGCGCTAACCACAGTGCCTCCATTAATTCTGATCTGTTTCTCCAAAACCCACCTTCGGAGAAATAAAGAGCAAAAGAATTAATCAGCAGGAGTTTTTTTGCTGTGCTCGTAGGCTTCTCAGAGGTTTCTTAAATATGAGAACAAATAAAATATACAGAGCTGAGAATTAAATTGATCACTGAGACACATTTCGGAAATTGATCAGGCTCATTTAAAAGCCAATCAAATTTCCTTTTGGACTGTTTTCTAAAGAGCTGATAATTTCAGACAAATAAAGATGACCACAGTGAGAGAGGAACATTTTAAGATCCTGAAATTAGGATTGCGCTAAGACAAGAGGAAAGTTATTAGAAGTTAAGACAAAATGGTCCAAATCTCTTACTGATGTTATACTGAGCTCAGATATTACAAGTTCAATTAGGACAGACTCAGTCTGAGAGAAAAGACGACCCCATGATGATGTCATATATTCCAGGAGGGTGGTAAAGACGTAGTAGATTAGGGAACCCCCGTGTAGAGTCCAGACACTGGTGGTGATGATGAGATGAGGTAAAGAGGAAGCTGAGGATCTGGATGTGAAGAGGAGTGTGGTTTTGATGAGCTGGTCCTGGGCTCTGGGCCAGGTGACTGGAGGTGAACAGGGTCTAAAATATCAGCTGACAGGAGCAGAGAGGAGAACAAGTTTGGCAGCAGCAACATGATTGGCTGCAGGAGATCGTGCCAAAGTTTGATTGGCTAACAGGGAGAGGGAACGCACAGAATCAGCTGATTGGAGGAAGTGGTGGCACAGAGAGAGAACTGTGAGTGGATATGACATAAAGAAAGTCTTCCTGACTGAACTGACGCTGAGCTTCATGACTAGGCTGGTTTTATTTGAACTTTTCTTTCCTCTGCTGGACTTTATTAAAAACACTCGAGCTTTACAGCGATTCATTTCGTCATATGTTGGTGACACTGCGACTGTACATTGTGCTCAGGTTTCAGAAGTTTCAATAGAAGTTCTGATTCTTCTGCAATAAAAAAAACTTTTCAGTATGTAAATCCAAACTGACTGAAAAAAGCTGTGATCCACCACTAAGGTTCAAACCTCAAACTTTTCTAAACCACCTTTTGGACCCTGAGCAGATGCGTGTCTGATTCGTGCACAGGTACGGAGCAGCGGCCTGTTTGCCCTCTCTGGCTGAGCTGCCCCTCCAGAGGCTAAGAAGTTTTATTTTTGCTGTTGTGAAATATGAGAAGCTCATCATGATTAAAGTTATTGTGGGGAGAAAGAGCTGAGGGAGGGAACTTTGCAGAGCTGGATTCAGAGAACCAGCAGGTGAAGCAAAATGTCAACAGCCAGGCCCCATATAATTAATTCAATGGGAAGTAGGACAGTTTTCTTGTAAGCAGTTTTTTTTAAAGTTAAAGATACATTTTTTTTTTTAAGTTTAAAGTTTAAAGTAAAGTTTAAAGTGAGAACGGATTGGTATCACCGTACAGAGGGAATGTGCATCTACTCACAGACTCGTCCTTGTGACAGCGTGAGATGTAAACATTAATGGCGTCCTCCTCGGCTGAGCGGTAACGTTAGCTTTCTTGGTGGTGCCGGGTGAGCTAGCAGTAGATGCACACTTCCTCTGAGCAGTGATACGGTTGCTTGGTGTGGTTTGGTAGAAGGATATTATTAATAATAATAACTATAATAATTATAATATTGATCATCGTTATTCATAAAGCGCTTTTCAAAACAGAGTTAGTGCTTTACATGTCAATAATTAAAACAGACATGAAAACAACAACTTTTAAAAGCACTGATAAAAATACTTTAGTGTGTAAAAACTAAGGAAATAACGGACAGTCTAAATGAACTTAAAACTTCAGGAAATAAAAGTCTGTTCTGAGAAGGGACTTAAAAGAGATCACTGACTCGGCTGACCTGATTTCCACGGGCAGATTGTTTCAGAGGACCTCAAAGTACATTCTGGCGTGTACGGTGCTAAGAGGTCAGAGATGTCGCTGGGAGAGAGACCATGAAGAGCTTTAAAAGTGATCAGCATAATCTTAAAATCTATTCTAAAACATGGTGGGAGCTGGTGTAAAGAGGCTGAAACTGGAGTGATGTGATCATCAGTCTGGAGTCGATTCATAGATTTCTGATCTGCTGCAGTGATCCGGGCGTGAAGAGATGAAGGTGTGTGAAACTGTCTCTGTGTCTTTAAAAGTTAAAATGGATCGTATTTTTGAAATATTCCTAAGATGATGAAAACATGATTACACAAGCTTTGTGACAAACTGCTCAAAACTTAGATTACTGTCCAACCAGACTCCAGATTTCTGCAACAGATTTGATATGATCCGACAGGGGACCAGCCAAAGGCAGAATTTGGTGAGTTATGAGCTGCGGCCTGATGACAACAATCTCTGTTTGACTGAGTTCAGCTGAAGAACATTTTTTGACATCCAGCTTTGAACATCGGTGAGGCAGACAACGAGTGAACACAGGGTCTGTGGATCTAACCAGGAGGTACATCTGTGTGTCATCAGCATAAAGAAAATAGCTCCTACATGAAACTGCTGACATCTTGTGTGTCATTAGGGTCAGGTGGGACCAGGTGTGAATGGGTGTTAAGACGTCTGGTGGGGGATCCCAAGACCGCACTGTAGGTGGGTGATAAGTGGAGTCGAAGTCCACCTCCTCTGTTGAACGATGGTCGAACTTCTTTCACTCCTCTCTCAAACCTTCTGTCCTCTCTGGCCACGACGCGAACATTACTGTCCATAAAGGAATGTCCCTTCCCCTTTAGGTGTAAAGAGACAGCCAGGTCTTGACCTGAGGAGCTGGCTCTCTTGTGTTTGTTTGGGGAGAACTGTCCCTTTAAGGTCATCTATGGGCTCTACAGGAATCTATATAATAAAAGGCGTCCTCTATTTGAAAGACAAACATGCAGGTTACCAGTGGTCGAAGCATAAATGTGTGTGAGTGTGATAAAATGAGCCTTCACACCTGTCGTCACGTACAGGAGAGAGTGCTTATCTTTGATGTGTATTATGTGCCTGCACTTAGCCGGAGCGTTCACACACAGCAACCTGCAGTTAATGAGCGAGAGAGTTTTATGTGTTCTCTGGGACACACAGCCGTCACACAATAACTGTCACAGCCTGTAAACCTGTGACCACAACACTCTCAGGCATTAAATCACCCTGCTGTGTGCCTGCAGGCGCGTGCACGTCGTCCTTACATCTCCCACAGGTCTGTCTCCTGGATTTTATTAATACTGCTGGAGCGTTTATATCTTAATATTTGTTGTGTGTGTTCCCACAGGAGCGGACAAACACCTCGTATGCTCCAGTGATGAATTGGCAAATTAGTGGCCAGCTGTCAAATGCCGGGAGCTCGGGCTTTTGCAGCCCATCGCTCCTAATCAGGAGCACCTAGCCCCTTTTTAATATGTTGAAGATAAAGTAACAGCCACCGTGATAGCTGCGCTGCTAAATGAGCCATTTGGAAGCATGGCTCATTTTTCATAATCCTAGAGAAGTCAATTAAGAGACTTGTGGAGCTGAGGGAGGCCCAAGGAGACGTCGAGGTGCAACTCTGGAAGACAGACACAAGTGAGTTTTAGCCACAAGAGGCAGAAAAACAGGCAGCGTCTCAGAGGATACACACCGGGGAAATGTTCGCAGCAGCAACACAAAAGACGGGGTATAAAAACGTCAGACGCCGTGACAGCGACACCGGTTTCCATCAGCCAGCTGCTCTCACTGCACTGACAGGCACCAACAACAAAATAGCCAAATTGCTTGTGGGTGAAAGAAAAGTATTGTTTCAGTGTGCGGCTCCGTCCTCCCCCCGGGGACCTGCGATACCACGTCCCACCCTGACGACGAAGCAGAGGAAGAAATTGGAACTGAACTCCTGCTGAAAGGCTGTTAATAAACAGCGCTGCGTCTGCGAGCAGTGGGAAATGTATGCATCATTACCTTATCTCTCCCTGACAAGAGACACACAGCTACCTCTTTTGTCCCGTCCTTGTCGGGGGAAGTTGAGTATATTTGCTTACACTGAGGCCTCATTGTCAAAAGAAAAGTGTTTTCCCCTTAATGACATCCCTCTGCGTGAAGAAACCCGCTCGTCTCCTGGTGATTTCCACATCAGATTAAACTGGAGTCAGATTTTCTGCCTCCTGCAGCTGCTCTCTGTCTCACCTGAATATTAAGATATAATATGTCACATGAAAACAACTGGACTAACGTCATATATTTTGTTGAGTTGTGTTCTGACATCATGCCAAACATTTTTAACATTTTTCCAACCCAGAGAGATCTGTAATTTTAATCAAGGACACAGTCTGTGTCATTTGGTTGTCGTTGCCTGCAGGCGTCAGGGTCGTGGTTGTGTGACAGAGGCGGCCATAATTTGACTTGTTATTCTGTTTTAAGCCACATTTTTAAGACATTTTTGGATCTTCATTGTTTCTGACTGTATGTTTTAACTGGATGAAGGATTTTAGTCACTGGACGTCTGGATCTGAAGTCATCAAAGAAACATGCTGAGCATGCTGTTTTGCAGAGGAAGAGACGTCTGCTGATAATTCAGCCCCCGATAAAAACCTCCTGATCATCTGGATCTTAAGTTATTAGAGAAAAAAGGCGAGCACTCATTAGCAAGAGCTAAATTAGCAGCTCCTTCACAATGAGCTGAACAGCATCAGAGAGACACTGATTTGTAACATGAAACTGTTTAAAATAAAAAATAAAAAAATCAGTGTTTTTCTGACGCTGCTAACTACAGAGGCAAGTGCAAAAACACAAATGTTTCTATCTACAGTCAGTGTTTGGTTTGTCCCCTCTGGGCTACTGTAGAAA
>JAPZEB010000005.1:5427279-5439041 GCA_029783705.1 Chaetodon striatus
ACTAGCAGGGTAAAGGCAAATAATAGGACATCTAAAACAGTCTGGTAAGTTCAGAAAATTACATCACTTTACTGTAATGCAGCCTTTAAAACCAGGACAAGACAACACTAAGACGATACTTAGTCTAACATATGGGTCTATAATATCGATTAGGGCTGAAACGATTCCTCAAATACTTGAAAAACTTTATTACTTAAAAATCACCAATGCAAATGATCTGCACAAAGCTTTGTTTAATCCATATAACTATATTGATTATTATTACTGTGGCACAGTAGACTCATGTCTTGAACACATGACGTGAGGAAGGCACCTCAAAATCATACATTAATGCTCATAATTAGGGCTTTCAAAATAACACATTAATTTCAATTAATTTATCACAGAAAAACAATGAGACGTTAGAATCAATGATAATGAATTGTGTTTCGTGGTGCCCTTTGACCCTGTGTGTCAATGAAAGCCACAGTGGCTTTGTCACATGATGGAGGCAGGCGAGACCACGCTGCTTGGCCCCGTGAATGGAACATCTACATTTAAAAAAATGCCCACATGGAACTGTTGAGAGAAGCACTCTTCTTTGCAATTTCACCAGTAAGTTTCTTACCATCAGAGTACTTCAAGCCCGAAATATCACCTCAACGCAAAGTATTTAGCAGCGAACCTGGACGTCCAAGCTAGCACAGCTTCTGATGCTAGCGCTAGCAGCCAGCCTCGTCAGGCCACACTTGGCAAACTGAGTAAGTCTATTTGTGACTGACTAACTCCTTTGCAAAATGAATTGCAAATTTTTAAACTATTTTCACAGCAAAAGTCGATATACGCGATAAAATTAGATTAATTAATCACAGAGCGTGTAATAAATTAGACTATTTTTTTAAAATCACTTGACAGCCATACTCATAATAGAAGACGTGATTTAATTTAACTGCAAAATGATGGAAGATAGAGAAAATAGCAAGGGGGAAAGAGAGGAGACAGGCTGGAGAAAACGACAAAATGGGATCATTTCAATGCTTCAGCATCTCAACAGCAAGCATCCAGTCCACGAAGCAGACCTGACAGTAGGTAACATTAACGTTAGCATTAATCTTAGCCTCCCTCCGAGTTGCCAGCACCTGGAGCTCCAAGCTCATCGGCAGATGACGTGAAACTTGGAAATCCCTGCCGCTGAATGAGCGGGGAGCTCTGGGCAGCACAGAGGGAAGCCCAATACCGCTCGTCTGCACAAACTGCCCACACTGCAGGGACACAAAGCTGTTTTAAATTCGGCAAAGTTTACTCTTTAAGAATGTGAATCAGTCTGGTAGGTGGTTAGGCTTTCATATATTGGCTGAACATTTTATTTTCTGTTTATATTCTTGAGCAAAACTTGAGCTTCATTCATATTTTTATTACTATAGTTACACACACACACACACACACACAGTGGTCCCCTCACAGCGATGCATAAAAGTCCCCAAAAATAAAAATATCAGGTGGTGTAATCAGCAATCAGAGTCTAATTATAGAACGCAATTTAAGCATTAAAAAAGTTGTTTTTTCTACGAAGGAAAAAATTAGTTGTTCATTTAAAAGACCTTTCTTATTTTCTCTTTTGTGTATTTACTAATGCTCTTAAATAAAGCAAAATTATTTCTCATTCATTGACTTGATCGATCGATGGATTAACTGGTAGAATACTTGATTACTAAAGTAATCCACAGCTGCAGCTTTAATTTAATCAGAAATAAGCACCATGATGACAGTAATCCTTGGCTGTAACCTTAACATCTCTGCGTCGTGTAAATGTTGCTGTTTTCTGCTGTTTTCCATGAGACGAGCTGGTCCTGTGCCTCGGCTGTCATGCTTGTTAACGTCCCCGAGGGCCTCGGGGCCCCACGGCTGCTCAGGTCAAACAATAATAATATCCACCTGCACTGGCAACACAACCCAGAAGGCAGGATCAAGATACAGTTGTCAGGCAGCAGCTGTCAGCAGCCTCGTAGCAATCAGACGGAGTTGGCAGAGGAGGATGAAGCTGGTGAATATTTATGAGGGGGAGAAAATGTATCTCTTATTTACTAAACAAACAGGAAGACGGAGTGTGTATCAGAGATGGATCCGTCATTCCAGCTGATTGGTGCCTCCATGTAGAAAAACTTAGAGGGAAGGTTAATGAAACCGAAGACAGATGGGCAAAGATCACAGTGGAGCTGGATTCACCAAGCGAAACATGGTTCTGCATACACACACCAGAAACAGCGCACACACACGCAGGCGCTTACATGGATGATTGAGCTCGGTTTACTTATGATTTTGCTCTCTCCTGTGAAAGCCGGCGGAGGCAGAGGAGAGGCAGACGACACGCTGTCCTCTCTGCTGTGGGCCGAAATCTTTATATCAAACTTTGCAGCCAACTTGGAGATAAATGAGAGGCTGAATTACATCAGGGAGTTTTTCTTTCTTTGTGCTGATTGTGTCAATTGCATTGTAACCTAATTTTCCCACCGTCCGCCTTTTATCGGCAGCATCTGCAGGGACTTGAAATAGATTTCTGAAAACAATGGAGCCTGTGGCTTTTGGGAGGGTGGGAGAAACCTGCAGGCGGACGAAAAGCTTCTGAATGGAGCGAAAACTTTGGATAGTTGAGACTTTTTTTATCGACGGTAAACACAAAAGAAATATTTAAGTGGTGTTATCAAACCCCCGCGACAATAAATGGGCACCAGTGGATACAGAGAATGAACAAATAAATGCAGTTATATTTTTAAGGAGTTCTGAGGCAGCAGGGATTTTACACGTGCATGACTCCTGCCTTACCTTTACAGTAAAAGGTGAGGAAGAAGAGGAGCAGACCGGTGAACAGGTTCCCCAGGAAAGTGACCACTCCACAGGTGATGCCTTCAGGGACCGGGTACACCGTCTCGATGAAGAGCTCGAAGAATATTGGCACGCTGCTGTTGATGAAGATGCCCACCAGGATGCAGGAAGTGTACAGGATGGCTGAAAGGACAAAAACAGTGAGTTACAGTTTATTGGGAACTATGATGTAACAAGGTTTAAAATCCCATCTGAGCAACTCTTTAAAAAGAGACGACACACTGGGCCAGTTTGATGAACAGCAGTGGTGATTAACACCACACCATCTTTACATCGTACCATTCACTCTCAGCAGCTCAGATTTATGACAAACCTTCCATGAAGGTGGCAAATTACTCGACACAAAACCAAAATACTGCACGGATAGAACGGCCCAGTCTGTAATGAAACAAAACATCATCTCATACCCCAGCCAACCATCAGGATCTTAATGCAGAGTGACATTTCGAGCCACACGGCTCCTCCTCAGACTTCTGATACAAGACAGAAAGTCGCCATCTTAAATACCCATCATGTGACATGCCACACCTGTAGCCCAATGAACCAAGACATTATACATTTTCTTGGTCTATTTTTCATTATAAAAATGAGCTATGGGAATGTGAATAACTTAGAGGGTAATCAAGGAACGTACACATAATCTGACTTCATAAAGGCTTCAAAGGTAACACAGGGAGACACCACTTGTTTTTTGTCTCTTGTTTACCAGGCCGTTAAATCTGAATTAATCACTGTATTCGCTGATGCTCATGGTTTCATCAAAATAAACTGAACGACTGAATCACGGAGAATTTAACTGAGCTAACGATGATGAAAGCTCAAACATTTATGTTTGTATGCACAGTTTAAGCAGCTAACTAATGTTAGCTTGGGTGGGGAGTCAACAACCTGGTTTTATACAGCCAAAGAACTTCTGTAAAAATGAGCTGCTTGGTAACCAGACCAGGCCTCTGACTGAGACAGGCCTTTATCTGTCAAAATGTGTAGTTACGCCGGGCTGGTAAAAGAGACTGGGCGTTTAAGTTTTAAGGTACAGCCCAAGAAATATGAATTCAACATTATTCATTTTGCATCAGAATTTACTTCTGTTACTTATTCATGTATTCACAGACGACCATCAGACACCAGCAGATCAGCACTTCTGAAACTGGGACAGTTTGACCACACGTGACAGACTTACAGCTACGGGTGCAACATGTTGAAAAGTAAAATGTCTGGAACAGTTTCCAAATTTGTGAAGATGACCCCCAAACAGTCGAGGGCCAGTTAAGCCACAGGAAACGGGCATATCACAAATCTACAAGGAGCTCAGCAAATCACCTGAAAGCTAAGTAACAGCTCAGCCGTCTTGTTACTGTGACCCACCTGTCCAAGCCTCAGTCAATCTCAGATATTTCTCACTGAAGCTTTGATGCCCAAAAACTGATATCAGGGACGCTGAGGTTTGAAACCCAGCCCGACGAGCTCTGTTAGAAGGGACGTCCCTCCAGTCTGTCATCGAGTGTCACAAGAAGGTTTTGATGGCACTGTGACAGTGTTTCTTCTCTGTAATATGTTGCTGCTGTTAGTTGACTTGCACACTCAGCATTAAGATGCAGTTCGTTTCATGGATTCTACAGAATATTAAAATCTCATTTCTTCTTTGCCAAATTGTGCAGATGTCCAATCGTAAACAGCTTGGCTTGTTTACTCCTCAAGCATGACGAGAATGTTACTGTCCACGCTGGCTGCTGCTGCTGGTTTCATTTGGGTGCACTTCTCAGCTGAATTAAAAATAATAATTATAATTCTGGATTTTAAATTATTAATTTGAAATGATGAGGGGCTGACTGGCTCAATCATTTTCCCACAATGATTTGTTTGGAAGCCATCTTGTTATGTGACTGGGTTACTGCCACAGGATACAGTGCTTCAGTATTTCCTGCGTGCAGATCAGTGGCAGAGTGTTCAGTATGTGCGACCAGCTCAGCGTCTCGTCTCGGCTGCGGTCCTTTGGCTGGGACATAAAGTGAAAAGTGTGAATGTGTATTAGAGTGGATGTGCGGAGAGATTAAGCCGTCACCTCTGGAGCATCACGGCACCCTCCATCTCCCTTATCACAGCAGATTGGTCCAAATGAGCTCCCCATTAGCCGGCACGTCCCTTTAATCACGGCGCCTCTGAGGGCCATCGCCTGCCCGCCTGTGACGGGAACCCAGGAGCCACTCATGCAGCCATCAATGGCAGCCTTCTTCCCCTGCACGTCTTTATTCAACCCTAATGAAGCACTGATATCAAACACTTAAGAGCGCTTCACCCGCTGCACTTTCCCCGTCACGTTATTGAATTAGGTTATCTGCCACCAATTCCCAGAGGGCAGTGGGAGATCCCCTCGAAGGGAGGAACACGTGGTGAGTGCAGAAGCAGAGGATCATGGGATGTACCTCCCTGGCCTGAGGAGAAGACATTTTCTTTTCCTGGAAATCATACTGGGGGTCGTACTACAACTGAGGACGAGACATTTATACACTCAGGGAAATGCAGCTGTATGAGCACGACACATATATTATGGTTTAACTGTCTCACTATCCACACCTGAAAACCTGTCTGAACGAGCTGCATAGAGGTGATGAAGAGAGGTAGCAACTGATTCCACGATACTGATTCATCTACTGCACTCAGACGTGACAAATACATCCATAAGATGCCTTGAAGGTAGCAAAATAACACACACTGGGTCGTACTGAATACCAGCAGTTGATCCTTTTTGCTCCGAGGGGTCTGATCCTTTACCGTCCTGAATCCTGGATCAGCAAACTTCCTGTTGCTGTCGTTTAAGGTGTGCCCCATTAGCAAAGGCTAACACAGCAGCGGCGGCGGCCAACATCTGACACTGAGCCATTAAGCAGTCCCATGAAGGTCACAGCGACAGAGAAACAGCTCGACTCTGTCGCTAAACCGTTCTGCACATGCACCACTTTTTCTTTAGCAGGCTTTCACCCTGAAGAAGAAGGAGATGACGTAGCAGCAGTTCACTACCGGAAAAACAAACAAACAAACACCATGGCGACCGAGAAGCAGAAGACGCACTTCTGGACGGACGAGGAAACTCCATTCATGCTCCGACAGCTAAAGGAGCTAAACATGTTGAAGTTTATGGAAACGTGGATTTATTTAATTTAATTTATTCTTCCTCTTCAGGTCAACAGGAACTAGTTCAATACACACTATATTAAAAAGGACACAGCGCCACCTATGGAGGCGGAGTCAGACGTACTTCAATTCCCTCTTCTGCATGTATACTCAGACAAGACGAGCTATGAGCTTAGCTCCTCTGCTGCAGTGGTGTTTGGGCAGGTGTAGAGTCAGGTGGTGTCCACGTGAATGTCAGGACATGAGGTTTCCCAGCAGAACGTCACACTGAGAGCAAGCGATCACTGTTATTCACTTCATCTGTCAGTGGTTTAATGTTTTGGCTGATGTTCAAATAACCATGTAAAACCAAGAGTCAGCAAACATCTCTGTAAACAACAGAAACCAGTAAACACCAGTAGGTTCAGGACGGGTCAGACTCTTCACTCCCAGTGAACTCTGAGTTTAAATTCATTTCCAGCGACGTGATTCAGCTGCAGAGGAGCTGTGACTGATCTCATGTTCTCGACGTTAAAGCCTCACAGGAAAGTGGAATATTTAATTCTGGGAGGTTGAGAAATATGAGAGCTGTTTCTCTGTCTGAGTGTGAGTCATCATGAGCAAATACTGTCACATGGCCGGCTCTATATTTAGCTCCCTGTGTTCACTCATTCAGATAATTAAAGCCCTATTGTCATTAAAACCATTTATAATTACCAGAGCTTCACCTGCTATTAATATGTGCTGTGAATAATTCAGTCATGTGAGCGGGAGGAACAAAATCCTCCTCCTTGTTTCCTCTGTTTCTCCTCTGTAATAAAACATGTTCAGCTGTTTCACCTGACGTTAACACTGTCCACCTTGTCTCTCCTAGCTGCTCGGTGCTTGTGTGTCAAACTGTGGCAAAATATTCCACTTGGAAATCTGTTCGAGAGAGTTCGCCAGCGAAGTCCGGAGTGTGCTGAGCAGGGTATGGAAGATTCTCCTCACCGCTCCAGTTTTATAGCTATATTTGTCTGTCGTCTGTGAGTACACTGGATCTGTGTCGTTCTCACACAAAGACACAAAGACACAAAGATTGTCCTCAAATCTGGAAAAGACAGAAATCGAAAACACACCCTCCTCCTGCAGCTCCTCCCCTCTCTGTCCTCAGCCACCAGACGACCACAGGCATATGCACACGTTTCATACATTAACCCAGTCTTCCTCATACATGTATTTATTTAATCTTATCTTATGGTAGAGTTACATTGCAGTCACTCAGCCCCTCGTTGCCCAGCTCTCTCTGTTCGTCAGACCCCAGATGAGACAAGAATTAGCTGTTAGCCATACCAAGGTACCTTCGCCTCGCTATCCGCTGCTGGGAGGAGAACAGGCAGCAGCTCAGGAGATTGACCATCATTTGGCGGCTGCAGGTTCTTGTGGCTGCTGACTGGGGGTCAGTCTCTGGAGGGAGGTGGTCTGTGGCGGCGAGGAGTGAGGCAGAGGACACACTGTGATTCAAGGCTCGAGCTAACGTTAGCTACGTAAGCTTAAAGTGTGAGGCTGTGAGCCACTTCAGTCCACTTGGGTTCCACTGTGCTCAAAGTTTATTATGTAATTTTTGCCCAAATAAAACTCCAGCTTTAACTGTGTTGGAGCCTTTTATTGGGCAGCTGTTAGAGTTTCCTTCTGCCATGAAAACACAGCAGACAGCGACACAGCTGATTGTTTGTGTGTCCTCTGCAGGCTCACCCGAAGGTGTGTGAGAAGCTGAAGGCTCTGATGGTGGAGTGGGCCGAAGAATTCCAGAAGGATCCACAGCTCAGCCTGGTCAGCGCCACCATCAAGTCCCTGAAAGAGGAGGGCGTCAGCTTCCCCTCTCCGTCCTCACAGGTATGGTTACATCACACAGTAAGTGGAAATGCCCGGTTTGAAATGCCCTCCATGTACACACAAAAAAACTTCATGTTTCGCCTGGTTTAGTCCGCCCTCTCAGAGAAGCAGGAAAACTTACGGTCTGCGGCTCTCACCATGAAACCAGCTGGATTTTATTTTTGTTTAAAAAGGAACTAAATTAGTTTTTTTGCCAGAGTGTCTGTTGGCAAACTTTTCAGGCTCAGACAGATTTAGCAGCACTTTGGTGAATTCAGTTTGATGCTAACACTTTGTCGTATACTGGAAACAGCACGTTTAACTTCCTTCAGCAGATGTCATGTGTTCACAGTCCTCCTTTACGCTGCTGTGTTTTCTTCCTAATTACAGTTTGAGTCCACAGACTACAATAACAACATGAGTGTGTGTGGATGCTTCTTGTCTGGCCTGAGGCTGTGGTTTCAGCTGTGCTTTCACTGCAGACCAGTGAAGGTTCAGGTCGGGTGGAGCTGTCTGCATTTGTGCTCACAGTGGTATTTCCTCTTCACATATTTCCCATAATTCTGTGGATATGTGTGGGTTTGTCTGAGGATCAGGACAGTCTCTATGACTGCTGTGGAGGGAGCTTTCCTCTGGTTCCTGCTCTTATCCTCAGTTCGTCTGTGGGGTTTGTTGTGTAACGGCTTTATATGTGTGTCAAAGGTTGGACTGGACTTTGCTCTCAGGCTGTTGTAAAGCAGCCGACCTACAAGTGTATCACCTGTGGTCACAGTCGCTCTGCAGCTGGCGGGTTTTGTTGTCGAGGGCTTTACGTCTTTGGATGTTCAGTGGTGTATCATGGTATAGTCAGTCCAGTTCAACACCACTGCAAACTACAGCCTCAGGAATAAACACAGAAAACTGCACTCAATAAGGGCAGATCTTCACCAGCCGGCTGCCCGAGCTCACAGCCACTTTTGAAACGTTCGAGAAGCTCAGAAAGACATGTTCCTCGTCTATTTCTGACTGAGCCGCGGCACTTTGCACAGAGCAGACTGAGTTCTCCTGCTAACAGGCGCTGTGTGTGAAGTGTAGGTGTGATGTAATGATGAGGATGAATGTATTTTTAATAACTAAAAGACGGGCACAAATCTTTGATCCATGTCCTTTGTAACTGGACCTTTAGTGGTGTTAACTTTGTCCTCAGGCCACAGCAGAACAAAGTAAATTTGATTCATTCATTCTGATAACATTTTGAAAGTCTACAAGTGCCACACGATAAAGTTAATTTATCCACATTCAAGTTTGCAGAGGGCTAAACCAGAAGCTAGGGGCTCCGGTGCGTCTGCTCCCTGAGCCCAACGATGCAGGAGACCTGGGTGATTTTATACTCAGGAAGTCAAACTTTTTTGGCTTCCTGTACCACTGGTCAACTTTCATAGAAGTAACAGGTCCCCAGCTCCAAAGCTGTATCTAAATCTCTTTTATCAAGCTGCAGTTCCTTTTATTTTGAAAGTCAGTGACACCAGTGTAACCTTTGACCCTGTGGAGGACTCCAGCCATGAAACTTTGCAGCCCGAGGATGAGGAGGCAGCCTACATGGAGGTTTGATGGTGGTGAAGGAGCATGCTGAAATGTTTCCTAACCTGGCAGTGACTGAATGTTTTCACCATCCAGTCAAAGACACGTCTCCTCCGCTGGGTCGCAGGACGTTTATTAACGAGTGTGTGAGGGTGCAGCTTTGACTTGGACATAATGACAGGTCAGTTCTTGTACTGGGCAGGTGCTGGTTTTCAGAACTGGACCCGTGCAGGACTCTGCCAGTAATAAATGTACACACCAAATATTAAGCTGATAGGTCCAGTAGAATTCAAAGCTAGCTGCAGATAGACAAATACACACATGACCAAACACATGACGCCCTCCAGGCTCTCACCTGGCTGAGATATTTAATATGTCTCTGACAGTGTTGATCAAATCTCTATGAGGCAGAATTTATGACTCCACTGTACGACAACTTTATCCATTGTCATCTGTTCATAATGAAAACAGACGTCTCAGAGCCTGGACAGATAAAAGTCATTGTGTCTGAGCTCCGTGTGGCTGTGGTGTGCTGTTGTAAACCGTGTTGTGTGAAGAGCTGTGAGACCTGTTTTAATGGAGAGCAGGTGGCACACGAGGCCACTGTATGACATTTAATCTCTATCAGCTGATGAGCAAACAGCAGCAGGTAGTGTGACTCAAGCTGTGACTCCACTCTCAGTGTTTACCTTCAGCTGTCGTTCACGCTGAACTTTAATGTCACTGATAAACAGCATGCAGGTAGTTTTTTTTTCCTGCGTTCAGCCGCTCACCATCAGGCCGTGTAAAACAAACGAGTGTTCCAGTCCCTGTCGTTTACCGCTCCGTTGGTCACATTTTGGTTCACAGTCTGTGAAGGTCGGCTCGAGCAGCACGAACAGTTCAGTGTGCCAGTTTTAGATTAAATGAAAGCTCCACCCATCAGGCGCCGGCGCTCTGTAGTTAGCTCCTCTCTTCCTGGATGAGAATTTCAAAGAGTTAACACACAGTCAGAGATCTGTGTGAAATGAAAACAGCCATCTGCCTCAAGTCCCAGGTGATAAACAAGTGAATGAAAGTTCCACATTTATTAAACTTTCGTCTGCTGTTTCCAACATTCACTTTATCACTGTGCACATTATGAACCAGGATGATACTCTGTTGTTCCCTCGGTTCTCTTTCAGCTGCAGTACCAAAAACATTTGTTCTAATATTGATCTCTGTGTCATACTGTCATGTTAGGAGGATATGAAATACTGACAGACTCCTCAGTAAATGACAGCAGTGTTAAAGGGACAGTTCACCCCAAAATCTAAAACACATCTTCCTCCTCTTCCCTGTAGAGCTGTGTATCAGTGTGGATAGTTTAGGTGTGAGTTACAGAGTGTTGGAGATATGGGCCGTAGAGCTGTGTGACTGCTCTCCACTATAACAGAACTAGATGACACTCAGCTTGTGGAGCTCAAAACTCAACATCAGTGTCTCTTTACAGAAATCATGACCTGGTTAGGGCCCGTACACAGCACGTCTCTGACCACCTGGAAGACATGAGATTGGGCGCTGGGTGCTACTCTTGTGCCTTTTCTGTACCAGCTTTGAAGACTGCAGCGGCAGGTTGCGTCCAAGTTTGCTAGGTGACCATAACCAGCGCCGTATCACAGCCTGTTCTCCTGAAACCCTGGGTGCAGCGCTGATCTTCTTCCTGTGTGTGTGTGGGACAGATGTGACGCTCTGACAGCTCTGCACTGACATGATCAACTTCTCCTCCATATTTATCACACACTGATATTTACTGAAGAAGGAAAGATACCTGTCAGCTGTGATTGGCTGGTGCTCGTCACATGACATGCGGTGTGTGCTGCCATGTTCCAAAAGTTGAACTCAGGGCAAAGCCGTCACACCCTGAAACATAGGCGCTAAGGAACCCATGTGCAGCACGACGGTATTGCTGTGGCGTCTGAGTGTCCCTGCTGTGTGTCTACATTGAAAACAATGAATTTGAGGGTGCAAATAACGCAGCACGTGTACGACCCCTTACTCAACATAATCCTCACACCTTGTTGTCAGCAGTTTCATGTAGGAACTATTTTCTTTCTGCTGAGCTACACCCACAAAGTGTATCACTGCTCTGAAGGCAGTGTGCATCTACTGCCAGCTCATCTCGCACTGCTGAGCAAGCTAACGGTACAGCTCAGCCGAGGAGGACGCCATCAATGTTTACATGTCATGCTGACACAAGAATGAGCGTCTCATCCATGAGTAGATGCACGTTTCCTTTGTAAGGTGACACAGCTGGCAGGGTTAGTTCAGTAAAGAAAGTAGTTCCTCCATGAACACAACAAGGTGTGTGGATTATCTTCAGTCACCAGGTCATGATTTCTGTAAAGAGACACTGA
>JAPZEB010000005.1:5458887-5476805 GCA_029783705.1 Chaetodon striatus
CACAGCTTCAAGATCAGAGTCACCAATTCAGTATCTGACCAAATGTCTACCCTTCTATTCCTGAGATATGACGTAAAAACATGATGATGTCACAGTCAAGCTGACCTTTGACCTTTGGACCCTCAATATTTTATCCTGTTTGACATTTGTGTCAAGTTTGGTCAGAGTTAGAGTCTGAATTCTTAAGTTATGGACAGAAACATGTTTTGTGAGGTCACACTGACCTTTGACCACCAAACTCTAATCAGTTTATTCTTCAGTCCAAGTGGATGTTTGTGCTAAAATTAAATTACCCCAAGGCCTTCTTGAGATATCACCTTCAAGAGAATGAAACACGATCACTGTGACCCTTGACCTCCAAGATCTAATTAGCTCATTGTTGAGTCCACGTGGATATCTGCACCAAATTTGAAAAAAATTGGACAACGGCGTTCATGAGATGTCATATTTACAACAACGTGACAGGTCACACTGACCTTTGACCACCAAATTCTAATCAGCTTTTTCTTCCGTCTAAGTGGACGTTTGTGCCAAATTTGAAGACATTCCCTCACTGTGTTCTCGAGACACTGTGATCACAAAAATGGGATGGATGGACATATGTAAGGACGTACATACGGACAACCTGAGAACATAGTGTCTCTAGCCGCATCTCTCGCTGGTGTGAAGTATAAAAACAGTGAACTGGTCAGACTTGAATCAGACATGTTCCAGTTTGTCTTCTTCATGTGTTCTTATTCTCCTCTGCCCTCCAACTCTTTCTAACTTAGCCGTCTGCTGCCTCTGAGGTTCACAGATAAATGCAGCGGTCAGTGACAGATTGATTGGAGAATAATGTGTTCACCCTATATCTCCTTCCCACATCCCAGACCTGCTAACATCCCAGCCTACACACCAGCACCTCCTAAAATACTCTGTGGCTCTGACTGTTCAGTCAGCCCAGTCTCTCTCTGTAGACGCCTTTATATCAGCCTCAGCTAACACTCCATTAACTGTCCTCAGCTGTGTTCTCTTACAGGTTGGTGTGTTCCTCCATGATGGCATCTACAAGCATATTTTAGTTCTGACCATATTTGGGATTTATCATTTACATCGAGCAGAGAATAACCTGGTTATTCTTCTTTCTTTATACATGACCATAAAAACATGATAATGTTTTCTGGTCTGCGTTGGTGCGTACATGTCTTTGACTCCTCCACTTCCAGCCTCTGTCTCATTTCTGTTACCTCAGCAACTGAGGGATGAACCCAGTGTCAGGACACGGCTGCATCCACCATGCGGCTACTTTCCTCTCCGTCTTATTACTCTGTCTGCCACTTGCCCCTCAGAGACCCACAGAGTGTCGGTCAGTGACATTTCTGTGACTTCCTATGGAGCTTACAAAGCCTTACCTACATATAAATAGGACGCTGAATCACTGCGTTAAAACTATTATTTTGTCTTTATTAATGTAAACGTATAGATTATTACTGGTGATGCACCAAAGAGAAGTTTTTTGGAGCGGGTTGCACTCGCTGTCAAACGTACATGTACTATAACAGAACATTGCAGAGAAACTGACACCATATTCTGCCCGAAATATCAAAACTCAAAAGGTCTGAGAGGTTCAATACATTTATGTGTGTCAACAAAACCGAACCATCAAAATGTGATCAGTTCATCGGTCAAAGTGGACGTTTGTGCCACACTGAAATTCCCTCCAGGTGTTCTTGAGATACCACGTTCACCACAACGGGACAGACAGACAGACAATTTGAAAACATAACGTGTCCGGCCACAACTATTGCCAGCGTGGAGCCATTAAAATGTCTTTCTCTGGACTGCTGTTGATCACATGACACACTGGAGTCATCAGACCCATCTTTCAGCACATGGCTGACCCGTTAGTTTCCCCCCTTAACCAAATACTGCTCAATTCCAGTGCTACATATTTTACATCACATGATCCACGGCTCCACCTGCTTGACCACGCTGCAACTTCCTGAAACATCCATCACATTTTTTTTTCATCCCTTCTCTCCATGATTTATGAAGCTCTTTGTTTACAGTCACACTTCGACTAAAACACTTGGCTGACGTGTCACTTATTTCTGCGGGCGGAGGAACCCTCTTGAATGGAGCACAGGCAGCAGGTGTGGCGCTGAGCCTGAATCAGCTGATAGTAAAATCGCAGCAGGCGGTAGAGATGCTGTGTTTAAGTTTAATTTAATCTTTTCACAGCGTTAAAGTGCTGGCAGAGACCGAGCAGTACCTTTCCTGTTTGGATTCAGCCACAATGAGCCGGGGGAAATAGGTATGTTTTTATTAGTCTCTATTGTTGGAAACACACGGCCCTCTGTTTACCTGCCGCACTGAAGCCGCTGATTCAAGTCGGCATGAGCAGCATGTGCTTTTTCCTGTGCCAAATAGAAATGGAACGGAAACCACGCCCAACTGGCAGGTTTGGGAGCATCTCCTGTGATTACAGTCTCATTTAGGCCTGGGACGGGTCCAGATAGCAGACTGGTCCACCGGCTGTACTGTATCTTCTCATTAGACACAAAGATTATCACAAACCCAACGCTCCAATCCAGAGTGTCCAAACACTGATTATCACAGCAACATTTAAAACACTGTGCCAGCACTGCAGAATAATTTCAGACAAATGTGACCTCGTATTAAAAGACTCAATGACGCTTTCCTCTAAAACTTTTTTTTTCATTTAACAAAACAAAGCAAGCCAGTGTTCTTGAGTGGCCCAATAAGAGTGTTAGCTCAAAATTCAACTGTCGATATGTTAATAAACTGGAATCAAGGACGCCACAGTGTGCCGACCTTTCCTCATGTTTTACTGCTATCTCTTCATCTGTCCAACACCTGTCTTAAACTGTTTTTGGACGTGCACGACTACAGTGCTTTTTAAAAAATCCTCTCATGTGCACCAGTGTTTGCGTCTGTCTCTATAAAAAAAGCTGTGCTGGAACTTTGTGTAAATAAAATGCAATTTTAAAAAATATAGTTCATATATTTGAACAAATAAACACGACTAAGTATCTGACCAATTCAATCAATTCATCAATCATTTATTTGTCACATGAAGTCAGTTCCTTCACCTCCTTTAACTTCACATCTTCTGACAAAGTAAGGCTGCTGCTGATTATTCATCCATGTTTTCTGGTTGAGGAATGAGTTAACTGTAGTTTTGGGTACAGTTGCTTTGATTTAGATTCATTTTATTTTTAAAAGACAACGCACATTAATCAACATTTCTGTAAATGTGCCAGTGTTAGCCAGCTGGCTAATTTTCAACTGCATTCCTTTGGCAAGATGTTTTAAAACATCTTCTGTGGTTTTACAAATTAAATCAACCACAGACTCAGTAAATTCGTTGATATCATTGTTGATGTTGACAGTGGTGGCCTGGAACATGCCCCAAACTCAAAAGGCTCCATTTCTCATGTTGCTAGGGGCTTGCATCTTAAACCTCTCTTACACTGCCTGTTCAAGCTGGGAATTTCGTGTTGTTATTCCACCTGGCTGCTCTCTATAAAAGGTACATAAGCATAATGGGAGGACAGAGTTGTCTCACCTAACAGCACAAAATTGACATCTACGTAAAAGGGACAGCCAGCGGGACAGTGCCATGGAAGGGACGGGTGTGACGTTTTGTCAACATGTGTGTGAGCCACTGCCAAGAAATATAAAAAGCAGCTGACAGCGGTTAGCAGCTAACTCAAAGACAAGCAGCAGCTGAAAATGTCTGCAAATTAGGAAAACAAAGAGGTCTGGGAGCTCCTTATCCTCTGATCAGAGGACGAGACCAGCCGCCATATAACAGGGACAGTAAATGATTGTTACTGATGTTAATGCCATTGTTATCGTTTGGAAAGTGCTGCTGACGCTCATGTTATATGTCACACAAGAGCCTTATGACATTGTGTTACATGTCACGCCCCTTTTGTTTCCAGGATGAAACTGATGCAGACACGGAGGTCGTCCAGTTCATTATCCAATGCCTGTACGATGGCTAGCAGGATGCTAGTTCAGCAGAAGGATCAAAATGATTCCTCCATGTTTGCCATGGTGCCTTCGTCGCAGATATGGATGCAAAGATGAACGCAGAGCGCTGTCAGAACTGAAGCTGGTGCCCATCATCATCGTGATGTTTATGTTCGAAACCCTCAACCTAACCAGCCAGCAGATGTCACGCCACCGCCACCAACACCTACCGCGACGAGCACCACCTACACTTCCCAAATAGACTTAAATTTAACCCAAATTGAGTTGAGCTGATGGAAGGTGACTGAAAACATCCACACCTACATCACAACTTAATTCGATGACTTTCAGAACTTCCCAGCTTTTAAAACTTTACATTACAAAGTTTGGTCAGTGCTTTCAAAGTTTGGAAGTTCAGTCCCCAGTCTTACTGTCTGTGCGCTCCCAGGATGGATGTGACTAGGAAAATTGGCTTTAATGTGACAGGTGATGAGGACGGATGGTGAGTTACATGAGGATGAGCGGTCACATGGGGCGGCCACAGTGCGGCAGGAGCAGGGAAGAAAGAGGAGGGAGCGGCTTTTTCAGCTGGATGATTACGTTAATCCGTATTGATGAACCCTGTCAGACGGAATCTGATCGAGGATGAGACAAAGGAGCCGGCACTGTGGTGAAATCGCCCCCCCTGCCTCGGGGCCGTCAGGGCTGACAGACCCAATTCTGCCTTCACAAAAAGGCCAGGCCAATTCTGTTCCGAAAATGACAGCACAGCAATGGTCACAGTAATAGGACAGCCTGCTGCGGGACCCACAATGTGTTCTGATGACCAATCAGACAGTGTCTGAGTGAGTCTGAGATCTCACTGATAGACACTTACTAATCACAGCTGGTCTGTATTAAAAGGCACAGACGCAGACACAGACTGAAAGGGCGAGAGCAACGAGTGAAAGCGTGAAAACAAAAGAGAATGAGGAGGGTAAAAATGTCTGATTTGAGAGCAGTAATCACAGCGCGGTCTAATCAGTGACCACTGATGCAGCGGTGGCGTCTCTCTCCTCACCTGAACTCCACTAAACACAACACTTTGCAAACATGGCTGCTGCAGAGAGGAACTTCCACGACTGCCTTTGATTTCCTAGAAAGGATCTTAAAAACTCAAAACAAAGAGGCGGTTTACTTCCTCAAGAGGATGCCATAAAAGAGAAAATGAAGTAATCGCCTTTCAGACATGAAACGACGTGTGGAACAAACACAGATCCACAGGGAGGCTGTCGAGGGAGCTCCTGAACCTGAATAACTGTCGCCACTTGTCTTCTGATCAGGAGGAGCAGGAAACTGTTTGATCAAAATGCCCTTGAACTCCTTGCATTCAAGATTCTGGAGCCAGCCAGCCAGAGCTGTGAGGTCTCCTCCCTGTCTCTCAGGTCATCTCAACCAATACTTCTGATAATACAGAAATATCCTGTTTATGAGAGACGGCACACACAGCAGCAGACGCAGGTCACTAAACAAAGCCCTCACAGCCTGATGCTGCTCCATCTCCACCACTGCAAGGCAAAGAGTGACATCTACTGGTGATGCGGGGAGCTTCACGCCTCCGTCAGCCTGTGCTTCACTGTGATAATCCACCGTGTCATCCATTAAAACATGGCTTCAAGAGTTATGACCTATTACATTTAAGATGCAAATGAGGCTGAACTGTGTCACAGCTAACATTTGCTGTGTGATCATGTTATCTTGGTTCCTCTGTGCAATCATGTTTTCCACTCTGAATCTAAAGAGCTGAAGGTCACGGCTGGGAAAGGTTGTCCTCATCATGCCACGGAGGAAAAAAACCCCGCAGACAGCTGTGATCCGAGCTGCACACCTCCAGGTCAGAACTGATGGACGCCGCTGTACGGCTGGATTCAGGAGAGGTGGGACTCAAAGCATGCTGGAGATGCTGGCTTTGTTACTGCGCTGATGCTTCACCCCCCAGTGAAGCGTTATGTGGGTCAGAATGACCAGAAAAGCACGCTGGCTTACAGACTGCACGCTCACACTGGAGGTAGTAGAACATCCTGGTATTTCTGGCACACTATATATTGGTTGTTTCAACATACTTCAGTTCCTCGGGCACTTAGTTTGTGAGGCATCTCGGTTTAGACTTGTGTTTCTGTTCTGTTTCTGAAGGTCCACAGTCCTCACATGAGGCAGCGAAAAGGTTAAACCAGGTTTACTGAGAATACAAAAAGACAACAAAATGACAGGCCAGGTCCTCCCAAAATTACATCTCGCACAGTCCACCACCAACTCGATGTCCTATTTCTATACATTCTTATGAATTACCCGTTATCATACACCTTAACTCTGCTGCTCTGGGGCAGCTGTGGCTCAGAGGTAGAGAGGGGTTGTCCACTAATCGGCAGATCAGCGTCTTGATCCCCGGCTCCTCCAGTCTGCATGTCGACGTGTCTTTGAGCAAGATACTGAACCCTGAACTGCTCCTGATGGCTGTTCCATCAGTGTGTGTGTGTGTATGTTAAAAACTGAGTAGCAGGTGGCACCTTGTGCAGTAGCCTCGGCCACCAGTGTGTGAATGTGTGAATGTGACTCGTAGTGTAAAAAGTGCTTTGAGTGGTCAGATGACCAAGTGCAGGTCCATTTAACATTTATGTCCGTACCACGCTCAGAAATCTTATTACGATCCAAACATCGTCTTTTACGCATGTTTTTCCCGATCTCCTCACGCTGAACTGCCTTAACATCATCTGGTGTAAATAACTCGTGCCTGTATTCTAACAGAGAAATAAAGTCAATATAAACACAACCTTAGCACAGTGTACTAATATACACTATTCAGAGTATTCAGAAACTGTTGTGTAAACTTAAATATCGTCAGAACATGGACGTCTTTACCAAATATAAATATGTGCTTCAGCAGCTCTTACACTGCATTCAAAATGGCTCTGCGCTCCGTTCACAAGACGAGTTGTTATTGTCTGTACTGAAGGAATGTACGGAGTTTGGCAGGCAAGCGTTAATACATGCAGCTCTTTATCTGTGAAATCTTCTGCAGAAGGACTTGAAGTTCACTCTTTGGTTGCTCGTGGCTGTTTCAAATCTCTGCTGCAGGATTTTTGTACACAATCATTGATTATGTCAATGTCACAGAGTGTCTTAGCTGATATTTGTGATCATGTGTAGTTGCTGTTTTTGCATTTTTATGGTTCATTTCTAGTGTATATTAACATACTTTTTGGTTTTTCCCTTGTTGTGTTCTTATTTTGTGTTTTAGAGCTTTACGTTTTGACACTCTTGAAAAGGAGATTTTTCATCTCAAGAGGTTTTCTGGTTAAATAAAGTTAAATAAAATAAAAAATTAAAATAAAACATAAAGTATGGAAGTGTGGGGATAAGAACGTACAGAAAGAAACCTGTTATGAAAAATAAAATGACAAGTTGTTCAAACAAAATAAGGATTTCATCTCATTAGCCCGAGGGCGACCATGGGACATGTCCCAATTAAATATCTTTTTTAGTGAGTCTCTGATCAGACATCTTTACAAGTCTATTCCAGAGTCGAAGCACCTGACATTTATATCTAATATTTGGAGGCTCCCGTCACAGATCTAATGGCTAAAATGGCACAGTCAGACACAGGACACACAAGATTGATTTAGTTGTGTGTAAGTATGGAGTCCCAGATGACCAGGTTGTTTAACTCTGTTCAATTCAGATCGCAGTGCTCTGCCCGCTGAGTCAGCTACAACACTGACAGCTTCTTTACATGTCATGTGATCATCCGGCGTCAGGCAAAGATATTTATGTGCTGACAGCGGGGGGGGTGTCATATCATCACATTTACAATAATACCGATATTGTTTTTATATGATATGAAAAATTCATATCCTGATATTCGCGATGTTTTAACTTGGATAAAAGTAAGGATAATAAACCTGAGGATAAGTCATGTGACTGACGCCAGCGCCACACTGAGGCATGTAGACAAGGGCAGCACTTCCTGTATGACATCACATACTATTCCTTCTGTTTATTCTGCTCGCTGCTTCACTATTGGCCTCTCTCTGCAAGACAACAGGCCGACTGATGATGTCATGTTATTGGAGGACATGTTCAAATGTCACAGAAACTTTTAATGTAAGTCAGTTATTTTATAATAAACAGTTCAACTGAACATTTTGTGTTTGCCTGACGGTTCTTCTGATCACTGAGAAAATGCTGATTTGACATTAAGGACAATAAAAGTAACTTTGCAAGCAGCACGTTACTGCTGCCATTTTCTCGTAGCTTAGCTGCTACATTTCTCTGGTAACAGCGTCAGTGTAGTGAAACTTTATTTTGGTGAACAGTAACTGGTATCTGAGCTCACTACATTTTCCCAGTAGCTTTCCCAACACTGTACACTTCACTACTTCCCACCCTGCTGCTGAACAGTCCAGCCCTGTGTGTATCCAACAAGTAGAGGAAGTGACTTCTTGTGCCTTTGAGGCCCTGTTTCTATTTGATTCCATTTCTCCTTTACAATAAAAGCCTCTCACAACCGATAGCAGCCACGTGGCAGCGACTCAGGAGGGAGAGTGGTCGTCGACCAATCAGAAGGTCGTCTAGTTCTGAACTCCAACCTGCTGATGAGCAGATGGCACCTTGTAGGGTAGCCTCGGCCACCTGTGTATGAATGTGTGTGTGAATGGGGTTATCTGTGCCCGTGGTGACTAGAAACATGCTTTATAAATGCAGTGTGTTTACCATACAGCCATGTTCAAAGTATGTGCACATGCTTAAAGAGCTGTGCTTTGGGTAAAAGCATTCAACGAGGGTCAGTTAGGAATGTTGTTGATCAAAGGTCAAGAGACAGGTTCAGCTCAAAGCAACATTTTCTGGAGTTCTGTAGCTCAGCGACTCCCATGAACCTGAAATCTACGAGCCTGACACAAAACAGCAACTGCTGTTGCACAAGCATTAACGATCTACAGGTTATCATAAGAGAGGAAACAACACCAGTTTTACACATCGAGCTCAGTGAACATGTAGACAGAGGTTGTGTAAGGCCTTCTGTGGCGGCAGGTCTGAGAAAACCCCCTGACCTGACCTCCTATCTGGGTTACTGTGGCTCGGAGACGACTTTGTACGCAGGGAAAGAAAAACTATACTAGGTTAAGTTATGGGAAGTGTGTATCCAGGTTTTTAGACTTTACTACAGACTAAACTTCAGGATATCTTGGCCTCAGATGCTACAATTTACAAGCATCTTTTTGGAAGCGCGATATAAAGCCGCTGCTTTAAGGAGTCATAAAAAATAAGACAATAAAACAAACAGTTTGTCCACTATGGCTGGATTTCAGTTTGATTTACACGTAAAAATAAAAGCTGGATCCCTCTATAATTTCTGAAAGACCAGCAAATAAAAAAAGGCTCCATAATTGTGACTGTGCTTTACTGTGCAGGCCAGGAACAATAAACCATCCTGAGGATTTAGGCCACAGACACTCCACTAAAACCTGTGACACATCCCAGAGGATGATTAAAGCTGTGGCACAGACACTGGAAATGCTCTGAATGTCTCTGTGAAAGACGTTAACACAGAGAAAGCTGTTTGTTTTCCTTGTTGTTGCCTTGTTACGCAACACAGTGATCAATACGAGGTTAACAGTCCATGATAAGACGTCTGCACATGGACCAAACATGTTATGTCCTGTAGAGCAGTGTGGAAGTGGACTCGTTTGACAAGGCTGTGGAGAGAGCCTTTAAATCTTTAAAGCTACGGTGGGCAGTTTAGTTTTGGTGTCACTGGGCAAAAACCCCCCAATAACCATTCAGCATATTGTAATTCAAGCTGACTGAGAGAAAACTAGACTTCTAAACCGCCTCTCGACTCTGTTTTCAGAGGCTTTGGAAAATCTAGTCTGAAATCACAAGTCATTTCAAAGAGCAGGTGTCGTCTTGGCTGTTCTACAGATGCAGATGCATGTCCATGTCCCCTCAGTGAAAACCTGATTGACTGGAGGAGTTTGAAAGTCTGAAAGAGAGTCTGACAATAAACTCAATAAAACACGTGTCAGTATCAGTGAAGAGTTTCAGAGATGGGGAGAACATGATGCTAACAGTTTAGCCTCCTGCTAACAGGAGACAAAGGCTCACAGCTGCAGCTTCACGTTCAGGCTTATGTAGCTAACGTTAGCTAAAGCCTCAAATCACAGCGTGTCCTACGCCTCACTGGTAGGAGAGCAAACAGGAGACTGACCCCTGGTCAGAGGAGGAGCAGCCCTTGAAACAGAAACACTATAAAAGAGTGCGGTATGATGCTAAAGCACAGTCATTAGATAAAACTGTTGCAGATAATAGGTATGGGAAAAGTAGTATGGTAGTTTCTCAGTTTCATTATTTAAAATACACATGTAGCTCATTAAATTCACTTCTTTTACTTTAAGAAGAAGAAGATATACTTTGTTGATCCCATGGACAGGCACCATGAGCAGTTGGGGGTTTGGTGCCTTGCTCAGGGAAGCCTCAGCAGTGCTCAGGAGGTGAACTAGCACCTCTACAGCTGCCAGTCCAGTTCCCAACTCAAGTCCCTGTGGACTGAGCTACTGCTGCTTCACATGGCTACAGAAAATGACAACTCCACTAATATTCCTGTTCACATGCAGCCCTGCACGCAGCAATGAACACGTCCTAACGTCTCGATTATCAGGTCGAAATACAGAAAAAGGAACAGCCGGAGCTGCCTGTCGTTGTGCTTTTGAACTGAGCTACTGACGCTCCTCAGCAGCAGCAGCAACCTGAATCCAGCAGGTGCAAACCCAGCTCCAAGGGACCGGACAGCCCTGACTCCCTGTCAGATCAGCAAACTTTCTGTTGCTGCTGTTGCACAGGTTAGACCTGCCACTGTTGCTGGCAACCAGCCACCTGTGACACCCCGCAATGAGGGGTTTGTACCGGCTTAATTCAAGCTGCCAAAGCCATCGACTGAGTGTCCGTCTCCCGAGCTGCTGCCCACTCTCCTTCGGGTGAAGCAGTTCACAACAGAGAGGAGCGAGGTGGAGGCAGTGTGGGGGGGCTGGCAACTAATCCTGGTCTCATTTGTGGTCAGATAATCAGAGAGACAAAGAGCGGGGCAACGAGGAGCTGAGTGAATGCAGCGCAGGAAACTCTACGATGAAATAAGATTAAATAAATCAATGTATGGGAAACACTGTGTTACTGTATGAAGCATGTGCATATGGCTGTGGGAATCTGGTGGGAGGGGCTTAAAACAGAGAGGAAAAAGCTGCAGGAGGGTGTACTTTCAAATTCTACTGGGTTTTTTGGCCTTTTCCAGATTTCTGCCTCCCCCAGCTTTAATATGAGCTGTGAAGAACACAAATACAGAACGCTACAGCCACACAGAGACGCAACAAATCCAGGATGCAAAACTTGACATTTCCCAGCAAACTGTAAATACTCTTTCTTTATCTGAGGGTCTCATCACATGGGGATCACGATTCTGTCTCTTCTTCTTCCTACTATACTTTAACAGAGGCTTGTTATTTCCCGAACATGTCGCTTGTATCACCGGCTGCTGATGTCTTCCTCACCGCAGCCTCATGAGACACACAGACAGAAAGAAACCCAGAAACCAAATTGATTTATCTGCTCTTTGAAAGCCAAAATTATTTTTAAAAATCCTCAGATCCATGGAGAGAAAGCGCTGTGCGGCTCATTCTGTGGAAACACAATTTCCTCTATGTATTGATATTTTATGATACACCGGCTCATTGTGGAGGCCAACAGTAATCATTAGACAGATTACCACTCAGAAATATTCAATGAAATTACATTTTTAAAAGGCACATTATAATTGAAATGACCTTCTGTGAGCTCTTGCACTTTGTGAAAGAGGAACACTGAGCTCATGAGTGAAACTGAGAATGAAACACTGAGAATAATGGGATTGAGTTTTCCTCTGATGGTCTGTCAAAGTGCCGCCTGATACGGGATGAAACCAGCGGCAAGGACACAAGAAAGAAGTACAGGCTCCACACAGTATTCAGCTGTCTTACACAATCCTGTTCTCTGGCAGCTAAATGTCTTCTGTGTGTCACTCCATCCAGTTGGAGGTGTCTACGTGGACGTATAAAGAGAACTGGATACAGTGGTGGAGCTGCAGCCTCGTTCACAACTATGACAGTTGTTGAGAGGCGCATGATTTGACTTTTCAGGTATAAATTACCCACATTGTTGGGCCCATTGAGCAGGCGCACTAGAGACTTCGTCGGCTGAGCTTCTGGTTTTGCACTCCGCTAACTTAAACAGGGATAAAATGATCTAATCATGTGGCTGCTCTAGACTTTCGACATGTTGTCGGACCGAATGGATCAAATCCTGACACTGAAATGAGTCATGTCTGAGGGGTTGTGCTGCTCAGAAAAATGTATCCACTGATTTACAGACGTCTCATTCCCAGTCAAAGTCCATGGGAAAACGTTTTTTTGGGCCAAATGGTATCACGTGACGGACCTGGAAGCTGTAGTTAGATAGTTTGGCCACTGTATCAAACTGGCTTCAAAGTGTACTTCCTGGGGGCCTGGTCTTTACTTAGAAGAAAAATGAACAGGATCTTGGATCATTTTTGTGTCGTCGTAACTCATATTCGACACGTTAAGACGTCATATTTTTCCATGAGATGAACAAACGACTTATTAATAGGAACGTCAAAACAGACGTTTAGAGGCCTTTCACATTCCATAGAGATATCTCTTCTCCAGAGTGGGTCCAAAAGCTGGGCGGCGATAACGTCTCACCGACCTCAGTCAAACCATGACGACACCCTGAAACAAGCTGCGTGTTGTGAGACTGTCCTCCTGTCTGTCTGCAGGAGACCAGAGAGACAGGCGTCTTAAAAAGTCTCTCAGTACGTCTGTAGCTTCTAACTGCATCTGTGAGGTTTGGAGTTTAGTTTCTCTCCTGCGTCCTGTTTTTACTGCAGATATCTGATTTATTTTACCGTTTCATGTTCGCTATCAGCTGAAAACTCAACATTTCATCATTCTGCTGCTTCACAATAAAACTGACGGCACAAACCAAACAAGACCAAACCAGACCAAACCAAGCCAAGCCAGTCCATGACTGACTTTAATTAGTCAAATACTTTCACATGTGGCCAAATATCTGCAAAACTAGTGACGTTCTCCTCAGCTGTGTTTCGTGTTTATTAACAAACATGTTAAACTAAGATAGTTACCATTTTACCTTCCAGTGTCAGACGACAGCGTATCAGTACTGTCACTGTGAGTGTGTCATGATTATCTTCAACATCTATCATCAATTAGTCTGTAAAATGTCAGAAAATAATAAAAGACTCTTGTTCTGGTTTGTGTGACATCTTCAAACTTCATGTTTTATCCAGATGTAACAGTTCAAAGCCCAGAATATTCCGTTTATTATTAAAAGATTACAAAGAAGGAGCTAACACTGATGAATGATTGATATTTCTGCTCCTAAAATGATTGAAACAGTAAATCAAATATCAAAATAGTTGATTAATTTTCTGTCATTTGACTCAATCCATCACTTTACTAATCCTGAGGGCTACATCACAAATCACAGTGAACCCATCAGACGAGGAGAGATCGTTTGGCGAGCAGCTCTTTTTATCCATAAAGTGACGCACATAAGTATTCCTGGCAGTTGAAGTTAGAAAAGTTTGCCTAATATATCAAATTATGGAAATGATGAGAGGCTTATGACTGCACTGAGGATCACGAGTCACTTCCTGCCTCCTTTCCAAAACCTTTCAGAGAATCATCAGCACACTTGGCCCCTTGAACCATCTGCTGCTGTGATGTTCACAGAGGAGTCTTACCATCGTCTGAGAGGCTGTTCTGTCAGCGGGATGCTCCTCAGAGCCGCGCCGAGCAGCATGAAGAGCGCCGAGAGGAGGAGGGACGCCCGCAAACCTGGAGGACACACAAGAGAGAGATGGAGGGGGAGGAGGAGAGGAAAATTAGACACGCAGAGAAGAAGAGAGGAAAAGAGGCGACAATATCATAAGGCTTTCTTCTGTTTGTCAAAAGTAATATCAATACTCCCAAAGCACTGATGATTGTCTCATTGATTAATATATTCTTTGTTTATAAAATTAATTAAAACAATCACTTTTTCTCAAAGATGAAAGTTTCTTCTTTGAATTAATTGTTTTGCCAACAGACAAAAACTCAAAGATGTTTAATTTAAAATGAAATACAATAACTAGAGAGCATCTTGTGACAGGATCACACCTGCTGCAGTTCAGCAATCCATAACTAGGGCTGCAACGATCTCAGAAAATGCAGTAGTTTCACTGTATCACAGAACTGATCTTATCAGTCAGAATGATCCTTAAAGGAATGAAAACTGAAGGGTTATTGTTGGCTGAACAAACGTGTGATTACTATAACTGAAAATTGAAATGGAAGTTTGTGTAAAAAGTCTGCTCTTAGAAAATAACTCAAATAAAGGAGAGATTCAATGTCCAGGTAGTATTATGACCGTCAACTTTTTTATTATCATATACCTTAAAACCAGTAAACTGCTGCAACCCTATCCGCAACTTAAAACAAATGTGGGCCAGGGGCGTAAAGTGGAGGAAGGCAATGGTTCCTTCCCTACTTCCTACCTACTACTTTTGGCCCCTTTGCTCGGACCACACCCATCCTCAAACTCGGCCTTTATTTTGGTCTCAACTACACACCTGTAAAGTTCTGTGAGCCAGTTTTTGTAGTCCGACCCTGAAGTCAGCGTCACCCTGTTTTCCCTCGACAAAAGCTAACGGGACTTTCCCACTGGCTTTTGGATCATTGCAGAAAATAAGCTCTGAGGGCAACCAAACAATTATCACACTTTTTGTTCGGTAAGACTAAAATAAGTGAGATAATAATGAAGTAGAGCAGATCATCCACTAATCAGAGGAGCAGGTGATCGATCACCGGCTCCTCCAGTCTGCATGTCAAAGTATCACCAAACTGCTCCTGATGGCTGTTCCATCTTACATGTTTGTGACACTGTGGCGCTGATTAAATCTGTCCACAGACAGAAAGACAGACTGACAGACACAAACAAACAAACATGCATGCACACCGTTAAAACAACACCAGCCATCATGACTCTGCCGCTGCTGGTAAAAACAGCAAATCTCACATTTGATATCCACTGTTGTCCGCCATTGCTGTCTCCAGTTAATTTTTTTGTTGACTGATTAATAATTTCAAAGCACCGACACACGGTCTAACAGTTTCACTGTTTTAGTTTTTCTGAACTGTTTTATTGTTGTTGATTCAGCTGTATGATCATGTTGGAGGATGCAGTTTGTAGTGCTGATAAACTGTGCTGTTTACTACGAGAGGTGGCTTCAATAACTGCATTAGCTCTACCTAGGCGTACCTAATAAACTGCCAACTGAGTGTAAGTGGTATATATAACACTAAACATGTTAAAGAAAAAAAAAAAAAAAAAGACAACAGGAATCCCAGCGTTCCAGTTTTAATCTGGCCTGTGTGACAGTGATTTGTTGGGACAAAGCTCCACTCTATAAACTGGAGTCTGAGTTTCAGCCACATGACGTCCATTAGAGGAAACTCTCTCCACTTCCCTTTGTGCCTCCGTCCATGTGAGCTGTTTTCGGCCAAAGCTTTGACTCACACCAGTTTCACCAGGCTGAGGTTGAATCGTATTTCATTGATCGTCGATGGGAGACTCATGTCACAACATGCCAATATTGACTCATGGTGCGTGTTCAGTCTGTCAGTCTGTCCGTGGTCTCTACGCCGCGTCCTGCTGCATCAGATATTGACACATGTCAACAACAAGACTTCTAATTAACAGAATATTAGTTTTCTGTCAGCTGTTTCCTTCTTTCCAAATCATGACACACAAGTTTTAAACTTCAGTCGGAGCTGAATCAGAGAGAGTTTTACTCCACTGTGAGTTTGACTCAGAGAAGATGATCGTCACCTGATGATGACATCATTGAAGACCTGTTGTTATAACACTATTAGAGACAGTACGGAGCTGGTTGTGGTGCTACTGTTAGGTTTCATAGTCACAGGAGCCGCTGTAGGGTCAGACCAGGGGTCGCCAACCTCAAGCTCCAGAGCCAATGTGGCCCTTTGGCCCCTCTCCGCTGGCTCCCTGTGACTTCAAGGAATTATATGGAAATTAATGACGGTATCTTTTAAGATTTTAAATTTAATTCATCACTGTTGTCAGCTGACAGAGATTCTAAAATTCTCTGCCTGTATACTGAATTTTTTTTTTTTTTCAACATTTCATCAACAGAAACATGTTTTGTCAGTCTGCGTCCTGGTGCCTGCTCCTCTAAATGTAGCCAGACTTCAATAGTGATGGCTGGTCTTGCGTGTCTGTAGCTAAGCTAGCTCTGAATTCTGAATCCAAAAAACGGAGAAAAATCAAAAATGTACTGTTGCACAGACAGGTTCATTAACTTTCACCACCAACGCTGCGAAGTTAAAGAGCCAAATAATCATAAACACCCTCTGCAGAGTGACCAGGCTGTGTAAACATCTTAATAAATGCTCATTGGCTAATTTAGACGTCACAGGCTGTGTTACCTTCTTCATAAGGCTCAAGTATGTTTTCTGCAGCTCCAGCCAGCTTATATTTTTCTTTTTGTTTAGTCTAAAAATGTCTCTTCTGGTAAAGGTTGCAGATCCCTGGGCTGGTTAATGAGGAGAGAAAACTTTTAACTGATTTTTTAAATGCTCTGGATGTTCCTCTGTAAAACTGCCCAAGGCAGCGGAGGACTGCCGGGGTCAGGACGGTGTCCTTGGATGAGACACTAAACACACACAAGACTGATCCACTTCAGGAGATGTTAGTTTGCAGCAGCTCTCACAGTGAACGTAGAGAGCATGTGAAGCAGGGAGCTGTTAGCGAAGACGTTTTCTCAGTTAACATAACAAATACTGAAACAACTAGTCAACGAGTCAGGTCGTGGACAACAGCTCGGTGTGTTCAGGTCATTTATCAATAAAATGATCAAACTTTGTCTTGTCCTGTGATCATTTGATACTTTCATCTTTTGTTTGAACACAGTGATTTATAATTTTGTTTGTTTGGGGACTTTTTTGATGATGATGAGGCATTACTGTGTACTTGACACTACCTACAGTTACATGCACACTAACAGTTCCTTGTTCGCGCCAACATTTTTGGAGCTGGAGCCAAAAAAAGGCCACACCCCTTATAATTATGAATAAAAAAATAATGTTACATACAGCAGCACATCTTTTACTTCTTACTGCCTCGTAGAATTGAACCCTAAATACAACATGCTTTTAACTGAGAATTAAAAATACAACACACGAACACACGAAGACAAAAAACGTCTTTCAGAAAGGGCACCTACCCAGTCAGAGGCTTAAAGGGTGCTCGAGCACCACCTGAGACTATCTGTGTACGTGCCTGCACGCTAATATTCCATCATTATTCAGAATATGCAGATGCAGGTTTGTTTAAACAGTATACGCTGTTCAGGTATTTTGAATTAAGCCTTTTTTTTGGGAATCACCATTTTCCAATTAAGACACGTGGGCTATGCCAGAATTACTCATGTTCATGGACAAAAGTTCAAAACGTTTCCATGACTTTTCAACAACGAATTTTGCTAATTTTTTTCCCTTGCCCACTTGTCTGGCATTTTTCAAACGTGTCATATTGAAACTCTTCTCAATCATAATTTCAGCTGGCTGGCGTTCATGGAGGGAGAGACGGAGCGCAGGGAGGAAAAGAACAAACGCACGTGATGGTAAACAAAACACTGTCACACATCACCTCATAATAATTTAATTCTATTTATTTATTTTTCTAAATTCTATGTACTTTTTTAATCCATCCATCCATCCATCCATTTCCTAACCGCTTATCCTCGTGAGGGTCGCGGGGGGGGGCTGGAGCCTATCCCA
>JAPZEB010000005.1:5476905-5488321 GCA_029783705.1 Chaetodon striatus
GGAGTACCCGGAGAGAACCCACGCTGACACGGGGAGAACATACAAACTCCGCACAGATGGGCTCCCGCACCCGGGATTGAACCAGGAACCCTCTTGCTGTGAGGCGAGAGTGCTAACCACCACACCACCGTGCCGCCCCTTTTTTAATCCTGCAAGGAGAAATTCAGTCTTTTCACTCTGTTGTCATTTTACATAGACACACAGGCCCGAAACACAAGGCTGAAAGTGGATACATTGGTAGTTAGTCATCGGCCAAATGAGTTGTTCTACATCAGCATAGCGGCAAAAAATCCAATATTGTGCATCCCTACTTTCGCTCTGACATCTCCCCATTTAATGCGTGTACAGGGCCTGTTTGTGCACGTGTGTGTATTTGAGGCCTGTGTGTGTGTGTGTGTATGACAACAGAGTGAAAGAAACTGAATTTAGCAATATTTCATTTCTCAGAATAAGGGCAAAACCCAGAATATTCAGTGCGTGTAAACGTGGTCACTGAAACAGGAACCTGTTTCTTTCTTGTGTTCTCACTCAGCTGTAGCTCCGAGGGATCTCTGTCTCTCTCTGCCCTCTCCACTGTCTGTCTGGTTCAACCACTGTACACAGTTTTGTTCTCTGTGTTCAAACAAAGCCTTCTCACAACATATTTATAAAGAGAACTCTCTGCAACCTAAAAGCATCAAAGACCATTTAAAAAATAAAAAGCAGCCCTCTCAGCTTGAGTGGACCTAACCGAGCTTTGTGGCAGGAGATTTTAAACTTTTAAACAGCAGTGTTTATTTCAAAACGCCCTGGAGGCCGGCTGCTGCGAGCAGGACTTACAAGTTTTACAAGCTCACAGTTAAATGTGTGGATCAGCTCTCTGACACATTGTGCTACATCAGCATACGTCTGTCACACCCTGAACACGATATGTAGACTCACTGCTCCATGACACATCACATCTGACCTGATCTTCAGACTCGACCGCACGGAAACTACTGTGTTGTTGATCGTCAGCCGTCTCTACCTTTGGGGAGAACTTCCCCCTCCGGCAGGTTAGACTGAGAGTTGGTATCGTACACAGACGACAGTGGAGCCTGTTGCAGCCTGTTGCAGCCTCAGCATGTCATGTAACAAGGTCACACCATCGCTTAACAGTGTGTGAGAGCTGAATGAGCTGCAGTGACCTGATGTGTGACTCTGAGGCTGAATCAGTGGCCAGCATTAAGTTGAGCATTAACTTCACAGGTATGAGGGGTTTATTTTACCTCACAGAGTCAGTCAGAGGTTTCCTCCGCTCACTGACAGCAGCAAATATGATGTGACAACCTTTGTTTTAAAGCTCTGACAGCTGAGCAAACTGGCTTGGTTTCTTTCAGAAACATAGGAAGAAGGCAGTGAGCAAGGAAAGAAGGAATGACCCAAAAAATTTGAAAGAAATTAGTTAAAAAATAAAGTAAAAAAACAAATAAACATGGAGGTGACCTGGAAAAGTGATTAAAAAATGTAATAATTCTGTAACAGAATTTTAAAGTGTTGTAATAATAATAATTATAAACAGTTTTCCTAACTTTTCCCCCAACTTTATTTTAAATAATTTCCTAAATGTTTTGCATTTGTGGGACATTTCGTACCAAGTTGCTCATTGCCTCTCCCCCCATGTTTTGGGGAGAAATTAGCTGAGGGTTCAAAGGTTTGAATACTTGTTTAAGGGGTCTGAAAGCAGCACAAGAAAAGTGACGTCACTTCAGGTTTCGAAGGGTTAAACAAGGCAAACAAAACACCACTAACTGCTGGTGAATCAGGATCACAAGAGAAGTTGAGCAACTCCATGGCATGATATAACTTGTGGCCTTCAATTCTTGAGCTGCCTGGAGACGGTGATGTTGTCACTGTGTTGTTACTGTTTTTGTCACCTGACAGTCTGACCGCTGTCATCACTACGTGTCAGTCAGGTGACGCAGAGGAACTGGTTAGGCAGAGTATCGTCTGAGTCAGTGGCTCAAGTCAAGAGCTCTTCTGCAGGCAGAGGATCGGCACAAAATGTTCTGAGGCTTCATGACCATTGTGCACTTCAACCATGTTGAGAGGGAGAAGTCTTAAATGCCCTGAAAGAGTTGCTCATATCCTGCATCAGCACTTTGAACTCTCACAAGAGTTCAACTCTGGTGCTCGACAGCGCACTCTGGAAATCCCTTCTGCACAAAGTCATGTTCATTTCAAAAACTGATGTTGCTGCCAATGTTTTGTCAATTCAGGGCAGTCGCCAGGAGAAAATGTCAGCACTGTACATTTCTGCAAACCACGAATATGTTACAGTTACACGTTTCATACGTATTGTGTCAGAGTTTCTTAAGTGACCTAGTGTATGAGCTGACTTTGGCGTGTCACCTCGGCACCTGCCAAGCTGCGGAGCACTGTTTGAGACCAACATGCAACAAAAATCATTGATATAAACAAGACACTGCTGTTTCCAGCAGGTTTATAGGCACTAAAGCCAAGAGGGGAGTTGTTGGTGTCAGCCACTGCAGTTAGCAGTTTTTTAACCTGAAACTGATTTAGTCGAAGTTTTTACTGATTGATGTCAAGGCGTCCATTTGTTTGGGAGAGTTAGAGACTTCTACAGACACTGCTGCTCCCAGTAAAAACCTTCTGAACATCTGGTGAGCACACGTGCAGTTGTGGCTGAGTTTGGCTTCCCCTCCTCACCAGCGCCAGCGCCCGGACCTTTGCCAAACACCGTTCATGTGCACACACTGTGATGCCACACAGCTGGCTCAACATCAGCTAAGTTCCTCCGCTTCCCATCACTGGTTCCTGTACAGCAGGTTGGTCTTTATTCAGTGCTACAAACATTAAAAAACAACATGTGTGTGCTGCAGGCTGTGCTGTAAGTAGCTGGCTAGCTAACCCTACACTCTTCAGGGTTTAAATTTTGTTTTTGGAACAGAGATGAAACTTCTATCTCTTTCCAACCTCTCCAGGTAACGAGTATTAAAAATACACGACGAGCTCCAGGCACAACATTTAGCTCCACATCCACAAAACCAGCCTGAAAATGTAGGAAATCCTAAATGACCACATGAGAGTCAATGGAGCTCAGCTGTGTTGGTAGACGCTGGTCTGAGCTGGCTCGATGGTACGCTATGATTGGACTTGGCGAAAGGTCACTTCGAACTGGGGGAAGTTTCAGCTGCTTGCAATTTGCAATCCTCACCACTAGACACCAGTAAATACCCATAAATGTTACAAAATGGACCTTTAATGGTGCGACTATTTGCTCAAAATTCTAAATGATTACAAATACATGACAAATAATCAAATAATTTAATAAAATAAAGTAACAGTTAATCACATTTGGGAGGTTGGAACAGTGATGTGTTTTATGCATTAAAAAAGACCTAAACATTTATCAAAATAGTTGCCAAGCAATCTTCTGCAAATCTATTTATTACGAAATTAGACTAATTATTTCAGCTGTACTTGAATTCACTGTAGTGTAGTTTAATTAGGAACGACCGCATCATATTTGATTAGATATCCTTGTGTTTGTATGCAAAAAAATTGTTTTAAAAGTAACTAAAACTAAAGATATTTTAAAAACCGTGAAGTAAAGAGTACAACAGCTGTGTGTGTGTGTGTGTGTGTGTGTGTGTGTGTGTGTGTGTGTGTGTGTGTGTGTACTCATGTACTGAGAGTAAATGCTGACCTACATTCCATCGCTGATGACACAGTTAAAGTGTGTGAGCCTTTGTGAGCTCATCATTTATGATAACACTGTTAAAACACATGAAAGTTAACTGAGCCACATCTCATGCTGTGACTGAGTATCTGACTCCTGCTCAGATAACACGGAGGACACTGAGAGACACCGGACACCACTGATCTGATAACACACACCACACTGTGAGAGCCTCAGCCAGCACACACGTCCACATACGCTGTGTTCAGGGACATGTCTCAGCTGATACTGTCTCTGCAGAGAGGAGGCGGTGAGACAGACACCATAATGTCTCACAGGACACAGTGTACCAAATAACAAGAGCTCACCTTTCTTGTCCATCAACCACATGAACAGCAGCCACGGCACGAAGCCCACCGGGCCCCACAGCACCAGCACCGCGATGTCGGACTTGGTGAAGCCAAACGCGTGGACGGCCGAGTTCTGGATGGGACCCCAGAAGTTCCACACCATGCCCTGCATGAGTCCCAGCAGGGAGAACAGGGTGAGAACCAGCCATCTTCTCCCGTACACCCTGCTGTTTACTGGCGGACTGCTGGGCTCCGCGTGAGACGGGACGAGGAGCGGCTCCCTTTCGGCCTCGGTGCTCGAACCGGCACCCATGGCAGCTGCCTGTTTGTCAGTCCTGTTAAAAAAAACCCGGTTCTAACGGCGGTGCGGAGACGGTTAACGGACGCCTGTGTGTGTCGACCACACAAACAAAAACAGCCGACAGCTTCTGTTTCTGTCACGTAACTTTACTGCGCATGTGTGAACGGAAATAGTCTGAAGGGGTGGAAACTGTGGCCGCTGAGCCGCCATTTTGGCTCGTCCGTTACATCAGCTCGAGTGGAGCTGTTGCGGCGGCCGCAGAGCCAAAATGGAGGAGATGCACAGTGAGGCGTTGCAGATGAATAAAGACGGCGGAAAAGTCATGTGAGGTTTGTTTACTTCCGCCTGAAGCTCAGCTGCACGTGTAGTGAAAGGTGAGTTGTTTTTGTCAGGAGACCCCCGACTTTCCGCGAAGCTAGCTAACAATAGCCTTCCTGGGACACTAGCTGTTCACCAGCTAATACAGCCGTCACATACTGACTCTAGCTAACAGCATTGAAGGGACAAATACAGACATCGCTGCTGCTTCTGACCCTGAAAAGACTCACAGTCAGGAGCAGAAGTTTACTTTGTCATATCTGAATGTGTGATAAGCAGAGTTCCTCATTCAAAGCCACGTAATGATGCTCATCTGTCACTTAAAGCTAACGTTAGCCGCATTAGCTGGATGAAGCGCTGATATAAGAGTGCTTTGCAGGGAGGAACTGGTTCAACCTGTCCACTGATTTTCTCTATCAAATATTGTTCATATGGTTTTAATAAACTCTTGAGGTTATTTTATTTGTCACCCAGATTATCTAGTTGAGCTTTTACATGTGGACCTAAAGTGTTATTAAAAACATACAGTTTAAAACATCATACAACTACAATAAACTATAAACATGGAAGACACAATAAAATACATATATGCACATACCGCAGCACATACACCACCATACAAACATCATAATACATATGCTAAAGGACACATACCACAATACACTAAAACACTTACACTAACACCCTGTATGCAATGAACTTTGCTGTCCTGTTTGCTCTGTGTTCTTTATTGCACCTGATTTGTGAGTAACAACAGTTTGTTCCCTGTGTGCTGCTGTATACAGAGGATGACAATAAAAAATGAATTAAACTGAATTGAAATAACGATCATAACTGTAACTATTAATATTAAAACATAACATAATTATTTTTTAGAGGACAAACAGTAATTAAAGTGAACAACCACATAAGTAACACAAAGGCTCATATTGAGCTCAGAATCAGGAACAGGTCTTCATGTTTAAGGAGTTTCTCTCACTGTTTGTTGCATAGTAATAAACTAGGGATGCATGATACTGGATTTTTTTGCTGATATCTGATACCTTGATATGCAACGACTCATTTGACCAATAAATGATATCAATATATCCACGTATTTCCCACCTAATATCAGTGATCATCAAGTCTCCTCTGTAGTGGAATTAACATCATATTATACATACATAATCTTATTGTGACGGCCCACCAGCAGATGGAGACATGAAATACCTTACAGTGTCTGTAATATTCATTCATTGTGCTAAATAAGAAAAAACATGTTGGCTGATTCTGTTTCTGTTTCTGTCCATTTTAAAGCTGATAATGTGTAATTTTACCAAGTGGTACATCTCGTATCAGAGAAAAAGTTAAAAAAATAAATCTATACAAGATCGTTTCATGGTAAAGTGTAATGTTTAGACAATATGTGCAATTACGCACCGAGATGATCGTGCAAAAGATGTGCGTTAATGTAACAGTAGTGTTATGTGTAGTACGAGCATGCTACAAGATAAGGAAGCTTTAGTTTCCTCTTGTCCTCAGATGCCCCCAGGTTCCTGATTGATAATTGATAACTGTGTTTTTTTAATGTTGTTCATGAAATGACAGAGCACGTAGAGACGAACAGGCACACTATGGAGGTGTAACAATGTACACAGTCTTGTTCACTTTTATCCTGCAGAAGATGAGACACATCCCTCACTGTGAGTGACTGGTAACTAAACACAACAACTTAAACACCAGTTGATTATCAGCTAATCTGTACCTACATCCTCTGTGTTGTAACCCACAGAACATGGCTGCCCCGGCCTTCAGCCCAGAGGAGACGCAGAGGATCCTGCATCATCTGCAGCAGCCTGCAGTCTTCATGAACATGACTGGCAGCTGGCCTGCTCTCCGCTGGACTGCAGAGCACCTGTGTGACTGCCTGGGTGACAAAGTCATCCGATTCAGACTCGGGAGGAAAGAGGAGACAAACAGTAAGAACAGAAGATGAGGTCAGACAGATGAGTAATTGATCATGCAGAGTGAAAACAGACTTAAGTAGTGAGTGGGTAGATGTGTGAACGTATTGGACCTTTTGAGTGTTGATGGTTTTTGCTGCATTCATGTGGTGTCGGAATAATCTGAAAATTGAGTTTATGATTATATTTCATGGCTCACCTGGTCTGTTCCCTTTGCTCTTCCTTATTGACATGTTGTTCAAACACTCTGAGCAATAAAATACCTCACATCTTCTTTGTAGCGTCCGTGCTGTTTTCACGTCACAACTTAAAGCTCATGAACAGAAGATTTGGCCTTGGTTGGTGGAGGTTTTCGACTTGAGTCTGAACGAGTCAGTCCTCGTTCACTCACCACAGCAGCCAGAATGAGCAGTACCCTATAATAACAGCTGGTGATTAAAGTTGGGGGTTTATAAGCACCTGGATTTTCGACAGGCCGACCTGATACACACTGGACACCAACAAGCGTCGATCAGAAAGATTTACATGTTGATTGTTGCCCGTCACTACCAACAAGATCCAACTCAGGTTACCCACCAAGAAACTCCTAGTGGTTAACAGACTGGTGCAGGAATGACATTTATGTATAGGACAGCCAGGAAGTTAACATCACCCTGAATTCCTCAACAAAAAGTCAGGGGGATTTTTCCAGTGGATTATTGCAGAAAAACGGTCGTAGGCTAATGTTGGGTAATAAACATACAAAACCACAACAAGGCTGTAAAGCCACGCTTGAACGTTTCACCATCATGACGTCCTGTAGTCACATTTAGCCACTTGACATAACATTGTACGGCGAGGGGCCAAACTGCCTTTTTAAAGACATACAAAAGCTTGAAAATTAATTAATGTTGTATTTATTGATGTGTTTATGTCATGTCGGCCGTGGGAGAAAAAAAACATGAACATGTCTTAAGCTTGTGTTAACCATGGACCTTATCTCAGGCATCTAACCAAAAACCCACTGACTTCAGCTGGGTTGCTTTGAGATGGCTGTCAGAGATGGCAGAGGTATGATCACATGATCCTGTTTGAGCTATAACAGGTGCTGTGTTCCACCTTTTATTTCCCAGTTGCTCTTGGAAAGAAGAATAGAGGACTGTAAACATACTGTAAACTGTTACCATAGCAAATCGCCGGTTTCGATTCAATGCTGGAAGTCGCGCACATAATTCGTGCAATGGATCATGAGGCCAGGAATAATAATAATAATAAGATATAAATATAATGTAAAAATACAATACATATACATATGTATACATTTTATAAGAAAGCTTTGAAATTAAAGCAATGTATAAATAAGAAAAACCAAAGTTTTGTTGTATTTAGATTCATTTCCACCTCTGCATTTACACATTTGCTAAAGTCTGAGGCTTTTGCTGTTTTCCAGTTTCCTGAAATAGTTAAACCCTGTAATGTCCACGTTACATTAAGATACTAACACTAACACATTAATATAAAGTTACTAAAAATGTGCTTGACTAAACATTTGAGCAGAACTTTAAAGGGTTAAAAATGAGCTTTTTACATGAAATGTTCGCCCAAACAAACATGATTGAGGACTCGGTGTAGTTCCTTACACAAACTTTCCACTCCACTCTGAGACATTAATCCAAAACACTCCTGCCAAAAAAAGCACTCTGCTGTTGGCAACGGCAGCAATTTTCTCTTCCATTCAAAAGTTCCTGCATAATTGATCATTTATCAGTTTCAGTGTGGTATTTTTATAAGCCTTTCTGTTTCTGATCACATTAACGCACATGTGGTAGTTATCTGCTTTCGCCTAATTTTCAGTCCGTACCTAATGAATGACTGCAGTGTTGTGCAGTGCATCCTGCGACACGTGATCATTTACAGATTAGACTGCAGTTAGCAAGAACTAATGAAGTATCAGAGGCTGTTTAATGATCTGATTAAAACTGCCACATAAGTAAAAGAAAGAAAAAGTCACACATAGGGTTTCTGTCTTTGAGCATCTGGTGTATTTTGGCGTCGGTGTGGCTGTAACTCGGCTGCAGCAGTGACTCCTCCTGTGATGAATAACAGAGAGCACATCCTCTGATAAAAGCTCGCTAATTAGATTTCTAAATCATCTTTTCCAGTTGGAGCAGCCGACAGGAGGGCATCGCTCACGACTGGTTATAAATGCCATCATTCAGCCATAGACACTCTTTGTTTACTGAAACAAACGCAAGAGTAAATCGCTACAACTGTGATTTATTTTTCTCATAAAAGTGTGTAAAATAAAATGCCATGCCTCTGTGATGATGCATCGTGCACAGACTCTGCTTTATGAATTGGGTTTCTTTTTAGCATAGAAATTGTTTTACAGGAACTTTATCACAATTTTCCAGTGATTACTCTCCTTCTTGTACCTTCTCTTGTTTTACTCTCTCAGCACCTCTGTTTGAGACCCAGTGTTCCTACGTGGAGGCCAGACTGCAGCAGTTTCTCAGCTGGACGCGGGACCAGGCCGAGGCAGACGTAGGGCCTTTCTGTAAATACCCCAGCTCAGAGTACTGGGCCTACGCTGACTACAAATACATCGCCATGTTGTTTAAAGACCAGCCCTCCATGTTTGAGGTAATCATCCCGCTGTGAACATTAAATTAATGTTAAAATGTCAGGTCAGTTTTATAACGGTTCGTGAAATAACATTCGGCAGACATGTTTGAACAATGGGAGATGGAGCTCTGCAGGCTCGGTGATGGTTAATTACCACCTCAGATGTCCGAATCAATCACAGCAACCAGAAGGCTTTTTGAAAAGCACACAGCATTTTATCGGTAGTTTAATTATGGAAACATTACAGCAGCTCTGCATGAGAGGTGTTAATTAACAAGAGACAGATTCAGGTCAAGCCAGCGTTTTTTTAACCTACCAGTCATTGAATTGTGTTTTAAATGATTCTGTCACAGGATGAAAGATCCTGAAATTTTGGGCCTGTGATGAAGAAAGTCTGACAACTTAAAGTGACAGTTCACCCTCCAATCAAAGTACATATTTTTCCTGTTACCACAAGCCAAGTGCTGTCTAGGATCACTTTATTTTAAGAGAAGTCAGAGAGCTCTACGGCCGATATCTCCAACACTCTGCAACTCTGCGCTCCTGGACGCACCGCCTTCACTGTCCTATTTCAAGCCTTTATGCCCCCGCAATTAAATAAGTTCTTCTCAGTGTGAATTTACAAGTACATTGCAGTCAGTGTGATATTTAAAAGCGCCTGGTCCTTCAATGAGCTAAAGTGACGATTCTCTACTGACCAATCAGACTGCAGGGTCTCTAGCTTAACACCAGATCTGTGTGCTAGGTACCCCAAGAGAGGGGGGGCCAAACATGGGGACGCTTCTATTGGTACCATCCAATTTTCACTGTGGAAACAGAAACTATGCCACCAACCTGAACCGGACAGCTCGGTGGAAACAGGGCTGAAGATGAGCTCTACATGTCACACACTTTAATTTGTTTGTGACAGTCGACATTGACCCTCATTTGAAATCTGACGGCTGATTAAATAAAGTAATTGAAAATGTACTACTTTGGCTCCGATGCTGCCGCCTCTCTGTCTGCAGCCATCACTCTGTAGCCTCACTCAAGGTCCCGCCCACAGCACCATCTCATTGGTCACATGTCAAGAGTAACAGCTGACCAACAGAGAGGGACTCCAGTTTTTGACACGTCTGCTTCATTTATCAGCCTCAGGTTCAGATATGTTGCCAAATCAAAACCATGTATGTCAGTATGTTAACCTTTTCTTTGCTCAGGATTCTCATGCACAGTCACACATACACTGGGAGTGGCCACATATGACTTAGATTTCTACATGATCCAGAGGTATGACATTGCTTAGAGTCAAGTCAAGAAACTTTAAAAACACCAACTTTTCTTTAAAATGATAAAAAACATATTTAAGAACTGTTTGCTTAAAGTTTAATTTAAAAAATATCATTCATGCTGTTACCTTCTAATGTCGTTTCAAAGCTTCAACTTATCAGCAAATTAAACATTAAATGGAAAATAACACAAATTTAAAGATGCCTTTATAGTGGTTTTTTTCCCAGGATGCTCATTTATATTCTCACATTCTTTTCCCTTGTTTTGACATTTTCAATTAAAATGTGAAGCTTTTGCTCATAACGACTTTATATGAGCTGCTATTCTCGTCCTCCGCTAGGTAAAGACATAAAAGTGCCATCCTTTCTCAAGCCACCGCCACGCATTCATTTCATTTTTATCTCCGTGATAAATTTTTATTGGGCATCCACCTGCAATTATTAGCAGCTGACATTCATGCCTTTGAGACGGGCAGACATGGGCTTTTTACAGGATAAATGGCGCCGAGGAAAAAGGCTGCCTGAAGGCTAGATTGACCAGTCTGTCATTTACAGCTGCCTGCATATATGGTAATGACTTCATTATTCAGGATGCTGTCGTGATTGCTGCACCTTTGTGCTCTGACAGGACGTGATTGACAGACCAGTTTCCCTTGAAAGATGACAAATACTGTAGCCTGGTTTCTCCACACAGACACGTCCATTGGTCACCTATAATAGGCCCTGTCACACAGCTGATGAGGTGGGGGTACGTCGGCGAGCTTATAGCCCAGTTGTGACAGTTGTGAGAATGTGAGACTTGTCTCTGTGTCACATCATTATCAGGGACAAAAGGAACGCTGATGTGTAATTTAAAAAGTCAGACTGGTATTTATATTTTCACATTACGGTGGATTGATAATTGTTGTTTGAACGTAGTGTGTGTGTGTGTGTGTGTGTGTGTGTGTGTGTGTGTGTGTGTGTGTGTGTGT
>JAPZEB010000005.1:5591686-5602374 GCA_029783705.1 Chaetodon striatus
TGTGTGTGTGTGTGTGTGTGTGTGTGTGTGTGTGTGTGTGTGTGTGTGTGTGTCCCTGTGGTCCAGGGGTTCAGGTGTTAATGTCCGCTGATGTGTCTAATTGGAGGATTGGGGAGAAGGGAGAGGAGAGGCATTGATTTGGGTGTTAGAAGGGTAGAAAGATGATGGAGATGGTGGAGGAGGAGGAGGAGGAGGAGGAGGGCGGATGGCGGATGGCGGAGATAGAGGGGAAGACACAGCAGGAAGCAGAGAGGCATGTGAGCTGAGGAGAGAAGGATGAGCAGGAATGAATGACAGAGATGCTGTAAGGAGACGAGCGCTCTGCCAGAATTACAATTTCCACCTTATCTCCTCCTTCCCTACATTCTGACTTCCTCTTCTCCTCCATCTCTTCCTCCCATTCTTCCCCTCTCCTTTCCTTCTCTTCTTCCGCTTGTCCTTCCCTTTTTCACTCCCTCCCTTCTCTCCCCCTCCATACCACCGTCTACTCTTCCCTCCACCAGATGCAGTGCAGAGATCTCCGCCGAGGCCCCCGTCAGGCTGTCAGGTGACCGGGACGGAGGCTGTGACATCACCGCCCCCTCGACCGACTGTCAGCCCTCCGCCGTTGCCATGGCAACGTCGGCAACGGCCTGCGGAGCTGAGGCTGGCGACGAGACGCCTGCAGGAGGAGGAGGAGGAGGAAGAGAGGAAGCAGGAGAATGCGTAAGGATTTTCTTTTTCCATTTTGCCTTTTACATGTCTGAAATGTGTCGTCCGTGCGCGTCTCTGCTCGCCGCCTTTTTTGCCGTGCACAGAAACACATAGATCTGTTGGCATTCAAGGATGACTGGGACAAGCAAGGGGACTGCGACACACATGCACATCACTCACACACACTGATGCAGAGGTATTTGTTGAGGGACAGGAACGGGCATGCAGCGCTCCGTCTTCTCAGCAACAGCTCGACGTCTGAGGATGCAGCAGAAAGAGGATTAAGCCCCCCGACCGCAGCTGGCTGCTGGTAACTCAGCGCTTCATTCCTGCTCTCTGCATGGCTCCTCTCCGCTGGCTGCAGCCTGACACCAGCCTCAGCTGCAGCTAGCATTGTGCTTCTCTCTGCAGCTGCAGAGCACAAGACACTGACATGGAGTCACATTTTGTTTGCATGCTGCAGAGCTGTAGGTAGTTGAGGGAACAGATGTCGAGGTGCTTTCTGCTTTTCTTATGTTTCTGGCTTTGAATCCAGAGTGGAGCCTGCCGCTGCATCCCCACAGCCACAGCTGCAGATTGATAATTCAGCTGAACATGAATTATTCTCCTTCATTTTACCTGATCGCTGCGAGCTGTGTATCATGTTGTTTTCTGCTACAGAGCAATGATGATGATGATGATGATGATGATGATGATAGAGCCTCCCTGCACCTCTCAGTCATGTGTAGCTGTTAGCTGAGAGACAACTATCTTTCATGTAAAGCTGATATCATCACACGCGGCAGATGTGGGTGATGCCTCTGGGCCGCAGAGTCATGTGTCGTAGCGATGACCTTTGAACTCTCCACCTTAGGTCAACACTCAGGGGGCTTCACACACCCTGACAGGATTTTAAAAGCCACGTGAGGAGTGTGTGTCCGTGCAGGATGCCGCAGTGTGTCGGGGAATTCCTCGCTTCCCCTCGATAAAAAGCCAGGAGATGCTTTGAGCTGTGACTCGGGGGACGTCTCTCATCTTCAGGCTGGGTGGTTTCAAGTTGTGATAAGAGCAGATCTGTGGATGTGTGGCCGTGTTGTGTTTAGACTCCGTTACAGAACTTGGCAGACGATTAGTGCTGCGTCTCAGTATGAAATTTGGATTCTTGTCAGTAGCTGGGATCAGAGAGATAACCAAGATGTGTTATGTAATGATGTCATGACAGCGAACATGGTGACATAAAAACTCCTCACACAGACGCACACACACACACACGAGCTGCAATTTCTCTCTCTCATCGTCACCCTCACCTTATCTCCTCTGAGAGTTTTGCCCTTCTTCATCTGTTGCTATAGCAACGTGACCACTTGATTGACACACGTGTCCTTCCAACCGGCAGCACACCGGTCTGGGCTGCAGGCGCTCCAGCTCGGACGCAGCCTATGAGCTGGCTGAGACGGTGAGGGCGCAGCGCGAGTGCCGTCTCCGGCCCCACTACAGCGACCCCATGCCAGCCGACGCCTCCAAGCGCAAACAGCTGGAGATGAAGATCGCTGCGGCCGCCCGATTCCACGGCCACCGCAGAGACCGCGACAGAGACCGCGACAGAGACAGTGGTGAGTACATGACATGTGTGTGACAGCTGTTTGTGCCTGTCAGTGTGTTTGGCCTGTGTTCTGTGTGTAATCTATTACATTTGTAATCACAGTTCAGTAACTTATCTGAGGGGCGTAATTCAAGGCCCCACAGCCCTCAAGATTTGTCATTTACAAATAAAAAATATTTGCAAATTATTAATCTTCATCTGGATTCAAATCTTCTTCAAAACCCAAAAACAGGCTGATGGTTAAAAATATTTAAAGGTCCAGTGTGTCAGCTTTGGTGGCATCTAGTGGTGTGGACTGCAGATTGCAACCAGCTAAACTTCTCCCAGTTATAATTCCCTCAGTGTTCATTGTTCAGGAGGTTTTTACTGTGTGCCATATGATCCACAGAGGTCTCTCAGTCCTCTGAAGAAACAGACCTTGTGATCTAAACCAGTAAAAACACAATAAAAAACAGTTTCAGGACAAAAATCTGTGTTTTTGAGAAACTGTCTGTCATGTTGGAGATGGGCCACCAGCTCAGGAGCTGCTAAAGTGTGCTCACCTTTTTTCTCTTATAACTTAAGATCCAAATGTTCAGGAGGTTTTTACCTGGAGCTGAATTATCCTCAGAGGTCTCTTCTTCTCCACAACAAACAGACCAGCTGTTTTAAACGGGTAAAAACACTGAATAAAACAGTTTTGTCACAAATCAATGTTTTTCCAACACAGGCCTCGAGCCCAGCACCTGCTCATGTACGCTCACCTTTTTTCTTTGATAACTTAAGATACAGACGTTCAGGATGTTTTGACCGGGAGCTGAGTTATCAGCAGATGTCTCTTTGTCTCCAAAACAAACAGACCAGCCACTTAAAACTGGTAAAAATGATAAATGAAGCAATTTCACATTAAAACTCAGCGTTTTTTTGATGCTGTTTGTGTCTTTGTGGATGCAGCTGCTAACTCCCTACAGTAGCCAGGGGTCGATAACTGGCCGCTCAGGAGCCACATGCAGCTCTTTGGCCCCTCTCCAGTGGCTTTGACAAAAAATTATTTGGAAATGAACAGTTTGTTTGAACATTTTAATTTTCATTCATCATTGTTGTAGCCCTAAAGAAAGTTTTACATTTTCCAGTCGTATAAATATGTAGCCTACAGGCTGAATTTAAAAAAAAGTTTTATCATCTCATCAACTAAAATGTGCGTCATGCGTCTACTGCCTGGTGCCTTTTACTAAAATTTGCTAAATCTCAACAGTGATGGATAAAGTCAAGCCTTCTTAGTGAGACTAGCTGTTGCTTCAAAATCCAAAAAAAGAAAGCGTCTTAGAGGAAAACAGAGAATTTCATATGAGTGGACAGATTTGTTCGCTTTCATCACTAATGCTGCAAAGTTAAAGTACCAAGTAATCCTAACTGTCCCGCTGCAGAGGAGCTGCTTTGCTGTAAAACATATTAATGAATGCTCATTCAGACTTGTTGTGGTCAAAAATGTTTTTTTTTTCTTAATTGCAAGACAAGGGACAGAACAAAACAGGTGTGAGACAGAACATAGAACAGGATACAAAACAAAAAACAGATAAAGCAACATGAATAACTCAAGCATGGGTCAGTTTTGTCACATGTACCTGCAGGTTAAGTGTTGAAGGCGAGTATGTGTGTGTGTGTGTGTGTGTGTGTGCGTGGATAGGTAACCGTGGATTAACGTGGATGTAGGGTGTGTGTGACATAGGGTAGAAAGGAGGAGCGGAGTTAGCGCACACAAAAAATGATAATAAATAGGTTAGTCGGGGTCAACCAAGGGTTTTTTGTGTTTTGTTTTGTTTTCCTCCTTCTCCAAATTCCTTTTCCCTTAATTCTTCCTTCTTTTTCTCCCTCTCCATCTCCTCCTCATCCTCTCTTTTTTTCATGCTTCTCCTCTTCTTAACTTATTGGGTCAGCTGTGGGTCGCCCCCAGACCTTTATAGGAGGAGACTGGCTCATTGCGGACACAACCCCTGTAAACAAACAGACCCTACAGAGGGTGCCTGTGTATCAGGGGTTCACAGCAGGTGGACTGCATGATTTTACGTTATTGGCTTATTGATAGCAGAGGTTGCCGACACCTGTGCTGACATGAAAACACCGATGGCCCCAAACGTCACCAAATTTTACGGGAACACTGAAAACTATGTGCATATCCAGTCGTTCAAACTGGAACGACCACATCACTCATCTCTCACCCACAATACAGTCTGGGATCCCTCCCCAGACCACTTTGTACCCATTCACACCTGGACCCACCTGACCCTAACGACACACATGATGGCCACGTGGGTCAACGACTCACATGTGACCTTAACAACTCTAAGGGTTCACACCCACACAGAGGTTAAAGCCTGCGACTCTGCACCAGTCAGTCAGAACTGAAGAAGCTTCTTGGTTGAGAGGTGAAACGTCTTCAAGAAACTCATGCAAGTCCAGTTGCCTCTGATATAGCCCTTCCGATTTCCATGACCTGGGTGACTGAGAATCTTCACCGACATCCCGATGAAGTGTTCACCCGTCTCCTACTAAAGACGCAAGACACCAGTTTGCAACACCTGTTTGAGGTGTGAAGTTACTCCACAGGACGACTGTATGTGCAGTGACACAACACTCAGTAAAGTGTGTCTCAGTTTTATTACGCTGTTTCTGTTCAGAAATGTTTTTGAGTTCATGATATCTCATACAGACATATTTGCATGTGTCTATATTTCCCTCCTGCTGACCTCACTTTAAGGTCTCTGTGAGTCGCAGCATCAGTGAGTGTTATACATTAAGCTGTGTGATCACTGTGAGGATCTTGGCTCAGTTCCTGGAATGTAAATGGAAAAACAGTAATGATAATATAATACAATCTGACAGAAGGTGCCACTGACTCCTCTCACTGTTCCATCCTCTCCAGCGCGGCGGCGGTGGCGGCCTGATAAGCAGACTTCTCTTTGGCTCAGTGTGTAAGTAATTATCTGATTATCCCTGCAGAGCGCTGCCAGAGGCTGCGTTGCATTTCCACAGTTTATTGAGATAAGTCGGACTCAGCGTGCAAGCGTAGCAGAATGGGCTCCAGCTCGCCTGGACGATGACCAGCAGGAGCTCCGGCTCCAACAGACATCTCCACTGCAGGAGGAGGAGAGCGGCCACACAGCGCCGAGAAGAGGAGGGGACGAGACCGAGGTAAGACACACGGCACAGATTACAGAGCATGAGAACACACTAATGCATTCTAACCTCCTGATATGTGAACCATGAGAAGCATCTGAGCCAGCAGAGAGCAGGCCTGGTACAACAGCTGAGTTATTGTGTGTCAGGATGAATATCTGAAGACTCACCGTCTCCTCTCTGACAGGGTCAGCAGTTTTACACATCCACATGTTTGAATTCAGGAAATCAGTCACACTGAGTGTACAGCAGGCTTCATTGATCTGTTACTGAAGCTGATGTTGTTATTCTCTGAACAGAAGTGAGGTAATTGTCTTTGGTTATCAACACTTATGAATTCAAATCAGTTTGCATGAGAATTAAAAAAAAATATATATCAGTACATTTCAGATTACAGTTGCCAGATCCATCTTTTATGCTTTACTTCTGGAATATATAGGTTTTCCTGAATTCTGAAATTAACAATCTGTAAATGAGTGGAGTTGCATCTGAAGTTGGTGAGATTATCTCCTGTACACTGCAGACTTTTACAGCTTATTTAATTTAAAGCTCAAATAGGTGACTTTGTAATCTGTGTTTTGCAGTTTAGACATGCTCACTGCAAGAAGAGTTGCACTGTAAGAATGAGAATAAGATCAAACTTTATTTATCCTGAGACAAATTGTTGTGCAGCAGATGAAATACAAAGTTTGAGGAGTGCAGATAAAAAGCATGCAATAAAGACTAACATAGCAAAGTAGAAAGCAACGTAACGTAAAGCAAAAATAACACTCACTGTGAACTGGATAAAAGTAAGATGCAAATGTAAGAACTGGCTCACAGTGACGCTCTAAATATGAAATATAGTACAAGCTAACAGTAGGATGGAAAATATAACACAGTGACAAACAGTGAGGTGTGTAGGAGCAAACCAGTGTGTACAACATGTACAATGACACAAACAGGCTGCCAGTATGAATGATACATACAAATGGTTGCTTATGAATGTCTTCACACGGTGTCAGAACTAATTATAGTTGCATGGTTCATACAGAATGTTCATGATTGTGTCCATGATGTTTCCTCAGTGTCACATTATTGCACATCATGTTCAGCTGTGAGGAGCCGAGTCCTTGTGACAAAACTACAACAAGACATAGTGTGTGTTTGGAGGAGAGACAGAGTCAGAGACAGGGCAGGGGTCACCTCAGGTCCTCAGATCTCTGCTGCACATCTCTCCACCTGAGGAAGAGGAGTTATAGAGATTACAGATAAAGGTTTCAGGACTCTTAGTTATTAAGAAGCATAAATTAAACAAGTTCTTCATCTGCCTGAAAGAAGTTGTCACTTATCAAGCTTAAATGTTCGACATCCACCTGCTGCTTCTCAACCACTGAGGGTTTGTTTGGATGTGTTGTCAGGAGTGGTTATGAGTGTGTGCACATGTTTAACAATAAGTGGTTAAATCTGATTTGACGTGTTAAAGTGAGTGTTTATGAAGAGCTCAGATGAGATATTCACACAAAATATAATATTAGAAAAAGGAACTTGAGTAAAGACGTGACAGAAGTTCTTATTTTTAATCATTGTATTAAACTTGTTAATATTTCAGTGACACTGGGCTGTTGTTGCAGGACGACAGGAGATGCTGACTCAGCTGGTTTTGGGATGGACTGCCTTGCTCAGCGGCCTCCAGCCGGCTGTTGCCTCTGTTACGACCAGTGAGTACAAACATGACACCGAGGCAGCAGGACATGATCTCAGACACAGGTGCAGCTGTAACTTGGTGTGCTGTTGGCGCTCAGTTGCCACTTGACAGGTTTTAAGACATTTTCCTCGGCAGCGGGGTTTAATGGTGACCCATCATCTCTCAGGGCAGGGTGGGAAAGAGTTCGTATCAAATGTGCATGTACACATATCGCTCTGTCTCCTCACACAGGAGGCACGCTTGGCACACGAGAGAAGTTTCAGTTCTGCAACCTCACAGCTAGATGCCACTAAATCCTCCACACTGGACCTCTGATGGGTCACTGCAGAGTTTCACAACATTTATGAACTCTGTCTGTCTGTCTGTCTGTCTGTAGGACTTCTATCTAGCAGAGACAACAGGTGGTCACCTCGGAGATGTGAAGTCTTCATCCCTCCTCCTCCTCCACCACCTGCGTTTCCTACGGTCAAACGGAAAGCAGAGCTGATGGTGATGATTCTGTTTTTTGGATGAGCCAGTCTGAACTTTTCAAATCCTCCACATGGGGGCGTAGATTCAAAATATTTACTTAAAAATGGAATCAATTACTCACCCCGTGTTAGCTTGAATTTGTGAAGATGTTTGTTTTTCTCACATGAACGAAGAATCCAAAAACTGAGAGAATTCTTGATGAAATGGAGTAAAGACAATCTGCATTTAACAACAACCAAACCATATCAAAACATCCATTTGCCAACTGGTGGAGTGAAACACAAGTCTTACTGTCATGTGCTCACTACTCTCCAAACATGCATTTTTGCCACAACCTCAGCCTAATTTATACCTCTGTGGCTGTGAATTCAGTGCAGCACATCATTTAAGACATGCGTGCTTGGACCAGAGCCGTCCAGAGACCCCGCCTCCCAGCTCTGATGTCCACTCAAACTTCTGAAGTGTCTGCAGCTCCTGTGTGCAGTCAGATTTTTCAGGTGTGTCGTGGCTCTGTGAGCTCCATAAACCATCTCTGCAGTTCTGTGGAAGGTTTTCTACACAAATATAAATTAGGCGTTACTATTTAAACACTCCTGCATAAACAGTCTCACACATAACGCACCTGGCCAAGTGCGTGTGTTTCAACTCTGCTCAGTGGAACATATGAGCACGACTACGACTGGATAACTGAGACTTGACCATACTGCATGAGTTATATCAGATGTTTTGATGTAGTCTTCCTGTTGTTAAACTTGGACCCTTATGAGTTTAACTCATCAAGAATTTCCTCAGTTTTTGGATTCTCCGTTCATCATGGAGGCATGCAAGAAGAACAAAGTTTTCCAGATGAATTCAACATATTATGGGATGAGTAACTGATAGACAAATGATCATTTTATCGGTGAAGTATTTCTTTAAACTAACTCTTGCTGATCTGCCTTTAATTCCTCAGGTTGATATAACAGAACAAATCACAGGGGCAAAAGGAGAAAAGGTATGACTGACCTCCTTTATGGATTCTGCCTCTTTTTGGGAGCAGTTTGGGGCGGCAGTAGCTCAGTTAGAGGGTCACTGGTTTAAGTCCCCATTAGGACCAAATATGGAGCATAGGCACCAGACCACCCGTCCATGGGCAGCTCCCCTCACTCTGACATCTCCTCATTTAATGCATGTGTGTGTATCGTGGACCTGAGTAAAACAGAAATTCCCCTTGGAGATTTATAAAGTCTATCTTCTTCTTCTTAAAGTAAAAAAAAAAGTGAATTTAATGTGTATTTTCAATCATGAAATAGAGACAATTTGAGCCACCATGCTACTTCTCCACACTCATTTACTGCAGCAGTTGTTATACAATGACTGTGTTGTATTCGCATCATACAGCACACTTTAACAGTGTTTCTGTTTGTAGGGCTGCAGAGGACCCAGAGGACCCAAGGTACAGTGTAACACTGTGTGATCAGCACACACACACACACACACACACACACACACACACACACACACACACACACACAATACAGGAAAAGATCAGCTGTCAATCTGGCTGTTTCTTGCTCTCTAGTGTCTCTGTCTCTATGTGTTAAAGCCTCATGAACGTATTCACACACAGACATAAAAGCACACACACACACACAGAAACTCCCTAACCCCCTTGCAGGCGGTAAAAACATCCCCCTGGCCCAGAGATCTATTACTGGGTTATGTAAGGATCTGTAAAGCCCACCACAACCTGACTTCACAGGGACTAAATACAGACACTCACACACACTTGAAAACATGTAACAAAGAAGTCAGGTTCACATGTAGGGTTTTTGTTTCAGATTGTGATGAAACACTAGTAAACTGTGATTTTTCACCTCCAACCTTTGAGTGGATTCATTTACAAGCACGCACAGAAATCATACATAACACATGCAACCAAACCCTCATACCTATGTACAGAATGCAGACCTGTTAACATGCACTATGCATGAGACCATGGATACTCACCCTGAGGCACATACCGTATAGAGTTTAACACTCAGTATATATGGGCAGCTTAGATAAGAGCTTATACATACACATAACTCCCTTCATAAACACATGATCTACAGTCTTCGATAAAATGCTAAATTTTAAAAACCTGGTCGTCATAATTTCAAACCAACTTACAGTGTGTAATTGTGTTATGGTTTGTTAAGTGTCACATTTTTCTCCCTGTCAGAAAATGAGTGAAAGCACACCAGTTTATGCATTCCTGTGTGATAGGAGCACGGGCATGAGGAGGGTTGGGAGGGTTACTGTGAATGTGCAATCCACCATCCTCAGAGAGTTCACTGTCTCCTCTAAACTCTTCTCACTGATGTAACGTCTTTATTTACCCCATCTGGGAAGCATGGAGAGATTAAACTTAAATTAAAGCTGCACCACGATCCTTCAGATTATACAAAGTTATTGTGTAGTTGAGAGGTTCAAAGTTTAGTCTTCATCTTGAAACAGTAGTTGAGACGAGAAAGGGTTGCCATGAGGTCTATTTTATTTGTTTTGGAGCTTTCTATCAGACCACATTATCTCCATCAGCAGAGTTAATCATCCTCTTCCACTGAAAAAATGTGTTTTTCTTAGGTTTATGTCACCTAAAATGTCTTACCTTCACTCTACTGACGTGTATCTGTGCCAAGTGCGTCGCTTGAGAGGTGTTTTAATATTCCTCTACTGAAGGGGGCGATGTCTGAACACTAATTAATTTTCCGTAACCACAACACCACACAATATCTTGACACTAACGTTAGCTAGGCAGCTAACGTAATGCTAAGCTAACAGAGGGTTGATTACACAGCTAACAGCAAGGTTACAAAGGGTAGCTAGAGGAGTGGCAGTGACATCACGCACACCTTTCTGAAAAGACTAAGAGGTTTTCAACTAGAAGCACTCGAAGCATTCATTCATTTATTTTTTTTGTAACCACTTCTCCTGTTGGGGGTCACGGGGGGGCTGGAGCCTATCCCAGCTGACGTTGGGCAAGAGGCGGGATACATCCTGCACAGGTCGCCAAACTATCACAGGGCTGACACATAGAGACAGACAACCATTCACACTCACATTCACACCTACGGTCAA
>JAPZEB010000005.1:5604049-5616157 GCA_029783705.1 Chaetodon striatus
GACAGCATCGACCAGGCCTTTGACCAGGTGACCCTCTCTCACTCACACACTCACACACACACACACACACACACAGAAAAACCACTCAGGGCTGAAACAAGGTGGTTCAGATTTAATGCTCTTAATCTTTGAGCTGCAGGTGTTACATAAATCACTCTCAGGGTCACTTTTACAAAGACATCAGAGTGAGACTGCCAACAGGACGCAGCTAGAAGACTTTCGAAGCTCATCAGACACAGAGACAACACTGTGAAGAGCAGACAGTAAAGCAGTAAAACAAATTTATTAGGCAACACTGAAACACATGAAACCATCCCAGTGTCTCTCTGTGGTTTAAAACTCATCAGTCACTGTGTAGAGTTCAGGACACTGGCGGGACTTTGGGATGAAGGACTTCATAAATACATTTTGAGTCACCAGAGGGACTCCACAGCGCCTCCCGGAGCTCGAGAGCTCAAACTGGCTAAAGGAACGATGGGCGCTATCTGCAGAGATGCTCCTCGCTGTCTTCCTCGTCCTCTCTGTAAAGAGTCAGGTCGAGGGCTTTTGTGTATTGCCAACTATTTAACTCTCCATCGTCACAATCCTGCAGAGTTTATTCTTGGAGCTATAGTTAAAATGGCCGAACCAGGCAGGAAGGTGAAAAGCTAAAACACTCTCAGCCATAGTTTGGTACACTTGTTCTGAAATCTGCTGACTAACACTGAGGGTGTTCTCACACTCTAATTGGACTCAGAGCAGTGACTCAGCATTTTTGAACACTGACAACATCGTGAACACTCCAAGAGAGCTCAGATCCCTCTGAGGCGTACCATAGGTTCAGTTGACCTGTTTCTACTGATCACAAAGTGCTCCAGGTTCACTTTGCTCTTTGCCATCTTATTAACCCTCTAGATCAGTGGTTCCCAACTGGTGGGTCGTGGGTTTATTCTGAATGGACCGCAGTTTTTCCAAACACACAGTGTCACTGCGTAGAAGGCAGCGTGCATCTACTGCTGATTCACAGAGCCCCACTGAGCTAGCTAATGATGCAGCTGAGTGGAGGAGGACGCAATGCTGTCACGAGCACGAGCCTCTCGTCCATGAGTAGATGAACATTTCCGTCTGCACGGTGATACAGTTAACGGTTGTAGTTTGGTAGAAAGAAAATAGTTCCTACATGAAATTGCTCACGACAAAGTCTGTGGATTATCTTCAGCAACTGAGTCATGATGTCTGTAAAGAGACACTGAGCTGTGTCATCTAGTTCTGTTATACTGGAGAGAAGTCAGACGTCTCTACGGCCCATATCTCCAACACTCTGCAACTCACACCAAAACTATCCACACTGATACACAGCTCTACAGGGAAGAGGAGGAAGATGTGTTTTTGATTTTGAGTTGCACGTTGACTTGACCGTATTCTCTGGTGTGCTTTGACCTCAGGGAGACGAGGATCTGCTCACAGTGTACATAGGAGAGATCTTCCTGGAGTTCGTCAACATGCTGCCGGCCTTCCAGACCTACTGCCTGCAGCAGTCCACCTCGGTCAACATGCTCAACACGCTGGAGAAGGAGAAGGAGCTGCTCAGGTACACACAGAGTACACGGACTCTTCTTCCTCTTAGTGTGTGATGGCAGAGTTACTGTGGGAGCTTTCTCTGGTTCCTGTCTCAGCTCTTCTGTATAATTCTTAATGGAAAAGACAGCGGGTTATCACTTATTCAGAGGAAGGTCTATTTTGAGAGCAGCGCTGCAATGATTCATATTTTTAGACAGAGCCACAGCTCACCCTGTGTCAGGCCGTCCTGTGATCCCCATTAATCAACTTTTAAAGAGTTTTCCCAGGACGTGTTCAGAGTCGCTCCGTTTTTAACTCCGTATTTTCTCCTTCTGTCTTCTCAGAATCTTCCTTGATGTTTCCCAGAATGACAACACGGCACTGCGTCGTATGAACCTGCGCTCCTTCCTCATGGCGCCCCTCCAGCGCGTCACTAAATACCCGCTTCTGTTGAGCCGCATCATTAAGGTCACTCCCGAATGTCACCCCGACTACTCGCGTCTCCGTGAGGCCAAGAGTCGGGTGGAGTCCCACCTGGAGCACATCAACATGAAGACCAAGCAGGAGGGCAACGGCGTCACCTGGTCGCTGCGTTCGTTCCGCCGCGACAGCCGCAAAAACCGCGAGGTCATCAACATCGAGATGAGGGAGGTGTCGATGAAGACGGTGGGCTGGGCCAGAGAGAACACGCGGTTTGTCATGGAGGGGCCGCTCCAGCTGTCCCAGCCGGCCGATGGTCAGTGGGTGAAGAAGGGCAGCAAGGCCCTCAAGTTCCAAAATGTCCAGAGTCTGCTGATGGTGAGGACACTGAGGGCCGGGGAGGCCCCGGGACAGGACCTGGGGGCCCGGGGGGATCAGGGAGAAGGTGGCGGTGACGGCATACGAGATGGCGTGCTCGTTCTAATCAAAGACAAGAGCAGCGGGAAGTTCACCGTGCTGAGAGAGCCCATCCGTCTGGGGAACTGTGTGGTGTCGACAGACCCGGACTGCGAGGACACGTTCGAGGTGCTCGATATTCGGCGCGAGTCTTTCGTTTTCCGCGCCTCGGACAAATCTCGCACCCAGCAGTGGTTCCATCAGATCAAGAGGTACGCTCGAGACCTCGGCACCTGGAGGAAAAGACGCAACGCTCTGCCCAACATCATGATCAACACAAACCAGACCCGCTCGTGAGACTGACCCCTCCCCCTCCCCCCGCCCGCCTTTCTTACACTGTAAATAACCTGAATCCTCCGCAACTGACGACCAGAAGCATTTCTGAGTGACGCCACTGTTAAAACACGTTCCAGTAAAAATCTTTCTCAAAGTCTGAACAGAGAAAGGTACAGCACTTTTCCTTGCAGAGCTATGAGTGCGCCGTACTGTCAGAAAAATCATGTGCGAAGATTTAAGTTGTTGAAAGAAAAAATCCTGGACAACCAAAAAAAACCTGGGCTGTGCTCGTCAGCCTTGATTGTAAAGACGTTGGCTCCTGGAGGAGCAGCGCTGTGTGTGTGTTGAAAAGCATGACTGAACAGGACTGACTGCAACAAAAGAAAAATTGTAATGTCATTTTTTTATACCAGACAGAGGGGGCTGTGGTACGTGGAGGTGGAGACGTGGCGAGAGCTTGTGTTCAGTGGTTTCCGTTTGTTGTCACTGCCCTCTCCTGTCCGTGTGCCGCCCTCTACTGTCCGCCGGCGGCAGAGCAACTTTCACTGCCAGAGATGCAGTTGAGCGAGAGCCTGTTTGACAGGCTGAGCAGACCTCCTGTATCACTGTGTTTAATCTACGTAACAGCAATAATCTCTGCCAGTTCCACAATAAGTAGCTACTGTACGTGATTTTAATTTCCCAGGATTCCTTTGGCCTTCAGGTGTTACTGAGTTTCATGTGGCAGAATCAACTCAAGTCTCAAATCTGATCGTGTTTGTCGGCATCGTTAAATCCTCCCTCCATGATCCCGACACGAAGGAGTTCAGATAATCTTTGTGCCATGAGAGCAGTTTGTGAGTTCAGTCACCTTTAACTGTTTCCTGTCGACATCAGGTAAAGTCAGACACCACAGTTTCCCCACTGTGTGCTGAGTACAGAGTTTTTCAACCTTACGCTCAGGAGGGCCATCGGACAGACAGTCCATCCGCCAGAAAGAAAATATGGCATTCTAAGTTTCTGCAGACCATGGACACATTGTTTTTGTACGTTATTTTGAAGCCGACACATGAAAACTTTACGTGTGGTTAAATGTAGGCCCAAAACCCACCTGGTCATGGCAGGCTGTCCACGACTGAGAATTTTCCCAGCTGACCAACAGTCAGCCCTGGGGTTATGGTTAGATAAAGATCATGTTTTGACTTTAAATACCTGGTTTTGGGTGGAAAACACCACTTTCCGTGGCACTATCCCTGCTAGCAAAACAGCTACAGGTCACTAATAAACACCCATGTCTGGCAGTTTTCAGTCCCTGAAAAACACCACCGTGTGGTACTTAATAAGTTCCTGGAAAAAGAGCCATTTGTCACTAAAAGCGATGCGTGCATGGTGGAAAAAAAAAAATCAGCTGGAAACAGCAATGACTCGCTAAAAAATAAGCAGTTTTGTTGTTTGCTGATGTTGAACAGCGGTCTGCAGGTCAGCAGACACAGGTGTTACGCCATCCACCGTCCCCTCGTCCTGATGACAAGGTCAGCTCATAAACCAAGTCACTTTAGAAACATTGATATGATTCGTGTAAAACATGATAATGTGATGTATTCATGGTTTGCAGAAACCTACAGTGCCAACATGTTCCTCTGTGTCTGGGCTGCCACAGAACATACGTGCTGGTATTCATCTGATTTATTTGTAGGCTGAAACAAACTATTATTGCGTCAACAATCAAGATTATAAATCATTTGATCTGAAAAATATCAGAAAATATTTAAAGTAACGTTTGAAAACTGGAAGCAGCAAATGTTTAGTGTCGGAGCCTTCTGGGCACCCTGATCTGTACCTGGACAGCTGTGCTCCCTCCGCCACAGCTGGGAGACCAAAGACAGGGTGCGTTCATAATAAAAAGGTTAAGAGGCCTGGAGGCTTCTTTCAGGACGCCTGCTGACCCGACTGTGACCTTCAGCAGAGCTGCCACGTGTCCTTTGATGGCAAGATATCAGTTGTTGTGTTACAGCCTTCAGCCTCGGTCAGCATGGTTTGAACACCTAACTAATCGTGGACGAACACATGCAGCAGGGATCTCAGAGCTGAGGAGTTTTTATTTTGCATAATATATTTATATTATTTAATTTTTTACTATGGAGACTCCTCGGTGCACCTTGTGTCCCACCAGGAACATCCATACCATAGTTTGAGAGCCAGGCACTGCCTGCACATAACACCTTAAGTTTTCTCCTTAAGTATGACAAGTAAGGTTTAAGTTCTCCTTAGCTGAGGGACTTGCACAGTTGCACAGAATCCCTTAAAAGGTTTCCTCAGTTAAGGAAAAATGCTGAAAGAGATTTTACAGCGGTAACAGTTTCCATGGAGACTGTGTGTTTGCTTGGACTCAGGCTTGTGACGCCTGTTATCGTCTAGAATGAAAAATGTCAGAAGAAAAGGAGAGAAGAAAACCATACAGGCCAGAAAAGAAGAGATGAAACTTCTGGAGGTATACAATCAGAGAAAGAACAAACTACAAAATAAATCTGATCCCGAATACCAGGAAACCGAAAACAACTGTAAGGAAAATAAATTCAGTCAAATCTAAAGTGTAAAATCAGACGTGTATCCGTGGAGTTCTCCTGGTCTCAGAACACTCTGCTCAGGGTGTGTTCGTTTTTTATTCATCACCATAAACTCGCTCATGTTGGGGTTAAGACAGAGTCAGAGGGACCTTAAGGTTTTTTGTTTTTTTTTGCTTATCAGCCAGAGACATGATGGACTGTTCCCCTCCTCATGTGCTGAGTCACTGCTAGCTGGAAAGTCAGCAGCGCCACCATCTTGTTTCCCGTCACTCATTTTTTTGTTTTGCTTTTGATTAGGGTTGTTTTGCCCGTGTTGACCTGGAGACAGTGGGCACCAAATCAGAGACGGGTTTCAGAAGCGGGTTCTCCAAGTCTTAGAGTGAGAAATATAACAGATGTTAAATAAATGTCAAATCACAGAGATCCTCTGACAGCTGCGTCCTCTGCCATTCGCCAAACTGGTACCTTGCTTTGGTTGCTAAGGTCTTTCGTGCAATGGTCGAGGGATTCCTTAAGTATAAGACCAAGACAAGGAGAAACATTTTAAGGAAACTGAATAGACTTAAGGTGTTTTGTGCAACCAACCCTAGAGACTTATTTCTGTCAATGATCTGCCCAAACTGACTCATTTCAGCACTTTACTTTTGTAACACATCACTATTTATCTTAAATCCCGCCCTCTTTCTTCCTACGATCATACAATAAGAGACCCATGACAACATGAACTCTCCCGCTGCAGGGCTCGTGGCGGTTCTTGCGTTAAGGTTGAAAAACTCTGACTTCACTCAAACAATCGTCTCAACCATCTCGTCATGACACGGTGTTAACTGTTATGTGACCCAGCGCTGAGCTGTTGTGCCTTGGTACTCGATTACTGTTATACTAAAACTGAATATGTGCAACCTGACACAGTAGCATTTATCTGACACACGGACGACACCGCCCTCTGTTGGCACTCCCAGTCACAGGCAATATAATTACTCCCGGCTGCTGATAACACGACATCACCTGATGCTCAGTCTGACTCTGTTTATTTATGAAGGCTTTATTTTGTTTGATGCACTTTATTAGGATTCAGTACGAGAACACTCTGCGGTGTGAAACACGTCGACGCCGTCTGTGAGAAGGAGCCGCGCTGATCTCAGCAGGTCATCGAACCAAAACTTCTGTAAGACTGACACTGTTTTCTGTTTCTGATGACGTAGCACTAGAACAGGTAGCAAATCACTGTGTTTCGGACGGCAGGGCTGCTCAGCCTCACACCAATACTCCTGACGCTGTTTCAGATTAACCCTTTCAAACTGTAACAAAAACAAAAAAACAAAGCCTGCTGAGTTTCTTTAGTTTTCCTCTTTTTGCATTTCAAAGACCTGATGTATTATTTCTCCAATGTAATATATTGTGAATTATATTAAAAGATTTTAAACACGACCTCTTTGCTTTTTGTGTTTTTCTGTTTTTCTGTGTGATGTGCTCAGTTTAGAGACTCTGACAGAGCGGAGACGTAGAATGTAGAAATATATTTACAGTCATTTTAAGCATCTTTAAGACAACTGATTCAGAGACAGGAACACACGCAGGTACACGGGAAATGCACAAATCACTCCAGGAAACAAAAGCACACGATGAAAGAGTGGATTATTTCTAGAAAATACAGTCCAGCGTCACTACAGGATAGAAGCAAACAAACATGGACGCCAAGAGAAGAAACAAACTGTCAGGGCGTTTCCTTAAAGGGACAGTTCAGAGTTTTTGAAGTGGGGCTTCATGAGGTCATTACTGATAGACGGTAGATGTCAGTCGGCATTTGGAATATTTTCACAAAGCTTCAGAATATTTTTTAGAATTTTATTTTATAATATTTTTTATTTTACTTATATATTTTATGTCTTACTTTTACTTAATAAATTTTTCAGAAACTTTACTGTCAGTGATTTCCAACAGAAAAATGACGCCTCTCTTTTCAAAGCCAGACTCCACTGAGAAAAACAGTTCATTTGTGTTATTGTGTGACTTTGGAGGTAAAAGGTTTCCTTCGGACTAAAAGTCACACAATAACACAAACTAACTTACTGATCAAAGCAGCGACAGACCAGCAGCTCCTGTATTCAGTGAGCTTAAATTACATTGAAGACGTTATCTTCCCTGCTGCTAACAGGCCGGTAAAGCAGTGAAAACACTCAGGATATAGTGTTCACTTCAACTGACACTGATTGCCGTCCACAGCAGCACATCACAGCTTCTGTGTCAGTACTCCTGCTGCTTCTCCAAACTGGAGGCGTGCCGACCACCACCCACTGTAGCTAACACCACCTGTGGGTCAGTAACCCATAAAAACCCACTTCAAAAAATGCGACCAGTCACTTCACAGTAGAAACAAACCCAAGAACATGCAGCACGTGACATTCTGACTGGTTAGTGTTTGCTGACGGATTTCCAGACAACTAAAATATTCAAAGGTCTCAGCGGACATGTTCATTGGCACTGTTCTGTTCTGTCAAGGCTCCTCGCCAGCGTCGGAAAATGAACCTAACTAATCACAGAGTAGCTTTACATCATGTGAAGTGCATCTTTGTCATTTCTTTGGCTCGACCTCTCCCGGACCCTCGTTTAGAAAAAAATCAGGCATGTGCAGGTCAGGTGATTGAAATCTAAATCAAGGCTTCTCTTTAGAAATGATGAACATCTGCAGAATGCTGTGAAATGGATTTTTTAGGTTCTAGCAGGGCTGTCGAATCATCTGTTGATGCTTTTCTTGATTAATTGTTTGGTTTATAAATGTCAGAAAAAGGCAGAATATGATGCTCTTAAATGGTTTGTGTTGTCAACACCCACAGATGTTCCCATTTTATCAAATTAGTTCTCGATTAATTTAACAGTCGTGGATTAATTTGTTTGTTTGCATCAAATATTTTGTGCACAAACGAGGCTCCTGGATCTGTTTGGATGCATCCATTTTTTTCTAACAACAAAGAGTCCTTAGAAACACCACCAGACGTCACCTGGTGAACAAACACATTTCACTTCTTCTTCTTTTTTTTTTTTTTTAACAAATAAACAGCCACGAAAAAAAACAAAGCTCAGCGTGGTCGTGACGCTCTGAGCGACCTCCGCCCGTCCTCCGCCCTCTCAGATGAATTAACATCACTACAACACAAATCTGATAAAAACAAGTTGACTGCTGCAGAACCCAACTCAGTGAAACAGAAACACACGAACAAGATGAAGCTGAGAACACGGATTTCCAGAAACCAGCAACAAACTGAACCCTCCATCTTGAGCGACGGCGTCCGTCACCGTCTGCGCCGCCCTTCTGACAGACCGCCATCCATCTAAAGCACCTCTCATGCACTCACTCGCACAAACACACACACAGTCACACAGTCCGTCCTCAGTTGCTGGGGCCTCAGGTACATCCCTGGGTCGTGCCTTCCATGTGAGGTTAAAGGTGCAGCAGCCGTGGAGAGAGCGACCACGCCCTCCTCCGTCTCCCACAGCCAATCACCGCCTCCGAGCTCTACTTGTCCCCGCCAGTCTCGGCCTCCTTGGCCAGCCCTCGGATGGACAGGTCGTAAACCACCTCCTCGATCTTCTTCACGTCGTACTTGAGGCCGTCGTAGCGTTTCCGCAGCGGGTCGTTCTTCAGGTTGAGGAGGCGGAAGCCCGAGTCCAGCTCGTTGATGAAGTTGGAGATGCGGAGCGGCCGGTTGTAGTCTCCCGCTGTGACGCTGTTTACCGCCAACCGTGACTGGAGGAAGAAACAACGGCACGAATTAAACACAAAGGTTCTCATTTCACTACAGACGCACCTGATGTATCGGCTGAACATCAGTGTGGGCCAATCATCACCTTGACTGCCTCAGCCTGCTGGGAAATACGATGACACTGACCGACGGCCGGCTGTGTTTTTCTGTTAACTGCTATTTATTCAGATTTAATGATTGACAGTCAAATTTGTTATTAACAGAAAGTCCTAATGCATTAACTCTGCACTTACATCACATCCACACAGGGTTAGAGGTTAACAGCTGGTGTTTCTCAGTGGTATCAGATTGATACCAGAAGAAAAACAGTATAGGAACATCTTAATTGGAAAACATTTTGAAAATTGGCAACCAATTCTAGGCCTTTGGTTTCATCAGTGGCAGCAACTCTAATATGAAAAACTAGAATTACCACTCTGTGGCTGTGTGACTCCGCCAACCAGTCAAGCTGCAGTTTACAGCCATGTCTGTCCAGACTCGTGTCATGAAGGCTTTGAAGGAATTTAATTAAACGTATTAAGGGCATTTTTTGGTGATTCGTGGCTGCCTCACACACACACACACACACACACACACACACACACACACACACACACATCCATGCACTCAGCCTGCAATGGTCAGCAATAGTGGGATCAGACACTGACCTCTAACCTCTGACCTTGTGATCGAGGAGTAGGTCGAGTGCCGTTATCAACACAAACGCAGTTCTGACAACACAATGAGAAATGTTTCTACAGACAGTCGAGTTGCCATCACTCAAAATGATGATTCCAGTTTTTTGAGAGATGGATTTCTCATATTTCAGTCTTCGGTCTAAACAGAAAATATCTAAGCTACTAGCCACTATTGTTTGTATTTCTATGAAAACATTCATGTGACGGCATGGACTAGCAATCAGGCAATCTTTGACAACACCCATACTGAACTATTGTCTTACTCTTACTTTTGCAATATCAATTGTTCTGTCTTTTATCTTTGTATTTCTAAACTTGATCACCTTTATTTCCAGGGCTTATTATTGTTAGTGCTCAATAAGGAACTGAGGTAGTTGAGGGAAGTCTTTATGACCTGTGAGTCTGCTTCATTAGATTAACCTTTGGCCTTTTCCCATTATCCACTTAGCAACTTGAGAAGGTAAACACGTAGAACACCGGTAGCTGAGTTCACTTGCTGATTAAGTGTTTCTGCTTTAAAGGCGTTTATCCACAGTAGAAGCAGATGTTTTCTTTGTTTTTCACTAGCACTCACCTTTATCACCACAGAGAGCCCAGATTAAGAGTTAAGTGTGTTTTAGTGCCTTGATATTTCCTTAAACAGTATCAGTAACCACTCAAGTTTCACTTTAGTAACACATTCAGATGTAGGAGGCCTTTGGCTGTGGTCAGGCTTTTGATTTATATGTGAAACGAGACGCCTTCACCAATAAATCTACGGCTCAGCTCTGTGTCAGAGGCTGCTGACTCGTGGTGTGAAGAGGCCTTGATGAGGCTGTGATGACCCGCAGTGACCTCCGACCTCTGTCCTCAGCCCAGGCCTTTTAATGTAACCTAAGCAGATCAGCTACATATGGTGAGCCAGAGGAGAGAGCCTGGTGGAGACCACTTTAGAGTAACTAAATTATACGTCGCCCTACGTCTGGATCAGTTCAACATACCAAACTTTATGAAGATGATGATGATCAAAGGGGTTATTAACTTCGCTGTAAATTATACAGTTCATGTGCAATATGGTCTCTTCTTGCTTTGAAGCTTGGCTAAGATTTCAGAGTCACCGTCTTATTGTGTCAAAGCACAGTAATCATGTGGGAAGGAAGGTTTAAATTGTGGCTTTTGTGCCATTAAAAACTTGTTATCCACTTTATCTCTGTCCTCAGTAATACACTGACAGATTATCAGTATCTGTGGAGGCTGTGGCCTGGGCCGTGCTGTTGACACAGCTGCAGACTGGGTGTAAACTAACGTGTCCAGGATGCACCTCGCCGCTGCCTGCCAGCCCAGCGGCTTGACAAAAACACAAAGACTGGAAAGATTTTCTCCACCCCAATGTGTGAAATGTTCTTTGACCTGAGAAGGAAAATGTCTGTGTGATGAGTAAAAATTATGAACAAAAACAACTTCTCACTGTGTCGACAAATCATAATATTTTCTTACACTTTGTTTGTAGCATCACACACACACATACACACTATTTCCATAGTTTTAATTGCAGATTTGACTATCATAGTTTTCAACAGCACAGTAGTGGAAAGTGCTGCACTTAAGTAAAATTATGAGATAATTGTACTTTATTTTCCATTTTATGCAACTTTACACTTCTACTCTACAACATCTCAGAGTGAAATATTGTACTTTATAAAACAGATAGAGCCAATCCTTGATTATGTTTGGTTGAGCTGCATCAAAATAATTATGATAAAGCAGCCAGGGAAGCCACAAACTACACCAATGGTCTATGGTAAGTCAACAATGTAACTTTCAGTATACTAGAGCTCGTGGATGTGAACTTCTTTGGCCCTACTTTGTGCCAACACCCCTTAGCTGTCCTAAATCTCTGTAAACTTTGGCCTCTCTTGGCTTATTGCTTAATTTTACTCATTTACAGTTACAGCATGGGCGGACTATGACGCAATGGGCCACCGGGCACAGATATGCAAAAGGCCCCACCACCTCTCCCACAAAGGAGACAGACACTAATGATGCACAAGTCAGGGTTTTTTAAAACCCACACCAAGCTGAGAGCCAACCTGCCCTGCCCGACCTGTAAACATATGCCTTAATTAGTGACCTGAACCTGACCTGCAAACAACAAACCAGAACTGAAAGTTTCTGGTGACTGACCATCGCTAATAACAACCTACTTGGTGTATATCATATGTAATTTCCAGTAAATATCACAATGTAAAATGTGTGTTTTGTGTTTTTTAAAGTACATATGTAGAAAAACATCACGGGCTCATTCATCTTTTAAATGGTTATGTCTTAAGTATGATCTTAAGCACACAGATGATCATGTCGGTGAAGGTTCTCAGTAATGCTAAGTGCTATATCGTAGGCAACTGGACTTGCTTGCGTTTCTTGAAGACGTTCCGCCTCTCGTTCAAGAAG
>JAPZEB010000005.1:5700851-5719040 GCA_029783705.1 Chaetodon striatus
CTGACTTAGAGGAGCAAAGAAACCAGAGAATATTCACATTTAAGGAGCTGGAATACAGTTTTTTTCTCTTAAATTCATTTTCTCACTCAGACTGAATAATCAATTACCAAAGTAGTTGGCGATTCATTTAATCGTTGAAAACTAATTGATTCATCATCGCAGGTCCAGCTACAGGAAACTGTGATGGGCATTTTTCATTATTTTTGAATATCATAATGACTAAATATGATTTTTAATAAATAGGGTTTGATTAAGTAATAGATAATTTTACCATTAAAATGTTTACAAGAATTTTAATTATTTAATAATACCTCAATTTTTATATATTTTTTTAAATAACAGATAAATTATTAATAAAATAATTGTTAGTTGCAGCCCATTAAAAAGATCATTACACCACTTCTTTTGAAAGCACACAATAAGCTAAATAAAATATTTACTGCTCATTACAACATCGTCTATGATGTCAAAGGGGTGAGCGTGCCATCCGTTCTGAAACTGACCTCCAGTTGTGAAAGGGCGCCGAGGACGGGTCATTAAATTATAAATACTGTTAAATCGACCTGTCATTAGAGGTCAGCGGTGCGGGACGCAGTGACCTTGACCTCAGCGTGTGCTGTTTGTGTTCACAGCACGTGTCTGTGTGCATATCGCTTCTGCCAGCCGGGTTGGCATTTGACATTCAAACTCCCTGAGAGTGCCTGACATACATTATGTATGTCATATGTATGTGTTACCCTGCATGTTGCGGATCGTCCGGTTGTTACTCGGGAAGTGCTCGCTAAGCATTTACTACTGCTGCTGCTGACTTACCTTCACAGTGGTAAACACACGTCCAGGCTCTATATCAAGTGTGTGGACTCACTTAGCAGTCAAACTGGGTATGGACTAGACTTTTAAGCTTACATTAATAATGACTACTCTGGCAGAAAACTGCATTTCAACAGACTGGACAGGAGACAAGAAAACCTCACAGGCTGATGTGATGTATCTCCTGTTGCCTTCTAATGAGGCTAAATCAGGATGGATCTACTGTGGTCATTGTGTGTTATGGTGCGCGATAAGTAGCACGACGAAAGAAGAGTTTGTCATCGGCGTTAGAGGAGCACTCACACTGTGAACACCATCGCAGCTTCTATCCTTCATACTTGTTCTCTCTCTCACAGTTTTACTTTCAACAGCTACCTCCCTAAACTGGAAGTTTGACCACAGAGCCTTAAGCCGGTGATGTCATTGTTAGGCAGTACTTTTGGAGCTGGGCCAGTAATATTGAATTAGTACCAGACTTTGTGGGCTCAAGGAATATTTCTTTGCCATATTCAGTCCCAATTAATTATACGTGAACATAGGCTTCCAGCTGCGAATCAGACCAACTCTGCGGCTCAGCTGGAGGAGAGCCTGTTTCAAGTTCACAAATTAAAACCGAGTTGTGCAAAACAATGGAAAATAACATCGATGGCATTTAATTTAAAGTGCATTTCTTCTTCTTGCGAAGCCTTTTCTTGAATATCCTAACATTCATGGTCTTGTTAACGGAATATCTGAAGGTATGCTATGAAGGATTTTACTAAAAAACAATGTACACACTCATCACACTCACTCATCACCTATGACCCACTCTCGTATTCTTGTTTTGCCATGTTCAGGGACGTTCCTGGGTGTGTGCGCCCACAGTGCTCATGTGAGGTCTGACTTTTTAAAAAGGTAGCATCCAGGTGCTAAAGATCAGCCCCACGCATCCAAGAGGAAGCAACAAAAATTGTGAACACAGTGCTGAAAAAACAAATATAGCGAGGCCAAACGCCAAAGGGACAAAGCTCATTCAAAAATAAGAGTGAATCTGGGGCTGCCTTTCACAGACACTGTCTGCAAACAGGAATTGACGATTCCTGCATAGAATACCTTTAAATAATTCAAAGATACACTCCTATGTTTGGAAAAAAAATCCCAGCTGCAGAACCTTACACTGTCGAACTCTCTGCATCAGTGACACAAAAAAATATTAAAGTATGTCCCCTTCACAAAAAGCTTAAGAATGGACTCCACGGAAAGTTTAAAGATCCTCTGGCGAGCAGGAAACTACACTCAGTTCCCATTTTGTTTAGGTCTACCAAGCAAAACAATACGCAGTATAAAACAACAACCCAGCAATAAATCACGGCTTTATGACGGCTGTAATGTTTGGTTTTTGTTGAAACCGCTTCAGAGAGGCGCTGATTTCCCTTCAAGGTTATTTCAGGGGTTATACACTTACTGAGAGGTGCTCCAAATACTTCGTCCAACTCGTGTGTCAGTGAGGGTGGACCAAATATTAGAAACAGCTCTAAGGATAACACAGTTCAGCAGCAACTCCTGCCTGACCTGCTTGAAAATTCATACATGTCATTCCCATGGTCACGACAATCCAAAAATTGCAGTAAACATGAACAGCTCTCTCCTAAAACCAAAAACTAGACTGTTTTGATTTTAAGTGTGGACATTCGTGCAATCCACAAATTGGTTTACCCGTATTCCTGTTCTAATTTTCATTTTCATTTGACTTCCAGTAAGTTAACGCTGCAGTGATTAGCTGCTGCTACTCCCGGTCCCTGCTGCGTTGCTCTCTCTTTTTTTTTTTAACTGATCCTCACTGACTCCTGAAATCAGTTTGTGTAGGCTCCCGGTTAAATACCGCATTGACTTTAACGTCTTACTCCTCACCTTCAAGGCCATCCACAACCAGGCTCCTCTGTACCTCTCCCAACTCTTGCACACCCACACCCCCACCTGCTCTCTCAGGTCTTCCTCTTCCATCCACCTCACTGTCCTGCCAGCCACCTGACCACCTGAGCCTTTAGCTGCTCCACCCCCCGCCTCTTCAACTCCCACCCTGTTTCTTATACGTTACTTTATTTCTTACCTCCTTGACTTTTAATCTGCTGTCAGTTTCTCTATCTTTGCCTGTAAGGTGACCCTGAGTGTCGTGAAAGGCGGCTATAAATAAAATGTATTGTTTTAACTATTATTATTATTTGTTTGAAGTTAGATATTTGCACATCCAGCTGTCTCAGATGCAGGTGTGTTTGAACAGAAAATCCCACACGCTGCTCAGCTTCGCAATTTATTAGTAACACTAACGTTTTAGTATTGAACACTCTTGACGAAGGTCCAGTAGGACTGAAACGTTAGTGTTACTAATAAATTGTAAAAGCAGAGCAGGAGCAGCGGGCAGGATTTTCTGTTCAAAGACTGTTTTAATTTTCTGTCATAACCATCACATTTAAATATATATATTTAAATACAAGGGTCCGACCTATTTGACCTTTCTGCTGTGCTTATTTTATTCACTGTGTTGCTTTGCTAGTGGCTTTGATAAACCAAATCTACCCACACAGAAGCAAATATACACACTGCTGTGTACAGAGACCCCAGCCACCTAAAAAGACCTACTTTAAAAAAACAATATCAATTTAAGTGTGCACTATATTTGGATTATTTTCTCTGCATCACCTTACACCTTAAACCAATCGAGGCAGCTGTAGACCAGCAACCCCCGTACTCTGCGTACTGTTTTTGTCAGTGGAGGCTGGTGGCTTTGAGATAACGGCTTCACTTCCCCCATCTAAAAGCACTGTGACAGCAAGGTTAAGGGGGGGAAATATTCTAAATACACCGTATATTTAAACTGATATTGATTTTTTTTTAGCTATACCTCTTTTTAATTAAGAAAAAATAGGGAGTGCTGCACTGGGCTAAGGCTCTGTGTAGTCAGGTGCTCTTTAAGGATGGGGCAGAGTCACTTAGAGATAAAACACAACGGCTGGCCAGCTCACTGAGTGTAAAGGTTCGTAATATAGGCAGGCAGTCCAATAATGCATCCGAGGCACACTGACTGTTGTTACAAATCCTTTGCTAACACATAAGATAACCAAAGCGTTTCGACTAGAGAGTCTTCATCAGGGTGAAGGCTCCAGTCGAAACATGTTGGCCTCTTTTTAAGTGGCTAAAAACTTATCAACCGAGGCAGCGTTTGCTCAGTGCTAGTTCATTTCATGTACGTGTCGTAGGGGCTTTCTGCCCTGAAGTTATTGTAAACAAACACTGTGATTCTGTCTATGATGCTCTATAAGAAAAACAAAAAACTTTCTGCCATAAAATCAGGTTCGTTTTACCCTATGACATCACAAGTTTGATACTTACTTCTCTGGTTTCTGGCTTTGAGAGGGAGTAGCTTATGTTCACAGATATTGATTTAGATTTTCTAAGGCGTGGAAATCACATACTGGAGTTCTTAATTTTGGTAATGTTCCCCTTTAAGTTGAAATAACACCTCTCCAAAACAGCTTGAATGAAATTAAACATTATAACCCTTAAAGTAGGATTTAAAGCAGGTCTGTTGTGTTAGAGAGCAGTAGTTTTAGCTGGGTGTACCTTATAAAATAAAATTTAAATGCACATCTGTGCAGACTTTAACTGTGTTGTAAGAGATTCTCAAATTTCAAATGCATCATGCACAACAAGGCTTTAAGCTTCAAAGCTAATTTAATCTCCATAAATATTAAAATATTAGCACAAAGCTGTCCAGGATTTCGCACAGTGGCAGTTTGCAGCGCAGTCTTAAGTCTCTAAATCAATGTTGTAATCGATAACGGTTACTGCGGTGTCAAAATAAGTTCCTGTTTTTACTTTGTTGCTGTCGTGTTTGTGTCATGAGCACATGACTGAAAGTGTGTGGGGTCACAGTATGCAGGTGGTTGATGCTTGTAAGACTGGGGATAGGGGAAGGGGAGTAGGGGTCAGGTGAAAGGGTGGGGTGGGGGGGGGTCTGTAGGGGGGCACAGCACCTTGTCATTATAACACTTGTATCATCAAGCTTGATTTCCTGTCTGCCTCTTCAGTGCTACGTACCTGTCCATAGTTGTCTATCCCAGTCACTAATCTATTGAGATTGAGTAAATCAAAAGCGGTCCTCAAGGACTGGCCGATAGACGTGAGTCCGGTTGCTTGGAGGTTCCTCAGCTCTGTCATGAAGGTGGCGTGGCTCTCCTTCCATCCAGCCTTTGAAAGACAACAAAAAACAACAACAACACATTTTTTGGGGGGGGTTAGCAACAAGCACAAAGTTAAATAACTACACCACTGTTGTGAACACCAGGCAACTTCTGCACAAGTGAATGGTTAACTTTTTTTATTATGACTCTAAACTGATAAACACATATATAGGTCGCTTCCTCTTTATTTGCCCAAGCCAATAATGTGACAGCACTGCAGCTGAGATCTGCCAGGCTGCTGCGACCAGGCAGAGATCAGACATTACAATGTGTGCCGAGACTAAAGTGGCAATTTGGACTAAACAAGTAAAGTAAGCTAGTCTGTCACCCTCCACCACCACCACCTCCACCACCACCTCCTCCTCCTCCTCCTCCTACTCCTCCCCTCTCCCCCCAGATATCACCTCGCTGTATAAATAACACCCAGAGTTCCTTGCTGCTCACATTGAAACAAAATGTCGGCCATGTTTTAAAAGGGGTATGAAAGCTCCTCCTGAAGATTTCCTCTACACAATTGATGTAGTGATCACAACGTGGTGGAGCGATGGAGGGGGACAGTCAAATCTGCGCAATGTAAAGCTGGACATGACCCGAAAACAAACTCTACCTTTATCCCGAACGGAACGTCTTCAAAATTTACCAACATATACCGGTCCCCTCGGCTCGCCGGATCTCTCCCTCTGAGCTGTGGAAATAGTAGAGAATTATTTACGGTTATCGAGAGATCGGCTGTGACAGTCGAGCTTGCAACAGTACAAAGATGATCTGAACCGCAATCCCCGCTCGGGATCTCCCAATATGAATGTGTCCCGTGGTTACAGTACCTTCATAAAAGTCTCAACAGCGCCTTTTGCTATGTCCAGATAGGTAGTGCCCAGATGGGTGCGCTGGTTCATTGAAGCGGACGTGTCTATCAGAAAAAGTAAAACGGGCATTGTGATGGTAATGACACGTTCTGCATGGACTTGGTGTCAGTACAACCGGCCAAAACGCAAAAAAAATCTTTTGTTCTCCTGCCGCCTGTATCACCTCTCAGCTAGCTAGCTAGCTGGCTAACTGTCTGTCTCACACATTCTTTCAAAAAAAGTGTAAGAATAGTGAGTGTAGAAGCCCTTTCCGGGCGAACTAAACTAAAAACCTCAAACCCTAGGGGCAGGTTATTGATTCACGAGGGATTTTGATAATTTTTACAATATTTTGCAAATATTCCTAAGTTTCATAGTAACAAAGTTCCCCCTCATAGTGTGTCCCTGCTTCTCCCTACACTGAATGCGCTGTGTCTTGTCCACTGGTTTTAACCTAAGCTCCGCGTTTGACCCCGCCTCCCAAGCGGTCTTTCAGCGTCACGTGTACAAACGCGCGCCCCTCATTGGCTGTCCCGAGCCGCTCATTACCATATCCAAATAAGGCCAAAGCTGAGCGTCTCGTGCGCATGCTTGCTGGTCTGAGAGGCAGGAATGCAAGGAAAAAATTCTGTACATGCAATATGTGTTCAAGAATACAACATATGTGGCGACGCACGCTTTCCCGGAGCATTGCTGGTGTTGTTTGAGGACGTTTTATCCAGCACCGGGCCCGTGTCTGCCCCTGAGAGCCGATTACATAACAACAACATTTACTTCATCTTATGCACGGGCGTGGGCTACTGTGAAAGACAACCCCTAAAAGACTGAGACTGGAAACTGAGGATAGACCAGGTACAGTATATTAAAAAAAAAAAAGCAGAGCCAGGGATACACCCGGGGGACCCTGCTGAAAGTACCCGCTGACACTATGGCACTTGATGTGATGACCAAATAAAGACAGCCCTTTTCTGAGAAACGATGTGAAGGAAGAGGTTTAGCTGAATAGTCGCTGCAAGGGATTGACATGCGCGCGCACGCACTCACACACCCTGCAGCTCTAAGATGGCTATACTTTGTTTTTCTCCCCCATATGTGCAATGACCTGGGCCTACATGTTCACTAGAGCAACATATTAAAACTATGCTTCAAAGAGATTTACTCAAGTATAAGTCAGACTTCTGCTCTCCATCATGTTTACCTCCACTCTTATGTCACATTAACTGTCTCAACTAATCCACCACACACTTATTTCTATTGATCCCCAAAAGGCTACACATGATACTGAATGGTTTCAGGATCCACTCCTATTGCCACATGACACTCAGCCAGACGTGCGCGATTGTGCAATACAATTTACATAATGTGGCTCCTTGGAAAATATCATCACTTCCGCAAAAATAAGGGGAAACCATCCGGTAGCTGGCGATAGCAAAGAGGAGGAAGGTCTATTGCTATCGCCTCTTGTTTGACAGAGTTCTCTACAGCAACACACACACAACACTTCAGTTTCCGGTGTGTCACTGACACGCTTTCCAGAATAAACTTACCAGTGAGGATGGTGTAATGGGGGCAAAACTGCACACTAGCTGTATTGATATTTATTGTAGGTGTGATCCAACTGATTACATCAGATGCACTGAGAATCAGTGGTGGAGAGTAAACTAACCAAGCACATGTACTCAAGTATTTTACTATTACTATGCCTATCTTATAAGTTTACAAGTTTAAATTACCTCTGTATTTCCATCTCTGCTGCTCCGACCTCAATACATTTGAGAGAAATATACTCTAATTTTACTCAGTTACAAATATTTGACAGTAGTTACTTCAGATCATGATTTTTCATACAAAACATAAGGTCGTCTCAACATATAATGCAGTGATAAAGGTTAAACTACCCAACAGCATATAAAGTAGTCATTGCTTTACTTCGACATGCTACTTTAAAAGTCTGCTTACATTTTCATGCTTTAGTAATATCAAGCTCTTCACAAAAACAGCAACATATCCCCCTGAAATGGGCCGTTAATGATAAGAAAAAGTGTAGGTAGAAGTAAAGCTTATATGTCCCTACCCCTTTCTTACATTTCCTCTTTAAACTCATATATTATTTCAACAAATTCCCAAATTTATTTACAACTAGCATACAACTATCCACAGTCTATTTACCTCACAATTAAATAAATGAGTAATAAAACCAGTTTATTTACAGTCCAAGTGTCACCCAGTGTTACAAAATGAATGAATGAATCTTTATTTATTTTTGAACATGTACACAAAAACTAAAAGCAGAAAACTGACCTTCATATACAAAGAAAAAAAAAGTAATAAAGCATTATACAAGTTCAAAAAAAATAAATATGTACTCCCCTAATGGGACCTTTACTCATCTATTTATCTGCCAAAAGTGTCTCTTTTGTGTAGTTTTTTAATTGATCTATATTTGAGCTTTGTTTCAACTCATCATGCAGCCCTTAAAACTTTAATACAGGAAGTTTGGTGATAATGTTTCTGTACATAATCAGTAAAATTGTAAGTTTGAATTAGTGTAAATGTGAATGCAGGACTTTTCCTCCCTACGATTAGAGTAAACATTTATGGTCCATCACAGCTGTAACTGCTGAGTAATTTGTTCTGTTATTTTTTGTTCTGTTATTTCTGCTAAATTAGCAAAAATACATAGATTTTTGTTCAGTTTGCACTTGTTTAATATGATATCACATGATGACTTTAAAATGTGTTTTCAGTAATATACAAATATACTCCGAAAAGTATCAAAATATCTTTATTTGGCATACGATGCACTACTGTTGCCGTTCCAAAAACTATAATATAATATAATATAATATAAAAAGTAAAAATAATTTAAAAACAGTTAAAAGAAAAAGTGAAAGTAATAGTTTCTATACAGCATAGTCTGCTTTTACTTTCCCTTTATAGAACTTTATTTTGAAGTCCCTAAATAATGAGACCGGAAATGATTGTCCTCATGTTTCAGAACTTTTAGTAAACAACCTACGAGAAATACTAGAAGTGTTTTTAAGGGCTATAACGTGTCACACTGTTGTGTTTGCTGATATTATTACACACCATCCGACTAGATAATATGCCACGTCTATTTGTTTCACGCTAACACGTTGCTTGGATCGAAAACGTCACTAAAACACACATATTTACCAGTAACGGTTTTTCTGTGAAAGTAATGACCGGAAGTGCAGTGTTGTGTCGCCATGGATACTTGATCACTGCGCAGGGCCGCCAGTGAAATAAGTGAAGCTACCGAGAGTAAGCTAAAAGAGACTTCACGTTGTTTACCTTCAATATAAAAGCAGACAGTATGTTGTATTCACTATATTGAACCCAGTAAACAAGGAAGTGTAAAGTTTATCAGTTATTGCCGCCATTCTGTGGCTGTAAATAAACCATGAGCACTAAAATAGTATCTTTTTAATCCATTAACAGTGATAAAGTTGTTTGAGTAAAGACTCCCATGCATGTGTGCTCTGTTTAGATCAAATAGAGGCTTACTGGACATGGCTGTTTGTTTCTATTTAGTAATATTACAGTTACAAATGTTGGTACACCATATTGGTTTCTGGTTTTATGTTAGTAAAATGTTATCAAAGTGTTATTATCATGCTGTTTCTGGCAGCATCTTGAGCACAAATTCAATATAACATCATTGATTATCAGGCACAGTCTGTTTTTTCCACCATTTTAGTTCATTTTTAGTGACACTTGTACTTATTGTGCTCCTGTTGTTACTCTGTTAGGCACTGGTTTCTGCTTTTGCTCCTTGAAAACACTTCTATCTTGTATATTTGTATATTTTGCCAGATATTTAACACTCCATTGTTCTGAAACTGGTTCCAGTGCCCACTGACCTGGGGAACCCACTGGTTGTTTGGTTGTGAATGGTTACAATTGTGGTTACTGTAAAAAGTGTTACTGTAATTTGAAGCATTCTCTGGCACAAGAATTTCCTTCGGGATAAATAAAGTTCTACTGAATTGAATTGAACGAGAATCAGTTTATTTTAATGTTGTTTTTGTTGATAAAGTTATTAGCAAAAGTCTCACATGTTCATCTAATAAAGCATTTAATACACAGTAGAAGTCCGTGGTTGTAAATGTTGGTAAGTTGTCCATAAATAGATTTTGGTCTGTATAACAATGCAGCCCTTTTCCAAAGTATGCAAAGCATCATGCTGGAGGAGGATTTTCCATGACCAGTTGCCCAAATGTTTCTTTCATGGCTCTCAACGTATCTATAAACCATTAGGAAATGATTTATTAACTACTAAAAGAGCACTCCAACGATTTTAAACATCAGGCTGGGTTCAGTAGTCAAGGTTAGTCCTGCTCAGTGTGTCACAGCAGCTGTATGAAGTCCCTGGCGGCTCTGGAGGGAGCTCTCTAAGTGTGGTGGGAGGAAAAACAACTGATGATGCCATCAGAGTTTCTCAGCTTTGGTTTAGAGGCTAGGAATTTCTAGCAGGAAGGCTGAGTTACAGACAGGGGATGTGAAGTTTGGAGTGCGTGGGAATTCACAAGAGGGAGGGCCCAATGAAGGCTGGAGAGTTGCATTATGGGAAATGTAGGATCCGCTGTTTTATGACTGTACACACACTAAGGTTAGGATATAGCAGCTCCTAGCTGCACTGGTTGTCCATTGACAGTTCTGTTTTGTGATGTATCTCTTCTGGGTCTTGAAATATGATACTAAACCACAAGAGCAGGCTTAATAAAATGGGACCTTAATTAAAATGGGACCATTATGATCATTTTAATAATGATAATGATAATTTAATAATAAGCTGCTATTTAAATTATTTACTTTTTTCAGTAACCATAACTGATTACAACTACGTTTGTTTTACAGTTTACTTAGGGACTGTTTGTTATTTATGGCGGTATGGCTATAATTGCCTATAATTATACCATTTATTATAGCCAGAGACAGTAAAAATGAAAATTATTGTGGATTTTTAAATTACCAACAGTCCATGGGCACATAATATGCGATGCATAATATCCAACGTTTCAATCAGAAAGAAAACAAAACAAATTTGATCTTGAAATGTTAATTTAAGATTAATAATGTTTGTAATTTGATATGACAACAAAGTTGAACAATTTTATCAACAACAAGCTAAGACACTGATAATTAGGAAGTACTAGTTGGACACTGGGACTTTATCGTCTAGTTTGAGGACGTTGGGACCTTACTGTTGTCTCATGTAAGGACATTGGGACTTTATTGTTGTCTCGTTTAAAGACATTGGGACTTTATCGTCTCGTTTGAGGACACTGCGACTTTATTGTTGTCTTGTTTCAGGACATTGGGGCTTTACTGTCCCGTTTGAGGACGTTAGGACTTTTCTGTTGTCTCATTTAAGGACATTGGGACTTTATTATTGTCTTGTTTAAGGACATTGGGACTAAATTATCATTGACAATGTTTAGTGTTTTATATTTATTTGGTCCTACTGATTCCAAACAGCTAGGATACATAAAAAATGCATATTAAACAAAAGTTCAGGTCTCTTGTTAATGATTTAAAATGTTTGTAGAATGACACAGCAACAAATTTGACCTCTTTTATCTACAGTAACAAGATAAGACACTGTTTATTATGTAGTACTCGTTTAACAGTGGGACTTAATTGTTGTCACATTTAAGGACCATGGGACTTAATTATCGTCTCGTTTTCGGGTATTGGGACTTTATTATCGTTGACAATGTTTAGTTCTCTATATTTATCGGGTCCTACTGATCCCTAATAGCCAGGAGAAATTAAAATTGTATACCAAACAAAAGTTCAGGTCTCAGGAGGATAGAAATATAGTTTTCTTTTAATAATAAAGTTTCGTTATCATTTATTCAGAACACAAAACCTAATTTTATTCTCATTGTCATCGACTGAAAATAATAAGAATTAAAAAAAAGTTAATTGGAGATGACGCTTTTATTTTGAAAAAATAACAGCAAAAGTTCGACAGGAAGTCTTATTTTGTTGACAGGAAACGCTAAGTAAATGGCTGTAGGCGGTTGTGTGTGTGTGTGTGTGTGTGTGTGTGTGTTGTCAGCTGACTGGCAGCATCTCTGGCAGCCGTCACAACACCGTGTGCTGCCTGCTGACAGCTAGCTAGCAGCTACTAGCCGAGGCTCCGCTGTCGGACCGGGGGTGGGTAATGTTTCCCGGAGCCAGCACCGTACACGGAGGTTCGTGCACCACCAACTCATGGCGGCCGAAATCCAGCCCCAACCGCAGGCTCGGAAGCCATGTCTGCTGAGCAAGATCGAGGCTTTCCAGGAGGTTGTGAGCTCGGCGGTCATCATTCCCAAAGAGGACGGCGTTATCAGCGTGTCCGAGGACAGGTAAGCGGCCGGGGCACGAAATAACCTCCAAATCCCGGTGTATAACCGTTACATGGCTCTTTTCAGCCGTTATAACGTCTCCGCTTGTGTCGGTCACTAATGAAGCTCGTGCCGCTCACGGCTTAACTAGCATCATAATATCAAAGCGGTGTGTTGAAACAGTCCAACGGGTTACGGTTAAAGCACCAAACACACCGTAACGTCTCAATAAAAGTGTCAGCTGACACAGTCATGTCAGCTATTACATGCTAGTTACCCACAGTATGTCCTCTTTTAATTTTTAATACCATTAACCAAGCAAGTTAACGTTTAAAAACATACATAATTCATCACATTAAACGGCTCGTTATCATTTTAATAGCGGCTAGCCTTAGCTTGCTAGCTACCAAAAATCCCATTCATGGAAAAGCAGCTTGAGCTATTGATCTGTTTGTCTTGTTGTGGCGCCAACAGCAAGGAAAACATGGTTTTGCCACACGAACCAGAGTTTCCCAACCTTGGGATCTCGCCCCCAAATGGGGTCACTAGTTGTAACAACAGTACTTTCATTCCTCCCCCCCAGTCTCCCAGTTTAACACCTGCCTGAGGCTGTGTGTGTGTGTGTGTTGGTTGCAGAGTGTGTATATCCAGTCTATTGACATCTGCAAGTGCTTGAGGGAGGGTGTGATCCTCCACATGTTCAAAGGTTGTATGTCTTGTCATGCCTGTGTTACTGTGTTACTCAGTCACTGCAACCATTACATCTGCATTTACTTTTGTCACTTACACTCAAAAGCAGATTTATTGCAAAGCAGGTTTTCAAATACCAGGAATTCGCCTTTGTATTCTGGTGCATAGCCATCACAATAAACACAGTAAAAGGAAAGAAAGATTACTGATTTTTTTTAATCATATAAATTATTAGTATTAACCTACAAGAATAATATCCACTGCTTTTTCAGTCCACGAGATACATTTTGCTGCTGCTGCAGAAAAAATGGCTGAAGTCAAATAAACAGACTTATTAGATAAAACAGATGTTGACAATGTTTTCTTTTGGGGACATAAGTTACAGTTGAGAAAAGTAAATGAATTGCAATATATTTAACGTTATACTCAGCATATTGCAACATATTTCATATCGTAATAATATTGTACTGTGAGTTCAGTGTAATGATAATATTGTATCGTGGATCCTCTAGTGATTCCCACGCTTAAAAGACAACGATCTTAAATATAAAATAAAAATTTACAATAAAAAAAGTAAAAATAGATAATAAATGCCTGATTTGTATTTTTGTGATTTGTAACTTTTGTGTTTTATTTGTTTTGTACTGTTTTGTTGTCATATTTCTTTGCATTTTGTGAAGCACTTTGTAACCTTGTTTAGATAAGTGCTAGACAAATAAATATTGTTATTATTATTATTATTATTGTTGTTATTAAATGGTGTAGTCCTGGCCCATGAGCCTTGTAGTTAAGTGATTATTTATCACTATTGAATCTTAACGTTGGAGAGCATCACTAAAGGAGCACCACTTAAATAATCCTGAAAGCGAAATCTTAAAAGCGCTGGTTAAATATTTCCCCATTTTCACAGAAATGTTGGCGTTTAGGATGCTGGAGATCATTTCCTGCAGTAGCTGGGAACTGAAACACATAATTTGCCTCCCAAAAAGTCAAAGCTTCGCTTCACGTCACATAACTTCAACGCAAGCCAGCCTTTTTCTTGCTTCCTAGCTTTTGTTGAGTTTCTTCAGAGCGGAACTGAGAGGGAGAAAAAGACGTCTGCCAGCCACTCAGGTCTGCTCAGTTCAGTGACCTTCCCAAAAACGGTCAACTTCAGATCTCAGCAAACAGAAACTGCTCCTGAACTCTCCCACATCTAAGCTGGTGCACATCTGCATGATAGATTACATCCCATAAATGGAGAGGGGGTTAAGTTTTATCATTTAGTTATCACTAACAGGACTATAAATATTATTGTTGTGGTGGCAATAGATTGCTTATTACCTCAAGTGATGGTGATTGTGTGTCCTGTCTCCTGTTTGTGGAGTTTTGGAAGCAAAATGCATTCACGTGAGAAAAAAGATTCTGCTCTGTTTTTAAGAAAAGTTTTAATTGAAAAAAATTGTCTCATCTTGTTTTAATGAATAAAAAATATTGTTCTAAGAATTCTGGGATAAAAAAATATATTTGGCCTGTTTTAAATTCAGAAAAATGAGAATTAACAAGATTATTATTGTGTTAATTTAGAAAAACAAAGCTGATTTTTCCTTAATGAAGTGTTTTCTCAGAATTCTGAGATAATAATAAGTCTGAACAGGTCAAGCTGGGTGTGTTTACTGTCCTCTCTTGTTGATGTTGATTTAAAAAAACTTTCCAAAGAGAAACTGCAGCCTGCCTTTTGCCCACACAGCCCAGAGTGTGTGGAGAATGCAACACAGAACTTAGCTTTACCCCTCAGCTGCCATGAGGGCTCTTGTTAATGCAGATGCTAAAACGTGGTCTCACCCCACAGGACGATTCGGGTATGGCTGAAGAGAGACAGCGGCCAGTACTGGCCCAGTGTCTACCACACGATGTCAAGTAAGTATTCTTGCTTTCTTTGTCAGCTATATGTGTATATGTACATTTATACTGTTTGATTCATGGCCTTAAAATGTCTTACAACAAGGGTGGTGACTGTGTGTGAATAAACTAAATGATTAGCTTGTTCGGTGTAATCAAATTAGTTATGAATATGTATGAGTATGTAAGCAAAGTTTTCCAGATAACACGAACTCTTTGAGCTGACCTGTTGTTCACTCCTGTTTATATTTACACTTCCTGTGTGTTTGGTTTCATTCTGTGTGTGCGTCTCTCCTCATCACAGCCAACATAATGAATTACGCAGACTCCATTTCTCAGACTGACACAACAGCGTGGAGTTTAAATGCTCCTGAAGTGAGATTTAGCGTCTGAGCCCCTGTAGGATTGTTCGCACTCCTCTTTACAGTGCTGCAGTGCTGCACGTCCGTGACACTGTTTGTCCTTGTTTCCCAACAGTTGTGCAACTGAAGGAAATCCCATGCTGCCATCAGCAAGATCTGCAGCTCACACTCGCAGTGCCAGAGGCTGCATGTATCAGACATTTTAGTTTACTAATACATAAACTGAAACTGCAAATGATGACACTGTAATCACTGCTTTCAGGATTTACAGATACAGCAGTTACACTTTTCTCTGTTTTTATATCAGGCAAAACTGAGTAAAAATGGTACATAAAATTGATATTATATCAGTACAAGGAATTTATTCTGTGAGTGCTCATACATAAAGGCATCTGTGCATCTTTGAAGTGCTTCATTACAAGTTTTTCATGTTGGTTGCACTCTTAAGAAACTTTCTAATTAGGTCAAATTTGGCAATGTTTAGTAAATTTGTCCGCCAAATCTTAGCCAAAATTCAGGAAACTCATCCAAAGTGGTTAAAGGTTCAGTGTGTACAATTTAGGGGGATATATTGGCAGAAATGGAGTGTTATAAAATAAGTATGTTTTCTATAATGTATAGTCATCTGAAAATAAGATTGGTTGTGTTTTCCTTACCATAGAATGAGCTGTTTATATGGAGTGGGTCCTCATCTACGGAGTCAGCCATGTTGCACAGCCATGTTCCTACAGTAGCCTAGATTGGACAAACTAAACACAGGCTCTAGATAGGGACATTGGCGTTTTTGCGTGGGCCACAGTAGTTAAGGCCTTTGCACACTGAGTTCGTTTTTTTTTCGGATTAATTATTCTAATCCGTCGTCTGAAAAACAGTTGTGTCGCACAGAAACCTTGCACACTGATTGCGATGTATTTTATTGTTCTGTTTGTCGTGAAAATTCGCAAGTCGTGGCAAAATAAAATGACTCATTTCCTCCTTTGCCTTCTGCACTGGAGTCACTTATCTGGCCATCATCGCTCCTTCCCTGTCTTTCATTTGGCACTGCAGCTGCATGAAGGGGCGGAGCTGTACTCCCTGCCTGTCTCCACATTCTGTGTGCGGCCCACATCCTCCTCCTCCTCATCATCATCCACCTGAATAAAACTATCTGACCTGTTTAAAGTAACTATCTGAGTTATCAAATGATTCTGTGCGCCATATTCCTCTGCCTTGTCGCAGCTGGGTCCCACTGCCACATTTCCTTCACTGATTCATGGTCAAACAGCTCTTAGTCTTCAGACAGATGCAAAAAACGGACGAAAGTTTCAGAATCAGTGTGCAAATGTGACTGACACAATGTGGTGTCGTATTTATTTTTAGATGTGCGACAATTTCAGAGAAAAAAACAGACTCAGTGTGCAAAGGCCTCCAGCAGGCCCTCTGTTATGAGCAGTGTCTGATTAACATAGATCGTTTAACGTGATACTCGGCTTCCGTCAAAAAACCTGCTAAACATGTGGCTCTTAAGTAAACAGAGACAAAAGGTAGCCCTACATTAGCAAGCGCAAGGTTAGTGGTCTGTCTCTGACGAGCCAAACGGCATAGGAGAGACCCTGATTTGTGACCTGAAACTGCTTTATTCAGTGTTTTTCCAGTTTTAATCACCTGGTCCGTTTGTTTTGGAGAGGAGGAGACATATAGATATAATTTGGCTCCTGAACAATAAATGGAAATCTTACCAGGAGAAGCTCAGCTTGTTGCAGTCTGCAGTCCTCACTGCTAGATGCCATTAAATCCCACCAAATGTTACACACTGTTCCTTTAAATGGTAGAGAGAAACGTCTAAATTATCCACAGTGTATTGATTTTGGGGTCATTTTTACCACAATAAATCAACCAAACAGGGTTTCAGCAGCAGGAGGTTCGTTGTATCGTCTCAAACTGAACCTTCTCCCCAAAGGAGAAAACAAATATGTTGTGGCTTTTGTCTGAGAGGTACATGAGGTGCTGAGAGCAACTTACACTGAAACCTTTACCCTTAACAACAATAACACACACTCATATAGCCAGAGCGTTCACAGTTATTCTTGTCTATCTTTGTGCCTCCAGCGCAGTGCTCCTGTATGTCCTTTAACCCAGAGACCAGGAGGCTGTCTGTGGGGATGGATACTGGAAGTATCTGTGTAAGTCCAAACACCAGCCCTCTGGCCTTTATTCCTTTTCACTCACTCAACTCAAGACTGTTTGCTTTTCTTCTTTGAAGGACACATGTCATTCCTGTAGGTCGTGTTTTTGTCAGTGTGTTTGCAGGAAGATCTTGTGATATTTGCCGACTACCTTTCGGCTCATAAAAAGGAAAGCAGCTTTAATTGTATGTATTTTGGCTGTTAGCTGCTCTGCTGTTTATACGACTGGAGTGAGAGCTATGTCAGGTCACTGGGAACTGTCAGGAAAACATCTGAACTCTGAAACTTTGTATTTTGTCTTTGAGCTGTGTCGAGGTTGTTTGTTTTAAGTTGTTTGATTCTATGACAAACAACTCTGACATGATTTGTGCTGTTATGTACCAGACTGGCCTGTCCTCTACAACACAGCACAGGCTAGTCTATTCTGAGATGCAGTATTTTTTTTTCAGTTTTTGTTTGGTCGTTTCAGGATATCTCAGTGGGAGTTGTTTGTTTTGGAACAAATTGGCTGAAAACAGAGTCAGACAGTAACACAACAGAACATTTCCTGGGATTTTTATCTCAGAACAAACTTAAAATTTCAAGTAAAGAGTTTTAGTATGGGTGTTGGCCAAAGAGGAAATCACACTATCAGACAGAGAGCAGTTCTTCTTTTTATTGGCCGATACACAGGCCTGTTTTTTTTACTAAAGTAATTTGCATTTACATTTTTAGAAACGTGTAAAGTATCTTACTGCAGCAGGAAGGCTACACTTCAACTATAATAGACATTTAAAGAAGAATGTAGACTTTTTAAAAGGGTGTGTGATCCTCAAGTGTTACTACGGACGTACTGAAATGACGACATGGTTTTTTTT
>JAPZEB010000005.1:5815352-5830879 GCA_029783705.1 Chaetodon striatus
CGGTTTGTATTTCTCTGTAATGTAGCACAGTGTTAACAATGTTACTGAGACTATTCTTTCTCACACCTTCAACTCACCATTGTGTTGCCCCACCCAAAATATATAATTTGATAATTAACTTTATATTAAAAATTATTTATTTAAAAATTTGTGCACTGACAGTACAGCGGGTCATGGGTGTTTGCAGATAGTCTGGGTTTTAATTTTACTGTTCGCCTTAGTTTTCCTTTCCAAATAAGTTTGAAGGTTTGTTTACAACCTGTCTGATCACCTGATTGCTCATGTTTCTTCCATCTGACTTCTTTTTAGTAGTAACTCTGCAATTAACTTGATAACTGAGAGACATGACAGCTGAAACTAAAAAAAAAAAACCCAAACTGAAATAGACCATACCTATCCTTTGAAATGAGAAAGGAAATGTTTGTCAGACTCTGTAGAGATAAACTCAGCTCAGTTAAAGGTTGAGACGTTGAGACTATCCCATCTTTCCCCACCAACAGATCACAAAGATAAACCCCGACATTTCCACCCTGCAGCCAGTTTTTGTTCCAGTCTCTTTATTTGGCAACAACACATTCAATGCCTGTTTCCCTTTCCCTTCGCTGAATCGCTTCACTTTCACAAGTCTAATTTCTGAGCCATGTATCCTCATCCATCATACTGCTATCAGCCTTCACTTTAACAGTGACTTTGGTCTCGCTGCACCGCCCTCCATACAGAACAGGATAACCTCTGAAAACCCACCCTTGGCCTTGTACCGCTAATAAAACCCCAAAAAGAAACATCTCAACCCGCCCCCTCAACATTTAGACTTTAACTAGGGGTGCTCCTGACCTCGATCGCTCGGTGAGAAGAAGAAGGCCTGTGTTTGACTTTGGACGAGGATTCCTGTGGAAGTTTAGTGTCTGTGAATCCATCACTGTCACGGTTAAATAGGATCCGGGGTTTTAAGGATACTTTGTGGGGGACGGGTTAACTAACACTTTCCTATTAGCAGCCACCCTACAAATCCCTGGTGGCATTGTTTCAGAGAGGAACAGCTGCCACAACAATAGACAAACACTGAGATGGGTTGTGTTTAGGGTAATTTAAAATGATCACAACGGAGGATTAGAGTGCTTTAACAAACAAATCAATGTCATTTTCAAGAATACTTAGAAATGTAACAGAATTTTCAAGCTTTTAATTTGAAATTAACAACACATCCACAGACACAACCAAAACAAAACAAAAAAAAAGGATAAATGTCAAGACAAGAAGGTGTCAGTGGAGCACTTAGCAACCCAAAATATGAACATGGCAAATGTCCATCTGTATTTAAACAACCGCGACCAACTGAGCGTGTGCAGCTATTGAAAGCGAAGCATTTAGGCTCTCTTTCACAAAGGGCCCGAGGGCTAAAACCTTACACCCCTCCCACCTTCATTATCCCTGCCACACTATGATCAGCACCAAATGCCGACTATCCCAGGCCAGCGCTCACAAAGCATGCTGGGAAGGACAAAAGCAGACCTTCAGCCGATTGGTTCCACCTTATTAACAGCTTGTAATCTTCTCATGTCTTTGGCCAGGCCTCACAGAGCAGGAGTTAGGGCGAATAGACGAGTGTGTCCTCCGTTCTTGCTTTGATGCAGAGCAGCCTTTTCCCCTCTGAAAAGTCCCGTTCTGTTATATTTCCATTGTTGCTGCTGCACCTGTTTGCCTGCGGGGACACATGGAGGAAATCAGTCACTGGCAACTGTTAATTTCTCATTAGAGTCTCTCTGCACATTGTAAACAGACGACAGTTTGGGATGTAAAGCCCATAGCAGGTGCACCAACTCATTTCACGCTCTGGTTAACGACTCTGTAAAAAACCTTGGAGAGAAAAACTAACACAAATACAGTTTATTAATCCAAACCATTTTGTAGGGTTTTATTGCAATTCAGATTTAATGAATTGGCTGGTTTTCTTTGCAGTTTCTTTTTAATGTAAAAGAACACTTCACCCCCCAAATGACCATTTCTTTATCAGTGACTCTGTGCTGCTTTGAATACATGAGGAGAATGTTTTTCTCACATGCCTCCAGTGAAAACAAAATCCAAAACTGGATAAAATTCTTGACAAAATGAAGTTAAAGGCGTCCTTGTTTATCAACAGCAAGACTATAGACCAAATCACAATGTTTGTCTACAATAACTTCCTGGTAGAAAACCCCAACATCATGTAAATAAAATGAACCGGTGCAGAGCAAACGCTGCATCAATTGATTAGTTTTTAGCCATCTAAGAAAAGCCCCGCCTAAAAAAAATGATCACTTTAAGTGAATGCTAGGTTAGTTTCTGGTCTACCGCTGCCTTGATCACTTAGTGTGTAAGGCAAAGGAGAGAAAATATACCAAATGTAGTGTACACTTAAACATTGATTTTTTTTTAGGTGGATCTTTTTAGATGGTTTATAGGTAAGCCTGTTACATACATTGTCTGTTTTCAAAATACACTTCAGTTTTTACAGGAAATGTACAGTTTGCATACAGTCTCTTTTGAAATAAATGCACTACGTTGGTATAACATCGCAAAAAGATGTTTAGGAAAAAAGAACACGGTCTGGCTTAACAGTTACATGAGAAGTGAACACTGGCCTCCCAGGTGAAAGTCAGTGGTTGTCGGACCCATGCACCACCCCTCCTGCCTGCCCTACTTGGACTTTCACTTGGACTCCCACCGTGTTTCCCCTTGATACTGCCAGGCACTGTAAAAACAATAACGGCGACCAGCTGCAGATCATGCGGAAGTGAAAGGACAGCTTTTTTCATCAGTGTCTAATGCTGGAAGTTACCGACCAAGCGCTGGTTTTCGATGACTCACTCGATGAGAGTGAGACCGGGTTGCTGATTTCACATATCTCCTCAGTTGAAATAAGTTACTAGTGTACCCAGAGGTTATTGTTGTTGTTAGTGTGATGTCACGATTCGGTCTATATCAAAACATCCGTTGACAAACTGTCACACAACTTATGCAGTATAATCAGTTTATCCACGGGATAACACGGGAGCTGCTTGTCTACCGATGCCCTAATCGTTTATGTGTTTGTGTTATTGTGTGACTTTGGTTTTTTACAGGGTTAGTCTGGATTCCTCTGTCTGTTTGGGAAGTACTGGATATATGAGACTTGGATTACAGTGCCTGAGTTGTGTGAGAGTTTGTAAATGGATATTTTGATGTAGTTTTGCTGTTGCTAAACGAGGTCCCTGAATTTCAGCAAGAATGTTCTTTTTTAGATTCTCTGTTCACTGTAGAGGCATGTGGAAAAAAAACCCTTCCCTCATAAATGTAATGTAACATGGGGCGCGTAATTGATATACAAATGATCATTTGGGGTGTGAAGTATTGGAGTTTTTAAATGGAGCCACTGGTAACTTTTTTTTAAACAATCTTTTAACCTCTTTGTAAAAAAAACTTGCAAATATGGCAAAAAATAAATAAAATTTCTGTCTTCACCAATTGTATGGTTCTTGTTCACTAATAGATGCTATTATTTGTGCATTTTTATCTGTGTTGTGTTCTGAAGGAAGCTGAGGTTCAATCTTGTTGTTATTAATCATCAGTAAATCATTACAGTTTTTTATGGCTTTGTTTCTGGCAGGTTACAGTCCCTGATTTGTTAGATGTGTCAGATCTTTGTGTATAGAATTAGAGTCTAATAAGTAAGTTAAGATTTGTGACTAAGAACAGCTGTATCGCAACACTGCAGAAAAAGAGCCAGGTAAGAAATACCTGTGAGCTGCATGACTGGGTGAACCAGCTCGGAGGCTTTTATTGTCCTCTCAAGGAAACGCCAGCCAATTGGAGAAATCTATTTGAGTTAAATTCAGGAGCTTTTGAGCAACAAGCGAGACAGTCAGTGTCAAACACATAAGGACGCTGAAAATAGCTGTGTAATCATCCCAATTTTGTCAAGTCTTCTTCAGACATTAACAACATAAGTCTTGCCGCAGAGGCAGCGAACACATCGACACACCATGGAGTGACACACAAAAGAGCTCAATCAGACACCTGATGTAAATTGACTCTATTAAGTCAAGATTGTGTCCGGACCAGCAGCAGCCAGCCTGTGGCTTGACTTCATTTGTGTCTCTTTATGTCCACTGAGGTGGATTTATAATTATGCCAATTTGTACTCAATTAAAAAGCCAATAAGAGGTTGTTTTGTGTGTGATTCAATGAGGAAACGTCTGCTCTGCTCTGGTGGTCCAAACTCAGGATTCTGTTTTTATTTTCTCCTCAAAACAACATGTGGATTTATCTGTGAGTATGTGCTAATATTAAAAGAGGCGTAAAACACAACCTGTTTTAATGCTTTTATAAATGTCATTTGTAGTGCAGATACTCTGTAGTTTAACAATTTAGTTTATGTGTTTGTTTAGTTTTTATTATATATTTATATTTATTTGAATCTGGTGAATATTAAGAAGTTAATTTTCATTTTCCTCCAATTTTTCCTTATTTTTATTGTAAACATGTAACCTTAATGATTTTAATATTTTTTAGCCTGGACCCTATTTCCCCATGTTTTTTATTAAAGTGACTAATGGGAACAATAATTTTTCAAAGTGGTCTAGTATTAAGCCAGAGTGCTGCAGCCATCAGTAGTGAAACAGGCTGTCATGTAACAACTCGGGGCATGTTTGCACTTTCACTAAAAGTGTTTGTTTTTGTCACTGACAGGCTCCGATCGTTATTATAGGTGTCTGACAATATAATGGAAAGGATCCCTACAGAGAAAGACCTCTTTGTTAAGGTGTAAGATCCTTTTTGTTTAACAATCTAAAAATAATCCACCGGTTCAACTTTTTAAAAAAAAACTTTGGTAAGAATTTGCATGCATCGTTTTAAGTAGTTCCAGTGCTGGCATTATTGAGCCACTCCTCTAAGTCTCTTATAATAAAACAAACTAAATTAGTTTAGTACAACCAAAAGCTTAAGTTGAACCAACTTAATATTTATCCAAAAGTTGTGTTGATATTTAGCGGTCAAGCTATTTGATTTAAGATATTCTAACTTATTCATTTTAATACCATGCTACTTAAAAATGTCGAATGTTTTTTATCTTTACCAACTTCTTAAAACAAGCTGTCAACAGACTATAAAATGTTAATGAATTACTGTTACTGAAATGTATTTTTTATGCTGAAAAATGTCTTTATTTTAAGCATTATTTACTAACCCCTCGGATCATTTTTTTAGAATAGAGAAACAGCCCAAACTTGCTGTCGTCAAATGCCCCAGACTTCATGTAAATAAAAAGCAATTGTAGCATGTATAGAGCCAGCATACTTTCCAACATATCCTCATACAATGGTTTGAATAATATCCCATGAATTAGTGGCCCACAAATGGTGTTACATCCTTAACATAAAGTTACATCAATAATGTAGAGTTACTGAGGTTAGGTTTACGAAAAAAAAAACAACAACCATTGTGACCTTTAAAATGACTCGCAAGGTCTCGAACACCAGTCTCCTGGGGAAAGTCCTGTTTCTTGTGACCTGCGTCCTTTTTGCTCTCCTTGGGGTCGCTTCCTTCTCTGCACACATCAGTGCATTGGTCATGTGATCAGAGTCTTCCAAAATACATGGGTTATGCATGAATTACTGGCTGACCTTTATGCAGCATTATTGTGTACGAACTTTGGTGCATTACTTTTCATGAGAAAATATGAACAATGAACGACAAAAGCCTGAATTTATAAATCCAACTGGGTTTATTTCAACCAAACCAGAGTTGGTGATTGTTGGACCAGTGAAAAAAAATGCACCATGACGGTTTCTTTGAGTTTTATTTTGTTTTCGTCGACTTCAAATTAAGTGTGTTGTATGCCGAAAAATTTTCTGTTCATTTAAATGGAGTTTATGATGATTTTGGGTTTGTTTTAGGTGAAACCAAAAGGATCTTACTCTTTAACACTAATATTGCAGCCTGTTCTGTTCTCTCACTTAATATTGGACCAATTTAAAAAATGATCACCTCATTTGTCACTGAGACACAAAAACGTTAAAATACCAAAGCTATCCATTAAAAAATCTTGGGATTATTCAATAAAACCAATAAACCTTATCCATATTTGAGATTGGGCTCAAAACTATAAAAATAAACACCAAGAAACTGCACAAGGAAGAAAAAAAAAACTTTTTAAAAATATATGCTCATTTCAGTCTCTTTGACGAAAGCCAAAAACCAAACGAATTTGTAGCCATTTTTTTCAGCGGTGTCACTTTGGGTGTATTTTTCATCCTGTATTGGGGGATAAATTGACACAGGAGTTTGGCTGAGGTGTCTTCCTGTCTGTCAGCCGCAGGAAATGGCTCCACACAGACGAGGCATTTAGCTCCCAGGTGCAGACCCACCATTGGACGGCCTTGCCCAGATGGATAGTACTCCTTCCACCATAAAGACACTAGTCTTCCCCCTGCCCTGAAGCCACCGGTGCTCCTGCCCTGGTCCAGCCTCATCAAAAGGAGCCTGGAAGCTGGGAGGCGGATATGCTGGGCTGCAGCCCCAAATCAAGCTCACTTTTCTTTCCCTTGTAAGTGGTGGATAAAAAAAAAGTGGGGGAGGTGCGCTTTTCTGGTAGACACCAGCTTCTTTCTTTCTCCTCTTTTCTGACTTCTGTATGTGTGGCTCCTTGCAGGTGTCCCTTTTTTTTCTCCTGACACCGAAACCAGATCCCAAAATACAGTCAAAACCATCTCGGCTTGTTTTCTTTCATTACTCGGTTTATTACCCCTCATTGTTAGACAGCCACTAGAAATCAAATTGAGCTCGCAGGCACGCACACAAACACACCCACACACATGCACACATTCATCCTGGCTGCCTGCACTCTGTTCTCCTGCAGGTGCGAGGGCCATCCGCCTGGCCCTTTTCATGAGGCCCTCCCTTTCCTGTCCGTCTGCAGCCGTCCATTCAGCTTCAATCACAGCACCAGCCGGACGCCACCGGACCACTGGCAGGGAAGGGAAGCGCCTCCACACACATCTTTCACTTGTTGAAACGACAAGTGAGGAGCGGCTGGGGAGAAAAGAAAGGGTCTTCCTCCTCTGCATCTCCTTCTGCTTTCATCGTAAACAACTTGCTTTCTGTTTGTAACGGTGCTGTCCTTCCCCTCTTCCCCCTGCCTTCCTTTTCTCCCGCTCAGATGGGCTTTACAACGAGGAGGAGGGGGGGGGAGTGCAAAGGAGTAGGACGGCCAGGCTCCCTGCGCGACGGAGTGATGCTGAGGTCTTTTTGTGGCTCATGAATGGCACATTTGAGGTTTCCAGCCTTGCTCGGTGCCCCAAGCCAGCTTCACCTGTGGTTGGAGTCAATTGGCCTGTTGTCTGCCTGTCTGGATCCGTGCCCAGCTCTCTGCCAGCCAGTTTGGTTAGCGTAGCCACTCAGAGCTGAGCAACAATAACCTCCACCTCAAAACCATCAATTAACTCCCGACACACAATGATGTATCCATTGAGCGTTTGCCAAAACTGTTCTCCGACACGATTAATACCCACGCTAATACTGCTAATACCTGCTCTCTGTCACATAACAAAGTACTGGTGATTTTAATGGCTTCCAAGTTGTTACATGGCCGTATACATTCCATTAAGCTCACAATGTTGTGTTTTTTCGTGTGAGCTTTTAATTAACTTCATACAAAGAAAAGGTAAAAGCAACATTGCTCATGATGTCAGGTGCTAACAAGAGTCTGCAGCTACACTGGTAAAGTGGTGCTTTGGGCCAAACGCTAACATCAGCATGCTAAAAATGCTAACTTGCTAATGTATAGCATCAGACTAGCAAAAGGGCCTACATCATATAGAGATGGCTCCCATCAACACGCAACATTTTGGGGGAAACAATCCAGCGTTCAGCGTAGAAGGCAAAAGTGAATACAGAGGAGGTTGAAACATGTCTCCAAATTTCTGCTTTAAACAAATTGTTTTAGATTAATAAACGTTCTCAAATTTGTTTCCCTGCCATGTTGTAAATAAGATACATAGCTGCCAGAGCTTTGGCTCCAGGTTATAGACCAGAGCAGCATCTCATCATCAACGACAACGTCCCTTTTTAAAGGAAAGAAATCAGCTGTTGGTAAGAAATGGGAAAATGCCAAAAAGCTGTTGTGAAGCCAACTTGGTCTTACCCAGTAGTCGTCAAAATCCGGCGCTTGGGCAGTGACTTGCGGCATCAGATGAAGAAAGCCATCCTTTAACGTCAGCAGCCTGTCGTTGTTATAGTTTAACGGCGCGCGGCAGCATCAGGAGGAAATGCGGCGGGACAAGAATGAAAGGTAAGGCAGTAAAAGTCCCAGCTGGGTGGGCGGGCAGGTGGTTTGGGGCAACAACCACCAACTTTCAGCTGGGAGAGCAGTGTCCAGTTTAATAACCAACTGTTTGATCTATAGGCTGAGATTGGATTGGAGATGATGGTCTGATGCTGCTATACTGTATTAGCTTAGCATTAGCATTAGCTTTCAATCAGTCGTAACAGTCACCGGTATCATTAAGTGATTTTCCACACTGACAGCGAATAGTCACAGATATTATGTGCCTCACTTGTCAGTGTGAAAGCCTTGGTTAACCCCAACACATTCTCACTCTCACCTCGTCACATATTGATGTTTGGTCATGGACTTTCCACGTCCACATACGACATGCAAGGTACCCTGGGTGCTTTGGTTGCTCACTTTCTGGGATGCCGTGTCAAGTTCTCTTCGTTGAACATACACTTCTGTTTTCACAGGGAATTTAACGTCCACATACAGTCAAAATAAACACACTATGTTGGTACAACGCCACAAAGTGATGCTGTTTTTCCTTCAACAGCTAACACTTGTGGTTGGGTTTGGAAAAAAAGAACAGGGTTTGGCTTTGCAATTTTACGGGATGCAGGCACCACTCTCCTGGGTGAAGGTCGCAGTTTGTTGGACCCATCCACCACCACTCATGCTGATGTAAAAGGATGGCTTTTTTTCACTGGTTTCTGACGCTGCAAGTCACTGCCTAAGCGCCGGATTTCGACGACTTTGGAGTGAGACTGGGTTGGAGAATGTCTTTTACTGGAGTGTTGAGCGTCTGTGTGACACACACTGCACTTTCCACCAAGTCCAGTGTAAACCCATCTACGTCATTACTAGAGGGTCCTCTCAGGGTGGATGGGACCCAACAAACACCGGACTTTGACCCAGGAGAGTGGTGTTCAAGACCAACAAACATCAGCTGTAGCGTTTGTGCCACTCAGAGGTAGTTTTTTCATCTGTGATCTTTTCCCAACCATTACCAAGTAGTTTTGTAGCTTAAACCTAACCGCTTACCCCTTCTTACCGTAGACCCCTTCTGGGTCAAGATACATTACAACAGCTACCTCTGGCATTATTTTAATAACACCAGGACTCCTGCCCAGGCGGCAAAATATGACGAGTATGAGTGAGATCGTGTTGCCATGGGAGTTTTTAACTTTGGTTTGCTCATGTTCAATCTTAGTTTGGTAAAATAAATAAGTAAATAAATATGATTTGTTGAAACTCCTTGTGGAATAATGTAAAATTACAAAACAACCTTTCAATACAAATGATTTCAAAACACAATGATTTATTTGTGAACTGCATGAGTTGAGTGTTTAAAAGTTTTTGTTCTAGTTTGTGGTTTTCTCTTCAAACAAAGATTCTGAACTCACTTATCTCAATCCACTGATTTTTTTTTTAAAATATCTTGCCTTAAATCATCCCACTTTTCAATGGGATTGTGCAGGTGGTGTCACCATCTACCTGCTGTTTCTTATTTAACTGTCAAATATCTAAAAGTCAGAGGTGCATATGTGTGTTTCTAAAGAGCACATCATGTGTCGGGGAGGAGTTGAGCTGAGGTGGGGGTGTGTGAGGGGAGCATTTAGCTCACGTTTCCACTGTGTGAGTCTGTCATTCTCACCACACGCAGCTGTGGAAATGAGATAAAACTGAGCTGCCACTTTAGGAAGCTCTCATTCACTCACTCAGAAACCTCCGAAGCCAAAAGTAAAAGGGTTTGGGGACTCGTCATTGTGCTCGATGGCAGCTGTTTTCTGCAGCCAAAGGGGAGATCAACAGGTGGAGGGAAGGAAGATTTGATTTTTGCAGTGTGTGGATTTTTTTTCAAGTATTTTTGCATTGGCTAATTTTTGTTTATTTCACTCAGATTTTTGAGAAGACACTGAGCACACCTCTGAACAGACTATGAATGTGCTGTCAAACCCAGTGATCAGAGCCCAGGAGCAGTCTCTACCTCTCTGTGGCCCCAGCTCTGTCCAGGACTTACCCCACTGCCCTCCAGGGTTCAACCTGAGCTCCCGCCTGAATCCTGCGCCCATGCTCGGCCTCCAGAGCGGCCAAAGACCAACCAAACCACAGAGGGAGCTGAGCCCAGAGGAGCAGCAGGAGCTCAGGCGGAAGATCAACAGCAGGGAGAGGAAGAGGATGCAGGACTTAAACATTGCCATGGACGCCCTGAGGGAGGTCATGGTGCCTTACGCGTCCTCGCCATCCTCTGCCTCCTCCTCTCAGTCCCACCAGCCGGGAGCTCCTCCAGGCCGCAGGCTCTCCAAGATCTCCACCCTGGTTTTGGCCAGGAACTACATCCTCCTGCTGGGATCGTCCCTGCAGGAGATGCGGCGGCTGCTGGGGGAGGTAAGCGTCGGGATGGGGGTGAACACAGGACCGGTCCCCCGGCTGCTGCTCGCTGGAGGGTGGCCCCTCATCTCTGGCCCCAGTCAGCTCCTCCTCACCCAGGAGTCCCTCCTCACCTCAGCAGCCTCCTCCTCCTCCTCTTCCTCTGCTTCGTCCTCCTCTGCTGCTAAATGTCCCCTGTTGTCGCCGGGCCCCATGGAGGCCTCGCTGGCTCCTGTGCAGTGGAGCTCTGCAGGGGCCTCAGGAGGGCCCCTGTGCCCCTGTGGAGTCTGCAGACTGCCCAGATTTAGCCACTCTACTCCGGCTCCAAGATTTCCAAAGTGACACCTTGAAGCTGAAGTTTAAGACTTGATGACTGTTACATGTATGCAACAACTTTTTATATGAATTGTTATTTTTCTAACATTTTTAACACGTTTATAATAACTTACTGCAATAACTCACTTATCCTCTGAGCTTTTTAAACCTAATGGATCTATTCTGTATTTGGTAAGCCTGTTTCTTTATGAAGTACGTCTAATCATCTCCTTTTTGTTTCAGAGATAAATTCATTTTATTACACCAGTAGAGAAACAAATGACTACTTTGATTATTTTTTGTTGAGTGTGTGAGCTGTAACGACTGCGTATGTAGCAATTTGAGGGGCCCATAACCACAGAGGGCCAAAATCTATAAAAATGAATAATAAAAATTATATTTAAGAGCTCTGACAAGCTATTGTCACTTTCTTACTATGGGCAATGGCGTCCTATATGAAGTCATTATCAGCTGCCATGAGAGATTTCTTTATTTGTGTATTTGTCACTGCTCCTCTCACTAAAGAGGGCAGGGTTGTGTTACAGATGTCAGATGTCCCTCCTCTCAGCAGGCAGACTCCTCCTTTCTCTGTAGCAAGTGCTCTAACTTGCTCTGTAACGTGGTATAATTAAGCAGTCTGTGAGAATAGTTTTTCTCAGTTGCTAAGACATGCTTTGAATGAAACTTCATCCTCTCTTGCAAATGTGTTGACACCTTTTAATTGTTCACACATTTTTTAAAAAACAGATCTCATCCCAAACTCTACTGGATTAACTGTGTGAAACAAGAGGAAAACATCTATCCACAGCTGACAGAAATCACTGGCATAATTATGAAACGTAACCGCACCTGTGTGAAAGTCCTTTGCACACCTCTTCAATCAGCACTCAGTCAGGTGCAGAGTGCAGCATCTTTAGAGGAAGTAATACCACTCATGCTGTTATTTGCTTGTTTGTGTTTTTTGACACACTGTGCTGTAACTTTGTAAAGTATCAACAAATGGCACAGGCATAAAGCACAAGTTAAGGTTGAACTGTTTCATTTTGATAGCTGTATTTTGTATCTTGTTGTCCACTGTTAATGATTGATTAAAATAATTCCATTATTTCACCGCAAGTTGTGTTGCTTGATGAAAATATTGGCGTCTGTGTGTGAACTGTTATGAAAATGTAACTTCTAAATGGACACGTGTTCAAGCAAATTAGAAAAACTCTAACACGTGTTTTTATACAAAAGAGGAGTCCCAGAAACCACAGTGATGATGGCCACCAGCCCTGTCTCTTAGAAATTATGTTCATGTAATATCAAATGCTTTTCCCAATTACTTTCAAATGAGAAACTGAATTGCTGCCTGGATTACGTCAATAGACGGCATTTGTTCAAGTGATTGAAGTGCTACAAGTATTGAATATAGCGGAAGTGGATGGTGGGTGTAGAAAGCACAGACTTTAACACCAGTGTTCTGTGAATGAGTAGGTTTAGGTAACAAAAGCCTATTAGTGAAGGTTAGTGATAAAAATAATAGTTTGATCAAATTTTAATAAAGACAACATGTGTTTACTTTAACCATAACCAAGTGCTATGAATGCTCTTGGCATATTTTGCCAGAAAACAAAGAAAATGGGTCATACGTGAACATTTCACTGAGTTGAGTATCAAGGTCTGGAGCGCTCTGAAATTCAAACAAGTGTGATGAGGGTGTTCTTTTGTAGGAGACGGTAAAATTAAAAAAGGCACTCCCATAGCAAAAAGTTAATCAGTCTAAATACTAAACTAATGGCTAAATACTAAAAACAGAGACAATTCTTGCACATATTGAAAAACAAAAAGGGTTACAACCCACACAAAGAGACACAAACCGCCCACCTCAGTGTATCACCCTATGCACACAGTCCTCCCTTTAGTTAACGTGAGGTGATTGCAATCACCTGAGCAAGAGGACAGCACTCACACATGCAAGACACATGCAAAGTATGACCACTAAATGGCTTGAGAAGGTGTCTAGAAGGAAGAGAAATTAATAGAATACAAGAGAAAGTAATAAAACATAAAGGTGCATCTAAAATATTACTATAATATTTAGGATATTGTAAGAAAAGTTCAATATTTCTTGTCAGTTATTTCAGAAAGTGAAAATGTATTGCATATATTCTGGACTCACACAGTCCTGAGAGGAGCTCTAATCAGCTAATTAACTCAAAACACCTGCACAGGTTTCCTGAGCCTTTAATCTGTGAGTCTGGGTCAGTACACACAGCAACATAATGGCTGCTGACTTAACAGTTGTCCAGAAGAGACTCACTGACACCCTGAGTAAGGAGGGAAACATAGCAGAAAGGGTTGGCTGTTCACAGTGGTCTCAGTGGTCCAAAGTCCTCTTTTCAGATGAAAGTAAATGTTGCATTTCATTTAGAGGCTGGAGGAAGCGTGGAGAGGCGCAGAATCCAAGTTGCTTGAAGTCCAGTGTGAAGTTTCCACAGTCAGTGATGATTTGGGTGTCATGTCGTCTGCTGGTGTTGGTCCACTGTGTTTTATCAAGTCCAAAGTCAGCGCAGCCGTCTACCAGGAGATTTTAGAGCACTTCATGCTTCTGTCTGCTGACAAGCTTCATGGAGATGCTGATTTCCTTTTCCAGCAGGACTTGGCACCTGCCCACAGTGCCAAAACTACTCGTAACTGGTTTGCTGATCATGGTGTTATTGTGTTTGATCAGCCAGCCGACTCAGACGAGCTGAAGGCTGGTATCAAAGCAACCTGGGCTTCCATAACACCCCAGCAGTGCCACAGGCTGATGGCCTCCATGCCAAGCCACACTGATGCAGTAAATCATGCAAAAGGAGCCCTGACAAAGTACAAGGTCCATAAATAAATATTTTTAAATATATATTTTTTCCAGTATTTTGAGATCTGAATTTTTGAGTTTCATGAGCTGTAAGGTGTAATTATCAAAATTAAAACATAAAAAAAAGGCTTGAAATATTTAACTTTATGTTTAATAAATCTAGAATATATGAAAGTTTCACTTTTTGAATTATATTAAGGGGAAAAAATGAACATTTCCATGATATTCTAAATCTTTGAGATGCACCTGTATAATCATGTTAATTTGGTTTTTATAAAAAGTCTTCTCTGTAGTAATAATTTCAGTCAATCACCACCCCAAATGTTGTATTTCATTGTTTATTAAGGGTTAACTCCCAAGTGTGTAAAGACAAAACCATCACACCCCTTTCTGATTGTCAGTTTTTGGCAACACTTTCTGGCAAACTTCTGACCTCCTTTCATAAGACTGCTTTGCCTGCTAACCCACAATACCTCAAGAAGTGATTCAATAATTTAAAATTTAAAAAAAAAAGAATCAACGAACTCCTCATTTCTCTACCAATAACACTGACGAGAAGCTGATCTGAAAAGCGTCTTCCACCCTCCACGCCACCCCGAAATAGTGAAACAGTCCTCATCTCTCCCCCTATTCATCACCCCAACAAGCAAAAGATCAAAACCCACCCATGTAATTACTGCTCCGCAGAAAGGAGGCCTTTTGATTATTAGCCCCCTCTCTCTCCTCCGTCCTCAAATTCTTGATGTTTCTCTGTGTTAAGGAGCCCGGATGGGTGATTTGGTGCTACTCATTACACTCACTCCACAATATGTTCAAATGCCCAGAAAATGTGTCTCGCTGAATGGGGTTCACTCCTGCAAACTCACCACCCCTCTGGAAGAAAGCAGGCAGCCTCATTCGGAGTGAGAATAAGAGGCGCTGGTAGGAGGGAGGATATTCTCAGCCACAACCTGGCCCTTAGCGCCGCCTGCATGAATAATAATGAAAAAAATAATCATAATCGTAATGCTGATAAAATACTCAAAATAATTGCTACCCCGGAATAAGAGGATTATGGAGGGTAGATATGTGAATAGTGGCGAGTGAAAGGACGGGAATCTATTAGCATCAGGGAGGACAAAAGAGGAGCTGGATGCCATTAAGTGAGATTAAGCTAAATAAGGCTTGATTTTCTTACAAGGAAAAAGGAGGAAGGAGAAGAGGGTGAGAGTGAAGGAGGGGAGGAGGGGGAGGCTGATTCATAGATCAAAGTAAGATGGCCAAACTTCACGTCTTTCATTTACATATAGCTGCTTTATCTCCGGAGGGATTAGCCACCTTGCTATTTTCTACTCCATTCTGCCACCTTTTGCCCACCATCCATTTCCTCCTGCTCTCAGGATGGTTCAGCCCTTCTTCTCTTCTTTTTTTTTTTTTTCTGCCTCCTTAATTTCTCCCCCCTCTCATTCTCTGCCCTTTCTCTCGGTTTCTCCAAGAGGCTCTCACTTTCTCGAGTTTGGTGGTTTCATTGTTGCAGCGACGCAGGGGTCTGGTCAGTCTTTGTGTTAGCACTTTAACTCATCTCCATTTCATCACTGTTGTTCAATGGGGCGAGGAGGGCTTGTAAGACAATGCACACACACACACACACACACACACACACACACACACACACACACATATTTTGTAGCTGCAGAGACACAGCCTGACCACAGATGCAACAGGGCGCCA
>JAPZEB010000005.1:5878117-5888389 GCA_029783705.1 Chaetodon striatus
ATTATCAATCATTACTATTTTTTTTTTTGATTGTTTAAATTATTTTAAGAAGTTATACAAGATATACAGATGACTTTTCTTTACGTTATCATAAATGAATATAGTTAATAATTGTAAAAAGTGTCAGTGTGTGTAACAAGTCTGTACGTGAGATAACTGTAAGAGTCATTAACTTGATTTGAATGCTGTCTCTTTGTGACTAAAACTTTTGGAAAATAAAAATATTATAAATTATAAAAAATATTATAAAAATATTCCAGATTCGTTATTAAAGTGAATATTCTCCTTTGATTGTGATTCATCTTCAGCTGAACAGCTGACAGACGTCTGTCATTATCACAGTTAACCAGTAGAGGTCTCCCCTGTAAACACAGTCGAAGACTGACTGACCTCCACATTATCATTGATAAAAAATATTCTAAAAATGAACCACACTCTTTATGAGTAAGCCACAGCAGTTGAAGTGAAACATACAGGAGGTCAGAAAATAATGATAATAATTAAAAATATTCAATTCTGGAGGTTTCTCAGTGTCTTTTTCTCTAACTTAAATGTAACTCTAAGTGTAAAATATATTCTAACAATAAAACCTTTAGTGGAAATATCAAAGTGATTGTTTAAGAGAAGAGATGTTTGGTGTTTGTTGGTCTATAAGACTTTGTCAGAATGTGAAGAATTGTCTAACAGGGTGAAAAGGTCATTTCTCATTTCACTGTGAGGTCAGCTGTTATCGTGGGACAGTTTAAGGCTCCGGGTGAAGCAGAGTTTAAAGCACAGCTTATGTGGTTTGGACAGAACACATCATGTCTCTACGTCAGCTGTGAATCCTGATGTCGCTGTTGGAGGAAAACTTGAGGAATAATTCTTCAATCACAGTCACAAACTGAGCCACATCTTCCCCTTGTTGGTCAGCAGGTGTCGGTGACTTAATATGCTGCAATAATGAAGAACAGTTATAACATTCAGGCCCAGATGGTGGTTTTATTAGAAGTATACATTTGAGCGACTATCACACACTGACTGCATTTGTGACTCTCAACTAATCGAGAATCCAAAATATGAGACCAGCATGAGCTGTAAATGTAGACAAACCTGCAGTAAGACAAAACACCACTGAATTAAATCTGTTCTGTCGTCCATCTCCTGAATATCTCATAATGACTGAGTGATTAAAGATATTACATGAATAGTCCAGATTGTGAGATATTTAAACAGTTTTATGGCACTAAGTAAAAATCTAAGATACATAACTTGACTTTGTCAAATCAAAACTTAAAGATAAGAATTATGACTTGTTCTTCACTTGTCGCTTTTTCCACCCTTCCCTTCCCTTCAATTTCATTTCCTTTCCTTTCTTTTCCCATTCTTTCCTTCCCTTTCCTTCCCTTGCCTTTCCTTTCCTTTCTTTACTTTCTGTTCTCATTCTTTCCTTTCCTTTTCTTTCCTTTCCTTTCATTTCCTTTCCTTTCTCTTCCCATTCTTTCCTTTCCTTCCCTTTCCTTTCTTTACTTTCTTTTCCCATTCTTTCCTTCCCTTTCCTTCCCTTGTCTGTCCTTTCCTTTCTTTACTTCTCCTTTCTTTCCTTTCCTTTCCTTTCTTTTCCCGTTCTTTCCTTTCCTTTCTTTACTTCTCCTTTCTTTCCTTTCCTTTCATTTCCTTTCCTGCCCTTCTCTTTCCTTCCCTTTCCTGTCTTTTCCTGTTATTTCCTTTCCTTTCATTTCCTTCCCTTCCCTCTCCTGTTGTATCCTGTCCTTTCCTTTCTTTTCTTTCTATCACTTCCCTGTCCTTTCCTTTCCTTTCCTTTCCAGTCCTTTCCTTCCCCGCCCTTCCCTTTCCTTGCTTTTCCTTTTCTTTCCTTCCCTTCCCTTTCCTTTCATTTCCTTCCCTTTCCTGTCCTTTCTTTACTTCTCCTTTCCTTTTCTTTCCTTTCATTTCCTTTCCTTTCCTGCCCTTCTCTTTCCTTCCCTTTCCTGTCATTTCCTTTCCTTTCTTTTCCCATTCTTTCCTTTCCTTTCCTTTTCTTTCCTTCCCTCTCCTGTCACATCCTGTCTTTTTCTTTCCTTCACTTCCCTGTCCTGTCCTTTCCTTCCCTGCCATTCCTTTTCCTTTCCATTCATTTCCTTACCTTTACCTTACGTCTCCTTTCCTTTCCTTTCCTTTCCTTTCCTAGGCTTTCTCAAAGAGCTCTTTCTGACAGAAATCTATTCATTTTAACCCAAACCACGACTTTTTTCCTTTAACCAGTAGTTCCCTTTCTGACAGAAACCTCCTTCCCGCTGTGAGCAAACCCAGAGTGTGTTAACAGTCCAGTGTGACATGTGAGTGTGAGAGCAGCCCAGCAGAGGATGTCCTCCATGTAACACAGTGACTCCTTTAATTCCTCTCCTCCCTTACATCCTTTAGGAGACACGGCGCGGCGGCACAGACAGCAGCCTCCCCTGAGGGACGCAGGGACACAAAGCCACAGTCTCTGTCAGGTTGTCCACCGGACATGGACATCTCCACCGGGAATAAGACCAACTTCACCTTTAATGTGCTGGTGTGGAGGATTGTGGGAGTGGATCGGCCCACACGTGATTAAAATCCGGCGGAGTGCTGCTGGTGTGTGTCGGTGAGGAGGGAGACGAAGATGGAGAGCGCGTCTGTCAGGTAAGAGCATTCATGCTGGAGCTGAAACTGGTTTTAGGAGGACATTAATGGAGACTGGTGAGTTTGGGAGATTTAGTCGGAGTCAAACTGACAAAGTATTTTGGGCGGGACTTTGTGTTGTTGTTGTTGTTGTTTACAATGGCGTCGATGACTGAGGCTGATTAATGAGGTCAGTTAAAACACAGTAACGTGTGTGTCAGGGTTCAATCAGCTGCGTCTGTCGAGGATGGTGATGATGATGATGATGGTATCGGTGTGAGGCTGGAGGCAGACAGGTGGAGGCGGACAGACAGGCTGCAGGATCACCTGTGGAGCGACACTAACGTGGCTGAGCTGAGGAGCTGATTGGCTGAGGAATTTATACTGAAAAGCAACCAGTGGTAGACTCATTAAAAATTATGTTAAGTACATAAAAACTTGAGATAGGGAGGAGACAGTTTAATACAGGCTCTGTATCAATGATTTAAAGCCAATTTACACCCTCAAAATGTGATATAGACTGAACATCTTCTGAATACGCTCCTTTATATCAACTACTGCCCACTCTTTAAAGGAAAACTTCGGCATTTTTCAACCTGGACCATATTTCCCTGTTTAAATTTATTAAAGAGACTGACGTGAACAACAGTTTTTGACATTGGTCGAGTATTGAGGGAGCAGGCAGCAGCCGGTTGCAGTGGAAAGAGCTGCAATGGAAACAAATGGGGCAACTGAACATTGTCACTATACGTCCAGTAAAAGTGGTTATTTTTGACACAGAGCCGCTCAGATTGTTATTATAAGTGTCTAAAATGTCTCTTTACCTTTCACTTGATCCGATCTGTTTGTTATTGGGTGCGTTAAACGGAAGTATTGTTCTGAGATTTCAGGAGATGTCCCTTGTTGCTTGAAAACAACAGTGGAAATGTGTCTAGAGAGAGTGTAGTAATCAGAGTAGTTTACAGTAAATGTAGTTATGTGTTATCTAAAAGATATTTAGCGTCATGAATGATTATTTTCCTGATTTCAATAGTGTTTAGGCTTTAGATTTGGCCGCCATGTGACTATGTGCACAGAGTATATGCATGGATGAGTGGACGAATGAACGTCCTGCAGAGCTGAAACCCTTGAGTTCCTGGAGTTGCTGTGACCATTGACACAGTGAGCTTTAGCGCAGCATCTCAAAGTGCTGTTCATTTAGAGGTGGTAAAATTTTAATGTTTTGTGTTGTAAATGTTCTGCCTTTTATTTTTGTGTATGTTAATGCTAGCCCACAGCCCACCCTCTGGTCTCCACTGGTTAGCTAATGTTAGCAGTGGCCACTCTGCACTGTGCACACCCATGTTTAGAGGGGCCCAGTTAGGCGCAGGCCCCCAGGAAGTGCACTGGACTTTGAAGCCAGTTTACGTAGTGGCCAAACAGCGGTACTGCAGTTTCCGGGGTCCTTCACATGACACCCAAAAAGACTTTGTCCCATTGACCTACACTGGAAAAGAGGCATCTGTAACTCAGTAGATTTTTTTGAGCGTCTCATCCTCCGTGAAATGACTCAGGATTTGATCCATTCAGTTTGACAGCATATGTCTAAAAGAGCTGCAAGATGAAATTATTTTATTTTCATTGAAGTTAGCGGAGCACTAAAAGGTAAATCAGCTGCCCGGCCGGCAAAAGTTGGCTGCTCAGCCCCGCTTGCGAATTTGTGAGTCTTTGGGTAATGAAAAAATGGCTTAATTACTCTACCTCTGATTGGTCTATCCTGACATTCTTACCCGAACCTTAGCCAATAAACAATCCCTCTATGTTTTCTAACTTTATGCTAAGCTAAATTAACCAGCTGCTGGTTCCAGCTTCATATCAGTGTATAGACATGAAATCTTCCTGAAATGTCAAACAAATTCTTGGAGCTGTACACAAACTAATGTAAAGAAAACTTGTGTTTATAGGTGGTGCACCAGTTTATCCATCCTCCCAGTACTTCTGTACAGTGTCTTCGCTGGTTGCTTAGCAACTTCACTCAGTGCGTTTACATGCGCTTAAAGTAACCAGGTTACTGTAGCTTTCATTACTAAGCTGGCCGTGCGAACGACAAACCTGAGTTTCTGTAATTGGTGTGTAGAGGGTTAGAGAGACCTTATTTCACCGTCCCCAGTGGGCGTCTCCCGCAGGATTCACAGGTTCATGAAATCCTGTGTGACTTTGAGGGAAAGAAATCAAGGCCTTTAACGTTTTTTAAAGCCGACAGAAGACATCACAGACGATGGGTCATTAAAAGCGCTCGAATTTATAGATTTTGTGCAAAAAAGAAATTGAAGTTCTCTTGAAATAGTCTGCCATCACTGTAACACTGCTCAGTGGAGACGTGCTCACACATTGAAGCCCAATAGTTGTCATTAAGCTGTGGTAAAGCCTGCTAGGTCTCATAAAAATTCCCAGTGTTGAATCGGTTATTAACCTCGATCTGTGTCTCAAAGTGTGTCGTGTTGGGCCCTTGAATTTCAGGGAACTGGGCCTAGAAAGTCCTGGTGTGTGAACCCTGCTCCTGGAAAATGCCCGTTCCTTGGCCGTGTATACACAGTACCAGGTTTCATATCAGCTTTTTAATGTGCGCATGTGCCCTGACGAAATCTGGGTCAGGCAGGGAAAGTATTTCCATAACAGCAGGGCGGCAGAATGAAAGAAGAGATCATTACTTGTAGCGATACATCACTGCATTCAAAATTAATTCCATATGAAGGCAGAGTTGAATAGAAACAGACACAAAGAAGCCTGTAGAGTCTCAATAAGTCATTTTCCACCGCTGAAAGTTTGACTGTTTGTTTGTGCTGTGAGGACCAGGAAACAACATTGTATAACTAACACAGTTAAAGCAGCTACAGTAAAGTAAGTAATGCCTCCAAATGAGGGTGTGGGGCCTGTTTTGGGTTGTATAAATTAAAGTAACGTGACTTGGTTTGACTTTGTGCTTACGCAGCATGTCTGAAGTGCTATAAGGCCGCTGCCCCAGGCTGTGGTTGCCCCTCCAGTGTCTTTACAGGCTACACGCCGGGTTTAGAGGTCTTTGTAAATACCACAAGTAATGACAAGAATGTAGACAACTTCACAGCTTGGTGTCAGCCTTCAGTGCCCTCCTAAAACAACACATCGCTTCATTTTCCAGTTCATTTTCAGTATTTGGCACTTGTCAGCCGACAGTGTAAGTGTACAGCATGTGTCATCCACCTGTAGGAGGATATTATGCTTCCAATTAGCTCTCTGAATGCCACTGTCACCAGGCTACCATGTTGCCGATGATATGCACAACAGTGAGAGGTTTTTTGTTTTTACCCCTCACTTCCCTCAAGTGTTAAATCACGGTTATAATGTTACAGACTCAGATTAGTGTAGCCGCTGCCTGATTAGTCATTGACTGAAAATGCGAAGCACTCTCATCACCATGTTAACTTTGTCACAGAGGCCTTTGACATGCCTCGTCTGGATTCTTCCAAGGTTTTAATGGCAGGTCCGAACATTTTCTGTGGCTTTTTTTTTTGTTCGCTCTATCAAGTCATCAAGTGGTAGCATTCAGACCCAGAATTGCTTTGAATTTTGAGTGTGCTGTTGATGGGCACATTGTGCATTAAAATGAAAGCATGGTGGAAATTGCTCTCAGCTGATTATACAGTGGGGAAAAAGAGGGGGGTGGTTTGACGGCTTGTAAAACCAGAAAACTACATAATTACTGTCATTCCCCGAAAGCTATTTTTCCCAACTATTTAATTTCCATACAGTCACTTTACACCCTTTACTGTAAGTCTTTACATTTTACGTTGGCAGCAGCTTTCTGAAGTCAGTTTGAGTTTTGCTGATTTCAGTTGAGTTGTATAATTTTATTTTAAAGGTTCAGTGCTGGTATAAACTTCATATTATATTGATAACTGTGTTTTATTAGTGTATAATTATCTAAAACTAAGAACTGGTGTGTTTTCATTACATTAAAATGAGCCGTTTGTATCTACATAGACCACCTAATGGTTGCTACAGTAGCCCAGAACAGACAAACCAAACACTGGCTCTAAGTAAGGCCATTCACATTTTGTGTTTTCACGTCAGCCACTAGGGGAAAGAATCACCAGAGGCTCCACGATACAACATTTTTTGTTATTTAAGGAAATCTTTTTTAGCTAATAAGAAAATGTTTTCAGTCTGTTCATGTCACATCAGCCATTTTGTTTTCAGCAGAATGCAAGCAGTGGACTGAAAAAGCAACTGATTATATTAATTAAGTAGGCTACCAAAATAATTTCTATTTAGAATATTATAATTTATATAAAAAAAACTATAATTTTTAAAATTTATTTATTTTATTTTTTATTTTTTTATTATTTTTTTTATTTATAAAGTTTTTTTAACCCTAAATTTTTAAAAGGAAAATGGTGTGAAAAGTATTAGAAAATATATGAAAACTTCAAATTAAGGTAAAAAGGATTTCATGTTATTGAATCTAATTAAATGATAATAATAAAAGACATATTTAGTAGATAGACATAAATGTATTTTGTTTAAATTTGTTTATTCAAGTATTTAATATTTTATTAATTTATTTATCTCTTATGAACAACACCCGTGTTCTCTGTTCATCTTTTATTATTAAAGACAATACAGATTTTACATGTAAAAAAACTGAAAAAATGGTTCACTTTGTTAAAGTACCTAACTAAAGATGACTGTGAGACTGTAATTATTAAGTGAAACCAAATTTAAAAAAATCTACATAAATAAATAGACAAACAAATAAATAAATAAATGTTATGCATCCTAACTAGGGCTGTAACGGATGATTTTATAAATTATTGATTGATCAGTTAATTGTTTTATAAAGTAATTGTGTAGCCTATAGAATTAAATAGAACTTTTAAAGCTACACATCACATCTTCCAAAAGTCCAAGATTATGTTTTTAAATTACTTGTTTTTTCTGACCAAACTCAAAGATTTGGAATTCGTAATTTAAACAAAGAAAAGCAGTGAATCCTGACATTGAAGAAGCTTGAACTGCGTGTTTTTCTTTTTCTTTTTCTTATCAATTATCCAAAGTAAACTCCAGTGTTTTTTGATTAATTAATCGTGTTTCAGCTCTACACATAACATGAATCAATCATCTCAGAGTAAGTCAGAATGAAGTCACGATGATGACAGCACCCCAGAAGATTTAAAACTTATCTTCATGGAGCAAACTTTCAGTGGCGTCATGTGGCTTTAAATCACCTAAAACTAAAGCTGGAGGTGTAGTATTGCCCTGCAACTGAACCTTGACCCCAGGTAACCCCTCCCACCTGTCAACCGTTGAATCGCTCAGAGCCACGAGTCCTCCCTCTCTCCTCCCCTCGCTCCGCTCTCCTGTGCATGTCTTGACATGCCGAGAAACACAGAGGGGAGGGAGGGGACAAAAAAAACCCAAACAGGAAAAACCGGAGCGCATGAGAGACAGATAGACAGAGAGATGGAGAGAGGGAGGTGTGAGGCATGAACGGAGGGTTGCAGAGAGATAAGGGCGTGAGAAAGGAAAAGGGAATTTCATGCTAAAGCTGCAGTTTGGGAACGATGCTTGAAATCTTGTAGAGAAGCGGGACAGAAACTGAGAGGAGGGAAAAGACTGTAGCTGTAATTGGAAGACGGAGGACGGCTCAGTCATGGGAGGGGTGAGATACTGTGTCATTATATCTATGAAAAACATGCTGTCAGTTCCTTTCTTGACTCAATCCTTGCCCCTCTTTCTGATTTCTGAACAGCTCCACGATCTCCAGGAGAGGCGCGATGAACGGCGGTAACCATGGACCTTCGACTTCGCTTTGGCGTTTCGAGCCGTGCAGCAACAATTCTGAATGAAGAGAATGAAGAGGTGAACCATTAGCTGACCTAACCTTTCCCTGACTCCTCGTCCTGTCAGTCTCACACCTCAAGACCTGCAGGGGAAGCACAGCCACTGATAATAATCACCTGATGCAACACTTTCAGGAACTGTCAGCGTGAGGAAATACTCGGCTGTCACGAACCAGAGGTGTCACCAGCTGCAGTGCAACCGAGAAAAGTCAGACTGAAATTACTGGAGGAGCATGGGACGCGGAGTTCAAAGCAGTGAGTTGTCTCCTGGAAGTCAAACCCCCAGGATCAAATGAGTAGCAGTGGATTTGGCAGCAGCTCCAGCTTGCTCCAGGGCCGGCATTTCTACTGCCGGGAATGGGCCCTGGACAAGCTGCGGCGCTGCCTGGACACCCGCTCCGTGCCGGGGCAGCCGCCGGGTTTGCTGGTGACGGGGGGCTCCGGCGCTGGGAAGACAGCCCTGTGCACTGAGGTGGTGTGGCCCACCTCGAAGGCAGGGCTGGCAGTCGGGCTGGCACCGCGCTGCCTGGCCTCCCACTTCTGCCAGCGGGAGGATCAGAGGAGCACGGTGCTGTGGAGGTTCGTCCTGGGCCTGGTGGAGCAGCTGAGGGCCTCTCCTCTCCTCTCTCCTGAGTACGAGGAGATCATCAACAGCCCGTCTGTGTCCTCTGCTCTGGATCCTCTCACCTGTCAAAGAGACCCTGACGACACTTTCAAGAGGTTTGTATCTCAGATTTACTTTAAAAATGCTCAAATGTTTTTGATGCTTGATCTACAGAGGGTTACTCTTTTTTTTTTTTTATTTGAGGGAAATCACAAGGTTGCCAAATGAGAGGGAGAGAACAGTTAACGAAATGTAACAAGCCCGAAACCCATCCAGGCGTTCGGCATGTGTGTGCATGTTCAAGAGAGTGTGCCTCATTCCCAGCTCTGCGCAGCACAGTTTATGTGCGGTATCACATAAATGGTGATTATTGTTGATGAAAGCTGGAGCAGCTGAACAAAGTTACATCTGACACGTGTCAAAACCCCAACAAGTGGTTTATGGGTGAAAACGACATGGTGGAAACCTGCACCACAAGTTCCTTTTGTTTAGTAAATCATCAGTTTCAACATTTTGATTGAGGTGACAAAAATGTTCAACGTTGTAGTCATTTTAGAGACGTGATGGCCCCGGTCGTGGGAACGTAATCTGGTCTATTGTCAACCGGAGAAGCTTTAATTAGAGATCACATGAGACACATTAATGACCCAGTTTTGGTTTTGTAACACAGAAGCTTGCTTGATTATCTAAATGCTACACAACACAGATGATGTGAACTTGATTTCTACCCTGTTGCTTTAGTTCTATGATGTATTTGAGCTCAAAATCACACGAATACTACCAGTAGAGTTGGGTAATATGACAGTATATATCATACCAGGGTATGATATACCAGTGTGGTATTTTTTGATAATCTCTGTATACTCTGTGTAAGGCCTGTGTGAGCAGTGGTGCAAATCACTGAGCAGGACTGCTGTATGATAATACAACATTCTTGCTCTTATGATCTTTGCATCAAACAAAGAAAAACCATGCCGTGGTGCAGTGGTTAGCAGCTCACAGTAAGAGGGTTCCTGGCTTCATCCTAGGTTGGAGGGCTCGAACCCAGGGGAGGGGGAGCCCTTCTGTGCCCTGTTCTCCCCCGTGTCAGTGTGGGTTCTCTCCGGGTACTCCAGCTTCCTCCCACAGTCCAAAGACATGCAGGTTAATTGGTGACTCAAAATTGTCCGTAGGTGTGAATGT
>JAPZEB010000005.1:5899423-5917022 GCA_029783705.1 Chaetodon striatus
CTGTTATATCATCAGTCATTATTGCAGATAATCTTAATTACATTAACAACACATACAATGACTAAGTAACTGCAAACTGAGAAATACAATCACCTGCTGAGACCAAGATTTTTGGAGGCCATAGCAAAAAGGATCTTTGACTGTTATTCTTGCTAAGAGGCTGGGTGCTCAGGTTGTATGCGCTCGCTTCATTTTACTAACAAATTATGAATGAAAGAGACGTATTGTTTTGTAGCAGTGGACCCTGATGAGCAGGTTTTACAGTAACGGATGTATCTCCTCTTCTCAGATAAAAAATCAGCTCTTTAACCCTCTGAGACCCACCATAGACCCATTTTTTCCCCTTGGGGATCAATAAAGTATCTCTGATTTTGTCTTTTTAAAAGGGAGGTTGAAGGTAGCAAGATTTTCTTTTCATACATTTTTAATTAACCATGTGTTTTGGGTAGGTGTCTCTTCAAACTTTAGAGCAGGGGTCATCAACTAGATTTGTCCAAGGGCCAAAACTTCTCTAAACAGACACTGTGGTGGGTGGACTGTCTGTCTGTCTGTCTGTCTGTCTGTCTATATGTGTGTATGGATGTAATTGTTAAATAATAATATAACAGTTGAAATAATAAAATAAAATAAAATACATGTTATATACACATATAAATACATGTGTATGTTATAGGCGGCACGGTGATGCAGTTTTGTGGGTTTTGGACTTAAACAGAAATTTAACGAGGACTTGTGATGGATATTTTTCAGTTTTGTGTTTTTCTACTTTGTTTTTTTTTTTTTGTTTTTTTTGTTTACACAAAAAGAACAAAGCAGACAAAACCAAGGACAACAGGCAGGGACATCATAGGTGAAGGTGAAATGCTTAACATCATGTAAAACAGAAAATGAAAAGAAGCAAGGTTACACTGAAGTATCACAGATCATGGGTCCTTTATGTCCACGATCGCCTCATGGCAAGAGGGTTCCTGGTTCAAACTAGGTGGGGGGTTCGAGAAATGCTGGGAAACCCACTTATTGTCAATATATTTGTGAGTGTCCGAGGTCTCTAGTTTATGGCGCTAAAGTTTCATGAGGCTGAGCTGTGATTATCCTGGAGGTCAAAATAGGTTATATTTACAGTGAGGTCCATTTAAAAATGGTCTCACTATAATGAAATTGCCACTTTGCAGACAAACGTCATCAAACATGAATAGAATTGGGCTCAGTGAATCCACAAGAGTCTCAGCTTTCAAGTCATCCCAAATTTATGCAATTCCAAGACTGTGTGGGGACCCTGGTATGTAGAAATATTCAAGTACAGTAGGCAAAAATAACACATTTGTACAGCATGCAAAAAACCGGCAGCCCAGTGGGTCTTCTCTATCATGTGCCGACAGCAACACGAGACCAACATACTGTTGTGTAATGTCAAAAAAAAGTAGAGAAAAAACTACAAAACTACATTGGTGTTAAAAAGCTGTATTATCTCTTTCTGTGTTGCAGGTTTTCGTAGGCTCTGTCTGGATGATCTGCGCAAGCCCCCGCCAGTCCGCGACGTCCAGCAGTACATCCTCTGCCGGCTGGATGAAGAAGCAACACTTCGCCGTCAGCTCACCCCTGACACAGCTGACATGCTGAATCTTCTGCACATTAAAAGTGGCGGCTGTTTCCTCTTCCTTGAACGCGTGCTGGATGGTGTGGCAGCTGCACTGGTGGGCCTCCTGGAGATCCGGGACATCCCCGGGACTCTGAATGGCCTCTACCTGTGGTTGTGCCAGAGACTATTCCCCCGGGGGCTCTTTGTCTACGTGAGGCCTCTCCTCAACGTCCTCCTGGCTGCTCCGAGGCCCCTCACGCCACAGCAGCTGTTCACAGCAGCCTGGACACATGACAACTTGCTCAGCCAACAGGACTTCCAGAGCAAGCTCCGAACCCTCGCACCTCTCCTGATCGATGGCCCTGGGGACACCAAACTACTCTTCCATGCCAGCTTTGCTGAGTGGCTGACGGATGTAAAGTATTGCACACAGAGATATCTCTGCAGCAGAGCAGAGGGTCACAGCATGCTCGCTATGGCTCTGACTTTGCAGGGGCCCCACCTGGACAATGAGAACACTTGCCAGCTAGCCACACATTTAGTTTGCTCAGGTCACCATAAAGATAACCCTGCATTGCTGGCACTGTGGATGCTGTGGGCAGATGTGCCTGCTCTTATTCCTAGCACCACATCCATTCCCCAGCCTCCTGTTCTGGTCAGTCAGGAAGTTCATCAACTGTTAATGAAGAGTGGGCTCGTCTCTACAGCTTGTTTTTCGGACTCAAGTGTTGGAGTGCACTGTACAGGTGAAGAGGGAAATAGTTTACAACGGTCATTTGAAAGGGAGGTGTCTGTAAAGAAGATGCTAGGCAGTGGGTTGTCTGTAACCCAGACTGCTTCTACAGATGGACAGACCTTGCTCGCCAGTGCAGCCTACGAAGGTTCTGCAAATGTAGCCGAACTCCTCCTGACATACGGATCTGATCCACTGGTCAGTGATCATCAGGGTCAAACGCCACTGACTTTGGCTTCAAGGCAGGGTCATGTCAAAGTTTTGTCTGTGCTCCTGGAATGGACCAAGACCCAGAAGCTAGAAACTGCAGTGCAGATGATGGAGCATGTCGACAACGAAGGCTGGACAGCACTGCGCTCTGCAGCTTGGGGAGGACATAGCGAGGCTGTCCGGCTTCTGCTGGACGCAGGAGCAGATGTGGATGGATGTGACTCTGAGGGCCGTACTGCTCTCAGAGCTGCTGCATGGGGGGGGCATGAGGAAATTGTCCTGACCCTGCTGAACTATGGGGCACAGGTTAACAAAGCTGACAGCAAAGGCCGCACGCCTCTTATTGCTGCTGCCTACATGGGACATCATGAAGCTGTGGAAATACTGCTGGACCACAGTGCAGACGTTAACTTAGCTGATGGAGATGGACGCACTGCTCTGTCAGTTGCTGCCCTCTGTGTCCCCACAGCAGCAGGGGTCAAAGGTTATGGTGAGGTAGCGAGTCTGTTACTGGAGCGTGGAGCAGATCCAGGACACAGAGACCACGATGGAATGACACCATTGCTTCTTGCAGCCTACGAGGGCCATGACGACGTCGTTGAGCTTCTGTTAGAAGCTGGTGCTGATGTCGATGAGACCGCTGGTCCTGATGGCAATGTCCCTGCTGCAGCTGCTGTTACTCCCCTGCTGGCAGCAGCAGCAATGGGCCACATGAAGACTGTGTCACGGCTGCTTTTCTGGGGAGCAGCTGTGGATGCCATTGACTGTGAAGGCAGGACAGCGCTCTGCCTCGCAGCAGCAAGAGGTAGCATTGATGTTGTCCGCGCCCTGCTCGAACGAGGCCTGGACGAGAACCACAAGGATGACCTCGGCTGGACTCCGCTGCACGCTGCTGCCTGTGAAGGTCATCGAGGAGTGTGTGCTGCTTTGACAGAACGAGGCAGCATGGCACGTGTCGGAGAAATGGACATCGAAGGGCGGACCCCTCTTATACTGGCTGCACAGGAAGGTCACTGGAGCACTGTAAGGCTGTTGTTGGACAGACGTTCTCCCATTGACCACAGGTCGTACGATGGACATTCTGCCTTGAGTGCCGCTCTCCTGGAGGGACATGCAGAGGTTGCAGAGCTGCTAATGAGGCGAGGGGCAGATACTGATGTCCGGGACGCAGAGGGAAGGCCTCTGCTATACCTCCTGGTGTTAGAGAATCGTCTTGAAAAGGCTACGCTCCTCATAGAGAAAGGAGGAGTGCCCCTGGAGTCGCGAGACTCTGAGGGCCGTACAGCACTTCATGTGGCTTCATGGCAGGGGTTAGTGGAGATGGTAGACCTTCTCTTAAAGCATGGGGCAAACTCCAATGCACAGGATGCAGAGGGGAGACCACCATTGCATTCAGTGGCTTGGACAGGACATGCTGAAGTAGGACGCCGTCTCCTTGAAACCAGTGGTATCAACATAGATCTTGCTTGTCACCAGAGGGCAACAGCTCTGAGCATAGCCGCCCAGGAGGGACATGCAAACATTGTTGCAATGCTTCTGGAAAGAGGTGCAAATCCCAATCACATGGATAAATATAACCGTAGTCCAGTTAAAGTGGCTGGGAAACATGTACACTTTAACATTGTCAGGCTCTTGGAGAGCTACGGAGCCAAGCCATATGTAGGCCTGTTTCCTAACTCTAGAACTGTCTCTCCTGTAAAACCCAACAAGATCCTCTCCTCAGGCATCTTAGAGAGCAATGGAGGTGACGCAACAGCCACTACCTCCTCCTCTTCAGTATCTTCTCCTGGCTCCACTGCAGAACGGTTCCACTCCATGCAGAGCTCCCAAACCTCCTCTACCTGCCACTCGCTGGCCACGGTGCAGACAGTGCCAGCTGACAGCCTCAGCTTCATTCAGCAGATCCAACAGCACTCACTGCCGCGCAGTCGTAGTCGCCCCTCCACCCTCCCCCCACCAGGGAGCTCAGGCATGGGCAGCCTCCATGGGAGCAGCCGGAGGCATCCCAAAGGCAGCCCTCCTCCCACTGTTTGCACAGTTGCTGCCATGGTGCACAACTGCGAACTGCCTCAGAAAGACTTGACGTCTGGATTTGAACATCACGACAAAATGAACAAACAAAACTTAATAAAAGCAGACAGGACTACTTACGCTGGTGGTAAATGGAACTCAGTCATGGCTTCCCTTGGGATAATGCCAGGGCAAGACAGCCCTGCAGTAGGTGCTAAAAACAGAGAGAGTCCTCCTCTGGGCTATCCATATAGACTACAGAGCCCACTGCAAGGGGACGTTTGGGATTCTCATCCCCAGAAGAACATTTTCTCACCTGCTTGCTACAGTTATACTCCAGTCCCACCTTGTAGTGCCTTGCCAGAGGATGTTATGGTCACTATGACAACCACAGACCCGCAGCTTAATCTGAAACAGGCAATTAAACTGCAGTTTGAGGGTCCCACCAGTGCAGCCTTATACAAGAGAGAGACACCTCTGTGACTGGTGCTCCAGTACACGACCAAAGCTAGTTACTGCTACACTTTCTTCACAGACCTTTTACTTTGTTAGAGTGTGTGGGTTTAGTGCTAAAACAATTAGTTCATCAAACAGTAAATTTAAAGAAGGTCAATTATCAAGCAAACTGCCAAATACTTTCTGGTTCCAGCATCAACAATGTGAGGATTTACTGCTTCTCTTTGAACACATTTTAAAGTAATATATTAGGGTTTAGTCTAGGGATGTTAGTTTTGGTTCAGTTTGCTTTTGATTGCTCGACACCCATTAACCAGTGACTAACCAGCTGATTTTTTAGAAAACAATGTATAATGGCGTGAAATACAAGAAGCCTTTCCTTTGAGGTGGGATTTATACTTGTGTATTGGCTCTATGCAGAGCCCACGCCGTGGCCTATGCTCACGCCATTGTGAGCATTTAAACTTGTGCAGTCTGTGTCACTCTGCCGTTCAAACTCCAAAGCACTGGTCAGCGGTGGGGTTTCTGTGAAGTGCTGTTAAGTTTAGTTGATTCAAAACACACCCAAAACAAACTTAAAACATGGCTCACTTGTAACAGTTTCAAACTCAACTACACAAAGCACTTTGTCTTATACTAAACACATTTTCCAAACAAAGATAACATGCTAATGTTATAAGCACAAGCCTATGGCATTTTACATTCTATAAATTAGCCTAGCAGAGATTTCCTCTGCTCATATTAAGCCTGGATACGGTGTAGGGTACAGCGTAGGGTACAGCGACACAGAGCCTACGCCATAGGTATGGCGTTGATTCGAAGCAGAAGTATAAATCCCACATTAGCCCGGCACTCCATTGACTCAGTGAGCTTTAGTATCGCATTTCAAAGTTCTATTCATTTAGAGGCGGTTAGATTTTAATGTTTCGTGATTAAAATGTTTTGCCTTTTATTTTCTGTTGGCTTTGCTGACAGACAGCAGGTTAGCTGTGTTAATATGTGGAAACATAGTGCTAATGCTGATGAGCTAAGGTTAACCATTAATCAGTTAAACCACTCACAGTATTTTTGACAGGTCACGTATGTTGGTCTATAAGTTTATTTTGCTACTTTTTAGTTTACTGCACCGCAAACCATCCAGGTCTGCTGGGAGCTAGCGACCGTAACTGCTCATTCTGCGATTACCACTAGTAACACTGTTCCGATCCCACAGCGTTGCTGTTGAAAGACTACGCCTACCCTCCAGTCTCCCCCTGGGTAGCCCCAATGAGTAAATGGCTTGTATTTTAAACTACAAAACCACTTTAGCATTGCTAACTATGTTAACACCACTAGCTGTGCTGACACTGCTAACAGTGCTAACAGAGCTAACAGTGATAACAATGCTGAAGGAGGTTTGCGGCTCAAAATTGCGCTGCTTACTCACTGGGTCTATCTGAGAACAGACCGGGGGTTGCCACAGTGCTTCAACTGCAGTGCTCTTGGGTCGGGGCTAGTCACCACTAGTTAATTCCCAGCATACCCTGTAAACTAAAGGGTAGCAAGATTAACCTTTAGACTGACATGCATTACTGGTCAAAATATTCTTGGCGGTTTACTGATCAGCAGTTAACTCTTGACATCCCTGGTTTGGTCATTTTGTTATTTTGAAAAAATAATCGACAGATCAACTGATAATGGAAATAATCCTTAGTTGCAGCACCAATGTGGGAATTTACTGTTCTATTTTTGGTATCAAAACAAAAATAGTTGTGTCTGGTGGTGTGCATTCAGAGCATTCACCGAAATTTAAATTCTGTTGACACCATCTTGTTTTAGGTGGAGTTGGACATGTTTGCAGTTCAAAGAGAAGGCAGTTCTCACTGTGTACAATGACTTTCAGAGTTCAGACGAGGGAGGAAGCGATCTCTCTCTACACCCTCCTTCAGAAAACCAGAGGAAGAACAAACTGACATCAAAGCTGACATTCCTGCCTTTCCGTTGCCTGTTGTGTGTGCTGAGCAGGGCTCTCACAGACGAGATCATTTAAAGTGTAAAGCATAACCGTGTTCCCTTTCAGCGTGGACCTGATTTAAGTCTACATATTTTGGAGCACTGGTGTCTAAGTTGGGTTATGTTTTAAATTATTTCTTTGCTAGTAAAGATCTCTTTTTCTACATGGTAAACAACCTTGTTTAAGAGCTTTAAGCTTGTGGCCTTGATCTTTATTGAAGCCTTTGATATTTACGATAAACTGGCCTACCCCCCTCCCCTCCAGAGGTCCGTTGCCGACAACCAAAAACTGTTTGTAGAAAAGCAAGCTCACCAAAGCCTGACCCGGTGCGGGGTTTATGATACAAACTATACAAGACAGCCAAGTGTACTGAACCAACTTGGCTCTCTCACACTGTGTCTGTGAGCAGGCAGGAAGGAAAAGTGAAAATTGGACCGTAAAAACTGAGGGTGGATGTGGGAGGATTGTTAATTCCAAACTTGTGTGTGGCCTAAAGAAATTTCTAGTTCTTTATCATTTTGCATTGGATTAATATTTAATCACATCCATTCATTAAAGTGGCAAATGGTGCCATAAAACTGTCTACCTCTTTCCTGTCTATTTATTTGTGAATGTGTGTGTCACGGTGTATTTTCTGCACTCTACTACGATATGTCACACAAAGCTTCTGATGTAGTAGCATCCTGCGGAGATGAAAGTCTGGCAGTGGGCTGATGGTGGCCACCTGGGAGTATAAAACCCAAGCGCTTTTGGACAGCTTTGAAACTGGAGAATGGAAAATGCAATAGTGATTTATCCTCCATTGTGTTGATATGCTGTATCTGTCAAATGTTTTATGTATTTGGACCTTCTCAGCTGCATTTCTTAAGTGCATTTTCTACGTGTAGTAGCATAAAAGCACCGGTCTGCTCATTTCGATGACATCCTAAGCTCTTCTGTTGACATTTGCCCTGATGAAGATCTACTGCCTGGAAAGCTTTAATATTTAAAGGGAAACATTACTTAACTTTACAACTCAAATGTGTTATTTCCATGGCCTAGAAAAGTTCAGTGAATATTTGTGAGCATGAGTTAATCTCTGTCAAAGGCAGAAACCAGAGAAGTCTCACACTTGTGAGGACATGAAGTATAAAGTCTGTAGCTGCTCCATAGACAGCTAATAGGAAACTGATACATGGACCCAAAAGAGCTTTATTCTATCGTAGTGTTCTCACTTCTGAAACAGAAAATGTACCCATACATCAAGAACATTCTCCTGAGTGCTCTCAGTATAATCTAGAACAGTGGTTCCCAACTGGTCTAGCCACAGGGTCCAGATTTCTCCTCAGTCATTAGTTCAAGGTCCACACAGTTTAATTAATTCAGCGTCATACTTGGGTTTGCGTCATCAAGCTAGTTTGCTGTCTCTGTTAAATAGCTGTCCAATAGTCACCCATGCTACATCAGGAAATGACACTCAATAAAAGCTCTTTGCCAGAAATTTAATGTTCTTTGAAATGAAATTTAGTGTCTACAGACGTTTGTGACTCACTTGTAGTCCATTCAGAATGGATCGGTGACCCACTTTTGGGTCAGTCCCCAGTTGGGAACCACTGATCTAGAACATCTTTCCCAGTTTGTCTACAGTGCAGCTCCAAATTTTATACCCTTCAACAAATTTGAGTTTTAACCCTCTAGTTTTTAGATTTGAGAGACAGTTGTTCATGTTCAGTAATATTTTTGGACTGTCTTAGACCATAGGAATAACGTGTGAATTTTTTTAGTTCTGCTTTCATGCTTGAATTGGACCTAAATGCAGAGAGCCTTGGCCTTCTTGCACTTTAGCATTGTGTTTTGAATGCAATGATCGTCCGAAATGTCAGTTTTGATGCTAAAATTGAACCCTTTTTCACTGATTTACTTTGAATCTGCAGCACAGTCAGTTACGTACAAGACATTTTCCCTCAGCTGTACTTAGGACATTACCACATACTCTCTCTTTTAGCAGGTTCAGTATCTTCTTTTTCATCTCCAACTTATTTTTGTAAATCATGTTTCTGGGATCATCATTCAAAGCTAAATGTGTATCCTCTACATCAGTGGTTCCCAACTAGTCCAGCCAAGGGTCCAGATTTCTCCTTAGTCATTAGTTCGAGGTCCACACAGTTTAATACATATGGTGTCATACTTGAATTTGACCATCTCATTGAGCTAGTTTGCGGTCTCTGTCCAGTCGCTGTCCGTTAGTCACTCACTCCAGACCACCAAATAAAAGCTCTGTGCCCTCTATTGCAGAATTGCAGTCTGTTCAGAATGGACCCGTGACCCACTTTTGGACCGCAACCCACCAGTTGGGAAACACTGCTCTACATTACTGGGCAGTAAAGTTTAAATACCCTGTGGTTTTTAAGTGACAGTTATTTTGTTGATATTAAGTTCTCCAACATTTTATAGTTTTCTGACAAGGAGTTGAAATGTTTACATCCAGTACTGTATAATGCTCAGTATCAGTACTTTACACTTTTAAGGTGTCGACCAAAATAACTCAAGTGCCAAGTAGTATCGAAACTTCTCGAGTCAAACGATACCTGCAATTGATCGTTCATATACCCAGATTTTCTTTAAAATACAAATACTATTTGTATGATTTTGCTCGCAGCCAATCACTGCAAGCACTCTTTGATTTAATGCAATGTGGGATTGGCCAGCTACCACAGAAGCTACAGCCTGTACAGTCTGTGGTTTGGTAAAGTCAAGTGCAGAGTATATGATAGAGGTGGCAGCTCAGCGTGCTGACATGCCACCAAAACATTTGAAAGTGTTGCTAAAGTAAAACAAGGTATCAAATGAAGTACTCCAATGCAGTGGTTCCCAACTGGTCCAGCCACGTGGTCCAGATTTCCCTCAGACACTCATTCAAGGTTCACACAGTTTAATACATTCTGCATCAAACTTGAGTTTGGCCATGTCATCTAGCTACCTTGCTGTCTCTGTCCAGTAGCTATTGGTTAGTCACTCACTCTACAGCAGGAAACAACACTTCAAAATAAAAGCTCTATGCTGAAAATTCACTCTAATATAAAGTGTTTTTTTTTACAAACTTGACACGTTTGTGAGTCTCTTGTGGTCCATTCAGAATGGACCTGCAACCCACCAGTTAGAAACCACTGGTATCGGTATCACTTTAAGGTCGCTGTAGTAGACACCCATTTATCTTGGGATATGAATAGAAATCCCCACGGAAACATTCAGTTTTTTGGGAGACTGATAAAAAAAGAAGGCTCTGTGGGAAAGCCTCATATATAATGGAACAAAAGCTAACCTAGATGTGGGTTGGGACTTTGGCTGTCTATTGCCGAGCACTCAATACAGGTGTTGTCACTGACATGTGTTTCTGTTCTGTTGTCAGGCATCTGCACAAATGAGCGTTCACGGAGAGTCGGAGGCAGAATATTTCTTTTTGATACAGTAAATTCTCAACAACTTCTGTGAAGACTGACAGCCATACATCAGGGTTTAAAAAAAGCTTCTTTTTTTTCCCATTTTTTGTTCCACTCTGAAGAGCCATTTTAAAAGCTCAGTTATCAGTGGTGGATAATAGCTTGGCGCCGCAAAATTCTGAGAGAAATCATACACATTAGTGAAGACACAGCACAGTCTGCATCTAATAGAGCGTACTGTACTTTATCGTCATAGTCGGCACTGTCGCCAAGGTGACCAGCAGAGAGACAGCACTGTGTACATGTTATATGTTTAGGCCAGTCACAAGTCAAGCTGACAGCTGTGTTACTGCTAACAAGGCCTCGCTGGAAAGGCCGGCAGTAGCTTTCAACCACCCTGCCTCTCTTTAATCTCTCTGGAACAAACATCAGTCTACACACTGTCTTTAACACAAGGGGAGTACAAAAGCAGACTTGTTTTGGAAACATGTTGGTGTAATATTTGTGAAAAGCATCACTTATTCTGCTTGGTAGACAGGATCCAAAGGTAAACATCCGGTACTGGCAGGTGTAGAGAGACTCAGAAATAAAAATGCAAAAGAGGCAGAGGGCAATACAGCTAAATTATCACAGTCTATGAGGCTGTTATCCTGTTTAAATGCACTTTACTCTGTAAATAATCTGGTAATTTTACATTGGTGTCTTGTGCGTAGGAGCCATTTCCATAATTCTTCCTCCACAGCTGTTGTTAAATCAACAACATGGATGAATACATTGAGCACAAGGTTAAGATGGTCTTATATAAATGCATTCATCTAGCATTTAAACCAGTGGTTGGCAAATGGTATGCTGTGATGCAAAGCCAGGTGTGCCATGGGATTTTGTATTATTATTGCAATATTCAACTGGGCCTATACAAAAACTTAGGAATGAATTTTCAATTTTATTTTGATTTGTAATCAGTGTGGTGCACACCCATTTCCTAATAACTCTACCTAGAACATGTAATTTGATTTAATTTAATCAAATAAACCTTTATGGGAATTTATTTGAGTAATAGCTGTCAATTGTTTTTTCATAGTAGCAAATAAAAACAAACACTTATGTCGTTATAAGAGTGATAACACGCTATACAGAGTCTGTTGTGATATAAATACAGATGTGCCTTGAGATTTTGGCGTGCTTTCTGGTGTGCCTTGGGCCCAAAAAGTTTGAAAGCCACACATTTAAACAATGCTTGCTCCTAACAGACACACAAAGTAAACATGTATCAAGTTTATTTGATATTGACTGTGCATTTCTTTGGTTTGAACGCATCTGTAATGTGCTTTTTGGATGTTTGGATATTTGTTGTAGCCAATCAACTACAGAATATGTAAAATCCCTAATTTAGGCTGCATCTGACTGTTCGAAACCTAATGTATGTCAAAATTGAACGACTGTTTTGTCTAGATAATGTGTGAGTGAAGTGAAGTGAGTAAAAGAGAAAAGCTAGATTGTCTGTAAGAACGCAAACTATCCACTGTAAATAAAATATAAGAGCCGACTATGGAACTGGGTAAGTAAAAGTGTTAATATGGTGCACAGGGAGCAGGCTGAGCTGACTGAGGAACAGGAAAGCTGGATGACAGGATGAACAGCTGGCTAGGAAACAAGGAGGCAGGCTGACAGGGGAACAATGGAGAAACAGGATAGTCCATCAGCGAGGAAACAGCTGATAGGAAACAGGTGAACCTGATGACCTGGGAGCAGGAAGGTCGACTCTCTGGCACTCTCTAGTAACACCTAGTGGCAGTGGCAGGTAAATAACTCTTTGTGTAACAGGTTTTCCCCTAAATAATTATGTCTTTAAATGAGGTTTAACTTGACCCAGAGAGAAATTAGAGGCTGTGAATCTTGATGCTGTTTTGTAAGTTATAACTTGAACAACCTAAAGCTGGCACTGACGTCACCGTCTGCCCATCCAGACCCTGGGGAGGTGATTTGTGCTAGCAGTAAGCTAATGTTAGCATGCTAAATATTCAAAGTTTCGTCTGTATTTAATTTATATAATTCATCCGCCCCAATTAGAGCACAGCTGGATGTTTGTTTAATGTTCACGAAAGATGTTGTAGAATATTATCGCTTTGTTTTATCGACAAACGGCTGCTAGCTTGTGTGGCTAACTTTAGCTAGCCTCTCTACATTAACGGTTTCCGGTCCACCAAGTGTGTTGTCATTTCTACCAAGCGAAGAACACGTTGAGTACTTTGGGTTCCTATCATACACTGTAAAATGATATAATGTCCATAAATATTCTTATAATGTCCAGAAATGATCACCAAGTTCACGTAACCTTGTAGTACAGAAGTCTTCCAGCAAATAGTCAGAGCCGGGGAATAGCCGAGTGGGACTAAGAATGTGAAGCCTCCCCGGGAAATAGACATAGCCGGGTAAGTTTGCGACTTTAGCGAACTAATGGTGTAACAGCTAATATGCTACAGTTGATGTTAGTGTATGCACCTTTGTAACAGATTTGGGATGACAGTAACCTGACATACAATGAAAATTATAATAAAAACATAAATAAAAATTATATGAAGGTTCAAGGTAGTTAGTTAACCCTTTGAAACCAGACCAAATTGCCTTGGTTTCTTTTAAAAACATTGCAAGAGTGCAACGAGCAATGAAAGAAGAAATTACTTCAAAATAGCAATAAATTAGTAAACAAAAAAAAAACAAAAAACATGAAAATGTGCATAAAATAATGAAGGAACGTTAAAAATAGAAACAAGAAAATGACTTTGAAAGAGTGCTTAAAAATTATAATAATTCTGTAACATCATTTTAAAATATAATGATAATAATTGTAATAATTACAAATACAGTTTTCAGTTTTTTGTGTTTTTTTTGTGATTAACATTTTATTAAGTTTTTGGAAGACATGGGAGTACCAACAAACAGAAAGCAAGAGGTAAATTATAATGTATACATGTGTAACTTGATACAGAGATGTAAGACATAATATAAAAGACAATATACATATATATGTACAAATAAAATGAGTAACAATTGGAAGTAAAGTAAGAGTATGATAAGCAATGAAAGAAGAAATGACTTAAAAAAATTAGTAAAAAAAGAATTAAAAACAAGAAAATCAGTATAAGAAATTAAAGACAGTTAAAAACAAACAAACAGGAAAATGACTTGGAAAGAGTGCTTAAAAATGTAGTAATAATAATAAAAAATAGTTATTAAGAAAATGATAATGATAATAATGAAATGATAATAATAAGTTTTTGGAAGACATAGGAATACCAACAAACAGAAAGCAAGAGGTAAATTATAATTTGTACATGTGTAAGTTGACACAGATGTTTAAGACACTGCCAGATAAGCAAAAGCTTGGTGTATATAAACGTATGTGTACATGTAAGGGAGCTGAGCCGTAGAATTTTTAACGGCCATGAATGTAATCATAAAATCTTTCCCATTTCAAATCATACTTTTCTATGCTGCCCAACAGAGAGAAGGATGCATGTTCATATGGCGCCACCCGAGCAAGCAGGATGTACCACTCTGTGACTGAAGGTACGTGGACTGTTTTGCATAGTTGAATAAGCAGTCTTCTACCCAGTATAACAGTGGTCTGGACCCAGTTCATATAGATAGAGGGCATTGTGTCTTTTAAGACTGATGGGTCCCCCAACAGGAATAGACAGATGCAAAAGGGGACTGCCTGACCAGTAATCTCTGGATCGAATCATGAACTGATGTCCAAAAGTCACGTACTTTAGGGCAATCTGATAGGACATGAATTAATGCACCTTTGTCAGGGCACTTCCAACACCTGGGGTCACCTTTAATCTTCGACCCTTTACAGTCTAGATAGCGTCCAATACATTCTGTTGATAATCTTGAATTGAATTAACCTAGTGGGAATATCACACCACGTGCATTTTGTATTATGCAGGATGTTAGTCCATTCATTTACTATGAGTGTGGTTCCCAGATCTGTTTCCCACGTGCAGTTCGTGAGACATTTTTCACCAAGTTGCTTATTGCCTTGTTTTCTAAAGGAAATGGACCAATTTGCTCAGTGTTCAAAGGTTTTAAAACTTCCGAAAGGCATCTTAAAGCAGCATAAGAAAAGTGATGTTGCTCCAGGTTTTAAAGAGTTAAGAAACAAACTGGAGCCCGGCAGCAACACAGCCTCTGCTGACCATAGACTGTTTTAAAATACAGCAGAAAATGTTGCTCCAGGAGGGTGCTGACCACACTGCTTATAATCCAGTGTAAAATACTTTATTTTTTCTTTAAAATACAGTATATAGACTTTAGCATAGATGTATATCTATGAGGCAGCTAAGGGTAAGTGCAGTAATGTGGAAGAATGTAAAACAAAAAAATCAAACTCACCAAATACTTGATTTATGTGATGTTCTCTAGCTCAAGGCCTCAAGCACTTACCATTGCTTGTTAAAAACCTCTTACAGGTCTAGCTGAGCTGTTTTATTTGAAAAAGAGGATAAAAGCTGTTGCCACAGAATTTCCTAAAGGCACCAGTGTGGATGATAGGATAAAAGAAGTGAAGCTGTTTGATTGTAGTTGGTGTGAATCTCTCAGATGTGCAGGAAGTTGACTTAAAATGCAAATAAAGCCCTTATGTTACTCTTCACTTGGCAACAGATATGAAGTAAGTGGGTGTTAAACCCAAGAGATTACTCCTTCAGTTCTTTGTGTGTGCAAGTTCGTTTGTGGTCATTAATTTTTCAGCAGCATTCAAACTCTTAATTGTGGTTGATGTGCGTCAGAATTTAACTTCTCGTCAGTGCAACAGATGGCTCGCATACTGTGTTAAATAAATTACAAATTATTAATAAGTTAATGTGAAATACTGCTAAATTAGTAAAAAATGTACACCATGTTTTAAAGTTTATATATATGCAATTTCTGTTTGGTTTTCTTAAACAGTAAGTACAATTCAGTTTTTTTATCCTCAAGAATGATAATGTGGATGTTATGACAAGCAAAACTGCTGCTGATGATGACATCTTCAAAATACATTGTTCCAAATTATTATGCACGGCGCAGTTTGAAACCATTCAATAGATCATAAAAAATTCAAAACAAATCTTTTGTGTCGTTGCATGAACAAATCATTTTTGTAAAAGATAATTGCAGTTGAATTAAAAACATCAAGTTACATATTAATTTATGAGCCCCTCTGTCACTTTTCAAGTCTCTCGTGCATTGACCTTGTAAGTCCATGTTGAGTTTCTGCCTGTGTTTCATGTGAGGATCGCAGTATTCCCTCCCAGAGCTGCTGTTTTGAGGAGTACTGCCACCCACCCTCATAGATCTTCCTTTTAAGGATGCAACACAGATTCTCAATAGGTTTAGGGTCAGGGGATGATGGTTGCAACTTCATGGTTTTATGTCTCCCTTTTTGCCCGCAGCAATCAAGGAGTCAATGGTATAATTCAGTAGTAGTATTTTATTTCAGAAAGCAGGGTTCTTCCTTTTATACCAGGGCAGGAAATAGTCAGTTAGGAGCACCACATATTTTACAGGGGTCATTTTGACACCCTCATGGACCTTAAATGGACCATCTACTTTAGCCTAGCATGGTATTCACCAGTGAATGAAGCTGCTTAAAAAATGGTCTTCATGTATTTCTGAGCCCACTGAAAATATTCCTCTTAGTAAGAACTGGTCAGGGGTGTCGAAATACAGCTTTACGCAACACTGCGAGCCTCTGGATGATCCTGCATCGAGTGGTTCTTGGGACTCCAGAGACACTGGCAACTTCAGATACCTGTTTGCTGTTCAACAGTGGCCTTTTTATAGCTGCACTTTTAATGCAGTTACTTTGCTTGATGGAAACGTTCCTTAATCCCTTATTGCATGAGAACTGTGCCTAATAATGTGGAACAGCCTCTTTAAGTCAGTTTCCCTCGATTAAAATCACCTGACAAACTAATTAAACCTGTCAGTGATTGATACCAGTTATCTAAAAAACAGAGGAGAGATAAAGCAAGGAAAAACTTTCATTGAAAAATGAAAACTAAAGGTTTTTTTAATGGAAATCCAGCCAATATGTAACTTGCATAATAATGTGGAACACAGAGTAGAAAATGGCTAAAGTAATTTATTAAAAAAGTAATAAGCCGATTCTCTGTCGTGTAAATTAATTGGTAGATGCAGTGTTATTTTCCAGTGGACAACGACTCCATACACAGTGTAACTAATATTTTAAATATGTCTTGCTACAATAGAAATGGTGATATGTTTGAGATATTATCTATGTTTCTGTGGCTTCACCATGTGTTTCTAGAAGAGTTTATAATTTCGCTGACACTTCTAATGATAAGACTTGATGATACCAGGATTCACAAAGTTGTAAACAAGCTGCAGAAGAAAAAGATCACAAAAAACTGACAAAATTTCAACAAACTTATTTATTTACCTTTAACAAAGAAATCATCACAACAGAAGATTTACCAGGGCATAGTTATGTCTGTAACGTCATAATCTCTCTTCAGTCTATCTTCATAAAAACAAAACAGATGAAACCTGCTTGTCTTTGCAAAAACTGGCTCACATCCACGACTGTACCATCCTGCTAAGATATCAGGTCTGTCCCAGTATGTCATTAATCTAGCAAGCATGTGGACACTGAGGATGTATTTGCAGTTGATAGAAAAGCACACCAATGTCTCACTTTAGTAAAAGTAGCTGTGCCACAGTAGATAAAATCTTTATTATATGTAAAATTGTATTCAAAATTTCACTTAAGAAAAAGTAAAAAGTATTAGCAGTAATAAAAAAAAGCACTGAAGTATCAAAATGGTCTCTTTTATACATTTAAATATTGATGCATAAACATCTAAACAGTATTAGAGCTACATTTAGCTACTTCCTGATACTGTTGGGGGATTTAAACCACAGCAACATGCCACAATGAGTGCGTTTACATGGACATGAATAACCCATTTATGATCAGGATTGTGGTAGGGCCAGTAGTCGACTAGTCGCCCACATGTTTACAATGATAATTTAATTTTTAAATTATATATTTTTGGCGGGGCAACACAATGGTTTGAGTTCAAGGTCGAAAGAATAGTATCAGTAACCACAATCACAAAACCGTACTAATGAACCTTCATTAATATAGGCCTATATTTTATCTCCAAGTGCACGTCACACACTGAGCGAGC
>JAPZEB010000005.1:5926531-5939865 GCA_029783705.1 Chaetodon striatus
CACGACGTGCCCCAGGCACAACATTTAGCTCCAAATCCACAAAACCAGCCTGAAAATGAAGGAAATCTGAAACGACTACCTTAGAGTCAGTGGAGCACAGACGTGTTCTTGTCGGACTCTGGTCTGAGCCGGCCTGATGCTACGTTATGATTGGTCAGTCTGTGTCCAGACAGGACTTAGTGAAGGGTCAATTCACAAAGTTAGTTTTTCCCTGCTGTCTCTCTGCCGTATCTGGCTGGACTTTTTTGGGCCAGTAATGTCATCCTCACCATTTACAGTCGCCATGTTCCACCAGTAGAGACTGACCTCTGGTGGTACATGATGTGCACTACATACAATACATCCCCGATAGAGTATCTCCTAATGAGTTTAATACAGTTCAAACAGTCACAAGATGACAAAGAAAAGACACCAGGACAAATGCAATATTGCTAGGCAAAGAATTTATAAATTAATAAAAACATTCCCTTTGTAGTGTTCTTCTGACAGCTTTTCACACTTTGTATTTTTGTCCTTTTTTTTCTAATGATTTCAAAATATAGAAAAATATTTCTGACAACATTCATCATTACATTATTTTTAGCATGATTTTCATTCTTTCCTGTTGGTTATTTCACATACCTCTGCATTTTGACCCATTGCTTCTTTTGTACAGTATTTACACATTTAATCAGTCCACATCACCTTTCAGCCTCAAACAGGGGACACCAGAGCATGTTTTGCATAGATCACAGGGGAGAAACCATCAGGGAGGAAAAGTTGAAGCTTTTCAAAGAAAAAAGGAAGTGTGAGAGATGCTGTACATCCTGTAATAAGCATTACAAATCAGCACATGAAAATCAATTTCAAACGTGTACATTGTGTGTTAAGAAATCAGCTGTGAAAATAAATTCTAATCGGCAACAGAGTCCTTTCAGACAAACAATATATTTTCAAAGCCAAAAGTGTTTCACTTGTTAAAGTCATACAGTACAAATCAACTGCAGAAATAAACTGTAACTGTCGATGCATCTGAAACTGAAATATGCAAAGTTGAAACCTTGTTGGGGCGATGGAACAGCCAATTATAACCCACCCTGAAACAAAAGGATGTGCTATAACTCCAATTAAAACGACAGTCTTCGTGACACTTTGGCTTGCTGTTTGCAGTGTGTTTGCATTACCCTTTAATATATAAAACATAACATGCTCTGAATTTAACCACAACTAAACAACAGTGGATTTGAAGCATCTGAAAGATTCTACTTTTAACTCGTTGACAGATCAATTGTAGTGTTCAAGTACAAGTAATAAAGAAAAAACAACAACCAAAAAAACCCCACAAAATGTTCTCAAGCTTAGCTTTGGGTTTGCCACTCACCACCATATTCGTCAGTTAACAAAGTCAGAAAATCTAAATTTAATCAAGCAAATAATTTGTCTGAGTAGAGCTGAGGTGAGACGAGGAAGCTGCAGCCACCTCAGCCGAGACCCCTGTTTATCAAGCCAACACATTCACAAGACCTTTACTATTTAGCTGAAGCTGGGCTCAGACTACAGGAGTTTTTAAACCCTAACCGTTTTTAAAATCAGGTTACGTCACACACAAAAGGAGAAACTTCACGATGTTCTCACTAATTTCAAACACACACATTACGAGATGTGTAAAAGCGGCGCATTACACACACTAACGGATATTATTCAGATTATCGTGCCAGAGGGAAAATAAACGCATCACCTCACGTGATCTCATGGGAAAGCAGATGTAAACAAAATGGTGTGACATGGTGCGATTGCTTTGCAGTGAGGAAAAACAAAAGCAGAATATTAAATGAGTCTGGATGAGAAAATGGTTTGAGAGACGCGGGACAACACGGGTTGAGCACTCGTGGTGACTGACTTTCAACTGTCAGTTTTAATATCTAACAACAGTAGTATGCTAGCTAACGTTAGCTTCAAAGTTACAATGTTTTTGTCAGCTGCTCCGTACTGACGTAATCATAACCGTTATCATCCAGATTTTAAATCCTAATTATCAAACATGTTTTAAATTATCAGGGTGGCAAAGATGAGTCTGTGAGCAGTTCAAACTGGATCTTTAAACATCTCACATCACTGGCTAATCTGAGCTGAACATAGGAACTGACCAAGGTCTCGGACCAGATTTGTTCTCCGAGTGTCAGGAAGGGTGAATCGGCCCGAAACTCCTGCAGTCTGAGCCCTGCTAACTGTTTATAAGAGAGTTCTGTAATCCTCTGTCACTTCATTACAGTTTCTGTTGGCCATTAAAGGAACTGCAGTCACATACATTTCTGTGTTGGCTTCAGCGTCCGCCTGCATATTCAAAAAACAAAATCCCTTTCCCAAATGTCAATTTAAATAATTTAAAACAGTATTGGTGTCTGTGTGTCTTTAACGGGCTGTCCCCCTGTCCACAATCCCTACTGGTGCCTGAACAGTTGGAGCGCTCACTGTCCTATCAGCACAGGAAGCCATTTGCTACCGTTCAGTCTCTTGGAGTGTGAAATACAACTTCCATAAAGCTAGGTTATCCATCACAGTAACCACACAGCCTCCATTGTATCAGACAAACTCGAGTTGTCTTTCTCCAAATCAGCGCTGCACTACATTAAGCTCTGCCTACGGCTGGTCATCTGACAACCCCAGGAAGAAGTCAAAGTCCCTGGTAGGAAATAATCCCTTATAAAAACGCCCTGTTACAAACTCTGTTACATCTATGTCTTTGTATTCTTAGAAATGAAATACAAGTAAATATTGGGGGAAAAAATACAAACACTAAGCAGTGAAAAATGACTGCAGGAAGTGTGGACAGGTGCATGGGCTAAAATCCCAGATCAGGAAAAAAATGCAGTCACATAGGACCAATGCCAAGTTTGGCATCTCAGGGTTACTGAGCAGCTCCCTTTTTTAATTACAGCTGAGTCTCAAAAACACACCTGGTCCTGGCCAATAAGCTCCAGCTGGTAAACATCTCCAGTTTGTTACAGCTTTGGTCTCAGTTTTACAGGTTTTATTTTTTATCTGTTCCTTAACATTTTTCTTGTATTTAACTTTTACTGTAACTGAATTATCGTAGGTATTTGGCACCTTTTTTGGGGAGGTTATTTGCAAGCACTGTCAGCATTTAAAAAGTGCTACACCAATAAAAGCCCTGACACACCAAGCCCATGGTTGGCTGTTGATCAATGTCAAGCCATTGGCAAGTGTCTCGCCCTAGTTTTTGCAGTGTGTCCAGCACTGTTGGCACTAGTCGGCTCTTGTCTGCTTTCGCTTTGGCCAATTCAGCATGTTGAATCAGTATCAGACCCGTTTGTGAGAGAAATCACTCTGATTGGCAGTTTAGCTCAGTGCACGACAAGAGAACCAGAAGTGAGGAGAGCCAACAGCTAAAGTCAAGAAGGTGTGAGATGGAAACAAACGTGTTACGTTAGGTAAGATCATTTTTAGCCATTGAATTCTTTAGCAGTGACTGTTCGTAATTGTTCACTAGGGCATGGTAAATATAATTTGTTCTTTCAAGAGGGGTTGTTTGTTAATGTGCTAACTGGCTAACTAGTGTCTTGATTTCGTCCTGTCGGTCTTCTTGTTTCCCTTTTTGAATGACGACTACAGACCACCGCTGCCTGCTGGTGTTGAGTTATTTCCTTTCACGCAGGCGCAGAATGTACACAACAGTTGGCTGTTAGCTGTGGTCTTTGCGTTGCATTCAAGTGTAACTTTTGGGCCGAGACACAAGCGACACGACAGTCAGCCTATGTCGCCGCTAGTTCTTGGATGTCTGTTTGGTGTGTCTGAGCTTTTATTGTTGTTTATTTCAGATTGTGTGCCATGAACCTGTCTGATTGCTTCAACAGAGACACTGGGAGTTTCAGTACTGTCAGAGTGAGATTGTCTTTGGTGTCATGAATGTATCACAGAAACACAGATAACAGACTCAAACTGCTTTGTTACAATGTGACTGACCAAGTAAGTGAAAGCACTGAGAAAATACGACCTATCTTCAACTGAACTGTTTATAAAAATAGTTAAAAAACACAATCTTGAGTGTAAAAGTACAGGAACCTGGTGTGGAATGAGACCCTCTGGCCTTTTTTTTTTTTTTACACTGTGCAAGGGAAACGTTAAACAGACTAGGTGAACAGAAGGATGGACAGATGGCAGTGGGTAAAATACAGAAGTGCCTTTTCTACCAATTAAATTAACTGAGAGCAAACATTCAGTGTGAAATGTGTTCTTTGCCGTCGCTGATCTCAGGCACTGGGATGACTCACTAACCACTAAAACCTACTGCATGGAAGCTAATTTAAGCTCAGCACTATTGCACAAACCAAAGAAAACTTACTCTACACTATTTATTATTCAATTATAAACCTGGCCTAAATTGGCATGCAGAAACTCTTAACTAATGGTATTAAAAGTGGGGGGGTGTTACCAAATGTGTCTAGAAATCCCATAGAAAAGTGATTTACAGCAGTGATGACGCACTACATTTACAAATGTGACGACCATGGATATGGCTTTGACAAGTTGAAAAGGCCTTAACTTGTTCAGATGAAACGGTTGTCAAAAAAATGATGCGGTGTTCAGTCCCAAAGATTAAGACTTTGCAAGATGGCAGGCACTTTTAGCAGCTTCTCCACTGCTAAAAGTTGAGAGAGAATGGCTAGTATGTGCAGAAAACCACAAGAATTCACAAAAAGCTGGGTCATAGCTTTACAAGCAGTCATACAAGTAGTGCCTCACTTTACAGGCTCTTAATTTCCTAATTATTTTCCTCATATTTTCCTGAGGCATTTACAGAAAAGAACTACAAAATAATTAAGAAACTACGGGCCTGTAAAATAAAGTATTACCACCCTATAAAACAAACTCCCAACACCGACTATTCAGGCCTTGTCCACACAGACACGTGTATTTTTGTATACAGATTTTTTCCCTCCTTCATTCTCAAAAAAACACAAAAACAGTATTAAGGCTGCACCAAGAGCATGCCAAACCAACAGGTGGCAATATAAACGTCACCCTTAAGCCACGCAAAGAAGAAGAAAATGAAGAAGACGATGACAATGAAGAAGAAAAAGGCAACTAAGAAGAAGACAACAATGAAGAAGGTGACAACAAAGAACAAGATAACAACGAAGAAGACAACGGAGACGATGTAGAAGAAAACAACAAACAATCTCTGTCCAAATTAAAACACAAAACACAATTGTGGCGCTATCAAGAGCATGCCAAAACCAACAGGCTATAATATGACCATAACACTTAAGTCACCCAAAGAAGAAAATGAAAAAGAACACGATGATGAAGACGACAACAAAGAAGAAGACAACAAAGAAAACAAAGAAGAAAATGACAACAAAGAAGAAGACGACAACAAAGAAGACAACATTAAAGAAGATGACAACAAAGATGATGAGGAAGAAGAAGACAACGAAGAAGATGAAGAGAAGAAAAATTAGGAAGCAAATGGTGACAATGAATTAGCACAAAAAAAGACGATGACAAAGAAGACGACAATAGTGAAGCAGACAATGAAGATGAAGACAAAGAAGACAAAGACGGCAAAAGAAAAAGACAGACGACAAGGAAGAAGATGAAAACAAAGACAATCACGAAGAAGACAACAAAGCAGACAATGAAGACTATAAAAAAAAGACAATTAAGAAGACTAATGAGATTACAACAAAGAACACGACAAGACAACAATGAAGAAAATGACGACAAAGAAGACGATAGTAAAGAAGACGATGTAGAGGACGCCAAACACGATGACAAAGAAGACGACGACAACAAAGAACACAACGACAATAAAGAAGACAACAAAGAAGACGACAACGAAGACAATCAGGAAGAAGACAATTAAGACTACTATGAAAAAGAAGAAAATCAGAGGCCTAAAAAGCTATTATCAGAAGGCCACCTGGAGCAGTGACCTCCATACTGCATTCTGACACCTGTTTCTCACTATAGTCGATGAGTAACTGTATATTTATGTGCAAACATGTAAAAAGTCCTGCTAACAAAGTTGAAACCAGCACTATTTTGGTCACCTCTGCCACTGCATGAAATGTCGTCTCATTTGTAACGACTCACAAAGGCAAAAGCTTACTCTGGTATATCAAGACAAAAACTCCCTACCTATTACCTGTCTCCATGTCAACACTGATAATGACGATTCTGAAAATCTTAACCCTGGACGGAGTTTTGCGAAAGATCAGTTTGTGTGCGGACGAAAGGCCAAAACAATTAGGAAAAGCGATGTTTTCAAATATACCGGTGCACGTGTGGACAAGGCCATGACGCCTCAAACGGCTGCTGAACATCGAGGGAAAAAAAAATTTTTGAAAGAGAATTTCATCTCGGCAAATGCTTTTAACACTGTGTGGCCACGACTTCATTCAACCTCAGACACATAAAATAAACATTAACGCCGATCACAACACTGGCACTGACTCTGGCACATCCTCACATGCACATTTATACTTGGTACCTAACAATGAAATGAGATAGTAGCTATGACACTAATAAAAATGGGTGTTAGTGTTATAAAATAGCAGCATGTTAAGTTCCAAGATGAACATTTCCATGTTCAGTTTGGCCTGTCTCACCCAAAAGAGACGGTGTTTTGAAGCTAACTAAAACAAAAAGAATGGAAAAACTGAAATTGAGTTGCTTCCACAAGCTTCAATTTTAGCTCACAAACAAAGATCTGCTTAAATAAAAGTCAGTGAATGCCTCATGAGGACCTTTTTTCAAAATGTCAGTTCAGAGTAAATGGAAATCATGCCAACGCTCCCCTAGAAAAAAAAAAAATCCTTCCCTTCTCGCCTTTTTCTGGCAGACTCTCAGGTCTTTTAAAGACTAAGTGACACACAAAAGGTATGAATTGTAAAGCAGTGCTGCCTTTTCAATCCCACAGCCTCTTTCATGGCAACAGGTGAATGGCTTACTGATGGCCTAAAGAGTTGGCGTCACCTTTTTGGAAAAGGAGTCATTCGTTAAAATAAACCTCACATACACATCGACACACCTGCTCCCACGCGCTGCTGATATGTCTAGAAAATGGTGCAAATGCAAAACACAAACACGTTTAAAACAAAATATAGTAAAAAATGGCATTCATTACCCAAAGTTTTTTTTCCAGTACGTTTGTGGTGGCCGTGCTGATTCACAGGAGAGAAAGTGGCACGCTCCCTCAACCTGTGTGTTCCAGTTTTCATCGCGTTCATTGATGACTAGTCTTTGCAGCCTTTTTCAAAATAAAATGGACACTTGAGATGCTCCTCAGAACACTTACTGTTTCTCTGTGAGCTTTCTCTATTGGCCAGTCTGTCATAAAGGACTAAACCAAACATGAGCTTGTCGTACAGAGGCGGCCAAACTGATTGGATCACTTGGTATTTGCCTACTTTAAATGTTTCCTGCCAAACTATTTTTGGTGTTTGTCACAGCGGAAATACACGAGGCACGGTCGCGACGTGACACATAGGCGGAGCAGAGTGGGGCTTTTTACGTGCTACAAAGACTCAGTTTTTGTGGCGTGTGGTTGCTGCCAGCTTCGCAGTATGCATACTGACTTTTGCCAAGTGATAATGCAGTTGGCTCTAAAGGGTTTGGAAAGTGTAGGCCAAATCAGCTGGTACAGAATAATTTAACTGGATCGTTTCCACTACAGGATGCACTGATTTGATTGACTTGATTGACACCCACAAGGTTGCTCTGCTGGGTCACATTGCCTCAGAGACAATGAGGTATTTGCTTTGATCACTTTTAAACAGATTGTTTACACACTTCTGTGTAGTTTTTACATGTTGGGGGGGCCGCAGAGTCCTGCACAGAGAAAAACAAATTGACATGCCACGTAAGAATTAAGGTCAGTGCAGCAGCTTCAGTTGATTATAACAGATGCACTTTGCTGCAGCACATGTGTCGCCCCGTGTCCGTGCCCCATGTATTTCACCCATTAAAATTTTGTTGGGATAAAACCTTCTTCTCCTCTGTGCCGCCTGAGAGCACCCTTTCAACTTAAAACGTAAAGAGACTAGCACCAACATGTGCACCTATTTCTTTTAACTGTGGCTTTACTGTGTCACATTATACCATGACATGGTATGTGTATGTACAAGCTCCTAAATCTCAAGCGTTTACTGAGATTTTCTGTGTATAGAATGTAAATATAATACATGATATGCACAATATCATATAAGTTTACAGATGAGGAAAATCCTTCCAGTCCTATAGGTATCCTATAATGATTTTGGTACAAAAATGACACCGTTTTCATCTCGCTTTTTGTCTGTGTCATTGCAGACGACCCACTTCAGTGACAGAAAAGTCTCAGTGCTCCAGTCTGTCCTCTGGTGATGGGGGAATCCTACAGAACTCTTTTTACAGCCTAATCAAAAAGAAATGAAGGCTATGAGCTAGATTTGAGGAGTTCGCTGTCTATTCCTCTGCCTCCTGGCTGTGAGGGAAAGGCAGAGAGACGGCGTGCTCTTGAGCCAGCGCAGCCAGCTCCTTGAGGAACTCACAGAAGATAACGGAACAGTAGACGGCGTTCTTCACTCGCAGCGCCTCAGCTTGTTTCTCCAGGCCAGAGGCCCCTCCGCCTCCACCGCCCCTGAACAGAGCACTGTGCAGTGACTGGCCGCCGTCTCGTACGTGTGCAAGGGCCAGCTGAGCAGCGTGTCGAGCCCGGGTCGGGCTGTTGGTGTGGCGAAGGATCAGGTCTCCGAGAGATGGCTTACGACTCTTCACTGGAACGACAAAATGTCAAGTTTACAGGTCAGCACAGTGTTAACAAGGATTATTCTGAACTCAGGGTCAATTTAGGAGGTCTTTCCAGGGTTTAAAAACATGGCTGAAAGCTCTGTTATTAAAAGTTTAAGTTTAAGAGGTAAGCCTGATATTAAACAACCAAAAAGTTATAAAACACATCAGAAAGAAATCACATTTTATGTTTATCTAACACGTCTTAAAAGAATTTACAGCAATACATCACAGTTGATATACTGGTTTACTATTTTATTTTTATTCAAAATGCTGACATTCAGTTATTTATTCTTTTATTTAACCAGGAAGTCCCACTGAGATTGAAAATGTCTTACAAGAGAGACCTCGTCGAGGTAGCAGCAGATCAAAACACATTTAAAATGCAACAAATACAACGTATAATACAAAAATCCACAACTATTCAAACACAGTGGCCTCTCAAGAAAAACAAGCACATGTCTCTATCACCACATTCTTTATATTGCCCTTAAGTTCATCAGTGTTTCTAACTTCATGTCACAAAAATTCCTGAAACAAGGAAAACTGTATGTGGAGGAAGTAGTTTTAAGTTTAAGAGTGGTTAAACAAAATAATCTAAACTGCATCACTTTTTTTCCAAAATAATTTTAATCATTTCATCAATGTAAGTGCCTTTTTAAAATCTTTTTAATCTCTTATGTCAAATATTTGTCATTAGATCTTTTGTTTTTAATTGTTAAGTTTAACTGTATGTAAATCAAGTTAATACTAGGATATGGATTGTGCTATAAAATAAACTAACCTTCACTTATTTTAAGAAAATATTTTAATTAAATAAATGACAGACAAATAACCTGTTACATAGATTTTTTCAAGTGGAAATAAAGAGAGCGAATTATCACGTCAAATTTTAAAGGGATATTTTGACGATTTCAAACCAGCTTTGTCTCATTACAGTGTGGGTGGCAATGTGTGTAAATGAGTAAACTTCCCACCATCTTACGCCCAGATCTCCCTGCTCATCATTCAGCTCAAATATTTTCAATGACTCTAGGGCTGTTGCTCAAACGACAGATTGTACTTCAGCATTTTCGTATGCCTGCCACCGCAGAGGCGGATCAAGAGAGACCTGTCTCTATCTCTCAAACTCCTATCCAACTGTGAAAACTCACAAACATATTTTAGCTAACCATTTAACTGTCATTTGATTTTCATAAGTTACAAGCTGGCTGCTACATTGTTCAAGGTGTCAAAACAGACAGTCTTACATTACGTCACCTGCTAGCAGAAATGTTTATTGGTCTGGTGCAGTGCAGTCCACTATGGTTGTTGTTGATTTTCAACGTCTTCAGCAAAAGCAAATGCCACAGGCCTTATCCTGTGTTTTCTCTGCTCATAAAGCACCAGTTTCAAAAGTGTTTGCGTCTCTCTACTCCATTGACGACCTAGTTTTCCAACAAGACCATCTTTCCACCAGTGAAATCCTTGTTTAACTGACTCTTCTCCTGTTTTCATGCTCACCTAAGGAATCGGAGCGCCGCAGGGTAGGAACTGCCGCAGGCGAGTCAGACCAGTCCACTTTGCCTCGGGCCACCAGGTACTGCTGAGCTTTCTTCAGCATGGCAGGGAAGTCTTCATGAGAGGCTGCAAATGCCTCAATGCGGTTCTTCACAGAACCTAGAACCTGAGGTGAGTCAGAGGGGGGAAGAGTTTCAGTAGTCTTCAAAGGCAGCTGGCTTTTGTTCGTGGATTACTTGGTCAGAAAAAGACGGAAGTGGTTTTACTTTTCAGTGTCTAACACAGTGTTAGTCATTCATTTACAGTATCTTAGAATGTGGACAGAAATGGAGTATGAGAAAGAAACTATGCAAATGCACTGTGGGCCTGAAGCTTTTGGAACAGAAGCTATCACAGAAGTGAGGTGGGCTGAAAGCGGACAACTATGCCTACAGACAGGAGACGAAAAACTGTCACCACTTCAAGTAGAAATGTAGAGACTATTTTCTCATGTTTGTTCTGGTTCTGCTGGATCAGATATATAATGCATTTCAGTTCAGTAGAGAGCACAGAGAGCATTCCCGGGTCAGTATATCACAGGTTTCGCATGGCACAGTGTACCTGGATCAGTGACTTGACGCTGGGCTGGAAGACCATGTTGGTGTTGAGCAGGAAGGAGCGTAGGAGCGGCTGAGGATAGCAGGCCAGCTGGGCCACGATGCCCGTGAGCAGGATGTTGACGTACAGCGAGTTTTGGAGCATGTTCTCCAGCTTGGCGAACAGAACCACCATGAACGGTCCTGCACAGAGAGAGACTGATGATGGATCATCGGATGTGGAGATGCAACACACAACTGCAGCACAGCCGCATGTGAACGAACCAGGGATGAAATCAGAGGTGTCTTTGACAGCTTTTTTAAATCAGGGATGTGGCGTAGAGGCTGCCAAGCTGTGAAAAATAGGCAGCAGGGTGCTTTAACAGCTTGTAGAGGTTAGATGGGGACAGTAAACCTGCCACTGTGGCAAGAATTAACTCTAATCCATCTCTTATGAACTGAGGACTCTGCCTTAATGAATAACTGCACACATAAAGAAAGGTTATTACAAAGAAGAGGAACTGTTCAGGCTTGAGGTGAATACTGCTTCTAGAAATCTTATTCAAGTCCTTTTGAGGCATAAAGCTGGTACTCAGGACTACCTTTTATAAGTGTAAGCAGCTTAAGCAGTGGTGTGATAAAATCTGCCCGTGGCACCACACACACCGACTTATTTAAGAGGTCAACATGTGCGCTGACAGTTACCAAGAGAAGCAGTTAACCCAAGGCAAGCAACACTATTGTTAGCAGCTTTGGTTACTTACAACTAGAGCTGCACAAGATATTGTTGTTTATTTTTGACATTGCAATGTCAACTTGTGCGATAAACACATTGTGAAAGACCGCAGTAACACACTCTGGGAGTATTTTAGTCAGCTGAAAGAGAGTATGAGTAGAAAACTGCACTTCAAAATAGAGCTGTACCCGACTCAGAATTATGTGGGTCGAATCAGATTTTGTCGTTTACTATGAATATTACATGATTTTTTTTTTTAATGATGAATGGGGCCCAACAGGACATTCAGTGTGACAGCTAACAACAAGCTAACGACAGATTGGAAATGCGCAACAACGTTTTTTTGCCGACACTAGATATCAAAGAAAAGCAAGAGACTGTGTCGTACTAAGTTGCTGTGGGCTGTAAATTCAACACTTCCAATCTCAGTCTTATGGTGGGAAGTTTCTCCTCCCCTGCACGTCTGCATCACATCTGCAGCTGTACCAAAGAGTAGCGTGAAGGTCAATAGTGCCCACTCCGCAGCAAAGTCTAGGGACCAAAACATCCCCAGAAGTACACTGCACACAACACTGATTAGCGGACAAAAAAAGGACAGCTTGACTTGAAGCTATTTCAGTTGACTGAGGAGTCTACGACTGTTGATTTGAATCCCAGACTTTCAAGGAGCAGCCCTACTTTAAAAATATTTTCATCATCTCTTTGGTGCCTTTTATGTTCAGTTCAGTGTCTAATTTGTTCAATAAAAGAGTGTTGCACATAATTTTCTTTCACTTTTTTTAATTAAACAAAGAATTTGTGGTATTTTAGCAGTCTACTGGAAGCAGCAAAAAGGCAGAACTGAGTGCACTTTAACACCTGTGATTTATCACAGGTAATATATCTTTATTGCAATATTCAACAACCTGATCACATTAAACTATGTGCTGTTTTTATTACCAGGGACGAATCTGTACAGCGTTACTGGAAATACCAAATTCAAGAAGACGACACTGACCTGGGAGCTGAGGTGAGGTGAACAACACCTAGTCTGCATTTTACTGAGAAACATATTCATTCTCCTTGAAGATTATTTATGGGGGATTTATTATTCAGAATGAGTGACGCTGTTTGACTACTGAACTCCAGTCTAATCCCAGCTCCCTCCCTCTATCCTGCCTGAGACTAACCTTCACACCACCTGGTCTGTCATCGTCACAAGCCCCGACCTCCACCAACTGCACCTGCGCAACCCTCATGTGCTTAAAGGTTTTTAAGTTATTTATTACTGCTTTTGGACATCTGACCATCAGATTCCACCTCTGCGACATGGCTACTACTGCCATTGGTCATGTATTGTCAGTGCTGTGGACTGTATTGAAGAATACACACTAATAAAAATAGAAATACTTTAAATATCTATAATTGCCTTAAAAAAATACAACCAATTTAACACTGCCCCTCTGTAAATAAAAGTCAAGCTTGAAAACACACATGCAGCAACAGTGTGAGTCTCACCTGTGTATGGCTGAGAGGTGGGCTGATTTAGTGGTCTGGCAGGACTGCAGAGGCCCACCACAGGCCCGTCTCCCTTTGCGTCACCTGTCTGCTTCCCCTCCAGGGCCGAGGACAGCTGCTGTTCCTCGTCCTGCCGCTCAGACGACAGGGACTCTCTGGCAGTGTCCTCCTGCTGGCACGCTGTTCTGCTGCGCTCCTTCACCCGGTACTCCAGCTCCCTCAGCTCCTGTGTGAAGGCCTCGATGCTGATGCCC
>JAPZEB010000005.1:5943333-5960123 GCA_029783705.1 Chaetodon striatus
TTTACCAAAAATGTGGCACATTGAACGTTTCCTCTCATTCTCTGGGTGTGTCCCTGTAATAAAACAGTCCTCAAAAATTTTCCAGGATGTGGCAATCCTGTGTTCAGTAGTGCTGTCATATTAAAGTGTTACCATGTAAGGGAGTGATGGCCGACACTACCAAAGTCTGAAATTGTAAAAAAATAAAAAATAAAAAAACACAGCTTTCCTTTAAAAATGAAATCTTACTGTCTGCTTTGTTTCCATTGTATTCCTCAACAGCCATAACGACTGTCTCTGAGCGACTGAAATTCAAGATTATGTACACTCATTTCACAATTGACTGTTTTTCCGACCACAAACACAACACAACAGCCGATAGACGAAGCAGACTTAATGACATTTACTCTTCTTGTTTGTTCTGGAAAAACCAGATACTTGTGTATTCTGCCGGATTCACTTTCAATCAATTTTTGTTCTCGGCCCACGCACCGCCCACACAGCCAAGTTCATATAACGGCCTTGAGGCTCTATCACACGAACACACATATATTTTTATACCCTTGAATTGCTGCTGATGCGTGTGAGCAGCGTGTCCAGGATGGTGTCGTTGTCGTGGCGATGCAGCAGGATGAAGCGCAGGAAGGTTTTAAGGAGGGATGTCTCCGACACGCTGCGCAGGAAAAGGTCCAGGTAGGCGGTGCTGGCAATCATCTCGTCCACCGACGACTACAAACACACACACACAGAAATTTGAATCAAAACTGCAACAGAGGACAGTGAGACAACTGTCCTATGAATAAGAAGTCTAAGATTATAAACAGGCGATGAGATAATTTCCCCAAATATTGTGAGATCATTTTTTTGCTTTGACTCACACTCTGACTCATCTGTGGAAGAAAAGTCCTGCAAACAAACAAGTTCACACAATTGTTCTTTTGCTTATTCACTTCAGACACAATAAAAATGTCTCCCAGTAACTGAAGAGGAGCCGAGAACAAGTGGTCACTTTCCATCTGTGTCGTCCACCAGTCGTGATTTCCTTTCAGAGTAAGTTTACCATATTACAAAAAACTTTCCCAGATACCCTTAATGGAATTGGGCCTTGCAGATAGTTTGTGGTGCGCAGAGCATTGTGGAAAAGAACCTTGGAAACTTTGTAAACTGGGCGCAGATGTTCAGAGGCAACCTGATCAGATTGGACCAAATCTCTTGACAGGGTTGTTCAAAACATAACATTTCTAAAAAAGGTTTTAGAAATCAGATTAGATCACATAATCCAGTTTTGGGTTTGATTTGTATCAAACCTCCAGTATGCAGTGTTCAAAACTTTTTTAGAGGGACTGTGATACCTTTGAGCCAAAAAATTGAGGATTCAGGGATGACTTCAGGAACAAAATACAACTTTTAAATTGTTCAATTATAGAGAATTTTGTAAACTTGAGAAGTTGCCTTAAAAAACTGGCACAATAGGAAGATGGACTATATTACTTTTTTTTTTTTTGGGCTTGAGTGATTCTGATAGTCTGCAATTATCCAAAATAACGCTAATCTTCTTAATTCCTTCCCCTTCCTACCTTATGCAGTGCGGGGCCCATGACAGGCACGAGGAAGCCGTTGTGGAGGTAGTCCAGGAGCTGGGAGCGGACCAGAGGATGAGCAACCTGCACCACAGCGTTGCAGAACTCCAGCGAGTTCATGAACAGCACGAGCGACGAGACGCCCATCCAGTCCTCTCGACGCAGGGCGTGCCAGTCATCTCCTCGAACCTCAATCTTCCTGGGCAGCGAGGAGTAGAGAGCGCTGAGGCCCGTCGCCAACACCTGAGAGGAGACAGAGGGGCTCCAGGTAAGACAGCTGCAGGTCAGAAGGTGGCTGAGGTGTGTCTGTTTGCATCCTAAAAGCACAGTGTCTTTTTAATGCAGGTTTTCACAGACAAATTACTGTTTTTTAATTATTTTTTTTTTTTGTCTCAAGCAATTCTTACTTTTCAACACTCTTAAGCCACACGTCCATTTTCTCATTTAACTTTAACATCTCAGGGTGAAAGGAGGACACTGACAGCGCACAGACAGACAAGACACAACAGCACAGTGCTACAGCAGCTGCTGGGGGCTGACTCAGGGATCACCACTGTGCTGCTGTTTAAATAACACAAAACCAATGTGCTCTTTCAACACCTTCATTCTGACTCACCAATATCAGTCAAAATTATAATTAAAACACAAAATTAGTCCCATGTATTACACCTTTTTGTAATTACTAATATGTAGTTAATTTATTTTATATTAATATTTTAATAGAAAATAATGGTACTTTTTTCATTAACTTCCATGTAATGTGTACCAGTGACTCAAGTTAATGTCAAACTGTATCACTACACAGGACACATCTTGTCATGTGATATTTTAGTGCTTCTTCTTTTTTATATAAATATATTAAATATAATATTAATTGAAAAAACTAAAAAATAACTTAAAAAATTGGTGCATGTAATTAAAAAAAAAAAAGGTATTTTAAGCCCTGTGGAAAAAAAATAACCCTGATTACAAACAAGAGCTGAAACAGAAGGACAATTAATTGATGAGCAGACTGACGGAAAATTAATCTGCATCTATTTTGATCATAGATGAATCGCTTAAATCAATTACCAGGAACATATTTTTGGTTTTGGACTGTTTGTCTGACAAGGAAAGTTATTTTAAGATTTCATAATGGGCTTTAAGGAATTGTGATGGGTTGTTTGTCTTTCTTCTGTCTTACATTTGATACACCAAAGCATAAATCACTTAATCAAGAAAATATTTAGCTTTGAAAATCAAAGCCCTATAATAAATCCTGTTATAGATCCTGCAGTCTACAAACAGAACAATTACTTCCCCGTTATAATCCAGGAGAAGGCATGTTTATATTGTACATAACACTTGGCAGTGTTCTCTTGTATTTTGGCTGAAACACATCATGTTTCCATAACACCACTAATGACCCTTGAGATATGTACAACAGCTCACCTACCTATTGCTGTGTTGAGAAACGAGTTTGATAGCAAAATAAATTCGCTGTATGTGAAGACATGAAGGCAAAGCCCTTATGTAACTTAGTGTTTTGACAACAGCTGATGACATTTATGAAACTGTATTTTTGCATTGTGCTTGCTGTGCCTGTTACGAAATATATTGGAGAAACCTCAATGCTTTAGTCCGACTAAGCAAATACAAACGATTCATTGATCAAAATGAATCAAACAGACCTACGCACTGAGGTTGTAGGATGAGCATGTTTGTAACGGTTACCACTTACAGTACCACACAGTAAGAGGGCTGTTACAGCTGTCACTGAATCTGCTGCTACATCCAAAAATGTCAAACAAGGCTGACTAGAATGTGTGAGCGTGCACAGACAGAAAATAGTGAGACTCGAGCAGAGAGAGGAGCATTTGGTCCTTGATGCCACCTCCACTGGTCCTTCTAGCCTGTAAGTAGGTCAGACTGAAGCTGCTGGAAAGAGGGCACGCAGAGAATAGCTGAGCCAGCTCTTTAACACCAGAGTGAACTGGCAGAGGAAAAGATAAGAACACTGACCACAGCATTAAAATAAGATACACACACATACTAATCACGCAACACCGTTCACTCTCATAAAGAAGTTTTGAAGCTGAGATGCAGCTCAGTTGGTGTCATTTGTGACCAGATTTTTAGTCTGTTGAAATTCAGAAGGTCGTGGTGTTAAAATTAAATCCAGTGCGTACACTCTAATTAAACAGAAATACAAAGTGCAATCAGCAAAATATGGCTCTTTATTAACACCTAGTGGCAGCTGGAAGAAACTACAATAACACAGGCAGACAGCTTCCTGTTCCTCCTCCAAACAATCCTCAATATGCTTTCCAAAATCTTTAATTTGTGTTTTCAGTGATCATAATTCATTTAAAATGTGATCACAAATTCATAGAGGATTATTTATGTTTTCATCTACATTGTTTATTTCAGGTTACCGGCTCCATTAACTGCTGTGCTCTGTCATGAAGTTTCAGTTAAATTTGTTGTAGTTTGGTCATTGGTTCATGTAAAGCAACAGCAACATTAAGGAGTGTGTGTGACACAGAGGATTTATCGATTCATCCGTTATCTTAAACAAGCGTGATGTTGGGTGAGCTGGGTATTTTATTTTAAGAGGACCAGAGGAAGCCTTTGGAGTCCAGATAAAGCTGATAGGATGTAGATAAGGACGAACGCTCTGTCAGAGTGCAGAGTCACGTCCTTCCCCTTCCGCTATCACACACCATCACCGATGCATCAGAATTAGACAGCACACACTCACACCTCTTTCTTAAAAGTGGTGTCAAAAAGGCAAGCCGTGATCCCACATTATAAGTGGTCCTTAACTCTCATATAATTCGAGAGTACTGTAGGTCATATGCATGTGTATATATGCTGCTGATGGGCCTCTTCTGTTAGAGATGAAATTGACTATAAATAACAGAGTTCAGCTGCTTTTATTGCATGGGAATGTGAATTACAGTTAAGTCGGCTAACAGTAGAATAAAAAGGTTGACATAAAAGAAAATTAAAAACCACGGGTGTCTACATTTTCAAGTGTTTCTCCTTAAAAGAAACTGTGGGATTTTTTTACTTAGTGGATAGAGACCAAAAACTTGATGTTCATAATCTGTCAAACCCACATGATCGGATCTCTGCCCTACTTTTTGGGTTATTAACAATTGAACAAGATAATTAATGAATGCTTGAATATAAGTCGAGACTCTCTACCTCGCTGGCTTTCAAAGGAGTTTTGGTTAAAGTCTGATTTTGCCCCTAAAGTTTCAGCTATCAACAATATGCCAAAAAAGTAATACCCAAACCAGGTGAAAATGAGATTGCAATAATGTATGGTAAGTTGTGCTGTTTTTCTTAAATAGAAAAATTTACAACAACCTCAAACCTCATTACTGTGGCCATAGTATATTGAAATTATCCTTTTACTGTACTTTAAGTTCAGAAAATGACTAAGTATACTATAAACTAAGTGCTGGGAAGTCGTTACAGCCTGATATCACACACGTCGGGCCCTATCTATCTTTCAGACTGACACAGTTGTCCTTTTCACAGCCAGCGCCCACGTTGTGTAAGTAGCAAATGTACTTGCAGCCATCTATTCGCCCAGTATTTTCCTGCTATTTAAAGGGCTCATTATTCAGACAGTAAGGGCGCATTCACACTGGCGCTATTTGGTCCACTTTAAATGAATCCTGGTCCGCTTCCACGGACAGTTTGGTTCGTTTGGAGTGGTGTGAACGCTCATTCGAACTCTAGTGCGGACCAAACGAGCGAACCCTGGTCTGCTTGAAAACTGGGGGTCTCGGTTCACTTGCAAGTGAACCCTGGTGCGGTTCACTTATAGTGGGAAATGCAACCGGACTATGCAGCGAACCAAAGAGAGGGAGTGACGTAGAGCGCAGTGCGTATGTATCATTTACGGACATATATGTGATCTGAAAACTTTTAAATCCTTGCAATCCCTCGCTCTGCGTCTGTTTAACCTCAGCAGCATGTCATAGTCTCTCGCTCTCCACCGTCTTTTCTGAACCAAATGAAGGTGTGCAAATTTTCCGGCATTCCCCGCCCAATCGAACAGAGTCCCCCAGACTATCCTGGTGTGAATGCACCCTAAGATGCGCCTATAAAGGCGGATTCACAACACATGCTATGAACGAATGTTATACATTCAGGGGTGAGCCGATGGGTTGCATTTGGGTGAAACAACACATCACTATTGAGGAAAATATGAATGACATTCTTTAAATTGTGAACACAGCAGAGAGCAGAGCGGAGCTGCTGTCCGACTCCCCATTAAAAAAAACACTATGCGCATTTACCCTTAAGGAGCAGCATAACTTTGATTATTTTGAAGCTAGAGGTTTAGTTCTGTTTCCTCTGTCAAATTTATAACTTCAGTTTTTAGTTTTTTCTGCTTAAATATCCTATGATATTTGCTGCAGAGACATTACTGCTCTTACTGTATTACTCTCCGTGGAAAACAGCTCGCTTTTCCAATTTGCTGATGTAGATAGCAATGCTCCAGGGTGACACTTAAAAAACAGACGAATGATTAATTGATGGATAAATTACAACCTCTTTGCCCATTGTGCCCCACTTTGCACCCAGATTCTGAACCGTTTAACCAGCAAAGTGGAGTTGGACATGCCCTCAATGCACATGCTCTACAGATCGTTTAAACAGGATCCCATATGTCAACAGTCAGACCCACAAAACCAACAGTATCTAGATAAAGATCTCTCAGAGGAAAAGTGACAAAAATCCCCCCAAAAACCTTAGTGCATAACAAAATGTAAGAAACCTCAGGACAGGAAGAAAACCTGCATAAGCACATAAGAAAGACGCACAGGCACTGGTCCAAATTGAGTACCATCTGTAACCACATCCTCTACTGAAACCCCCGTCAATGTCTAAAACACAACATGTTCAAAGGTGACATAGTTTTCATGGGCACCATCACTCACCGGGCAGAAGTAGGAGTTCTCAGCGATGTAACGTGCCACGGCCTCGTGGCTTGCCGAGGCCGCCATCACCAGCAGCAGCGCGTCTCGGGCCTGCTGTCCGATGGCTCCGTCTCGGTGGATGAACGGCACGAGGAGGGAGAAGATGAGGAGATTGGTGGAGCCCTGCTGAGCTGGTGCCGCCCGGAACAACATCTCTAGAACCACAGGCTGCCGGGCCATGGACACACAGACCTGGAGGAGCGTTACACAGATTTAGAAATTGTCTCCTAAATTTAGCAAAAACTCCAGATTCAAACTTATCAGCCAAGGAAACCATAAACATAGGACACACGTTACGATTGTTGAGCCAAATGTACGTCGTTAGATGGTTGTCACGTCCGATTATTCAAAGTTGGCCTGAGTCTTATCCAGTCTGAGTGAGTCAGTGTGAACAGTCAGGAGATAAAACTTATAGTGTGTGGTGTGTAATCACTCTCATAGGTCACCTTCTGATCTAGTGGCTACTTTTCACCCTTAAAAGATAAATTTTAAACTAACTTAATTTTAAGACTGGAACCAGGAAAATGAAAAACTGTCCCAAAATGACATGCAGACAGTAAAACCGTGTGGTGTGCAGTGAAAGAGAATTATTGTATAATTCAGGTAATGACATTTTAGTGCAGAGCTCATATAAAATTCACAGCTAATCCACCATTTCATCCAAATTTAACGTGTTCCTTCGGTTTGCCTTTTATATGCATATTGCAGCTAAATTAATAAGGTAAACTTCCTGCAGTGAAATGTCTCCCTGAAGTGTACTGCTGGAATTTCTGAAGTTGCCTAGCGACATGGCTGAAATCATAGTCGAGCTCCTTTCTGACTGTCAGGACAAAAAAATCAGTGCAATGTTGATCAAAATAGTCAAGAGTAGAGTATCTATAATCAATGATCTAAAGTCTGTTCTCATCTTAAGAAAACATTTTGCAAATGTGTCTCAACCTGCAACTTCTAACATAGACTGTGGCGAACTATATACATATCTGAGAAGTCTCCAGACTGCAGGTGACTGTACCTGGTTGAGCAGCAGCACCAGGCTGTTTTCCAGAGCTGAAGGACACCCAAGTTCTGGGTCAGCGCAGGCTCCCAGCAGCCTCAGCAGGGGGTGGAGGACGGCTGTGTGCTGCAGCAGAGGCTGCTGGGACTGGCCGATGAGCATCTCAAACAGCTTGAGCAGCGCCCCCTGGCTGTCTGGATCTAGGCCACGGCGGAGGTGCCACTGAACCACGCACTCCAGAATATTCTCGGTGACCACCAGCTCCAGTATGGGGCCCATGGGTGCCACGCCGGCGCCACCCTCCGGGCTCTCAGCAGGCCGCTCCTCTGCCAGTAGACATAACATCTGGTCGGTGTGATTCCTCACTGCTGTCAGGTCGTCGCTGGAGGATGAAGGCTCGTGTTGCTCCAGCACCCAAGAGACCTGGATGAAAGGGACAGTGTTTTTATGTAACGTTTAACTCTGAACACCTCTGTCCTTGTATGAGGGGTTATAAAGTTACAAAAGTGTGAACTCTAACTAGAGCTTTGATAGAGCCCAAAAAATCTGTCCCGACTTTTCATAAACCCGCATAGCGTCTGTGCAAGCCCGACCCGAGCCTGAGCCACGGGAGCAGTTTTGAGGTCGAACCCAATTAAAAAGCTTAACTTCCACTGTAAAAACAAATTATAAATAATATTTACAAGCTTACGTCAACCAAAGCCTTTTAGGTGTGGTCACAGATGTTTGCGACATGGGGTCCATATGTAAATAGTCACTTTATGCACCAGGGTGTGCTGGACCACTTGTAAATTTGGAGCACTGTTGAAGCTGGAGAGGTTCTGGACACTCTGAGACGGAGCAGCAGAGCGCCAAGTGCAGTGAGAGTCTAATTTAAGTGTTTGTTATTTAATATAAAAATAGGAAAATTACTGAAAACTGAACCTGATTTATGCCCGGGGGAATGTTGAGAAATTATGGCCTGGGTTGGTTGGGCTTAATCGGGATCGGGCAGAGAATCAAAGCTCCAACTCTGACGGGCATTTCAGTTCAGTTCTGAGCGAGTCTGGAATCCAGTATGCATACATCAGCAGGGTTATTAGACTGGTTAAATTAATCTGGATGTTTTGACACATCATAGTAGGGAAAGCAGAGGTGTAAATAACAGTGTTGGTGATGGCTAAATTCCATTTAGCTGCTTCAGTTTCAGGGTATCCTCTGTTTATCCTCTGGCTTACTGTTACACTGGCTGTGATCAAAACCACTTTATTTACTGTCTGCCATTTTATTCAAGAGTCAAGTGTCTAAGTGTGAAATCTATACTCTATGTACTGCCCTCAAAAATTCCAACAGTGGCAGGAGAGGAAAAAAAAAAGATTTCCATGGCATGTGCATCATTTTTTGCTAACATTTCCATTATGCTAATCTAACTTTAGTGATCACCATTGAGCAAACTAATAAATGATTGTTATATAGGGAGTAGGCTTGGGTGGTAACAAGGTGTAACGGTGTACCAGGGTATTTAGAAATTCCGAAGGTATGATTTTCAATACTGTCAAAAATACAGACGCCCCTCTTTCTATTAAACTGATCCGGAGATGCTGTACTGAGATGTTGTAGTACACAGTACATGTCACCAGAGGTCAGTCTCTACTGGTGAAACAGGCAGCTGAGCTGAGAAAGATGGCGACTGCGAGCGATGGATGTAACATTACAGGACAGGTATTACTAAAAAAAAAACAAAAAAAAAAACAGTACTGTCACATATAACTTTATCTTGAGATACTATATCGTCTCTGTTCAGCCCACTGATGTGTCAGCATCTGCTGTGACGATACAAATACCGTCATATACCGTATACCCTGGTGTAATGTCAGGAAAGTCTGCAACAAGCAATACTGTCCAAGCCTGACAGGGAGTAGTGAATGAGTGAACAAGGGAGTGATTTCTGACACAGTGTCTTAGCAAACTGGGCCTTGTGATTACAACGCAGCCATCGCTAATGTTAATAGTAACACTTGTGTTTTTCTTCCATCACAGCATTTGAAAATATTTACTCCTTTTGATGAGCAGAAAAATGAGTTCAAATAGGTTTCATACAAACACTGACTGTTACAAATCATTTTATGTAATGTATTAAAATCTAAAATACACAGACAAATAATATAAATGCAATAAAAAGTCATTCCCAGCAACTGACAAATGAGAGGTTACCCAACATTTATCAAGTGGTCTGTCAGTCAGCATGACTGCTGCAGTGATGAATTTGCAGACCTGTGAGCAGCTTGTGCAGATAAGAGAAGAGAAGTGCCTCTTTGTGTTTCAGCAGCTTGAACTTTGTGGTGAATGTATGAGTTGGAAGTCAGAACCAATTCTGTGAAAATTGCGCAACACATTTGTGTTTGGGAAAACAAACTTTCCCATAAAACTGCTTGTTTTCTTTTTCTATTTACGCATTCATTTACATGTAACTGAACTATTGAGATGTAAAGGTGGCTTCAGTTTCCCTTTGGGCTGAACATATGCATGTTATGTACAGTCTAAGAGTCGTGTAGCGACATGTAGGAGTGCTTTAACATCTTGTGGATATGTTGCAATACAGTTGCAACATATTCACCTATTATACTCCTGTCTGCTTCCTCTATAATGGAGTTCTCCTTGATCATTTAGTAAGCCTCAATGCAAAATGCAGAATGTCTAGACAGCTAACACACACACACAAACAAAATGAGCCTCCCACAACAAACCAATAAGTATCACTCAGATGTCTAATATTGCCTACGAGAAAATTCAACAGTCAGGCAGTGGCAAGGTTGTGTAACCTATAAAGGGTTCAGTCAGTGATTGGACATGAGCCAGTCACACTGTTTAAGTACACGGACTGACCACTCTCATCAGCAGCACTGGCACAGCCAAGTGAACGTGTGAACATCCACACTTGCTGTCAGATAATCATTCACTGAGACAAAGTAGGAGCCTTGACTTTAGAACTGATCTCACCATCATTTACTGTTAACTACAAGTGAACATTTACTTTTTTTCTCTGCTGCTCAACACAAAACATCAGAAGGTTTTCTCAACCACTGCTAAGTAACTTACTGACAGCGCAGGGTGTAACAGATTGAGCGCTGAAATGATTAACTATTAGTCTATCAACATTTTCTGTCAATAGAAAAAAAAATTAAGACATTTATTAAACAATGTCCGCTGGTTCTCAACTGTGAGGATTTTCAGCTTGTCTCTGTTTTATCACATTGAACTCTGGGATCTGGGATAGACTTAATGATGATTTAAAACACTAAAATAAATGTTAGCTGCAGCTCTAAACAGGCTACATAAGAGGTTTTCACAGTCTGACACTGTGGGCGTGTCTTTTTCATAACATCAGATGTAGTGATATCACCACAAAGTGTCACACTGAATCTAATCCGTTTATCATGTTTGTGTTTTCAGATGTGACCGAGTTATGACACAGATACGACAGAGTGAGAAGTGGACAACTCATCCAGGGGAGGTACTACTCACAGTTTGATAACCTCTGAGTTATATGGCCGTTCTGTTCGTTATAACCTTAGTGTTGACTTACCCTTCTGGTCGTTATTTCTAACACTTAAGAGAAAGAAGTCCCACTCAAGTCACTGCAGTCTGGGGATGCAGCAATACTGGTGGTTGCAGCTTTGCAATAAAGTAGTTGAGTAATGCAAGCAGTGATACATTTACATAAGCTGTTTTTTTAATGCCCATTAAACAACTACAGTACTTTCAAACAGGCAGTTTGAATAATACTGTAACTGGGGACTTGTTAAAAACCTTGCTGATGGCCTGTGTGGTTGCTTTGTGAACTTTATAGTAGGGATGCACCGAATGTGAAATTCTGGGCTGACACTGTTACCAGTGTTTAAAATAACAATTTGGCTGATAGCCTTTGTTGTTGTTTATTTGGTAGTTATTTATTCCCTCTTTTGTACCAGGGAAACAAAAAAATCTTCATTATAAAAAAAAAATAATAAAAAACTGAACTATATCATTTCATCATAATCTTTAAATAGACACAAATTCAATCTGCTTCAAAAGCATTTTTAATGTATATATCATAATTCCCTCTCTGATATTGTTTTAAAACCCTGTTTTCAGTGCAGATGCATGCGCTCAAACACCAGAGCGATGCAGTCATGGAGCGCACACATTCCCAAGTGCCTATTTTTTCAGGGCACGACGGCTGCGTCCCAAGTTCAACTTTTGGAATAGAGCAGAACAACCAGTCACAGCCTACAGATATCTTTCCCGCCTCCCGTAAATATCAGTTTGTGATTAATACGAAGGAGAAGTTGATCATGTTAGTGCAGGGCTACCCAGAGCTTTACATCTGTCCCATAGATAATAGGCCTACACACTTATAAACAGCTCCTGGAAGAAGATCAGCTCTGCACTCAGGATTTCAGGTAAATAGGCTATGATAGAGTGCTTGTTGAGGTTGAGTAGCGCCCTGCGCCTGACCCCACATTTTCCAGGTGGTTTAAGACACATCATGTGTACACTCCCTAATACAGTAACTTCATGCAACCTCTGTCAGTCATTAGTTCCCGCCACCAGCTGCTAACCGCTAAGGTTAACTAGCTCTCCTCCTGCTGGTTTCAACATGGATTCGCTGTTCACTATGCAGCATTATCAGGGAAAAATAGAGAGCCCTGGCGAGTCGATATTGAATTTACTGCGTCCTTTCATCCTGACAGCTTCCCAGGGAAGATCTCTGTTCATCCCAAACATGTTTCCTATTGTCCCCAGGATGCAGGGGCGCCATTAGTCTTGAGCCCTGCTTTTTAGCTAGCCCAAAATTGATGTGACACAATGGAAAAACATCGACCACTGCCATCAGTGTGTGTCATTTTATATGCCAATAAATTGGTGCATTCCCACTTTTACAGTAAAGGTGTGTATAGCAAATACTGTGTCTCCTCACACCTGAGCTATGGAGTTGGTGAGTAAAGTGTTACTCAGCAGATCTAATATCCAGGCTGAGGCCAAAAAGTGTAAAGATATATTATTACCCCAGCAAAATATTTAATGTCATCAAGTTTCAAGTAACAAGGCGTCTCCAGCTCACCTGTCTCCAGTGGTTCTCAAACACCATTAGGCAGGTCTCTGGGTCAGCAGTGCAGGGGCTGGAGGGGGCGGCGCTCCTGCCAGACCGACTCCCGGGACCCCGCGGGTTCAACCTGCTTAACCAGCTCATGCTGGACTCAGTGAGAGGCAGGTCACAGGTCACAAGAACTCAAAGACGAGAGAGGGAGTTCCAGTAGAAAACAAAGTTGGAGTTAAAAAGCAACCGAGGGCAAAAAGAAATTAAGAGGGAAGAAAAGGAAAAGATGTGGGAGGGAGGAGGAGGAGGAGGAGGAGGGAGAGAGGGGAGAAGGGGAGGGGAAGGGGAGGGAAAGTGTATCCAAATAGAGAGAAGGAGGGGAAGGAGGTCGGCTGAAAATGTGCTGTCACTGCCAGTCAGTGTACATCGAGAAAAAGCCCACTGCTGCTGCTTTAGAAACTGTGTGACCCTGTCCGCCCTGTAGACCCTGTCATCCAGTCTGAAGCCAACTCCACTCCATAGCCAGTCAGGACGGCCACTCTGCGCTGTGGAAACAAACACAATAACACAACACATACATTAACATCTAAACTAAAAAACACAATGTATATTAAAATTTTATTTTATAGCTCCCCAAATATAAATATGCAGCTGTCTTTTTTCCATGTGTATACAACTTAAATATCTTAATGTATTTACCTTAGTTTGGCTCTGAAAATGTGACTTGCCAAATAGCCTTTATATTTATGGTAGTCCTTGTGCATGTAAAGCCTGCAGTGGGTCACAATTAACACCAAATGTAAAACTGAAACAGTCTGGATCAGTCTCTTACGTCTGACGCCCACCATGTTATTACAATTCTGAAAGTTAACTTTGCGTAATGAGAAGTCGTGAACAATAAATTGTTCAAATTTAATATGTTATCATTGTATAACACAGGGTTCCACTAGGGATGTTCTGAATGACTAATTTCCCTGACGCTTTAACACTCAGACTAGTCAAAGGGCTGGGCAGGTAATGGAAGATTATTGGAAACTGATATCCAGAAACTCTACCTGACATAGTCTTGCCCATGGCGGTAATTTTGTTTTTAAATTCTGTTAGTACTTTCCCCACTGTGTGTGAAAGAAATCAAATGTAAACAATACAACCAAGGGTAATAACACCAATCTGTTTCAGCACTTGGAGCACAATCACGTTACCGAATATGAACAGGACATGGCTCAAAAAAAAATAATAATAAGACTAACAAGTGCCTCCACGAAGCAGCTCACGATGACACAAGCACTTACAGAGGCTACACAGTATGAAAAAGATTTAAGAAAGTAGTTCATCTGTGAGTTTCCTTCAAATTATTTTAAAATCACAAAGGTAAGACATGCACTCTTTCATTAGAAAAAATATCCCAGCTTTATAGTTGGGCATACTGACGGTACAAAACTCGTCAGTGATCTGTGAGGACAAAACACAAAAACAAAATAATCGTTCAATAATCATGATCGACGTAAAATTGTCAATTAATTGTGATACTGACTAGTCTAGAGTAAGAAAACATTCAGACAAAGCTCAATTTAATTTATACGGTGAAACATCATCCCAAAAAATGCATATTAGAGCCATTTGAAATCGTTAATCACATCTTCCAATCACCAAATCGTACGTCACCACTGATATGTATCACTTTGCACCATGCACGATGAACATTGCACAATATTCTTTTGAGAAAATGTGAACACAATCACATAAAATAATATTTATTTTAAGAGTAGGTTAAAGTAACTAGGATTTCTGGTGCTGACTAGCAAGGGTTGGAATAATTAATCATCTGCTCAACTCACTGGGTCCATCCCTGAGTTGCACAATAAAATATAGTCACTTGTAGCTACACAATAAAAACAATAACACATTCCTGTTTTCAAAAAAAATGAGAGAGAACATTTCAGTGTCTGTTTTGGCTAATCCAATCAAAGGTCAATATTACATTAAAAGGAGATACGAAGAAAATCGAACCTATTATTTTCAAAAGGCAGTCCTGCTTGTTTATTTGAATCACAGCAAGAAACAGTCTCAGCTGGACATGTTAAAGTCATAGCTACCTCAGTGTGTCATGTATACACCCATTCATTCAGTAATATATCATTTGTGCTGAAGAGCATCTGTATTTTATCTGTGTTTTCCCAAACAAACATAAGTCAGCCTCTACAGTATGTTGTTGCCACGGAAACCATTCAGTCCTCCTGTGGAAAAGCTACAGCCAGTCCACCTTCTGCTTAACATGGGAGTAGCTGTCCGTCCTGAATAATGGATGCAAATGTAAAGCATTTTCCTTGTGTCAAAGTTAACAGGAGATTAATCATTGAAGATTATAAGAATATAAGCTGCGTGCCTTCCTTCAGTGATTTTTTTTTTTGTCCCACAAACAGAGTAAATCCAGTATTTAAATCAAAAACATGGCCGCCCACTCAAAACTGCAGCTCCTGCTCCAACCAACAAACTGGTCAAAAAACAAGTGAGGTTAAACAAAACATTTTTCACTGCTCTGCATGCAGGGCAGCTAAAACAAAATGTAATCCATACTTAACAGGTTGCAGCCAACAAATTCTGATATCAGATGAAAACATAAAATGGGCTGTGTGGATCTCGGGACAACAGATTTAAGTCATATGAGAGAATTGACATGGTCGGAGCTGAGTTGTATGTAAAGTGTGCTCTGCACCTCTGTTGATTAAACATCTGGTTGATCAGTTTTGCATGTTATGGCATGGGAGCAAATATTAAAAAGAAAGGAAGCAGTCACACTGATGAAGCGTTGCAGGCAACAGGCGCTCACTTCAATTTGGGCACACTCAAGCCTCCAACATGTTATTTTTATCTGTGAAAACTTTTCCATAATATTGAAGAAATGGAAATTCAGCATGTAAGGTTAACTGTTGAAAACACCTGCATGGATTGAACCAATGTCCAGGGGATTATTAAAAACCCTAAGCCCCTATTTCACTGCTCTGGTGATGCGTCAGATAGAGAGGTGCATCTGCATGTAAGCAACATGGTTACTGTTGTCTTTCTGCAGTAACCAGATTACTTAAAAATTATGGAAACGAGAAGCTGGTATCTTTAACTGTGAAAAGGAATTCTCTGAGCTGTTACGGCAGATAAACATTCAGAGTTTTTCCATAATATACTGAAGCTAAACACACTAATACCGCTATCACATCCTAAAAGCTCCAAAAATATCTGCCGGAAGTAGTGTATTTAGTGATTTATTGTGAGGATTATTTGGAAAGGACTGAACAGATGGATCAACAGTGGAGAAGTGGATTATGCTGTAGGAGTGGTTTTGATGTTTTGATGCCTTTTTTTTGCTGTGACCCACCATCTGATACCCACCTTTTAAGCCAGCAGGCCTATTTGAAACTCAAAGGAAAGGGTTTTCCTGGAATATTCCTATCAGAGAAACTACTTTATCAAAGCTGGAGAAACCTGATTTCACTTTAATTTAGTGCTGCATTTAGTTCAAAGTTAATGTCACAAGCAGCGGTTAATGGAGCTTGAAAGATGTTCTGTGAATCTGTTTGCTTTCATGTCCTGAGTGTTTGAATAAAAGATTATTCATGAAACCCCCCTGGTTGGTCTAGCAAGGTTCAAAAGGGGCAAAGGGACAGTTTGGTATTTTTCAACTTGGGTCCTATTTTACCATGTTTTTGTGCCCAGGTGACTAATGGGAGCAACAATTTTTTAAACTGGTGAGAGGACATCAGCCAGGCTGCAATGTAACCAGTCAGGACATGTTCGCATCATCAATTTAAGTCCACTAAATGTGTTTGTTTTTGCCACTGACAGGCTTAGATTGTTATTCATAGTGTCTGACAACATTATGGAGATGATCCCTACAGAGATAGACCTTTTATTAAAGAGTATGATCCCTTTTGTTTAACCAGAAACAGCCTCAAAATCGCTGTTGCCAAATACACCAGATGTCATTTAAATAAAAAGTAATTTTATCATTGTGAAACACACTGCATTCAAAGTTGACAGAAACAAAATAAAAACACAAAAACCACATTGGCTCGTCTTTCCACAGTTCAAACAATCATCAGCTTTGGTTTGGTTGAAATAAACCCTTAATTCACCCAGTCAGATGTGATGATATGCTGGCTCTATACACGCTAAAATGATTGTTTATTTAAATGGAGTCTGGT
>JAPZEB010000005.1:6103592-6115626 GCA_029783705.1 Chaetodon striatus
CATATTTTAAGAAGCTACAAATTATATTCAGCCACAAAATAAACCTGAAAAGCTGCAAATCAGAACAGAAGTACAGACAGTTGTTGCATAGCGATGATACACCATCTCATCCAGTTGCATAGGTGTGAACCAGCAAGTTTTTAGATCGTTGCAGAACAGCGAATTGCAAGTAGTTTCAACTCGTCCCATCATGAATCTTTGGTCTGAGCTGGGCATTACTCTACTAAACCTAACCTACATCACTTTACATTGAGTACGTAACATGACGCCATTCGTTGAGTGCTAATTTGCTAGCTATCATATGAACCCCTCCATGAGGATATGTTGTTATATAATTAAAAGATACCACCTTTGCAGTACCCACTACACCGAGAAACAGCTGGAGACACTCTGTCATCACAATGTGACGATATCTGTTAGTCAAGACATTTTACTACTCAACCACAGGGCTCTATCACCTCTACTGACTGGTATAAGTTTTGATTAGTAGTAACATTTTTTCTGAACATAAATCAGTGCTGCCGCTGTACATGTAATGTTCATGTGTGTTCATATGCACCTGCGGAAGAGCAGCAGATGGTCGTTTCATGTCCTGATAGTATCTCCCTCAGAGTGTTCAGTCCTGAAGACAAAATCCAGGAGACCTGTGGCAGATATCCAGGCAGAGATATAAAAAATACAAGCTAACTACCTGTGGCATTTATTCAAATGAGCGACAGATGGTGCAGAGCAGATAGAGCAGCAGCTGAGAGGAGAGATAAGGAAACTCCACGTGGAGTCTGTTTGGTGTCCTGATCTAAACACCTCAGTGTGTTGGTGGACGGTTCAGAGGACACGAACCACTGTCAGTTTGCAGTGCTGTTACACTTTGGAAAAGAGCGTGACTGCCTTAAATTTTAATACAAATAAATAATAAATAACTTTACTTTATTTTGAAGGCACTGTAACATTTTTATCCTTGATTTACAGTAAATAAAACAATAATAAAGTCAAGATAAACAAGACAAGAAAAGACTTCAATACCATTATGTCTGCCTCTGATAATAACAGCAGTTTGTATGGCTGGTACAAAGCTCGTTATTTTTAACCAGCTCCACCTTTTCAGTCTGTTACGCCACCTTTTACTGTCTCGTCCAATTAAGCTGCCAATAATGTTTGTTACTGCTTTCAAGCTCAAAGTCAGTCTCTTCTCTCTTTCTCAGTTTTACAGCTGAGGAGCTGTGAACAAATGTGTTTTTGAAAGCTGCTGGATTCAAACAAGATACACTGAACTGATACAGTTTCAGGTTATATGCAAACAACAAAAAAGGTTAATGATATTGTTTTTTAACAGCAGGTAAACAGAGAAGACAGAGCTCATTACTTTTTAGAGACAAGAGAATCCTATCTGCTTTTGTATCTCCAGCATTTGTACTACTTTGGTGCTGATATCTAAGACACAAAGAAGATGAATCCTACTGACTGTGGTGATGCCCTGACATTTCAAACACCACCATGAATTAACACTGATAATTTGGCTGAACCATCTCAACATCTATGGTTTGCCATAAAATTTGGCTCATGCATGCCTGGTGCCCTCAGGAAGAGTTGCCGCAGTATTCATTCCTTTGACATTCTGAAATCCTTCACAAAGATTGTGTGTGTCAGCATCGTCATTGTGAGCATGTTAGCATGCCAATGTATTTAGCTCAAAGAACCACTGCGCTAAATGCAACCTCGCAGAGCCGCCGTGGCTGTAGACATATAGGAGGTTGCAGGCCTGGATCCAAGTCCAGTTCGTTTGAGTGTGAAGACTTTACCTAGGAATGCTACACTGTTCCTTGCCTGAGTCTACTTGAAAATTTTGTCTCAAGTACATTTCATGTGTACTCAGGTATAGCTCCCACGTGCCTATATGCACTCACGCCAGTGTCTGGGCATGCTCCTGATGAGTCTGCGGATGTTTTCCTGGGGGATCTCCTCCCAGACCTCGATCAGGGCGTCAGCTCCTGGACAGTGTGTATGTAGTCTGTGGCTGTACTTGGTAGCACCGGATGCACCGATACATAACATCCCATAGTTGCTCTATTAGATTTAGGTCAGGGGAACAAGAGGGCAAGTAAATGGCATCAATGCCTCCGTCACCCAGGAACTACCCACACACTCTGGCCACAGGAGGCTGGGCATCGTCCTGCACCAGGAGGAACCCAGGGCCCGCTGCACCAGCGTAAGGTCTGAAAATTGCTCTGAGGATTTCATCCTGGCACGGAGGTCTGTGCGACCCTCCAAGGATCTGCCTTCCCAGACCATCACTGACCCTTGCCTCTCCATTGCACCTGTTGTCACTTTAATTTGCACCAAAGCAGGTGAAACTGATTCACAATCACTTGTCCTTCCTAAATGGACAGATTGATATCCCTGAAGTTTAACGGACCTGGTGTTCATTTTATGGAGCAGTGTATGTCAGTTGCTTTCGGCCTCAAGTAGATGGGTTTACGTTGTAGTTAGGTGGAGGCCTAGTTTGTTTAATAAAGAAGCCTTTGGTGTGACAAAGTGTTGGTATCTGACTACTTGAGGATAAGAACAGTCAGGCTGATCTCATCCCATGAACTGCATGGAAATCTGTGATAATCAGTCGACTCCATTGTATGGGCTCGGGATTGGTGCTCTTTTCTACACTATAGTGACATCATAAACAAATGTCAAGTAGATGATGATGTAAGTGCAGTCAAGTACAAGACAATATTAATAGTATGAAAGCCAAGTAGGGGGGGGAGTGGAGAGGTGGTGGGCAATCATACTCAGACATGGTACAAAATCAATTGTAGCTAACGTGAAAATGCCCTTATTCTCGTTAGGTGTATGCATGGAGAACGTGCAAACCAAGTGTTTGTATTTTTTCAGTTTACCACCATTAAACTCTGGAGTTTAGTCTAGTTCTTCCTCACTCCTTCCAACTGTCTACTTCCACATTTACTAAACACAGACACACTGAAAGGCCACAACAGAGCTTTCCACAAGTTTTTATTCCCAAGAGAAACTCTCATGCCAGCACCTCAGAGACTAAATTGGAGGACAGATGAGGGATGGGTGGATTGAAAGATGGAAGATGGAAGGATAGATGGAGATGGAGTACAGACAGGAGGTGAGGAGGCGGAAAGCAGTTTGAGAACTTTGTGCACAGCGGAGAGTTTCAGAGGGGCAACTGGGCATGTGTGTTCGTGTTGTGTCTATCCATGTGGAAAGCTCCTAACGTGCGTGTGTGTGTGTATTTGTGTGTGTTTGCGTGTGTGGGTGGATGCAGTATGTGTGATAAGGTTTCTGGTTCACAGAAGTTTGGAGAAAATCACCAGAAGCACAAACTAGAAAACTGCAGTTTAGAGGGTTTGAAACTAAAATTTAGCTGTTTTTTTTTTTGTTTTTTTTTCACAACCACACACTCCGCGCTCTCCGCCTGGTTTCCGCTTCGCATGACCTTCATTGAAGAGAGAAGCAAAGTCTTCCAGTAACATGATGTCATCTCTGAATAAAACATGTTGGAGTAGAGCAAGAGTTCTCTGTTAGAGGAATGATCTCATCGTTTTACAGGAAAAATTTTCTCCTGAGCACAAAAAGATTTAAATGCCAGTGTCATCACACCATATCACATCAGATCTAAAAATATGCTGTGGCTTCATTTAAATGGATGGGTATATGCACTGGCACACACACACTCACGACTCAACACATCATCAGATCTTAAAGATACACTCCCTGATTGTGTCAGATTATTTAAGAGTGCTGGATAGCTGCACAAATCTCTTAATTTCATCAAACTGTTGAAGTTTCAAACTGGGCGAGGCTTGCTGTTCCTCCCTGTTTGTAGTCTTCATGCTAAGATAAGCTAATATATAGCGTCATATCAAACAGACAAATGTGAGAGTGGTATCAGTGATCTTATCTTAGCCTGAAAAAGGAAAGAAATGCAGCAATGTCTCAGTAAAAATGTTGAACTATTGAGGATTTAGAAGCATCTAATGATGAGGACTGCAAAGTGCCACCACCTGAAACTTCTACCATGAGCCAAGCGTTAATTCTTAGGATTACTTTAGCGCTTAGTGCAGGTGATTGAAACCAGTAAAAACACTTAATGAAGCAGCTTCACAATATAAATCGATGTTTCTCCGATGCTGTTCGGCTCATCGCAGATGTGCTGCTAGCTCAGCACCTGCTAATGTGTGCTCACCTTTTTTCTCTTAAGATCCAGCAACACATTCTCATCCCAACTTATCAAATACTGCTATTTTTCTCAATGTACCATTTTCATTCATTCATTTTCCGTAACCGCTTATGGCAGGCTGGACCCTGTCCCAGCGGGTGAGAGGCAGGGTTCACCCTGGACAGGTCACCAGACTATCGCAGGGCTGACACATAGAGACAGACAACCATTCACACACTTTTTTTTTTTTTTTTTTTAAGACGTTTGAACTACGAGCCAATCAACAGAAATATGATTATTAGTGTCAGTTACAGCAGGGCCAGTTATCTAAAAACACTTTAAAAACAAAGATATGAAGAAACACTAGCTACAACCGTAACTCATTATGTTGAAAAAAATATTTACAATATTAATTAAGATATAAACTTAGTTTTACTTTCATGTAAACTGTCTTTTATTTCCTCATTTTTTATTTACCAAAGATTTCTTATCAGTTATTTTAAAAGTTGTTTTCATGTCTTTTCTGTTTTAATTGTTGACATGTAAAGTTCTTTGTAACTCTGATTTCAATTGTGCTATATAAATAAAGATTATTATTATAATTATTATTATTATTATCACAACTGATATAAAATAAAGTTAAAGAATATAGTAATGTAACAAAATACACAATAGTCACAACAGTAACTTTTATATCATAGTTAAATATTATGAAGAAGTAAAATATAAAGTCAGTCTAAATTTTGTTTTCTGTTTTACTATCCATATTTATGATATGAAAAAGGAGAATAGTGTTATAAGTTAATATAGTTTACATCAGGCAGCTTATAAAGTTTTTAAGAAGATTAACAAAATATTTTTAAAAGTAAAAAGAACAATACAATTCGTAATGTTTTCTTAACAATAAAAGTTTATTAGTATTTTAAATACAGAGCCCCACAGTGCTTCACAGACAATAAATAAAAGCAGCTATGAGCTGAATTAAAACTGAGTCACATGTTTAATGAAACAAGATTACAAATAAAAAAAACCCGAGAACCGTAAAGAAAGTGTTCAGTGTTAAAATGTTTGATGTGATTTTCGCCCCGCGTCCGTCGTCTCCGTCACTACGCGTTGACCGTGTACGTCGCTGTCCTGTTCATCATGCGTTGATCCTGGAAGAGATGCATCACAGAGTTAGTGATGATGTCGCCGACATATACACTATAAAGATTAAACAGTTCGACATGTTGGGAGGTGATTTTCACGTGTGATGGAGCAAGGCGAATAGTTTTAGTGCCGATCTGGACTCAACACATCCTGAATCTTTATCTGTTTCACACCATGATAAAACTGATGTCCATTCTCTAATCTGAAAAAAACAAAATGTGTAAACTAACTCACTAAAATAAAACTTAATAAAGCTGCGTTGCTTTTATTAAAACTCAGCCTTTAATCATTAGAAACCCCCTAAAAAGAGGTGGCAAACACAGTGAGGAGAGTAAAAGATGAAGCTGAGATGTTACAGGCTCTTATCAACAATAACTTAAATAAGTGGGTAATATTTCTCAGTACATGTGTACACGTCTTTAAGAATACAAAAAGCAATTAGTGGCCGTTATAAAAACTCTACAATCTGAACACCTAACAGAGGCAGTAATGATTTACTAATGTATGAATAGGTCTGAGTCAGCTCACAGTGTGCGCTAACAAAAGCGAGAGTAAATTGCTATTTTAAGTTAATAAACACTTATTCTCACGCCCGCTGACAGCCATTGTTTGTCCATTTCTGTGTTGTCATAGTGACAAGCACATTACAGTTAGGTGTTGCCATTAGTTCTCCATGTTCCTTGTGTCAATGTTGACTCATTAAAATACAAACAGCTTAATAACTATTAACAATAACCTGCACACCCATTTAGATATGAGAGACGTCACCCTGCGCTCAGGACACACGAGATGTCTGAAGCAACAAACATCTGTTAAACTCATGATGTCCAGTGTTCATGTCAGGGTCGGGTGATAGGTCTCTAAAATGTCACAGTATTTCAGGGTGTTTTTGCAATTACGATATAATCAATGAAATGACAAATTAGTAAAAAACTATTTTAATATAAATTTAAGAACAAAACTGTAACAAAATCATCAGTGATATATTTTTACAGTTTGCTTCAAATATTCAGTAAAAAATAAATAATATGATCTCTCATGTCTTTAGTTCGTGAACAACAGATTCAGATTCTGTCACAACATTAACAGTTCACATGTAAACAGATGTCCCCTGGGATCTGTATCTATAAACCATCTCTGATCATCAGGCTGTAACCTGTGACAGGCTGTTATGATACAGTCACATATATGGAGTTTATTCACGTAGGTTTACATCACCAAAGGTTTCTGACAGAATCAGAGAGGAGAGGGAGAGACGCTGTGCTGCTGCCACAGTTTATTCCACACTCCTGAAGCTGCTCCTCTTCTTGGAACCACTGCTAATCATTTTGCCTTCAGCCATGCTTGTTGTTGCCGTGGGTAACAGTATGACGTCAATAAGTATCATATGAACTTTTTATATTAAATCATCATTTTAAAAATGATACCGGTGTTATCGTGAATGAGGTCGTGTGGCACGCTCCTATTTTGCAGGTGTGATTGAAGTGTGTCTCTAATGATTCTCTGTTGCACATACACTTTGATGATATCAGATGATTGGTTTATTGGTTTATGATCTGTGGAGAGATGAAGCAGAAACAGTCATTTCATCTGTCGTCTTAACGATGGTGAGCTAAACAGGAGATCTCTACCATTAATGCTGTAGTCTACCCAGAGTGTGAGCTCTCATGTACATGACTGGCAAACAAAGCATCGCTGGATTTCATCACATTTTTTAGGATCTTCATGAACTTTTGGATCTGGACTCAAATCTGAGGTGACACGTTGAGCAGGTCTGAGTCTCCGAGTCTGTGAGTTTGGGTGTCACAGACGGGTCCTCCTCAGCTCCGATGGTTCTGTGTGTGTTGTTCTGTTCTGTTTTGTTCTCAGTGAACTCTGTCTCATTCACCCCTCGACCAGCGAGAGGGAGAGAGACATGCAGATTCCTGTGTGTAACAGTCAGAGAGAGAGAGAGAGAGAGAGAGAGAGAGAGAGAGCAGGAGGAAGGCATGTGGATTCCTGTGTGTTTGTGAGAGCGAGAGACACGGACACAGACAGGCAGAGAGGGAGCTCTGGGTTGCGTTGAATGTTAGGAATGTTGAGGCTTTTGGCTCCAGTTTGTTCTGACGGAGGGAGGAGGAGGAGGAGGAGAAGGAGGAGGAGAAGAAGGAGAGAGGAGGAGGGACGGACTGAGAGGAAGAGGAGGGACGAGGGAGGGACGAGGGAGGAGATAAGGAGGGAGGAAGGAGACGGAGATAAAGAGGGAGAGGACAAAGGAGAGGAAGCAAAGATGGAGGAAATGCAAAGCAGATTTTTTTTAAGTAAAAATGTATCAGACATTTTATCCAGGCTGCAGCTGCTGATCAGCTTCACTGCCGTTATTACTGTCCTCTATAATCAGCTGATTATTCATATTCAAATCCATAAAAACAAAGAGGAGACTGTTTGTTTTTGTCCACAGCTGCTTTACATCATCATGTTTTTATTGATTAATCTAACTTTTTTCAATTAGTTACTCTAACAACTAATTTATTAAAGAGAATAATGTAACAGATAATTTACCCCAAAATACATTTCAAAAACTAGTAAAGATATTGTATTTAGTCATCTTATTTAAAAAAAAATTTGGCAATAGTTAGACAGATTTAGAGATTAGTCTCATTTCCACTTCACTGCTGTGTTGTGATAATTGATAACAATAACAGAACAATAATAATAATGATAGATCCTGTTTATCACATGTTTGATCAGAAAAATACTGGACCTTAAATTCCAAATTATTATTTTAATCACCGTATCTCTTCTTTAGTACTTGACTTTAAACTTAAAATGCTTATGACATGGGTTTATTTCATCACTGGAGTAATCTGCAGTTTAGATCATCACTGGTAGACATGTTTTTAATCAGTGTGGGGCAGGGAGGATAACTTCAACTAAAGTTTAAGAGATGTTTGGAGATGAAATGATTAGATTTTAGTGGTCAAAGGTCAGTGTGACCTCGCAAAACATTTTTTGGCCATAACTGAAGATTTCATACCTGAATGATGACAACACTTTGTACTAATAATGTGGTGAGGGAGGGGACATTTGGTGAGATACTGACTTGGTGACACGAATCTTTGGTGTGAGTGAAGCATCCATGGTTTAGAATATGCAGCTTCTTTGCAGCACCATCTGAAGTATTGTCATCTATCATGGCTACATATGAGTGTAGACAGACATGAATGTGATCTCTGCCATTGTCACTGAGAGCAGCAAGAATGATATCTTCTGAATTTCTACAATACTGATAGCAGAACAATTAAGACTGGAGTTTATGAATAATACTGTCTTTAATAATTTGGCCTGTTAAATACAGGGTTTGGGTACCCATCCCTTTTTGTGATACCGTACTACAGTGTAATATTCAGATTAGCTTGTTGCACCTGTTATGTTTCATAATCTCCATGTCCTCTACATGGACCATGGTGAGGATGCTGTTACTTCTGGCCTCAGTGTTTTAGCATCAAATTGTACTTTTAGTTATCAAGAGCATATTTATGACTTGGTAGATCCCCGTTGTGAAATGAATCAGCTGGACATTAAATAGTCAGCTGAAAATGGAGTTCTTAACGCAGTTGTAGAGTTTAAAAGCGCTTTTAAATAACATGCAGACAGTGATGTTTAATGAGAAGCAGGTTTATCATAACTCTTCAATAGAGGTCAAGGAGACTGATTTTGACATGTGAGTCTGTTGTCTGATGAAAGTCCTTCTCCAACATTTACTGAGTAGTTCTGACTGCTTAACCAAACGTTATCCTCAGAGGTAGCTTAGCAAAAAACTTATGAAAAAGTAGTGTCAAACCTAAATGCACTGCAGAGACATTTCATGTCCAGAAATCTGTTTTAACTTCAAATACAGCAAAGAAAGACTGTCTTCATGTTCTGAAATCTGCCAGCAGGAAACAGTTTGTGATGTAGTTTGGTTCCAGAAACAGATTCTTGGTGTTGCTCTCCAGTAGGTCGTCCTCTTTGTCTGTCTTTATGTCTCTTGATGGCTTTTACTGTCTTCCTCTCCCTCCGTGTTTTCTCTCTGGTCATGTGATTTTGCTGTAGAGATGAGCAACAGTGCAGGAATCTGTGCTGCAGCCAACACATTACATAAAGCTCTCTCTCTCCAAGTCTTTGCCAGAAAATAAAAAGTGAGCGGCTGCAGCTCGGCTGAAGTGAATGAACTCACTTCCTGAGGGCAGATCCGACGTCAGAACACAGAGATTGTTTCAACAACTGACTGTATTATTCAGAGCTGGCAGGTTTGAGTTTCTCAGGCTGCTCCTGGCTGTGAGGATCACAGTGCAACAGTTTTTATGTGACCTCCGGTCACATTCAAAAACACAAACTAACTTCAGACTACCTTCAGCCCTGCAGACGTCAGTGTGAATGCTGATCTGCTGTTGTCTCCTGAGCTGAATCATCCAGATCAGATTTCGTCTGTTGGTCACATTATGACGTGATCAGACTCTCGGCGGACGCAGAGTGTCGGGAATCAAACTGAGTGTTGACAGTTACTGTGTTTTACGCCACAAAGTGTGACACAGCGTGCAAAGACAAGAACACTGATGTGTCAGAAGCACAGAGCAGCTTCAGCTGTAAACATGGGGAAGAGAAGGAGCGATGATGAAGGTGGAGCAGTGATGTCAGAACACCTCTGCACCTTCAACCCAATCACCAGGAAAAATGTCGGCATTGTATGTTTCTGCATGTCATTATGTAGCGGACACATTGAAACTTTACGTTCCAACAATGCTGCCGTTAACGTGTAGTTCGGTTGAAGGTTGGTTATGGTCAGGAAAAGATCATGTTCTGGCTTAAATTACCTGTTTGAGGCATTATCACCACTGAAGAAGCAGCGACTGGTCGCTACAAAACACCAGCATTTGGTGGCTAGAAACCTGCAGGCTATGTTTTTCAAATCTTGAAAGGAGTCAAGCTCCGATTGGTCGGGGTCCAGCGTCTACTCTGCCACTTCTCTTGGAGTTAATCTGACAAACAGTGACAGTCTCAAATTACACAAATATTCAATGGTCTGATTCCAGCGTTTGTTACAAGATGATGTTTGAAAGAAAAGCCTCATTCATCAGACGCAGCAGTTTGTTGAATGAGGATGTTGATCAGCAGAGGTGGTCACCTTTAGATTTAAGCCTCGACTTTGGAACGTCCAGAAAGGCCCTGCATAAGAATCTAAGGCTGCAAACTGCCTTCTATGGTCATGGGTGGATTATGAGACACATTCTCACTCTGATCTTGTGACATATTGACATTTGGTCATGGAGTTTCCACGTCGAAATCCGACGTCCAAGGTACCCTGGGTGCGTTGGTTGTTGACGTCCTGGGACGCCATGTCAACCTCAGCCTGTTACACGCATTGTCTGTTTTCAAAATACACTTCAGCCTCTTTCAAAATAAAAGCACTATGTCACTACAACACCGCAAACTGGCTTTATTTTCCTTCAACAAAAACCCTCGTGGTTACATTTTGCCAACTCAGGCACATGGTTGGATTTAGGAAAAAGAACAAGGTTTGGCTTTACAATCTTACGGGAAACGAACTCTGGCCTTTGGATGAGAGTCGCTGGTTTTAGGACCCATGTACTGTACCACCCCTCCCACCTGCCCTACTCGGACTTTTTGCCCCCATAACTTATGTTGTTGTCCCACCGTGCTTCCCCCTGACACCACTGGGCGCCATTACACAATGACGGCGGTGGGCCACATGTCATGCTGACCAGAAAGGGCGGCTTTTCCGTCTGTGTATGACGCTGCAAGTCACTGCCCTAGCGCAGGTATTGGGCGGCTTCAGAATGTAACCAGGTTGCCCTGGCGGTGGTGTAGTGGAGGTGTACCCACCTCTTTTTCTGGCTGTTTACAGTTTACCCACCTAGAATATGTAGGAGAGGATACCCACTGTCTCCTGGGTAACTTACCCATCTGTCTATTCCTACACCCACCTCATAGACTACCACTACACCACTGGCCCCTGGACACAGATATGTAAGAGGCCCCTCCACCTTTCCTACACAGGAGCGAGACTCACAGATTTGTGGTGGTTTTGCATCTCTTTTTAGTCTTGCATTTTTGGTTGTTCTGTGTCTCTTCAGGTTTGATTTGCCTGTTATTGTCTTTGTTATCCTCCAGTGGTTTAACTCTTCACCTTGTTCGATGTACAGGTGACCCTGTGACATCACTGATGGGTGTGGTCAGAGGAGAAACTTTGGAGTAAAACACTGATGTTCAGCCTGCCGTTCAGTTTCTCTCTCAGCTCTGTATGTCTCGCTCTGCTTTCCTCTTCCGTCCATTGTCTTCCCCCCTCCTGCCTCGACTCTATCTCCCTCCTCCTCCTCCTCCTCCTCCTTCTCCTCTCTTTGTGTTTTCTCTCCTCAGCCTCACCCTGCTGTCTCCCTCCAGTCTGGGTTCAGGTCTTCTTCTCTTTGTTCCTCTCTCTGTCTCCGTCCAGCTGTTTCCTCCACCGACCTGATGTTTGTCATTCTGAAACAGAAACTCAACATCAGACACAAAATATTCACAGTCAGAGTCGACAAAACAAGACGATGCTTATACGCTCAAAAAAGTATATATCTGTTAAATGTTTCGATTGAGAGAAGAGATAGGGCGTGTGTGTGTGTGTGTGTGTGTGTGTGTATGTGTGTGTGTGTGTGTGTGTGTGTGTGTGTGTGTGTGTAAGTGCGTGAA
>JAPZEB010000005.1:6186312-6203500 GCA_029783705.1 Chaetodon striatus
CAAGACAACAGTTAGCTCAATGACATGGCCAAATCCAAGTATGACGCTGAATATATTAAACTGTGTGGACCTTTAACTATGACTAAGGAGGAATCTGGACCCTGTGGCTGCACCAGTTGGGAACCACTGGCCTGCAGTATATTCACGTACTTCCTCTATTGTGGATTTGCTAGCTGCAACTCTGCCGCTATTTTCTACCATGCTCCGTCCTTCTTTACACGATCGTGATAAGAATTGGAGGACACATCATACAGGCACATCTCCACACATTTCTTTCAGCATGTTTTGCTCCTTGGCGAGATGCTATCTGTATGTTTGTTTGGGTGTAGCGCCAGTGCGCCACTTCATGCTGCATTTCTGTTGGTTGGTTTGTAGACGTAGATCGTAACAGCAGTCACACAGTGAGACAGTCATCCTGAATTTCTGACACTGTCAGAGTTTTATCCCAGGCTGTCTTTGATCGCAAGATTGTGACAAACCTCTCTTACTGTGGGACATAGGACCACCATTTTAGAGCTACGTCCAAAGATATCGCCACGTATCCTCCACGATGGTCATCTTTCATCTGGGACAGCCCAAAGTCGCAGCCCAGAATGTTTATTAGGCTTAAGATGTGACAGCTGGTCTTTGTGGCAGACTATTTGTCCCATCCCTCTTCGCTGTGATTGTATGGCTGGGTAACAAGTGACAATGACGAGTGCAGTGTAACATTTTTCAGCTCTTTAAGACCAGTAAAGAAACACCAGCCAGTCTGTGCTCACCGCAGAATAGATGCTGTTGGTGCAGCTGCATCTTCCACGTGTTGTTGTTCTTCTTCTGTACTGGTAGGTGTTCTTCTTCCTTTGGCATGTAACAGCAGGACAGAGCAATTGTAGGCGTATATGCAGCCCCGCCAGGTCCAGAAGAATTGAATCCCTGGTACCTACGTTAATGGAGGAAACAGGTACTGTCTGGTTTTTAGAATTTTGGCATTGATCTAAAACCAAAGTAACAGTTCTTGGACCTTCCTGCAGTGTGGTATTTATGTATCAATATGATGTGTATACAGCTGATCAACACTTCATGGAAACAAGAGTATTGAGTACTGAAACTTAAGAGGGCATCGTCTTATAGCTGCACTGTTACATAACATTGAAAAATGTGCATGATTTGATACAGTTTGTCAAGATTTTCTCTCTGGATTTCTTTAAATTTACATTTGGTGTTTGAAATAATTGTGGCAGTGCAATGCTCTGTTCTCAATTAAGGTTCAGTCCAGCTGTTTTCTTCTAAATATGCTGAGTCTTTTGGGGCATCTATTTGTCTGTCTGTGGATTAAAGGACTCATTGATTTCTCTGACATTTAGGGGACATTAGTCGATTTAAATCTGTAGATGATTATAAATATAACTTTAGGTTTTTCTAATTATACCATCAAACTAAATGGACACTGTGCAAAGTTGCCACTACAAACAAACGAAGACTTGTTTCCATTTAGTGCTTCACCAATATTCGGCTTCATGATTTCCCAAAGCGATAGTGTTTACCGCGTTAGCAAACAGTATAGCAGCGTGGATTGATCCGCACCAAAGTAGAGCCAGAGGGCAGATTTCAGACCTGGTCCCAGAGTGTCTCGGTCCTGACAGACAGGGGAGGGGACAAATGAGACAGTGTCAATATTGAAACAGGCTAATGGGCTAATGAATGTGGAGAGTTCTGCATAATGTTCCCAACAGAGCTCCTAGCAAAACCATTAAAGCACTTTTATATGACTAGACAGGCACAATGCAGTAACTCGATTTATGGGGTACTTTCATGGTCAATTAGGAAGGGAGAGAGAGGAGAGAGGCCTGATAGGGGAGGTTAGAGTGTGTGTGTGCGTGTGTGTGTTGGATATCAGCGTATCAGCTTTAGACAGAGTTACGCCCGTTTTCGTCGATATTGTCCCGAGCCACTCGTCTTGTGATTGTGTCATTCTGATCAACATGAAGACAGTTCGAACAACTTCGCAATAAACCTGCCGCCAATCAAACACATCTGTCATATCTGAGGCGGACACACACACATGTGACCGACTGGACACTTTGAGTTAAAGACTAATATCGGTTCAATTAGTCACCTGGGAATCCTCCACACCTGACTATGTCAGACTGAATAATAAAGTTTGACATTATTTTTATGAAAGCAGAGGCTCCCTATGGATCCATCTTATCACTGTCTTGATTAACTTTTGCACAGCTGAGTGCAGCTGTGGCCGAATGTCCTTTAATCTTAACAATATCCCAGGTGACTCTGCCCTTGAGGGTCTTATATCAAAAGACAAAGATCAGACCTGTACAGATAAAGTCGGCCACTTCAATCTCAACACAAGTAAAAGAAACTAGCAAAGGATTTGATTGTGGACCTAAAAGGAAATATCTGAAATGAAATTGAACTGGTTTCTATTAATCATCATGCATTTTCCTCCTTGAATGAACATGTGTATAGATCACCTCCCTCCATGTTAGTGGATAGGACGTGGGCCAAAGTACATATCAAATAATTTTTTTTACCAAAGAAGATTTCTTTAATTTTAGGTAGTTCTTATCACGTTGATGTATGATCAAGTGTTCATTTCTGATACGTCTGGTTGTAACCTAATTAGTTGATGTCATAGTAGACAGCCCTGTGTGTCAGTTGGTGTGCTTGGCATCAATGGTAGTGCTTGCGACTGGTCAGGCAGGTGTATGAGCAGGAACTTAAGGGTATTTTGGCCTCATTTTTGTACAGTGGGAGTAAGTGGAAACAAGTCATCCATCTTCATATTCAGTCATTGGTTCGCACTAAAACAACCGCACCAGGCCCTTTAGAGGGTGTGGTCTCGGTCTGTTCACAAATTAATTCTGGAGTGGTTTGTTTGTAGTGGAAACATGATCTGACCTCAGTTTGAATCAACTATAAGTTTTACCTGGCAAGTTTCAGATAAACTCCTCCAATAGCCAAGTGCATGTCGCAGTGATAAAGTACGTTGGGCAGATGAAACCTTGTCATGTTGTTGCTCCCATCTCAGACGTCTAACCCATCAATAGAGTGATCCATGTCAAGTCGCTTAGTGTTGCATTATGGTTAACTTATCCGCAAAGAAACTGTAGTTTTAAAAAACGCCTCAAATCTTTATGGCCAGATCCCTAAATTTACCACCTGCTCCAACAAAAAAGTGATAAAGCACTGTCATATGTGGAGCTGGAATCTTGTCGATGCAGTGATCAAACGTGTGGCTTGGTTGCTCAGCGGATTCAGTTATTTCAGGGGAGTGTAATTGTACTATCCAGTGCTGTGTGACCATGCAGCATTTCTTTTGTTGAGCAGGTCACGACAGGGTTTCACAAAATTGGAAGTTGAGATACAGCTAATATAACATCTTTAATCATTTCTGACTCTCTGGTCTTCCATCGCCTCAAAGGTCAGTGCAGTTGAACTCTACGCAAAGGTTCAAATTGACTTCGTCTCCGCCAGCAAATTCACCAATCACAATTGAAATGAATTAATTTCGGTGAGAAATTTTGCTTTTATAAATTACTGCTGGTGTTACCGGGGCCTCTCAGGGCATTTCAGACAGATTGATTCTATAATTGGCACGACTCCTGATCTAATAGAAATTGTTTTTGGAGGAATAGGAACAAGACGGAGGGTTCAGACTTCAGGGCGAGTGGGCGCTTTGTGTGGAAAAGAAAACATGTTTATTGACTGATTAAATGACCAGATGCTCAACAGAACGCCTCAGCGAGCCCTTTGTACCCTGTGTCCTGACACCTGGGAATGAATTGTGATGTTGGATGTGTTTTGACATTTGGACATGAGGTGTTTTTCGTCATTCGGGCACCAAACCTATTGTCTATTTGTAGTCATATAACTAGAGACTGGCCTTATCTATCCATCCATTCATGCACCAATGGCATTTGCTTTCAGCCAACTTGTACACAAACAGACAGAGCCACAGTAGAGACAGATTTATGATTTCCAAAACCAAAATTAGTAGAACTTGCAGTAAGTAGTTAAGAATGCATATATTTTTATTGTGCAAAGACAATGTTCCCTCACACATCAAAGTGACCCTGAAATTAATTAAATCTTCAGTGCAGGGGCACAAATATTCTTTAAGTCATACATATGCTGCTCTCTGTTTCACACATATGGCAACACTCCACCTCTCCACTCTCTCTGTGTTGCATTACTGTAGTTTCCCTCAGAGAGTTGTTGCGGCAGGCAGAGTCAGTGGAGGATATTTTTAGTTTGCAAAAAAAGGAATCAGGTAGTACAGTTTGCTTCCACTTCTTTCTTGTGGTGCATTCAGAGAAAAAAAGAACTGAATGAAAAGATTTAGTGGTTAAAGCATCAGTTCAGTGTGCGGCCCTAACGACTCAGTGAACCCTGCAGTGTCAGTCATTTCATGCATACAGCTAACCTGGTCGCAGCCTGGTCGCCAGAGGAGAACGTAGGCACCGCACAGATCTGTTACATTTGAACATTTCATATTTATTACATCAATGTTTCTAGAGTAACTCAGTATATGAGCTGACTTAGTCATTAGGAGGTGGCGGTGATGGGCAACGGCATGACATGTGCCAAGCTTCAGATCACTGTTCAAGACTAAAGACAACAAAATTGGTTGTCTTTTAGCAAGTAATTCCTGCATTTCCTTTGGCTTTTTAGCCACCAAATGAGGGTTTTTTTTAAGCGACTCTTGCTGTGTTTCCATCGGGGGTAGCACCACGAAAAGTGGTTGTTTTGTACCGTGACATGGCTGCTTTTCCAGCAAGGATATGGTCACAAAAAGCAGTTGATTTTTACTGAGACATCGCTTCATTTCCTGCCAGGATAGCATCCCAAAAAGTGTTGTTTTTTTTTACCAAGACATTTCTAGATGTCCTGCAAGGATAGCGCCACGAAACATAGTTGTTTTTTACCGAGACATTGCTGCATTTCCTGCTGGGATAGGGCCACCAAAATTGGGTATTTTAAGCCAAAACACTATATTTTACCAACCATAACCATAATTTTAATCCCTAAACCAAACCAACATTAACAACAGCGTTGAAATATAAGGAAATGTAAAGTTTCAACATATCTGTTACATAACCAAGTACAAATATAGCATATCTGTGGTTTGCAGGAATGTAAAATGCCCACATTTGTTGCTCTGAAATCTGCACAGAGATGTTTGGTGTGTTGATCCTCAGTGATAATAGCAGCACTGACAATAGCCTCACATATCCTGGGGTCATTTGTTTTAACATTGATCAGAAAAACTGTTGTCTAATGCATCTTTAATTCACCAAACCTTGACGCAGAGGCATATTTGTTAAACTCTTTTTCAAAAGCCAGCAAACAGTGTTTTCTTAAAGCATATTTTTAAGCTTTACTGTTACATAAATTATGAAAACATTAAGTATTTACAGAATCAAACTGCAACTTGTTATGGCTGAAAATATGAATAGATCCTCCCAAGAGGCAAATACTAACAAGTATATTTCTGCTGCCAGTGTGTTGATGATGTGTGCTCCATCTGAGGGAAACATATCATTTATTTATAAGAAAATACTCAGAGTCAAATGTTTAATTTTTTTGTCAAAAGGCTGATATCTGGCTGTGTGCATTTGGTGTTTTGTGTCTGTATTTTTGTATTTCAGGAGATGTGAATGATGGATGACTGTTTTTTACAACTGCTTAATCACAACCGGCCATGAAATCTGTAAATCAAGCCTCAGTCGTGACAAGACAGATGAGATGTTTGAGAAGTTTTTATGAAGCAATATGTCAAGGATCAGCAAAAAATGTTTTTTCTAGGAAGTCGCCAATGTGATGGGAGTTTTAATGAGAAAACTAAGGCAAGTTTAGGCAAGCCAAGTTTATTTATACAGCACATTTCAGCAACAAGGCAATTCAAAGCGCTCTACGTGCAACATCAAAAGCATTGAGAAAAAATGCAGAAGAAATACATAATAAAAGAACATTTAAATGCAAATAAAAATTAATTAAAGAGCTAGAGAACAGAAAATAAAAACATTTCCTTGTAATACATAGAACAGTTTAGCAGGACTGTGAGCCCTTACATGTCTATTGAAAACCAGTGAGAATCTCTCTCCTCATACTGTCTGTGCTGGCACACCTGTATTTACTCTGTCTGGATGCTCCGTTTAAGCGCATGTCCAACACATTCTCACTTCCAACTCGTCGCATATCGCTACTTGCTCAGTGGACTTTTACGTAAATATATTACTTGCGAGGTCGTTACGTTGTTGTTGACTTTCCGGGCCACTGTGTCAGTTTGCGCTTGGTAAATTCACTGTGTACTTCCAAATTACAAAATTTGGTTTTCACAGGAAATGTACAGTCTCTGCTGGTTAGATGCAGATGGTGTTTTTCTTAAACTTACAACATGGGTAAAACAGCGCGTATTTACATTTATTTCATTGTGCAACAAATGCACATGGTTAAGTTGAGGAAAAAAAACCCATCATGTTTTGGCTCTACATTGATACAGGAAGCAAACACCAGTCTCCTGGGTGAAAGTCTGGTGCTGTTGGACCCATCCACCACCCCTCACACCTGCCCTGTTGGGGACTTTGCAGGTCCTTAAATTACGACGTTGTTCAGTGGCGTTTTCTCAAGTGCTATATCATAAGCAACTGGACTTGCTTGAGTTTCTTAGAGACGTTTCACTTCTCGTCCAAGAGGCTTCTCCTCGGATGAGAAGTGAAACATACTCCACTTTCGGTTAATATGACCTGGATGACTGAGAATCTTCATCAACATTCAGTAGCGTTTCAAACAGATGCTGTCAGGTGGCGTTATTAACTGACGTTGCCTGACGGTGTAACATACCAATGCAAAAGGATGCCTGTTTTTCGTCAGTGTCTGACACGCAGATCAGTGACCAATCAGCGGTATTTGATGACTTCACAATGAGAATGGGTTGGCCTGTCTCTTTAAGCCCCCCTCCTGAAAAAAAGCCTAGTCTTTCATATCTCAGCGTCTACGCAGCGAATAGTGGCACTTTTAAAACATAAAAAATCACCAAGAAAAACTTCTGAATCGGACGTGTTCCAGTAGAAATATGACCTGAAATCTGAGAGAAATTAAAAACATCAGCAACCAAGATGACATGCTTTACTGACGTTAGCATGTAGCTACATGTAGCAGTGTACGTGCAGCTGGGGAATGACTGTAATGGAGAATAGCAGCACCTTCTACTGTGAAGAATCACCAGTTAAAGCTACTAAACCAACGTCTTCACAACGGACGTGTCTCAGAAGATCTGAAATTGGGGAGAATGAACAAATCAGCAACCAAGATTGTATGTTTTCCTGACGTTATGTAGCTACATGTAGCAGCGAAGAATACATAATGTAAATTACCATATAAAGAAATCCTTCATGAGCTGACGACATCTTGTAGGCAAAATAGGAAAGAACTGTTGGGAGCGGAGTATTCAGAACAGTCTGAGGCCTGAGGTTTTTGGTCACAGGGATTGCTTTTACATAAATTTACCTTATTATATGAACATCCAACATTGTAGATATGACAGAAGTTAAGGAAAAGCACAATTGGTCCCCGTCAGTGTTTCTTTGCTGCACCTACCTATTACTTTACTCGCCTGGAGACATCAACGTCTGCATCTGCAGGTGTATAACGCTACCTGTTTACTCTCTGTTTGCTGGCATATGTACAACTGGTCTGGCAGAATAGTTTCCCCTAGTGGAAAATCCACAGCCTGCAAAATGTGAATGAGTGAGTTTGTTAATTACGAGCCAGTTCCAGGAGGTGCTCCATCCTCTCTCGTGTTGTTTATGTTCATGTCGCTCTCTGTCCTCTATCAGGAGCTGCAGGAGGCTTTTATCAGACCACTCGGCAGAAGTGTCTCTTTACCTCTCACATTTACTCTTATTTAAGTTTCAGAGTCAATGGTTTTCCTAAAATCAAGTGTGTAACATTCACTCTGAGTCTGTGGCTCTCAGACTGCGGTGTGAATGAAAGTGAACAAAAGCACTCGGGAGTGAAAACCACTCGGCGCCTCAAGTGTCTCAGATACACTGTGTTTGATAGAAACTGTATTTACATGAGCAGAACAACATTGATGAGATTTATTCAAACGCTTTATTTTCAAATTGGATAAGACGCAGCTTTAATGATCCCTGTGGGGGAATAGAGTCATTGTAGCAGGATAATGAAAGCAGATACAGCTACAACAATAAAATATAAATAAGCGTGAAGTTAATGGGGGGATTAATGATGTCACATTAAAGTATTTCGACATGAGAACATGTTAAATCGATATATTTCATTACATAATAGTGTTCGCACAATAATAATAATAATAATAATATCAGCAGAGGGAAAAGAAAAAAGAGCAAATGTGTATAAATGATAATAAAAATAAGCAAAAGATCTGATTTTTATGAAAGAAAAATGATCATTACTTAAAGAAAAATAATCAAGAACATCAGTTGTTATGGTACGAGGTTAGGTTTGTTTAAAGATTATATTTCATACTGGAAAAAATACAGATAAAGGATGCATTAATCAAATTCTGCCGATATCCTGTACATATGCAGATGTTTTTATTATTATTTATTGCCTCTTTTGTGCCAGGAAAAAAAGAGATTTTAATTTAAAAAAAATAACTGAATTGTTTTAAAGTCATTCAGCCCTTAATCACGCTGTCTTTGAGTGAACACAAATGCAATCACACACATTTATGAAACAACCTTTAACATAACCTTTTTCACATTGAAAAACTATTTTTAAATAACTGCCACAAAGTTTTTTTTCTCTATATAATATGTCTCATAAGTCCCTCTCTAATATTTATTTTATATTGCTGTGGAAACAAACAATTTCTGCTTTAAACAACTGTATTTATCAAAGTTTCTCACCAAAAACATTTTACAAGATTACATTTGAACGCATCGTGGTATCATTGTAATTTACCTTTGTCCAATACTCATTTTACCAAAAGAGCTTGAACGCATCATAATGTAACTCAATGAAACCTCTGTCAGCAGTTAGCTGCGGCCACCAGATGCTAACAGCTAACGTTAACTAGCTCTCCTCCTGCAGATTTCAACACAGATTCGTTGTTCACAATGATGCATCATCAGGGGAAAAACGGTGCGTTCACTGCATCTTAAGCCTGCGAATGAATTGATGTGACACAACAGAAAAACATCGGCCACTCCCATCGCTGCACGCCATCATGTTTACCAATAGGTACGGCAGTCAAAAAGGCCAATACACCTATAAAATACTAGGACAGATACAGCGTGAAAGGGAGAAAGAGAGAAGAAATGACATGCAGGAAAGGGCTGTGGGTTGGAATTGAACCCGCAACCGCTGTGGCAGGGACACAGCCTTTTTTGTACATGGGGTGCCGACATTACCAGGTGAGCTAGTGGGCATCCTGACAGGCAAATACACTGTTGTTTGGCTGATAAATCAGTGCATCCCTAGCACTGATACAATATCAATACGTAAGTGTAAAACATCCTTAATTGTACCTTTAATAAATGTTAACGTTCAGTTTTTGTTGAAGCTGAAACATTAAGACATATAAGATAATACTGTAGTATATCTGAAATGCATGTAGCCGAGAGTGAAAATGTTTCGCAGCAGATTTTTTTCAATAATTACAAAACATGCTGTTGTTGTGAAACCGGACTCGTGTGTGATTCACTGCACTGTTTGTTCCTTCGCTAAAAATTACAGGAAATTGTAAAAGTTCAAGTGGTACTAAAGAGGCACTAAAGCGTTTTATAGAAAGACCATTCATGTACGAGCCGACTTAAAGGTTAAAAGTGTGTGTGTGTGTGTGTTAGCGTGTGTGTGTGTGTGTATGCGCTGTCTGGATGTGATGTGTGGACAGCAAGCCCATCATTTTTCCAGGCTGGACAAATGCCTCATGGTGGAGGACAGGCCGTCCGATATGACAAATGACCTGCAGACACAGACAGAGAGGGAGAGTAGCTTCATTAACAGAGAGCACAACAGACAGAGGAACAGATGATTCTGCCACAGATTTCCATCCCTCCATCACGGCCAATTAATGGAATAGCGAGGACACACACACACACATGCACGACACACACACACAAACACAATGGGGACAAAGAGAGAGAATGGCCATAAGCCTGGTTAAGCAGTATTAAATTATTCCTCAAATTAAAAGGCCGTACCTGCCCTGTCCGTTTAGAGCTCTGTGTGTGTGTGTGTGTGTGTGTGTGTGTGTGTGTGTGTGTGTGTGTGTGTGTGGTTGTGTGTGAGTGTGAGTGTGTGATTGTGTGTGTGTGTGTGTGTGTGTGTGTGTGTGTGCTTGTGAGTGATTAAGCTGTTAATTAATTTTATGTCCTTGTATTTAAGAACCGTGGACAGTGAAGATGGAGTGTGTGTGTGTGTGTGTGTGTGTGTGTGTGTGTGTGTGTGTGTGATTGAAAGAGAGAGAGATGATTATGTCTGTGTTGTAACAGTTTTGTCCGAGGAGGAGAAAGCAAAGGAAAGCAAATGAGTAGAAATCCACACAGACACATTTTTCTGAAGCTCTTTCAGAATGATTTTAGTTTTTCAACTCGCTGAAAAAAAAAAATCATTGAAGTTTCTACAAATGTTTCCAACATCTGTGGTTTTGGTGAAGATGTTCTTTCTCTCAGCTCAGCTGCTGCTGCAACAGCTCACTCATTATTTAAGGAAAATATTGCAGTGCAGTGGTGCAGGTCTTATAATGCTGAGAGACTCACTCTGCCCTGCTTTGTCTCAACACCCAAAAAACACATGAACTTAGCCCGTCCCACCTCGACTGAAATTGATCTCGTTCATGTCGCTGTGCTCGGCTCACAGCCTGTCACACACTTGCAGCTCCGTTGGTCCAATTATACACATAACATTATGTTGATCATGTTGTCGTATTCCTTACTGATGCCATACGAGTTGAACTTAGTGCTGTGACGTCGCCAGAGCAGGGCGCTGATGGAGGCTACTTTTTAATTTGCTGGAGTGTGACATAATGAGAAATGCCAGTTTTGCATAAAATCAAATCAGTTTAAGCCCGAACACCGGACCAGACCAGCAAACTCAGCCCAACTTTACTGGAAATATCATGTTATTGATTTACTAAATTATTACCTCAGTTTAACATAGATCATAATCATCAACTAACACAACAGGTTTGATGTGTTACATGTGTGAGGAGTTGTGTCTGATGTAATGGATCACAGACAAGTACAGTCCATTGTGCTCAACATTGGGTTGATTATTTTATGAAGACTCGTGTATTTTACAAATCGTGATATACTGATATTGTAAAATACTTACTAAATAATCAAGATAATAATTTTAGCAACATCGCTCAGCTCAAGTAGCAACAGACTGTAAATCAAAGCTAAAGTCACAGCTTTGTGACAGTCCGAGTTGACTGTCATGAGAAGATTTTTGAGCCCAGTCTCACTTCGAAGTGGTCGAAATCCGGCGCTTGGGCAGAGACTTACGGCGTCAGAAACCAACCTAAAAAGCCGTCGTTTAAGGTCTGCATGATAGTGGACTGGTTGCTGGCACTCGGCAGCATCAGGCGGCGAAAGTCTGAGTGGAACGGGCGGGCGTGGTGGCGGATGGGTCCAACAAACACAGAGAAAGCAGTCTTCGCGTCCCCTAAGATTCTTTAGCCAAACCCTGTTCTTTTTTCCTAAACCCAACCACGTCTGTGTGTTGGCAAACGCAACCATGTGTGTTTGTTGTTGAAGGAAAACTAAGTGGTGTTAGTGCTTTTATTTTGAAAGAGACTGCATGTAAATGGGAAATTTCCTGTAAAACAGAAGTGTATTTTGAAAGAAGACAATACATGTAACAGAACATCAGCAACCAACACTCCCAGGGTACCTTGCACATCGTATCTGGACGTGGAAAGTTCATGACTTAACGTCAATATGTGACGAGGTCGGAGTGAGAATGTGTTGGCTTTTTGGCAGGTATTTATTTTCCATTGTGTGTCCGTTTCATTTCCTTTTCATTTGATTGTGATCTCTCATTCTTTGTGCAGATGAAGGCAGCAACACAAACGTAACGACCGTGAATCAGGATCAATTCTAAGAATTATCAGCTGGATTTAACTGATTAGTCATGAAAACGATGATTTTCTGATCAGCAGTAAAGCGGTTGCTATGCTAAAGTGATGAGATGCTTCAGCTGTTTCACTGAGAAACCGCAGCGTGAGATAAGAAGTGATGAAGAAGAGAAAAAAGGAGGAGGAGGAGGGTGAGAGAAAGGTGAGACAGTGACAGAAACAAAAGTGAATGAGAGGGAGAAAGAGGAGCAGGTGACCTTTTGCTTTGTGAATGAGAAAGGAGGAAGTGAAATGTGTGCAATGAAGAGAAAAGAGAGGAGGGAGGAGGTGTTTATAGAGGTGAGAGGGAGGAGGAGGAGGAGGAGGAGGAGGAGGTGGATGGATGCTCAAAGGCATGAAAAGATGGAGAGAATAGAGAGAAGGTGGAGAGAGAGCAGTTACACAGCAGGAGAGTCTGAGTGCTCTCCTCCATCAGAGACTGTTGATTAAAATTTCATTGGCTGAGGCTGGAGGTCGGAGGTGATGCTCCGTGTGTGTGTGTGTGTGTGTGTGTGTGTGTGTGTGTGTGTTCATGTGAGCAGTAAAAGCTCAGCGCCTCCTCTCTCCGTGCACTCACTCACTCCTCTTCTCCCACTCTCATTGGCTAATTATCTTTCTTTGTCTCTGGAGCTGGCTGCTTTCTAATCAGCTCTGAACTCTTAGACTGGTCTCTCCCTCTCTAGCTGCCTTATTAGAAAAGTAAAGGCTCTGATTTACTCGCTTTTAGCCGCTGCTCACTGCAGTCACTAGTTTAATTAGCATGTGCATAATGGCTGCTGCATGATTCCTGCGTTACCTCTGAACACTGGCTGTGCACGTCCTCAGAAGTTAACACTCCAAAATGCAATTAAGCACATCAGTTATATTCAATTATATAAATTCAATTAAGTTTTATTTATAATGTCCAATATCGCAAATCACAGTTTGCCTCAGAGAGCTTTACAGCGTACGACCTCCCTCTGTCCTTTGACCCTCACAGTGGATAAAACTCCACAAAAACCCTTTAACTGGGAAAAAAAGGTTGAAACCTCAGGAAGAGCAATGACGGTAATGACAACAGCTACAGTGACATTACATTTAATTTTGTTTTTTATAAGTATACATTAATTTATGATAGTATATGTATGTGACAATAAAAATCGAATGTGTATAATAATAATAATAGTAGAAGTATTGCTATTAGTTATCACAAAATATATCAAGAGTGTTATTAGAGTCAATCAGACAATTGTTATCATTTATATCCAAAAATTTCCTTCTTGTCAAAGTGAAATAGCCCCCCAAAAAAATCATTAAACCCATTACTGGCACTCGTAGGTGTTATTAATATTGATAGTAATATAATACATGAATAGATAACGCTCTGTCTTAAGGGGACAGTTCACCCTAAAATCAAAAATGCATATTTTTCCTTTTACTTGTAGTGTTATTTATCATTATAGATCAGGGGTGGGCCACATGCAGTCCAGTTTGATCACAGGTGGGCCGGACCAGGAGGAGGAGGAGGAGGACGCCATCAGTGTTTACATCTCACGCTGTCTTCACCACGAGCCTCTCGTCCATGAGTAGATGCACACTTCCTTCTAAATTCCTAAGAGGAATAATATCTATTTTTGATTTTGGGGTGAACTGTCTCTTTAAATATTAAACCTATTACTGGCACTGGTAGGTATTATCAACATTGATATTAATATAATATATAAATGGATATTTTTCTACCTTAAAATTAGAGTGAATTCAGGTTAAAGTAATAATCCCTGGTGACTCTGACCGAGGTCTTACTCATAGTTGATTAGTACAAACTTTACACAATAATATCGGAACATCCCATATTGGTTTTAAAATGAACTTTCAGAATCAGCCAACATGCTTTTTGAATATTACACATTACAAAGCATTGTATTTCATGTCTCCATCTGCTGGTGGGCCGTCACAATAAGAGTATACGTGCATAATATGATGTTAATTCCACCACAGAAGAGACTGGATGATCTCTAAAATTAGGTAGGGAAAAAAATGGATATACCGATATTGGTACTTGGTAATCGACCAAACAAGTTCTTACATATCGGCTCATCAGATATCGGCAAAAGATCCAATATCATGCATCCCTAGTTCAAACAATTTGTAATTTACTGATTAAGATATTTATACAGCACAGGAATAATACCAATCTTTTACTGGTTCCAGATTCCTAATTGCAAATATTTACCACTTTTCGCAATTTAATAAAAAATCATTTGTCCATGTTAATGTAATTCAGGGTTGGCGATACCAGCGCTAACACAAATCGTGTTACCTTTACCCAAACAATACTTTCTCCAATACTAAACTTGAGAAATGAAAACATGTTAATAATTTTTCCCAAGAGAAGCCAAAATTCCCAGATGTTCTTTTAAACCGAAGCAGCTGAACAAGAAATTTGTGTTAATAAAATTCAGTCTACATTTGCAAAACAAAGGATAGTTTGAATATAGAAAATATCTGATCCAAGAATAAGTAAAAGATTACAAATTGGACCAGACGTTTGATGCCAACTCCGTAAACACTTGGTGCTACAGACACATTTTAGACTTCAGTCAGACATTTGACTGCTGCTCAGAATAAAAAAAAAGCTATTTGTAGACATTTCTTTGGGCTCTGCTCACTTGCATTTGGTATTTGATTAATTAGCTAATTGGAAAAAAACACACCACACAGATGGATTCATTACTGATAAAAACACACATTGCTTGCAGCCCCAGACTGAGCCACGTGCAGTTTTTCCAGACTATCCTCCTCTCAGATCAAAAGTCCGAGAGATTCAGTGATGTCGCCTCGTCTCATCCTCATTAACCTCGTTTATTGAAGCCTCCACCTGCTTTTCAAGTCAGACACGCACGACTCTGCTCTGTTTGTGGTGCTGCTTTTTCAATTAAGGCAGAGTGAGAGGAAACCTGAACACACTGACAGCCAACACACACAAGTGTCGGCTCTGTCACTGTGGCAACGTCGTATTTAAGTCACCGTCTTTATCACGCAAGTGATTGATTGTAATATTTTTATCTGTGTGTGTGAATAATGAGGCAAAACTGGAGCATATGTTGGACTTATTATTGGTATTCAATAGTGTCTGCGTATGTGATGGAGTCATGGGATCAGTCTGAGCTGTATGGGTTTATATCTTTGGGTTTATCAGAGTACGTGTGTGTGAGGAGCTGTGAACCCAGGAACATGATCTGTTATAGATTGGTGTTTCTAGAGTCTATTATTAATTATCTGTGTTATTGGCCTTTTTCTTGTTACCTGCCTGGCATTGAAATGCACAAAGCACGACATCTGTAGCTCGTTTTTAAAACCGAACAAGGTGTTTCTATTGTCACATACACTCCTAAAAATAAAGGTGTTGACAAAAACCATGTGGGGTTCTTTGGTTTGTCCACATAGGAGAACCCCCTTGGTAGAACTTTTATAAAGGTCCCACCTGGAACGCTTTCAAAGGGTCCTACCTAGACCCCAACATAATTAATATACCTAGAATAAGGGATGTTGTAACTCCAGTTCTATAAGCAAAAGTGGAGCCCTCCACATGCACAAGCAGAACCTAAACATGCATTAAATGGAGGGATTTCAGAGCAGGGGGGCTGCCTTGGACAGGCGTCCCAGGCAGTTTGGGGTTTGGTGCCTTCCTCAGGGGCACCTTGGCAGTGCCCAGGAGGCAACCTCTATTCACCAGCCCACGATCCATACATGGTTTGTACAGGGACTTGAACCAGAGACCCTCTGGTTCCCAAGCCAAGTCCCTATGGACTGAGCTGCTGCTGCCTCCCCAACGATAATCTAAAGGACCTTAACAGAGCCCTTAGAAACCTTGAAAAACCCTTTCTTTAAAAAACATTCTTCAGAAGCAGATGGTTCTTGGTAGAACCTCAGCCCCTCAGGAAGAAGCTCATATTTCTAACGATGTAGAGTAGTGCTGAATGTCAGGAATATTCTATACTTCACTTCTCGTGTCAAAAATGCAACCTCACAAGTTCAGCTTGAAGTCAGCAAAGATAAAAACAAGATGCTCAGATTCTGTATGAGCTTATCCAGGTTTTATCATTTACATGTTTCTCTCTTAAACCAGTCCGGCCAAAAGGATTTTCTTTGTACAGTCAGAATCACTGTACAAACCTGGTGAAGATTCAAACAGTGATGCATCACAGCTGAAAGCTGAATATCTGATAAGCCGCAGTTTGAGTCTGTAGTTCCTTTAACTTTGCATCAGTCCATTTCTTTATAACTCTGCCTAATCAGCTGATGAGCGGCTGGTTTTATTGAGTCAGACACCTTCAGCCAGAGAGGGGAGCTGATCATTGATGAGATGAGCTGCTGTAGTTTGTCTTTAAAGCAGGTTTTCACTCCAACCAAGTGCTTCAGCAGTTTATAGGGATTTATTAATGGTTTGTAACTTTTTAACTGCAGAGTGAAGGAAATATATCGTCCCTGTATCTTCAGGTTCAGTTTGTAGATTCAGTGTTGACCACTACTGAGCTGTAGAAACTGTGTACATGAGAAGAAAGATATAGAAAACAATATAATATAGCAAACAATAGAAATGAAAGTATATTTGAGCAGTAAAACAAACCACACTACAAACTTATTTCATTTTTTGTTGCGTTGTCTTTAGGATAATTAAACTGTCAGCGCTTGAAATTCAGATCAGAATCTTTAGGGTGTGCTAAACTCTTCGAAACCTGACCAAGTTTGGCTTGATTTCTTTTTAAAACATGGGAAGAGGGCAATAAGCAATAAAAGAAGAAATGACTCAAAAAAATTTGCCAATAATTAGTAAAAGAAAAAAAAGAAAGAGAAAATTGAAAACAAGAAAATGAATTTAAAAAATGAAAGAAAGTTAAAAACAAACAAACTGGAAAATGACTTGGAAAGTGTGCTTAAAAATTAAAATAATTCTGTAACATAACTTTAAAATGTAAAAATAATTGTAATAACAAATACAACTTTTTTCTAGTATTTTTCTATTTTTCCAATTTTTCTATAATAATTTTCAAAAACTAATGGTTTTTTTTTTGCAATTTATGGGACATTTCTTATCAAGTT
>JAPZEB010000005.1:6342569-6357208 GCA_029783705.1 Chaetodon striatus
AACACAGTGACAGTTAGGAAGATGCAAACAGGATCGGTGGTTTCAATCACAGTCAGTTACTGGCATTAATTTTAGTTGGTTAAGGAAATGAATGGATTCGTGGCACACTTTTTACATAAAATACTTTTTAATCTGTGGTCCTGGGGGAAGGTATCAAGTATTTTCAAGGCAAAAGGCTCAAGTCTAAGTGAAGTCACGAGTCATCGGTGTTAAAGTCCAAGTTGAGTTGCAAGTCTCTTTTTTATTTTGTAAAGCTAAGTCTAAAGTCGTCAGATTTGTGACTCAAGTCCAAGTCATGTGACTCAAGTCCACACCTCTGATTAAACCATAAATTCAAAGTTAACATGACAGAAATCAGCAAACTTTCTGTCACTGGCCGTAAGGTTATACAGATTGGATGCAGCAGTGAACGGCCATCTTTCCGGTCAGTTCAACCTCTGCCCAGTTAGCATTGGCTTACGTTAGCCACTGTTTGCGACGGCAAAGATCCATCACCAGGCTGTTTATCAGTCCCAGCAAACTCGCATTGACACGAAAATGGTTCACTGTGTCCCAGTACGAAACATTTGACAACATTAGCAGTGTGATGCTAACAGTTAGCCCTGGCCCTGCATCCGTGCGTGCATGTCTGGTGGACTCTCACCAACTGTCCCGTGGTGCAGAGCTCACACTTCTGCCCCTGTAGTAATATGATAAACTGAAAGGGCAAAGAGACACTGACGAAACAATACACTGCACGCAACTGTACAATGAAGTGAGATTTTACCTATTTCAAATTGTGGAAAAGATATATACATATATAAAAGTCATGTTCACATGTGGGAGGTTGGACAGCAGTTACTCTATATGTGGAATGAATACTGACACTCCTCGAGTACTCGAGCACTCGTGCCCATCCCTAGAGGAAATTCCAGGGAACGATCCGTGGCTGCATTTCCTAACTGGCCTGAGAATGCCTTGGTGTGCCGTAACAAGTGCTGGAGGATGTGGTTAGGTGAAAGGATATCTGGGCTGCTTGGCTGCCACCACAACCCAGACCCATTTAGTAATAATAACACTAGAGGACCGATAGTTGATTTTTAATGGCTGATGTAATAACGATAGATTGGAACAGGAAAAAGCCGCTATCAGGGCCCTGTTCCACCACTAACAATAGTACGTACAAAGTCCTATCAACGCCAGTTAATTAACCAAACCGTTGAATCGGGCGACCTCTAAATAATCCAAGATTAAATGTTGGTGTAGCTTTGTCTTTGTCCAACTTGTTTGTTAATAGTGATTCAGGCCATTTTAATAATGCATAAAAATGAAAATACATCTGAACATGATGTTTCCTGAGTTGTGGCTGACATTTTAAAATCATCCTAAATTTGGTTGCTGTGGGTGTTTGTGTTTCTGAGCTCTGGATTTTTTAGAAAAAGCACATTCCTGACAAATACAACATGGCTCTTCTGGCACTACATGCCTGTCCTTCTAATAAAAGAAATCTAGCAACACAGATGCGTTTAAAGCAGACAGATGGAGAGCAGTGCTGCCGTAGATGGAGGCTGTAGCATCTCTGCTGTCGCTCGGACTATAAGCCTGTGAAGAGGCCAGGGGCTGCACTTGGAGCACCCTGGCTTTATTTCCTACAATTGCTTTTCCTGTGTGTGTTTGTGTGTGTATGAAAGAGGTTGAAAGTGCCTCCTTGTTTTTTGTGATTAGGAAAGGTGCGTGCGCTGCCTGCATGTCCGTGAGCCCCCATCCCTCTCTGATTCTCTCTCTCTGTCTCTCTCTTCCCTCTCATATATGTCTGACCCACACTCTCTCTGCTCTGTTTTCATTGCTGCCATTGAAGTGTCTTTGTGAGCCCGGTCGCGTCCGGATGGAGGGATGGGAAGAGGGGTAGAGAGAGAAACAGACAGACAGACGGAGAGAAATGCAGGGGAGGGTCTCAAGTGCTCTCACTGCTTCTACATAATGGCCCTGGCTCTCGCCCACTCCATTAGTTGCCCCGGGAGACCAGACATCACACACACACTCACGCTCACTCTCACCACCTTTGCTGACCAACAAAGCATCCTAGATGCTGTCGCCTTGGCGACCACCTCCCTTAGCTTTTCTCATGGCTGTGATGATGAGGAGTAGGAGGAAGGATGATTGAGGTTGTAGTCTGGAAAAAAGATGAGCAGTGATGCTCCAAGTGGGTGCTCAGAGATGCATGTCTGATTGCCTGTGTGTGTGTGTGTGTGTGTGTGTGTGAGAGAGAGAGAGATTTCTGTGAAAGAGACTTGATGCCATCTCCATAAGCACTTCCCATTTTGAATTTTTTAAAGTCAATACACAAGTAACTGATCAACAACTTTCTGCTGCATATCACCTGTAACCATAGAAGAAGAATTTTTTTTCTTCTGTTCAGTAGCTGTGAACAGTTAGCACGCAGTATACCAAATGGCTGTTTAAAGTTCATGCACAGGTCTTCATGTTGCTTTTTTATTCTTTACGGTTGCCGTTGTCCTCTGAACATGATGCACTTATAATTCATCATAAGGGACTTTATTTGTTGCTACCTTTGTGATTATCATGTGTGACTGTTGTTGTGTTCAGCACTGACTGTATTTACAGTGGCTTTGCTGCAAAAAAATGTGTGTGGGTTTCAGCAGAAAAACAACATCGTTTACACAGCTTTTTAATATGTTTTTCTGTGGGGCTGCACCCAAGTTGGAAGTATGTCAGATTGAATCAGATTGTGCTGTTTAAGATGAGTATTTGACTATTAGCATTTTCTTTTCTATACAGATTTTTGAGAGTTTGAGAGCTGTTTGGCAGGATGTTCAGGGTGAAAGTGATCCTCATGTAATATAGAAAACAAGCCAACTTAGCAGAGCAGAAGGCAGAAGGAAACGTTACCTTAGAGCCTGACTGACTAAAGTCTCTTCTCCATATCACTCAGACTCACCCTGGGTGTGGGTCTGCAGCTACCTGTCCCAGAGAGTATCATGACAGCAAGGAGTGCTCACCCTGCGGCTAAATCTGGGGACTGAAACATCCGCCGAAATCTCCACAGAATCACTCTGTCTGATGATTCGAATCTTTGATTTCCAAGGGGCAACCCTGATGGTCTTTAAAGTTATGTCAAAAAAACTAAAAGGACATCAATTGTAAGAACATCTCTAGTTTCATCAGGAAAAACCCATGATTGTTTAAACAACTTTCGTAACTTAGGTCTGCAAGAATAAAATTAAGCTTCCTCCCACAGTCCAAAGACATGCAGGTTAACTGGTGACTCTAAATTGTCCGTAGCTGTGAATGCGAGTGTGAATGGTTGTCTGTCTCTATGTGTCAGCCCTGAGATAGTCTGGTGACCTGTCCAGGGCCTCTCGCCCAGTGTCAGCTGGGTTCATCTTCAGCCACCCCCCACAACCCTAAACAGGATAAGCGGCTACAGAAAAATGATGGAAAACCTCCTCAAATGGCATCCATATTAACTAAACAAGAAAGCTTATCGGCAAGAGTTCTAGTACAAAGTTTTGCCGTCTGAAATTACCCTCGGGCCTCTTTCTGTCCACCCTGCAGGAACGAGATGGAACGCCACTTCCTGGAACTTCTTCAGTTTAATATCAACGTGCCAGCCAGTGTGTATGCCAAGTACTACTTTGATCTGCGGCAGCTGGCTGATGACAACAACCTCAGCTTCCCCCTGGAGCCTCTCAACAACCAACGCGCCCAGAAACTAGAGGTGAGCAGTGAGAGACGATGTTGATCAGTAGTTTTGTCTCATTATGATGCACCTGTAATATTTATCTGTCTGCTCTGCAGCGAGCCCAGCACGCTCTTCTTATACTGCCTCTGATTTCTCAGATTAGAGGCTGTCTTGGTAAAGATGGTAGTTATGTCAAATTCCCAAATGAAAAGAAAAGTACCTGTTAAATGTTCATAAGTGTGTTTGTGTTGTTTGACATCAGGTGAGTTAAACTAGATCATGCTCTAAACTACAGAGAACAAACCTCTGATCAAAACATGATCTATTTGCTTTTTCTATGAGAACTCTGTAGTAACTGTGTGTCTTTGTCCATCCAGGCCATTTCAAGACTATGTGAAGACAAGTATAAGGACCTGAGTCGAGCGGCAATGAGACGATCCTTCAGCGCAGACAACCTGATAGGTATACGACGCTCCAACGCTGTGCTGTCATAGGCCAGACTGCTCCCTCTGATCCCCAAAGCCCAGCTAACCCACAGCCAACCCTGCACAAATGCAGCCGCCTCCCAGGTTCAACATGGCCACGTCAGGCAGGAGTCAGGATTGAAATGCTCCTGTGAGACCTGCCCACACGGTAATTTGCATTAAAGGCTGCAGAGCTGCGTGATCGTCAAATTACACTTGAAATTGAGGTGTTAACCCCAAAACTTCACCATAAAATCCCCTATTTATTTTTTACTTGTCTATTATGTCCCAGAGAAAGTGTTCAGTAGGAATTGCTCTCCTGCGGTCGTCTCTGAGGTGTAGTCTTATACTACATCCTCCGTAATGTCATAAAAATGTAATATTTTCCCCCAAAATATTTGAACTAGTCACTGCAGCCTGGTGTTATTTTATATTTTGGTTGTCACCAATTTCCATGAAAAGACCCAAACCAACAATGTGTCCATCTTTAAAATTCAGCCCACTGCTTTGTGCTGAAGATATACATGTTTAATATAGGTCACAAATATATGATAATTTTTCTTAAAACGACTGCCACTGTAGATTTCTTAAAACACTAAATCAACAAAAGGAAAAAGCGTATTTGTTAGGGACTTTTTTTTAGTGGTGGATTAATACACTCTTGGTGCTGCGAGTGGATATTTACAGCAGCAGGGTGCATGTGCGGCACTGACGCAAAGTAAACTACAATGTGTTCACGGTAATGAGGTATCGTTGGGTTTTTTTTTTTCCCCAATACCGGTGCCACAAACGATACTTTTAAAACGGTCAACAAAGTTAAAGAACGGCTTTTTATATTGCAAAGGCAAAATTGAACACTATATTACCTCTTAACGGTTTAAAGAACTCTTAAAACACTATTAAGAAATTCACTTGATGAATAAAACCTAACGCAACCACAATAATTTAACACTAAATAACAGTGGCAGCACGATGATGCAGTGGTTAGCACTGTTGCCTCACAGCAAGAGGGTTCCTCATTTGAACCCAGGGTGGGGGAGCCCTTCTGTGCGGAGTTTGCATGTTTCTCCCCGTGTCAGCGTGGATAGGCTCCAGCTCCCCTGCGACGCCCGACAGGATAAGCGGTCACATAAAATGAATGAATGAATAACAGTTACACTACTTACAAGGGCAAAATACATTTTGAGTTGGGATCAAAAATTGTCTCCTTGACTCAGGAGAGAATCCGAAGCCAGACGTTTCTCCATCGTCAGTTTAGGAGCGGCTGAGATCGTCACGACAGCGGTGAATTTTTTGAGCCTGGTCAGGTTGAAATGAGAGGCTAACTTCGCATGTTAACATCGGGGCTAACACTACTCCTTAAATCTGCAGGTGGCGGGCATGACACAGGAACATGGCTTTGGTCTTGAGCAGTTGTAGCATGTGTTCACTGGCAAATAGACTAAACTGTACTCACACCGCACTGCTGCGTTTAACCTCATGCCCTCTGCGATGGTTGCCACAGCCTCACTGTCATGTGTCTGTCTCTCTCGCACACTCGCTGCATACGCAGTCTGACACCAAAATCTACGTGTCGTACAGGGGTTTGATACCCAACCCAAAGTGTGGCTGATGTGTTTCAACAGTTTTTGAACAGTAATGAAACTCTGTGGCTCAGACAAATACTGTCAGGCTTTAAATACACAAAACATATCCGTTTAATCGATTCATCGTTGGTTTTGGTCTTTTCCTTTTCAAGGAATTTGTTGACAATGAGGGAATAACGAATATCACCAGACACATCCTTTCAACAGGCACATCACATCAAATGTCAAAGCCGTTCCTTGTAAATTAGATTTAATACCAAACGTTAATCTTGAGAGTGTTTATTGTGAATTCCTATTTAAATTATCTTCACATTTGAATCGGGATAGAGCCGACAGCATCTTTAAATATTCGACAGGAGTTGGCTGAAGTAATCAAACCTTCTGTTCTAATGTGTCTGAGAATCAGGAGTGCCAATCTGGGGTCAGTTTCACTTCCCAGACCCACTTCAAGTGGTCAAACAGGAGCGATTTCACAGATTCAGGATCAGTATTGGCACCGAGTGGCTCCACGTAGCAGTTAGGTCGACAAAATGTAGGTTGGGTCCACGCTGTATTGTGCCCCTCAAATCCTGCCATCCCGACCCCGCCTCAAAGAGCCCGTCACCAGATTACCAACCCCCCTGCTTGTCCCAGGCCCCCGGCCAGAGCTCTCGAACAAACTACATAGATACTGAGGGGGAAAAGAGACTGATGAATACTCCCCTCCTTTTTGCTTACTATGTAGGCTACTTAGCTGTGAAATTTGTCTTGTTTTTAATTGAAAAAAAAAAAAAAAACATTTGCAGATGGAGTATTTTAAATAAACACTAATCATGTAACAAAGACATGTTGTGGTAATTACACATCGTTTGTATGTCTGATCTGTGACTGTTTTTAAGGTGACCACGGTGTGATGGTGAGTGTTCGGTACTTGAGGGTAGGGGGGAAAATCTTAGTTGATCTTGAAAGATTAGGGGCTGTATCTAAGAGCAGAGCGGGGCGTCCACCAATCTGAAGATCAGCGGTTCAATCCCCGGCTCCTACACACCACATGTTGAAGTATCCTTGGGCAAGATACTGAACTTCAAATTGCTCCCGGTGTGTGAGTGTGTGTGAATGGTGACCGAGTAGCAGGTGGCACCTTGTATGGTAGCCTGAGAATGCGTGCGTGACGCAGTGTAAAAGCACTCCATGTGATCGAAAGACTAGAAGAGTGCTATCTTAGAGCCAGTGCAAAACATTGCAGACCGTCGTAGTTGTATTTTTACATCCAGCGCCCATGTTGTGTCAGAAGCAAATGTACTTACACCCATCTGCGTTTAGGTCTTAAAATGAGGTGTGGTCAGGCGCATTGTTGGCGTATCACTGACGAAACCAGGTCTTAAATCAGAACTTCACAGTATTTTCCTGCTATTTAAAAAAGGCACATTACTCAGCTAGTAAGATGCACCTACATAAATGGGTTCACAACACTTGCACACTCTGCTTGTTGCTCACACAGGGACTGGCAGATGGGTTGTGGGTGGATGAAATAATACATCATTAATGAGGAAAATATGAATTACATTCTTTAAAATGTGAACAGAGCAGAGCTGCTGTCTAACTCCCCCGTTAAGAGAGATGCTGTGCACATTTACACGGGAGGAGCAGTGTAGCTTCATTGATAATTTCGGACAACAAGTTCTGCTCATTTTCTTCTGTCACGTTTATAACTACAGTTTTTAGTTTTGCTGCAGTGACATTACAGCTCTGACTGCGTTACTCTTAAAGGGAATTGGGGATGATACTGGTTATGGCCAAAACTCACCTATGAGGGACTAAATCTAACCCTTTAACCCCAGCAGAAGAGGAGCTGGACGAACTCCAAATGCACTTGCACCTTGCGCTTTAGACCATGAGCCATAGATAGTTTAAATACAGTCCCCTTGTCCTTCTTGATGCAAAAAAAAAGTAAATAATCAGACATTTAAAACCCTATTCTCGACATTATGATTGCTGGAAACATTTTTGTAAGACCAGGCTTTCTGTTCCTTTAAGGCTGAACCCAAAGGATGGTGAAACGTAATGGCCGTAAACTTGTCTCATGTTAAGTTCTGTGCCAGGCTACATCTTGAGTTTCTCTTCCATTTGTTAGTACTGTCGTCTAAATGGAAAGGTGATGGAAGTAAATTAATTTATTTTAATTTTGGATCATCATAAATTCACAATGTTTTAAAAGCAGCAGGTAGTCATGGTAGAAAAAAATAAATCAAACCAAACATTTAGATGCATAGAAATTAGGGATGCAGGATAATACGGGCACGTCATCGGTATCAGCCGATATCGTCTTTAAAATGAAATATGGGAATCGGACAACGTGTTGTTTTTTTTTTCTTGATTTGCACAATGAATGAATATTACATACATTGAAGGGTACTGCATTTCATGTCTCCATCTGCTAGAGGGCTGTCATGATAAGAGTATGCGTGTATAGTATGATGTTAACTCCACTACAGAAGAGACTTAATGATCACTAACATTAGATGGGGAAAAAGTGGATATATTGATATTGGTTATCGGCCAAATGAATTGTTACATATCGGCAAAATATCCAGTATCATGCATCCCCAATAAAAATGCTCTGATAATCGTTCCTTTGCATCGTACATCTCTGAATGGAAATCAAATCATGACGTTCTTAGAGTCGCCCACCTTTACCCACAAAGCAGATTTGACCAGTACAACCAGTCCCAGTTGGAGGGCTTCTTGTGGGGCACTTGACCTGAAACATCATCAAAAAGTGAATATACTTTCACAGCGATTGCACACAGATAAAGGCATTGTATTTGGTGTGGCGGTCGAATCAGCCATCATCTTCCAACTTCACCGTGAAGATGAGATGCGTCAGGATCAGCGTGACTCACCAAGTGGATGAGATGTAAGTATGCTTATGTTTATTTATATTTATTTTATATAAAAGGGGACAGTGCACATGAATGAACACGATCACTGAAGTCACGTGAATGTGCCAGATTTAGCCCTGGGCGTCTCTGGCAGGTTGATGGTGTATAGTATAAAGTATTTTAGCCTTTTTAACTTTCAGTCTGCTTTTTTCTATTTGTTATTTTTTAAGTGTCATTTTGTGAATCTCAATAAACCAGAGAGCACTTCTTTTTTTTGCTTAACAATGTTTTCATCTTGAGACTTTTAGGTTATTACTTCCTCTTATACAGCACATAAACGCTGCAGTGCCTGTGCTGTTAAATGAAGTGAACTGAAAACTAATAGACTAGATTTAATGACATTACAGTAAAGCTGGATTGACCAGTGTCGTTCTATTTGTGGTTAAATTAGTCAGATGCTAATATAAATTTCAGGTGCAATACTTCCTCTGCTGTAGTGGCTATTTGAGTTACTGTTGCCTTTCTATCATTTTGAACCAGTCTGGCCATTCTCCTCTGACCTCTGACCTCTGGCATCAGCAAGGCATTTTCACCCAGGGAACTGCAGCTCACTGGATATTTTCTCTTATTCAGACCATCCTCTGTAAACCCTAGAGATGGTTGTGTGTGAAAATCCCAGTAGATCAGCAGTTTCTGAAATACTCAGACCAGCCCTTCTGGCACCAACAACCATGCCACGTTGAAAGTCACTGAAATCACCTTTCTTCCACATTCTGATGCTCAGTTTGAACTTCAGCAGGTCGTCTTGACCATGTCTACATGACTAAATGCATTGAGTTGCTGCCACGTGATTGGCTGATTAGCTATTTTCGTTCATAGGCAGTTGAACAGGTGTACCTAATAAAGTGGCCAGTGATGTATATTCAAATACTGGTAGCGCATGCTGTACTCCGGAGACTGTTGTCTAGCTGTATAGCTTTATTTTTAGCATACAGACATAAGAGTTGTATTGATCTTATCCAGGGTTGGGTAGTAACAGATAACATGGACTTGAGATAATGTAATCAGACAACAAAAAAGTAACTAATCATCCCAGATTACATTTGAGAATATTTGAAATAAAATTAAACTGTCAAGTATGACTTGATAAGCCTATATTTTTATGTCTTCAAAATATGGTAGTTATAATACTATAAAGCTATTTTATGAAAACAATGCTTGATGCACAATGTATTTTATTTGCACTGAAAATGTTTCAAGATGTTTTAAGAGAAAAAAAAGTGTTTGATTTGAAGTAATGCAAAAGTATTAAGATTAGTTTACCTCTCTTCTGTAAACGATAAATTTCGTTAGAGCCGCTAAATTAAAAGATTAAACGTAGCTATTATTCAGTAACGGACTAAATTTCAGAGTAATCTGACCAAACCCTGATCAGCAAGAAAACAAATGTGTGTTTCCCAAAAATCCATCTTTTCCTTAATCTCTGGCATCATTTTCATTCAAAATTCTTTTCTTTCTTAATTACAGGAATTGAAGAAACTCCAGAGATGACAGATTTGAACCAGCCACTGTATCGCTGCAGTGATGGAACGCTTTACCTGCGCTTGTCACTCATCCGATACTCAAATCTGCGCCTGGAAGGTGTGTTTGACTTTCATCTATTCCTGTGTTTCAGCGTTTTGTTTTGTTTTTAGAAAAGTGAATGACAGCTGTCCTCAGAAATCTAATGTTTAATCTTTGTCCACAGATGGGGTGCGGTTGATGTCGCTGCCTGACGGGTGTCACATTTCCATTCATATTTCCAAGTGGTGGCTGCTGGTGAAGCTTCCCTATACTGGCTGCTACACAGCAACACAGGTAACATGTTCATCTCTTTGTCCAAACTAATGAGAACTTAATTCTCAGGCTCCATCATTGATGAATTTGTTGCACTGCACTTTTCATATCTTATGATTTGTTTGGTTAAAAGTTTTGTATTTATGTGAAATGGTGGACATTCTGGGACAATTTTTTTGTTCTGGTGATAAAGTGAGATTGAAATAAACAGAATCAAATTTTAACCACGTTACCCCAGCCCTATCTGAAATCCCCTGCTGAAAATGGTGCTCAACAAAACCAAAATTAATTTTGTTTGAAGAAATGTTTGCGCCAACTAAAGCGCTGAGCTGTTTAAATAAATTATCCATCTTTTTTAATAATTGAAACAATATAATTGGAAGATACAACCCCAATTCCTATTAAGTTAGCACACAGTGTAAAACATAAAAAAAAAAAGAGAGAGAATGCAATGATTTATAAATCTCTTTTGACCTATATTCAATTGAATACAGTTCAAAGACTTTTTTAAATTTTGATGCCTGCAACATATTTCAAAGACATTGGGACAGGGGCGTGTTTCGTGTTACATCACCTTTTGACAACACTCAGTAAGAGAAATGAGGACCCTAATTAAAGTTCTGAAAGTTTGAAGAAAGGTATTTGCACATCCAACTGTCTCAGATGCAGGTGTGTTGGGAAATATAGGTGTCCATGCTGCTGTCAGTTAAAAACACACCCACAGCTAAATCCCTCACACCTGTGAAATGGGTGGAGCAGTTTTTATTGACAGTCTGAAATTTAGAGTAATGCCAGACTTATCATTTATTATTTGATGACGGTTATAAGCATGAATTACTGAAAAAACCTAAAAGCATTTTTTCACAACTTTCATCATGTAATGTACTGGGTGATCTGCTGCCTAGTCGGTGACATGAAGAAAATATAGCGAGGGAGTGCTTATTATTGGAGTTCTGCAAAGGTTTATTTTCTATTAAATCTCATACTAATAAATTATTACTCTTATCTAACATGAGAAGCATCTAACTTTACAATTGGTGTATTGAGTGGTTCGAGGTTTATTAAGCTAAGTGTGTTTTCTTTGTGCATAAGTGATGCATAAAGGTTTGGTGTTGAATGTTGTGCTGCTGTGGCCATAAACGACCAACATTTAATTTTAGGGTGTTTTCACATTATCCTTTTTAAACAAACTGAACGCAGTCCTCTAAAAGTGCACCAAAAAGGCGAACAACAGAAAAGGATTTATTTTTGCCCTCACATTGTCAGTTCATCTGAAAAAGGACTCAGTGTGGTTATGAAGCCCCTCTCTTCAGATGAACTTAAAATTGGAGGAAAAGCTTAGTGTGTCTCTGTGCTGTAGACTGTTGACATTTCATGTATCCTACAAACTACTCCTCGCCCTGCCTTCTTAGAAGTGTCACAGGCAGATGTGGTTTTGTCTGGTTTTTTTAAGCATCCCAGCGCAGAAGCGTGTTATCTAGAGGGCTAAATACAAATACGGACTTGAAGTAAACCGAACCAAGATCACCTCAGTTTGCTTCAGAGGGGTCTGAGTTCTCTTGGGAGTGTTCACATACGCACAAAAAATGCTGAGTCACTGTTCTGAGTCTGCTTAGAGGGCTGAAAATGACCAGTATGAAAACTGTTGGGGTGGTGAGAGTTTGTTTAGCTTCAAGTCAAAGGTGTGGTTCGCTTAACCTGTCCAATGTGATCACAAAACGCCCCGGGTCCGCTTTGCCTTTTGCGATGTATTGTAGCCCTCCAGGCTTGCCAAGTCTGCCTGTTACCAAGTCTGCCTGAGTGCCTTTGTTAGTCAATAAAGTAAAAGTGACTTTGGCACTGGTTCTGGCTTGAGACTAGCGTAACATTACCATCACAATTCTTTAATAAGGTGCATGTCTGACAGGGGCTTATGTTACAGGCCAGGTCACCTCATTTGAATCTGAGGGCGCTTCTGCTCTTGACCAGTCATGTTCAAGTAATTCAAACTAAAATCTGCACCATGCATGGATTTTGTCTCTTTTCCAGCCAATAAACTGACCACAAACACTTTGATGAATTGAAATGCCCCTTTCGATGCCTCTCACAATTAATGACAATTTTATCTTTCCCCAGACTGGAGATGGAAATGGCCTCCGTCCGGTGAAACTACATTATTTTGACCACCTGCTTCAGGAGAACATGACGGGCATGGCTGTCTGCGAGGATCCTGTAACGTCACCACTGGTGACTTGTAGAGCAACACATGTCACTGTGAAGCTGCCTCGGGAAACAAAACTGAAGAAGGTGAAAGAGCTTGGTAAGGACCATGTAGACGTGAGCATGCACAAACCCATTTTAATTCACCATTCACCTCTAATGTTATTGATTCAATTGATTGATCAGCTTCTAAACAGCCTGTCAGACACACAGCCCAGATACATCATTGCCTTTTTGAAATAAATAATGGCTAATATAGTAGCAAATAATTGCATCCTTGTACAGCCAGCACACATGGAGCAGCATTATCATTTGAATAGTTTTCATTCAACACGAGTTTAAGTCGCATATCAAACCTGTGAAAGCTCTAAACGATGAAAACCGTGCTAAGTTCAATAGACCAAGTAGAAGGGGGCTTTTGTGAACTTTTGATGTAATGCAGAAATTCTTCAGTTGATCAGCAGAAGCTTGTAATTGCTTGAATCACAATTACGAACTTCTGTCTGACAGATTTGAGTTTGCTTTTTGGCAGATTTTGAAGGATACCCCGTGAGACAATGGGAGACCCCCAATGCTTTGTTTGTAGAGATATCAAAGTTACCGAACAAGGTAAGTCAGATGCAAAATATTTGAAAATGTATTGTTGAAACACATTGTTAATGCTCATTTCCACACTAAAATATTTAATAATATTCACAGGATTGTGGCTTTGAACTGGTTTATGTTGACTCTACTGGGAAATTGTGCACGATGTTGGCAGCTTGTTCTCCTATGTTGCCAAAAGTTGGGAGGCATCGTGTGAGGAGGTCTCTGGCTGCACCACGTTCATTCGGCCTGTGGGGCTTCCCTGACATTCCTGATGATGTATTTGATCCAGAATCAACACAGACAACTACACAGACGACAACACAGACAACAGCCAGCTCAGGAATTGATGAGGTCACAGCAGCAACAGAGGAAACTTCGGAATCAGACTCATTCAATTTGTGGGACTTCCCTGACATTCCTGATGGTGTATTTGATCCAGAATCAACACAGACAACAACACAGACAACAGCCAGCTCAGGAATTGATGAGGTCACAGCCATAACGGAGGAATCTGGTGATGATTCAGACGAGTTTGAGGATTGGGGAATTGGGGAAATTCCTGAGGGTCCGTATACTGGAATAGATGTTGAGATTCCAGCGCCTGCTACTTCTACAACAACAGCCTCCACTGCTTCACCAACTACAGGCACAAGGATGACTGTGAGCACTGGCTCAACAACGACCAACACCTCCCCCACGAGTGCTGGCTCGACAACCACTGGGGCCTCCTCAACGACAAGTGTCAGCTCGACAACTACCACTGGTTTCTCCTCCACTACAACTCTGGCAGGTTCAACCACAACAAGCGCCAGCTCCACAATGACCACCAGAGCCTCCACAACGAGCACTGGCACAGTGGCCACCAGTGGAACCTCTACTTCAATGAGCCCGGGTTCAGCAACTACTGGCACCTCATCAACCACGCCACGTACCATCTCCACCACTGGAGCCTCCTCTACCATGACCAGTGGCAGTTCAACCACCACAGGAGCCTCCTCAACCACAACAAGTGCTGGCTCAATGACGACCACTGAGCACTCCTTAACAATGAGCACCGGCTCAACAACCACCACAGGAGCCGCCTCTACAACGAGCGCCGGCTCAGCCACCACCGGAGCCTCCTCAACAACAAGCGCTGGATCAACAACCACCACAGGAGCCTCCAAGACAACCAGCGCTGGCTCAACAACCACCACAGGAACTTCCTCTACAACGAGCGCTGGCTCAAGTACTACTGGAGCCTCCTCCACAACGAGCGCCGGCTCAACTACCACCGGAGCCTCCTCCACAATGAGCGCCGGCTCAACTACCACCGGAGCCTCCTCCACAATGAGCGCCGGCTCAACTACTACTGGAGTCTCCTCAACAACGAGCGCAGGCTCAACTACTACTGGAGCCTCCTCCACAACGAGCGCAGGCTCAA
>JAPZEB010000005.1:6476987-6487182 GCA_029783705.1 Chaetodon striatus
TAGGTCGTTACATGAGGCTATAAAAAAGGGGTTTGACTTTACGCCCATGATTAGTGGCGCTGCTCTCCATTGGTTGGACGTGTGTATGGGCGGGACCTCAATACTGCAAAAGGTCATTACTGTGGAGCCTCTGGCTCCAAATGGCATCACCAGCGTAAGATGGCAGCGGCCATACTCGGGATATTTTGGCTTCAGTTTTGCACAGTGGGAGGGAGTGGAAACATGTCGTCCATCTTTATGTACAGTCATTACACATGCCCCTTATGTTCATTTAAAAAGTTACAGGTCACTGTATTTGTTCATACTGGCTGTAATAAAATGTGAACTTGCCCTTCAAATCGACTCCAGCCAATGAGATTCAACACCCTGCTTCATGTCCTCCTGTTTCTACAGTGTTTTCTATGGTTTCTCTTGGTTCTGTGAAGCTCTTTCACGACTGTCAAACAACCACATGATCATGTTAATTTTACTACACCGAAGTCTTAAAATACTAATGAAATGCTAGTGCCCCCTACAGGCTGCAGTGTTCACTGCACCCACAGTATCAACGTGATGGACAGACAGAACAATATACTGATGTTGAGCAGGGAAGATCAGTTCGTCTGACAAAATAATCTCAACTCAAAAGTCCACAAATATTTTTTTTCTTACCTTTCAGCAACATCTCATACTCTTCCTTAGCGAATAAAGCTAGCTCACATGAGTCTGTTTTGGTAAAAGACAATGGCAAGCACTTTTAACATTTAATAAGTATCGGTAATACCTTGACCTTGACCTTTAACCACTAAAATCTATTCAGTTCTTCGTTCAGTCCAACTGGACAGTTGTGCCAAATTTGAAAAAAATTGCTCAAGGCATTCTTGAGATGTCATGTTAACAGGAATGAGACGGACTCAAGGTCAACATGACCTTGACCTTCGATCACCAAATCCTAATTAGCTCATTGCTGAGTTCAAGTGGACGTTTGTGCCAAATTTGTGTTAATTCCCTCAAGGCGTTCTTGAGATACCACATTCACGAAAACTGAGACTGATTAGGTCACAGTGACCTTGACCTTTGAGTTTATCCCTGTATGTGCGTATGGATAGACAACCCGAAAACACAATGCCTCCAGCCAAGGCTATCGCTGGTGTGGAGGCATAAAAAGGAATTTCCAATAGTCATGAATGTCATTGTAGAGATCTTCAATGCTGTACGTATTTGTCAAAAAAGAATATGCTAAATTAAAAGTGGCCCGATGGCTTTGTGGTACTTGACTGATTTGACGCCCACATACCCAAAATGGTTTGTTGATATGTCGAACATACTGAAACCACAATTGTTGATATCTGAAATGGGTAATTACATTTCCATTCGTCACAGTCTTTTTTCAACATGTGGAAAATTCAATTCAAGTTATCTGTAATCAATATTCTTACCACTAATAAAGAAATTACTGATATGTAAAATTAAATTAAAGATACCTAAATCAACCTTGGGGGGCAGGGTTAGACAACCATGTTGCTTCTTCCTACTCCTTTTCAGAAATTTATGTTTTCTTATTGTAAGTCTGTTCATGATTTATTGTTTGTCTATGTTTTGTAGGGTTTTTTCAACAAAATATTTTATTTAACTTTTCTTTTTTTAAACGATTACAATAAATAAATCAAATCAAATCAAATTTTCATTATTCGAAATGTAATTTCTACATGTGAAAATATACTTGTAACATGTCAAAATTATTTTACAGATGTTTTAAATGAACATTTCCATCAGCAAAAACTTAACAGCTACTAGTCAACGCTATTGATTAAATGTTAAAAGTGCTTGCCATATAAGGAGTGGATGCTGACAACCTCTCCCCAACATAAGACCAAAACAGACACTGCCAAAACTTAAAAAGGCCCCACACATGATCAGAATATTAGACAAACATATTACTGTTATTACTGCTAATATGGTGTGTGAGAGAATGTACTCTAGTCATCAAGATAACAGGCAGCACAGACTCGCTACTCATGACAATACCACATTTTTTAAGTATCGCTTTTTTCTGCAAACTCAATCTGAACTTGAGACGTTAGCTCATACTGAAGAGTCTGTCTGAAGAAATCAATAGAGACAAAATATTAAAGAAAACTATTCGTTATCTACAGTATTATCAAATGCTGTCCAGTGTGAGTTCTAGTTTTCATCATTTTGATTAATCAATGCTGTTTTATTTGATTTAGAATGTAAAAATACATCTATCCGTCATAATATTTTGGTTTAAACATTGTCTTCACATAATGAAAGTTTTTAATATTGCTTGTGCAGTTTCCCACAGTGTGGTTATGGACCTACGAGTGCAGCACAATGACTTGTGACTCTGTCAGACAGCAGGGACGTCAGTCATTCAGAAGTGATTAACGTCACGGCATCTCAGGGCAGGAGCTGCCATTTTGTCTCAATATTACAGGAGTCAGTGGAGCCATGGAAGCTGGCAGAGTAGTGACACACTTACAGCCACTTAAAGGTGACATTTTCTTTCTTTGAGAAAACCTCAGACTCAAACCCTCGGGCTGTGTGTATTCACTCACCCGCTGACTTGTTTCCCTGCTCTCAGACGTCGACAGTCACTCTGTCATTATATGTGGTGAGTTTAACCTGGTCCAAGATAATAACAAGCTCCTGTTGTAATCAAATATACATATATTTATGCACTGTTTACGCTGTGGGAGACAGAGACTGGGAGAGGTGGTAAATAAATACAAACAAACGTCGGCCACAGGAGAGGCTCAGATTAAAGCTGTTTTTGAGTTGAGATTATTTAGTCAGACATAATGCTGATTATTAAACTCTTCTGTTTATCCTGAGGGTGGTGCTAGAGGAGAAGTAATGGGGCCAGTCTAAAGCATGTAATATCTCTCTGTGTTGGATGGACGGACAGATCATGTGGTTGTTTAACAGTCATGCCAAAGCTTTGGGTAATTATTTACAACATACACTGTAAATGACTTATTGGAGCACAGAAAAAGCAACCAGAGAAGTGTTTATAGTTCCTTCTTCGTCGTTGAGAGTGAATAAGCTTATTTAAGGAGAGTGTTCCTTTGCTGTTGCAGGTTCTGAAAAGTTCCAGTGATGTGTTCAAAGTTTTAATGAGTTCCTCAGACTCCTTGTGATCAAAGTTTTGCAGCTCAGGTGCTTTAAACTCCAGAAAGTTCTGGTCAGATTCAGCGACAACAGGAAGGTGAAGACTGAAACTGACAGACTGATTGTTCACATCAGGCAACAGTCGGGACAAAAGGCCTTTTTCACTGTAAAACCAGGAAGTAGCCTGGTCCAGACTGCAGAGTTAGTCTTTGACACACAGGCAGTGGAGACGACAGCAGGAAGAGGCAGACATGAGGACATCAGATATAAGGAGGAGGCGTTTAAGGAGGCGTTCATGTACTTCAGTTCAGACTCTGGCTCCAAACATACAGCATGCTGAGTCAGCAGGCGGCAGGAACGAGCAACATACTGTCCTGAATTAACGATCCGACCATGACTTGTGTTAAGGCTTGTTGTTTGGGGTTTTTGCTAAGTTAAAAAAAAAAAGGAGCAGACCTCTTAAACACTTAATCTAAAGGATAAAGTTTAGCTAGTTTGGGCTCCAGGTTTCTATTAAAGGATAGTTCTGGATGGATCCACGTTGGCAGGGCTGTAGCCACCACCTGCCCCGGGGCCTCCTACCAGTGGGACGTGCCCAGAACACCTCTAACAGGAGGCATCCAAGAGGATCCTGATCAGATGCACCACCTCAACTGACCCTTTTTGATGCGAAGGAGCAGCAGCTGTACTCCGAGCTCCCTCCGGATGTCCAAGCTCCTCACCCTATCTCTAAGGCTGAGCCCAGACACCCCACAGAGGAAACTCATTTCGACCGCTTGTATCTGTGATCTCATTCTTTCCGTCACTACCCAGAGCTCATGACCATAGGTGAGGGTTGGGATGAAAGCTTTGCCTTCTGACTTGGCTCTCTCTTCACCACAACAGTCTGGCGCAGACACTGACGAAAAAAGCCGTCATTTAACATCGGCATGATACTTGGCCGGTCACCGCTATAGTGTAACACTGCTTGGCGGTGTCAGGGGGAAACGCAGCGGGACAAGAACTAAAGTCCGAGTTGGGCCAAACACCTACTTCTACTCGGGAGAGCAGTGTTCGCATTTCTTGCATGTCTTTTTTCCGAAACCGAACCATGTACAATAGTTGTTGGAGGAAAACAAACGGCAAATTGGGATGTTGTACCGACGTAGTGCTTTTATTTTGAAAGAGACTGTATGTAAACGGTAAATTTCCTGTGAAAACAGAAGTTTATCTCGAAAGAAGACAATGCATGTAACAGGCAGAACTTGACAAGGCATCCCAGAACGTCAACAACCAACACACCCAGGGTACCTTTCACGTTGTATTTGGACGTGGAAGGTCCGTGACCAAACGTGGACATGTGGCGAGGTCGGAGTGAGAATGTGTTGGACAAACCGAGAGGATAGGGAAGTCATAAAGTACTAAGAGACCATGGCCTTGGTCTTTTCCTGGGATTTGTTGACAATTAGAAATATAAAACATCACCTGACTTTTGCTTTAATTTCTCTTTCTCCCCTTTAAGGTTTGTCTACTCGAGATGCTGTATGTTCGGATCGAGTCAAACATGAACGCAGGAACGTCTGAAGGGGACATCTGTGACATCACGGTCCAGTGCTGATATGACATGAAGACATCTGCATTCGTATAGTTTCATTCATGATGGAGGACGTCTGACATCAGGTTTGTGCTGGTTAGCTCCTCCAGCAGGAGGAAGAAGAGCTTCTGTGTTCAGAGGAGATTTTTTTTAAACAGAAACAACCCCGTCCAAACTCCAAGGACCCGTCTCAAACAGACCTGAACCGAGTCCAGACTTTCTTGTTGTGTCCTTACGAATCCTGGTTCTTTTTTCAAATCTCAAAGGAAAGCACATTAAAACAAACTCCAGCGTTATTTCTCAGTAGATTCAGGCTGTCACAAAGAGTCACTTGTCATGAAGGACGAGGTACTTTGGGGTTCTTGTTTAGGTAAAAAGGTCAAAGAAAGAAAAATAGAAATATTCTCTATGTTTCATGCACAAGGTGAATGTTTGTTTCTTCTTCTTCGAGTCGGATGTTTTGAATCGGGAACATCAAAATAACAAATGAGGACGACAAAAAAGCTGCACACTGATATTTTCCTTCAGGACCACTTATTGCTTTCTAGAAATTTCAGGATAATTCTGTCATTTTTCAGGACTTTCCATGTCTGTATAAAAGAATTCCAGGTTTTCCCAGGATGTGTTTTCCTCTGTTGTGTTCAGCTTCATGTCGGCAGAGCTGATGTCTCTTCTGTTACTTCAACAGACTGAAGGTCAGAGGTCAAAGGTCACGCCGATTCAACTCCCCACCTTCAACCCCGCCATCAGTAGGGAGCGAAGAGAATCGATCCTTGGCTTGCTCTGATTGGTCCAGGAGCCGGACGCAGGAAGGAGGCCGTGAAGAGGGACGAGGAGGCAGGAGGGCGAGGATGGAGAGAGATGGCGGGGGTGAGGGGGGAGGATGTAGGGGGGAGGAGGGGGGAGGAGGAGAGGGAGGCGGTAGGGAGCGATATGGTGGAGGTGAGGGACGAGGGCGGAGGAGCGAAGGGAGCGGAGAGGAAGGAGGGTGAGAGGGAGGGCTTCACTAACTCCTTCTGAGGAGGGGAGGAGAGTAGACGAGAGGAAGGAGACAAGACAAGAAGAGGAGACAAGACAGAGAGAGGAGAGGAGACAAGGGGGTGAGGAAACAAAGGGATAGAAGAGGAGAGGAGAGAAAAAGGAAACAAGAAGAAAAGAGGAGATGAGAGAGTGGAGACAAGGAGAGAAAAAAAGGAGAGGAGACATGAGAGGAAACAATGAGAGGAGAGGTGACAAGAGGAGGTAACAAGGACAGGAGAGGAAACAAGAGGAGAGGAGACATTAGAGAAAAAAAGGAAAAGAAACAAAGAGATGAGAGGAGACAAGAAGATGAAACAAGAGAGGAGACAAATCAATGAGAAAGGAAACAATGAGAGGGGAGAGGACAAGGAATAGAGAGGAAATAAGAGGAGAGGAAACAAGGAAAGAAAACAGAGAGGAGAGGAGACAAGATGAGAGGAGACAAGGAGTAGAGAGAAAGTAGGAGAAGAAGAGACAAGGAGCAGAAAAGGAAAAGGGGGAAAACAATGAAAGGAGAGGGGACAAGAAGAGGAGACAAGGAAAGGAAACAAAGAAAGGAGGGGAAATAAGAGGAGAGAAGAGGAGACGAGGGGAAGAGAGGAAATGAGAGGACAAGAAAAGGAAATGAGGAGAGGAAACAAAGGGAGAGGAAACAATGACAAAAGATGGAACAAGAGGAGACATGGAAAGGAAACAAAGAAAGGAGGTGAAACAAAAAGAGAGCGGGGGAGACAGAGGAGGAGTGGAAACAATAATAGGAGAGGAAATGAGAAGAGAGGAGACAAGAGGAGAGGAAACAAGGAGAGAATTTTGATTATATTTGTGCTCTGGTAACAAGTTGAACGTCATCTCAATGAAGCCTGTTGAAGTGAGAGACACTTACAGTGAGTGAGCTGCGCTGCTGTTTGTTATACGGGCTGTATTTGGGTTTGCTGGGTTTTCCTGCCACTCTGTCCTTGTGCCTCCTGCTGGAGATGTGCTGCAACAACAACAACAACAACAAACAATGACAACAGAGCTGAGGACAGACGAGCCTGTGCCTCCTCTGACTGTAGAGAGGTAGAGACATAGCAACACTTCCTGTCACAGCTGAAGACAGAGAACATTTTACAAAGCGTTTAGCTCGCTCTCAGACAAAAACTATATTTAGTATTCACCTGCAGAATAAAATGGCATTTACACAGACGTGGCAAAATATGAGCCTGAGGAGGAACAGCTCCTTCTTACTTTTATTCTTTACTCTCCTCTGGTTCTTATTATTATTACATTTCACTGTTAAACTACGCCCGTGTTTAAAGTGACTTAAGTGACCTGTATCTACTGTATGACATTTTATTTGAGTGTCTAAATTCTGCATGTATTCATATCCCCAGTTTCTGTGTAAAGTAACTCCAGATTAATACGAGTATACACCCACGCTGTGTTTGTACCTGTTTGAGCTGGATCTCAGAGTTGACGTGGACGTCACAGATCTGGCAGTGGAAGGTTTTGTTCTGCAGGCCGGAGCCCTTCAGTGCGGAGCCGCTGCCGTTCTTCAGCTTGGCTCCGGCTCGAGGGTAGGCCTTGATCGGCCCGGCGCCGCTCCGAGCCTCCAGCATCGTCTTGTGCTTTGAACCTGCGGACAGAGACGCACAGAATCCAAACTACTACTAAACGAGACGTAACGATAATCGCATACCGTGTATACTTTCACTTATTGCTGCTCATTTTTTGAATCGTTTAACGGTTTTAAAGGAGGACTTGACATGGTGTCCCAGAGCGTCAACAACCGTCACACCCATGGTACCCTTCACGTCGTATCTGGACGTACAAACGTCGATACGTGACGAGGTCACAGTGAGAATGTGCTGCAAGTGCTAAATGCTCTTTTTATGTTTTTATGTTTGCCTGAGGAGGAATAATTATCCATAAAAAGAAAACAGACTTGGCAAATCAGCCCAGCCGTCCACTGACGACACGATAAATGGCGGCAGATGAAGACGTGTCCTCCCTCACATCATCTCCTCACCTGCGTTATGAGCCTCCAGCTGAGACAGAGAGTTAACGGCGACTTTACACAGAGAGCAGTACAGCAGCTTCTTCGCCTTCTCCTCCTCCGACTCCACTGAGAGAGACGCATCCTGGGAGGAGGCCTGGGAAGGTGGAGGAGGAGCAGGGGGTGAAGAGGAGGTGACAGGAGCTGGAGGAGGGGGAGGCGGAGAGGCTTTGGAGGAAGGGGGAGAGGAGGAAGAAGAGGAGAAGAGGCCCGGGGCAGGGAGGGCGGTGGGAGGACTGGAGGGAGGAGGCTCGCTGCCTGGTCTGCTGGAGGAGGGGGAGGCAGAGGAGTGAGGGGAGGAGGAGGGCAGGAGGAAAGGTTTGAGAGGGAAGGAGTCGACGAGGCTGGATAAGAGATCTGAAGGAAGAGGGGGAAGAGGAGGAGGAAGAAATGAAATGATATGAAAAACAAAGTCACCCTAAAGTAAAAACAAACCTCAGGTGAGTGTTATTAAACTCAACCTGTGTGCTGATTGGTGCTGCTGTTAGCTGAGACAAGAGGGGCGGGGCAAACAGGACTGGTGCTGCTCCCATTGGTCTCTCCAGCGATTGACAGCTTTGCCTTGGTCTTGTTCTCCTGAGACTTGAGCTTCTTGGCGTGACGACTGCCTCTGTAGTGAGCCTCTGCCTGAGACTGAGGAGACAGACAAACAGAGAGACACTTTCATCTTTATTTCTGGACTTGTTTCTGTTGTCTCCTGAACTCCTGATGTCACTTCCTGCTCTGTCTTTCTTTGCTGTTAAACTAGTTTTACGTCCGTCTTGGAGACTGATTTGTTGTCACAAAAAAAAGGCTGTACATGTGATTTATTATCTGCAGGAACAGATTTTAATCAACTTATATAACATATATAAATGTGACAGCAAGTCCAGAGGGTGGACGTTTGGATTCAGCTTCGCTGTCTGTTAGTCGCTGACTCTACAGCAGGAAACAGCACTTCAAAATAAGAGCTCTGTGCTGGAATTTCATTGTACTTCAAAATACAGTGTGTTTTTTATAGACCTGACATGTTCGTGAGTCACTTGAGGTCCATTTAGAAAGGATCCGTGACCCACTTTTGGACTGCGACCCACCAGTTGGGAGCCACTGATACACTGTATCATCAACTCCAGATTTAACTTCTCTTGTTTTGGATTTTTCACATCAGCGCTGTTGAACGTTTGTTGATGAGACAGCTAGAAAACCTCCACTTCAGTGATATTGTACGCAGCTTCAGATATCATTACATAAGACATCAAATTTATTTTTTTAGTTGCCCGACCGTACAAATGCGCGAGACGTTCCACTTGCCTGAGCACAGAGTTAAATCCCCCAGGCAAGCATTAATGTGGAGCCCTGCCGCTGCTTGTATTTCTTGTCTTTTTTTTTTTTTTAGTTGAAAATTAACCAGTTAGTTGGCAGTTATTGGGTAACCAAACCAAAACTGACTTCCCTGGTTGGGATGCACAGTGTACAGACTTTAAATAAGGAGCCTGAATTGTGTATGAACAGTTTGGACAAACTTTAAAAACAGCGGTTTATATTAGTTGTCACCACAGAGTGTAACGCGCCCAGAGTGACAGGGAAACAAAGCTACAGGTTAACAGTGTCCTCATGTGACTGTCTGGACGCTCCATGACTCAGCTTTTATTCAGTTTATTAGACTGAGTTAATGCTGCCCTTTTACTCCTCTCCTTGTCTCCTCTCCTCTCCTCAACAGTGATTCCTGTTTTCATGTTCACTCATGAATAATTTTAACAGCTCATAAATTAGTCACGTCTGACTCGCGTGTCACTAACGATGCAGCTCGTTACCTCTCAGCAGTCATTATGTGAATGAGCTGAATGTCATTTACGCAGGATGAAATAAAGGGGCAGGGGTTACACCTGATTATACACACCTGCTGTTCTGTAGAAACACCTGACAGGATCGTGACAGGACAAAGAAGCCTCACAAGAGTCAGTCTGAGCTGAATTAGGCATTAAATGAAAATATTTCCCTTAATAGTTCCCTGCTGACAAATATTTTAGTCATTTCTAAATCTCCTTAAAGGAACATCAACTTCAGTCAGGAATGAGCCCTAAAACCTGGAAGTGAATTAGCATCTTTTCACTCCCGGTGCCCTCGTCTCAAGGTTTTTTTTCTAATAGGTTGTTGGTGAGATGCCTAAAATAAAGTCTGTGATTAACACAAGCTAAGGAGACTTTCCCGTTTTGTTCTACAACATAAAATACGTCAGCATATATCCCAATCCTGAATTTTCTTAAAAAAGGTGGTTGCTAACAGGTGGCTAAATGAGACTTCAGAATGTCATCACACAGAATGCAGCTTTACAGCCTTGTTGTAGTCCATCCATTCATCCATCCATTTTATTCTACTTATCCGGGGCCAGGTCACAGCGGCAGCAGGCCAAGCAAAGCACCCCAGACGTCCCTCTCCCCAGCAACACTTTCCAGCTCCTCCTGGGGGACCCCAAG
>JAPZEB010000005.1:6509829-6522235 GCA_029783705.1 Chaetodon striatus
ATTAAAAAATGGAAAACTAACTTAACTCTCTCCCACATTTTTCACTCACCAAATTGGCTACACTGCATCTTCAGACTGTCCAGACTGCCTTTACATTTTTTTTTTGTGTAAGCAGCTACTGAAAATTCTCGCTAAATGTATCTCCAATATTCATGACAAAAGGGCAAAATGTTAATGTCAAGGCTGAAGTAGTGTGGTAAATTTCAGAGCTGTATCTCAAAAATTTAATTTATGACAATATTATGAATTATATCCTCATGTAAGCTAAATCAGTCAATGGAAATAAGAGCATCTTTAAACATCACTTTGTCATGAAGCAATCAATCTTCAAATATTTACAGACATCTCTATGCTGTACAAATGAATTTTGTCTTGTTGGCTGAATTTTTGACAGTATTGTGAAATCTGTCTTTAAGGCTTTGACACACCAAGCCAACAGCTGGCCGTCAGTCAATGTTGGGGCGTCAGTGAGTGTCTGTGACCCTTGTTACTGCGGTGTGTCCCGCAATGTTGGCCCTCACCAGCGCTAGTCAGCTTTTTTTTCTGCCGATTCAGCATTTTGAATCGGCATCAGAAACTGTGGAACCCACTGATGAATGAAATCACTCTGATTGGCAGTTCAGCTCAGTGCTAGAGAAGAGAAATAGAAGTGAGGACAGTAAACAAAGAGCTAGAGTCAAGAGGGAGTGAGACCAAAACAAACTTGTTACATAAGGTCAGATAATTTTTCTGTAGCCTTTGAGCTCTTTAGCAGAAATTCTTCCTGATAGTTTGTGTTATTGTTCATTGGCACACAGTAAATATGCTCCATTCTTTTAACACTGGATTTGGTATGCTAACTGGCTTACTAGCATGAAGACAGTGTTCTGGTTTCCCTTTTTGAATGAGGAATACAGACGACCACATCTGCTGGTGTGGAGTTATTTCCTCTCATGCAATCGCAGAATGTACATACTGGTTGACCATCAGTTAAAGTCTTTGTGGTGTGTTTAAGTGCAACTTTTTGGCTGAGACACAGTGACATGATGCATTGTAGCAGGGGGCTTTTGTCGCCGCTAGTTCTCTGAAGTCAGCGTGGTGTGTCTGGGCCTTTACATGCAACTCTGGTCATTGTTGCAGTCATAGTGATAAGCTTTGGTTTTTCACTCAGCAGGTAACTCAACAAGATCATGACTTTCCCTTGGTGTCTAAGGTTGTGGGTTTGAGTCCTGGGTGATAAAGAAAAAACATACTAATGCCTAGTCAGGCAAGCATTGTGCTGTGTGGCCATGTGTGATTTCTAAGAGCCTGTTAACATCTTGTGTTAAATTGTGCTTTGGTTATCCAAACACAAGTGGACAGCTGAGACACACCTTTCACACCTAGGTCTATCATGCATCTCCAGCTGACCAACTGTGTTCAGATTTAGTTACTGTCTATGTTACAGATGGTCAAAGGGCCCCGCACACAAACATTAAGTTCACACTCTCGGTGTGCTAACTGCTTGCTCATCATGTTAGTGGGCTTATCAGCACGGTTGAAGATACCATTGTCAGCAAAATTCAACATGTCTCCTTCCAGGACAAAACGATGGGCAGTCAAGTGACACTTCATCCAACTGTTAGTAATGAGCAAGTTATAGAGCATCATCACGGTGTCACAACACCACATCACAACCACCTGCATTGATGACGTAGTCCTTGTTGAAGACACATCAGGACATATTAGTGTTTACACTACAAAAGATATGTGGTCAAATGAGTCCCAGACCACAGGGGCAGTTCTGCCAACAGATCCTCCTGTATCACCTGTTCTTACACAAAATGCCGGTCCAGACTCACCACTGCAAACAGCTATAATTATGATTTAAATAGTTCTTGTTTTGTAACGTGTATTCTTTACATAAGGACATGTTTCTGGTTTTTGCTTTGGTACCTACCAGTAGTCCTCTGGTCTGCTGGTACTCCTCAACCACCAGGTCGATGTTCTCAACCAGTCCAGACTCACACAACCAGCTGATAGAGAACAGTTCCTTGAGATGGACAGCCTCCATGCGTAGGTTGACCAGCAAGGAGTCAGTTTCCATTACCTGTCAAGGGGAAACAACAGGTCAACAGACCATAAAGGAATAATCCAACATTTTGGTATAAGCTTAATCCCTACTTTTTTTTTTTTCCTAAAGTGTGATGACAAGATGAATATCAGTCTCATGTCTGCCTTCAGGAGTCAGGACATGTGTAGCCATCCTAGGCATACAGACTGGAGGCAGGGAGAAACAACCAGCCTGGCTCTGTACAAAGTTCCAACATACATCTATCAACATCTCTACAGCTAACATGTTGTACTTCTTTTCTTTAATCTGTACACAAACAGAAATAAAAAAAATAAAATAAAATAAAACATTGGGGTTTTAGGGCTGGAACTATTTCTTGACAAACAGTTTATCCATCTGCCAAGCAGTTCTGTGGAGCACTTCCTGCTATAAGGCGAGTTGCCAGATACGGTCACAAAGCGCAAGTTTTGGTCTCTTTTTAGGCACACTGGCACCAAACCTGGACGTCTTCAGATATACCGTCATGATGAAAGAACAAGAGGTGACTCACTACCTCTGAAGCTGTCATACAGTCAGAATATGAGTCCATTCCTCCTCGATTACTCTGTAAGTTATTTATTTTCCTTGAGTCTATAAGGGTCCTCAAATCAAAAGAATCAAAACAGTTTTTCATGAAAAATAATCCAATTTGTGAATTTTGTTTGAACAAGATAAAGTGGTGTTGTGTCAGTATGCCATGTGCTGTAATCCTCAACTGCTGTAAAAAGAGTGTCATAACACTCTCTCTCTGTGATGTCCTGTCTGTCAGAGCTAGATCAAATGAATGATTCATAACTGATATGTTATTCAAAGCCTACTTTTTATGCATGTAATATTCATACTGGTTAAAATTAACAATTTGATTGTGTTCCTCATCTTTGCTGAGTAACAATTTTGTTTAAAAGGAATTAAAGGCCTGTCCCAAATATAAGCCTGTTGACTTCAGTAATTTAATTCAACAATAGCCCGGGCTATAATTGAAGAGCAATTTAAACAGGTACAACATACACTCAAGTCTTGTGTTAGGAAGGCTTCCTCGAATGGCCTTTTCTGGATCTTCCCTGGTCCTAGTGAAGAAGCAACTGCCTAGTGGAGAAAGAGCTCACATATCATTATATCTGTATGTATGAACATATCAAGCGTTTATTCAACAAGGGTTAGTATACTGTATCAACAGTGTTTTAAGACCTGAGACCTACAGTGTGTCTCAAATCTCATACTTCTGTACTAAACAGTTAATATTTTGAGTGCACACACATAGTTCAGGAACATGCTGTGTACTGCTGGCGCATTCAAAACAGTCCAAAAGTTGAGTGTGGAATGATGGATAGTTTTCACCCTCAACAGTCACCTTTGTGATGTCACAAAAGCTACATTACAAACTTCTCAACTTTTGACATGGCGGCTGGGGACAACAAGGAGCCTGTCAGTAATACATGCTTTCTTAGAACTAATACTACTGTCAGTTTGTTGGGTCTATAATGACTTGGTAACAATAATGTGAGTGCTATCATTAGCATTCACCAGCTAGCTAACTTGCTCTGAGCTACAGCAGCCCATTTTTATCAGCACTGATGTTCTGGCGTCAGTTTGGTTTATGTGTGGGCAGCGATAGCGGTCTAATGTTGGCGATAATGCTCCACCGTCCGTTTGCAATACACCATTTAAAAAGACAATGAGGAAGAAGAGAGTAGTGTACCACGCAAGAAATACGTAGTGTACATAGTGCACTGCATTTAAATATACCAGCGGAGTATGCAATTTGAGACACGCTTTGTACAATTAGGTTATAAAATTGATCAGTAATATGAAAATATAAAATTTTTATTTTTACATAACAGGCTTCATTCCATTTTCAGTCCAATGACAGAGACATGTGTCTTTGACAGAAGATTTCTTGATCAGTTGCTCCACATACCTTCACAATGTCCTCCATGGTATTGTTGGAATCATCCACAGCTAACAGGTAATACGGCTTGGGCTGACGTTCAATCACATTCTGAATCACACTTTCACACAAAGAAATCACATTGTTTAAAGCACATGTATATGTCCTTTAGATCTCAGTGTCACTACTTTAAGTCAATGTTGGTCCTGTTTTGTAAAGCTTTAAGCAGTGCAGTGCTCTGTTCAATCTATAACCCCATAGCTGTTAAAAGAAGCCATTATGAAAAAAAAACAAAAAAAAAACAAAAAAAACATACTACCTTGCCAGGTCGTTGATGTGAATTGTGGGGACAATGTTGTTGCCATCTCCAAAGACAGGTATTTCCTGTTCTTGTCCCAGCCATGATGTCTAATAATACAGATTATTTCAATTAGTTATTTGTGTAAAGCAAAGTCAGTTTGTGGGGGGGGCTAAGGCCTTGATCACATAGAGGGCCTTTTGCAGGTTGCTAAACGCAAGGCTTACCGCACTGCCTTTTTTTCTAAACATTTATGCAACTAGTTTAAAATCCATTGCTGCGTCTTTTTATTGTTGCCAGACAACCACCCCATCACCTCCTTACCCATACCTTTTTGTGAAATCGATCTACTATTTTATTTTATTTTATTTATTTCACATCAATAAGTAGCTAGTTCCTAAAATGGACATGGAACTTGCTGTAGATCTGGTTGAGGGTGAGAGGCTGTCAGCAAAGAGTTTGTCGGGCTCGAGGATGGATCACAGGGAGTACCACCAGTTGGTCCAGGAGCTTCGCCTCCATGATGGACCTTTCCAGACATATTTAAGGGTGACTCGGTGGCAGTTTGACAATGTGCTGTCTATTGTCAGGCCTAGTATCACAAACATGAATACTAACTACAGGGAGTCCATTGGCCCTGCCGAGTGTCTGAGCACCACCAGTCTCTCCTCCATTGTTTACCGACTAAAAACTTGTTGTTGTGACCACCACAGAAGGCCCACCTCTCATATCATCTGATTGGACAATGGAAACAAAGCGGAAATGATGTGGGGAGCTTTTCTGCTCTGAATTGAAGTTTTTTTAACTCGAAGAGTGCAGAGTGCACCGGCCAAAATGCCAGATGCTTAGAGCATAGCACCACAAAAACGGTGAGACAAAAAAGCTTCATTCTCAATAATAACAATTACCAAAAGTCACCTCCAGCTGCTGAAATGCTTTCTGTGTGATTGGGGCCTTAGGATGGTGATGCCGGTTGGGATTTAGGCCTAGTGCACATGGACACAGGTACTTCTGTAAATGCGTTTTTTCCCTCCATTTAAAAAAAAAAAAAAAATCCCCACCATACACACTGTTATTAAAAAAACTGTCCACATGAAAAAACTAAAGAGGTTTGAAAAAATGCTATTATCAGAAGGCTACCAGGAGCAGTGACCTCTGTAGTGAATTCGCCTCTGTACCTCAATAAAGTGGAAGACAAATTGTACATTTATGTGTAAACATGTAAAAAGTCCTATGAGCAAGGATAGAACCAGCACTATTTTGACGACTTCTGCCATTGCATGAAATGTCACCTCACAAAAGAGATGACAGCGCACACACTGAAGTGACAAACCAACACTAAAACACGTAACACGTCAATACAAAAAGCAGAGTTTCTAAAAATCTTTCTCCAAGTTAAACTTTTAGTTTCAGTGACAAATAGAGATGTCTGTATAGCGTAAAGGTAAAATGGGTCCTGTTGATACCTAAAGCAACAATCTCCAGTTGTCTTCAAACCTCACCTTGAAAAAGAAGTGGAAGGTCTGTTCTCCCATCCCGTACTGAAGTCCTGACGCCACCACATATGTCGAGAACAATGTCCTATTCTGAAAGCAACAGCCATGTGACAAGGCTATATGTGTCAATCAAGTCTCCAATACAAAATATAAAGCAATTTTAAACTCACAGTTTTGCCCATTTTGACCACCCTCTTCTCCAGGTCAATGTGTGACTTAAAGTTGGGATGTGCTCTTCTTCTCCAGAAGATCTCATCAGTGAACGGGACATCCTGTTACACAATACAAGGAAGCAACAGGAATGCTAGTAACAACAACAGTATCAACAGAGCTGATGAGTGAACTGAGCCAGAACATTGTCAAAATGAGCTGTAATTCATTGGGGTTACTGTAAAAAGTAATTTCATACACTAATAGATAAATCCATCCATCCATTTTCTAACCGCTTATCCTCTACAGGGTCACAGGGGGGCTGGAGCCTATCCCAGCTGACATTGGGCGAGGGGAAGGGTACACCCTGGACAGGTCGCCAGACTATCGCAGGGCTGACATGTAGAGACAAACAACCATTTGCACTCACATTCACACCTATGGACAATTTAGAGTCACCAATTAACCTATCCCCAATCTGCATGTCTTTGGACTGTTGGAGGAAGCCAGAGTACCCGGAGAGAACCCACGTTGACATGGGAAGAACATGCAAACTCCGCACAGAAGGCTCCCGCACCTGGGATTGAACCAGGAACCCTCTTGCCATGCCGCCCAAGTACGGTTATAATAAAGTTAAATAAATTACTATTAAAATAACGTTAAATAAAGTAGCTACAATCCCATAATAAAGTTAAAAAGCTCTGTTTTAGTAAAGTCAAATGAATTACTGTTATAATAAAGTTAAATAAAGTACTGTATAATAAAGTTAAATAATTTACTATTTTAATAGAGATATGTAAAATACTGTTATAGTAAGGTTAAATAAAGTACTGTTACAATAAAGTTAAATAACTAACTCTTAAATTACAAAGCTGTTAAAATAATGTACTAAAATAATTTAGAACTAAATTATTTACTATTGTAATAAAATTAAATGAAGTGATTTTATAATAAATTAAATGCATTACCACTGTGATAAAGTTAAATAAAATACAGTTATAATAAAGTTAAATCATTTACTATTGTAATAAATTTCAAGAAAGTAGTGTTTTTATAAAGTTAAACTAAGTACTGTTATAATGAAATAAATCAAAGTGGAACCACCAGAGCTTTTATTCTGAAAAACCCAGCTCGTCTCAAGCTGGAAGTGTTAATGTCCTTGCTGTGAACTAGAAGCTTCTGGTCGTCAGCCAGTTGTTAGCAGACTGTTAAACTGTTACTAACATCTCTACAGTTCATATATCAATAATATTATCAATAATATCAATAATATTAGCAAGTTGCACAAAATACAAATACATATTAGCAGTCTGGAGCCATACAGGTACAAGAACACACGTCTTTCCTGCTCACACAATATCGCCTTGGAGAAAGTGGTCTCCTCGATGGGTGGGAGAGTGCATAAGCAACATCATGTTTGATCATGACTCACAAGTTGTTTCTTTTTCCTTTTTTTTTGTCTGTGAAAGAGAGGGACACAACCATGGGAGAGAGTGAGAGAACTTCAACACCAAAGCCAGTCTTATGCCGGTGACTTAAAAAATGACATGACTATTAATACTCGGTGTTCACAGTATAGTCATTTTATACATCCCATGTGGAACAAGCTGTGATACATCAACTATAATTGATACACTGCCCATCTCTACAGTTTGGGTTATCATGTTACCAAGTTAGTTTGTGTAACCTGTTTTTTTTTCCAGCCTGTCTGATCACCCAACTTATTTTGAGTGATATTGCCTTGTACCCAGATCTCTGATATTAGCTTGGTGAACACAACTCTATCATTACTGATGGAAAGTTACAAAAATACAATCTAGGTTTTAATGAAATTTTAATTTCACTTCAGAGGAAGTGTGATCATGATTTAACAATAATTGGCACTGGCCTGCCAGTTAGCTTGCCCATAGTTTCATTTGTTTGTAGCAGTGACACTAAGGATTTACACTCAGTGATATAACTAATATGTGAAAACGCTGCATGCAACACCTTTGATTCTACCCGGGAGCAGGAAAAGAGACCCAAAGACAAAAGGCACTCATACGATATAAGGATCCATACATTATGTACCACACGCCTTCACTTGCACATATAGGGCACTGCTGCATGGATTTAGATGCACAAATAAGCGGCGACACAAACAGGTCAGATAAACAGGCGGGATGGTAACTGCACTGCATCGCTAAAGTTAGCCACAGTGAAAATTGAGCTTTCCACTCAATTTGCATTGAAGTCCATTTTCAAAGAGAGATCAAAAATAACCAGTTTGCTATTGGTCAAGCTGCATCCAAAATTCCCTGCTCCAAAGTCAGCTCCCATCACCTTGTTTACCAAAAAGCCAGTTTTGATGACACACAACAGAAAAAGTACGTTACTGTGTCACAGTGATGAAGGTTCTTCTTTACATCTTCTATTCTTTCTCTAGCTGTGTAGAATTGGCAAAGCTTTGCCTGACTTCTACAGTAGCCATCAGCTCAAACATCCCCATCCTTCAATCTCAGCCTGCACAGCCATTAGGACGATGATGAAGCCGTCCATGCTGTCCACACGCTTGATCTATCAGCCGAGCTGAGGCTATCTGAAGTGACTGTCAACATCATGCTGCTGTTGCAGAGCTTCATCTGCCAGCTGGAGACGGAATCAAATTCCTGGGTCTGAATAGGGAACCAGATAGACTGTGTATATGCAGTATGTATGTAGGTAGATAGGTCAACAGACAGCTTTTGAAAATCACTCAATCTGCTTCCTCATCCATTAGGGGTTAAATTTTTTTTTTTAAAAATCCTACCCAAAAACCTAATTGACACACACGCACAAACACACACACACACACACACACACACACAATCTCTTTTCTTTCTGACCTCTTCCAGATGGCAGCAGCTGTTGATGATGGATGAGCCAAAGTCACTCTCACTCAGCAGACAGAAAGTCAGACTTCACAAATTAATGTCCTGTTTAGTACTTAATGTCCGTCTGGTTACCGTGACAACTTGCTTTTCTGTGATACTGTCTGGATTAGTGGCACAGACTACTGTCTACTAATTTCCTCTCATGCAGGTACAGAGTTTACGTGCATGTCATGTTACATGTAGTCTTTGTGGTGCATTCAAGTGCAAGTTTTAACAGGAGTCGTGAGGCAGCACGAAATGTTTGATGCATCAGCCACTGTTGGCCCAGTACACCAGTAGTAGTAGAAGCAGTAGCAGCACTGGTCCTACCTGCAGTCGTGCTGGATGAGGCGCTGAGGCCCGTACTGAGGCCTGGGGTTGGAGTTAGTCCTGCAGGCTGGGAGCTGAGCCCTGTGGCCTGGGGGAGGGACCTAGACTGAGCCCCTGGTGGATACAAAGACATAAAGACACATTAGAACATACAAGGAGCTGACAGTAACAAACTACTGGTGCTACACCAGTAGTACTGTCTGGTGCTAACAGTATCCATTCAGATAAAACTGCTACTACTGCTGCTACATCACATGACAGTCGTGGTCGTAGTGTACCTGCTGCCTGTTGTCCTGTCTCTCCAGCCTGAAGCTGTCTCACTCTTCGCAGGTGAGACCTGCCGTTGTAGTGTAGCTGGGCCTGAGCAGCAGAGGTCAGCTGCAGGTTACACACGTCACACAGCGAATAGGCTCCGCCCTGACCTGAAGAGAAAACAGCAGACTGTGGGTGAAATCTGCAAGGATGAGACAGACTGTAGGGGAAAACTACAAGTACGAGTGCGGCTGTACGAGAAAACATCAAGGATAAGTCAGGCTATAAAAGAAAACAAAACTACGGAGATGAGTCAGAGTTTAGCAGAAAACTACAAGGGTGAGTCAGACTGTGAAAAATCCACAAGCAATGAGTCAAACTGTAGGAGAAAACTACTGGGATGAGTCAAGCTGTTGGACAAAACTAAAAGGATGAGATAGACTGTGGGTTAAAACTACAAGGTTGAGTCACACTAGGAGAAAACTACAAGGATGAGTGAGACTGTGGGAGAAAAAAACAATAAGGATGAGTCGGACTTTAGGAGAAAATTTCAAGGATGAGTCAGACTGTAAGAGAAAACTACAACGATGAGTCAGGCTCTTGGAGAAAACTACAAGGACGAGTCAGACTGTATTAGAAAACAAAACATCAAGGATGAGTCAGACTGTAGGAGAAAACTACAAAGATAAAACAGACTGTCGGAGAAAACTACAAAAAAGGGTCAGACTGTAGTAGAAAACTACAAGGATAAGTCGGACTGTGAGAGAAAACAAAACATCAAGGATGAGTCTGACTGTCGGAGAAAACTACAAAGATGAGTCAAAGAAGGACTGGAGGAGACAAACAGACATCACAGATGAGTCAGACTGTGGGAGACAATTACAAGAACGAGTCAGAGCTTAGCACAAAACTACAAGGATGAATTAGCATGTAGGAAAAAAACTGAAGTAATGAGTCAAACTGTAGAGGAAAACTACTAAGATGAGTCAGAGAAGGGCTGTAGGAGAAAACAAAACATCAAGGATGAGTCAGACTGTCGGAGAAAACTACACAGATGAGTGTGAACGTATAGAGCATTAGCTCTGAAACATGTCAGTCACCTGTGGACGGAGTCTGCTGCACAGACAGACTGATGGTTGTAGGTGTTGGGGGGTCCATCAGCTCTTGACACATCCCTCCAAAGGCAAAGATCTGCCCCCTCTCCAGGAGCTGAGAGGGGCTGAGAGGAGTCTTCATCCCTGAGGAAGAAGAACAAAGACACATAAATAACGATGAATCATGATGGACGTCCTTAATATTCATTTGTAGATGATAAAAACTATAAAACAGGACCCAATACGCCCACGCTTAATGTAAGATAATGAATTAAAATACATTGATCCATAAAGGTTAACACGACTTTAAATATACTTAAATAAAAAACACCACATCAGTCAACAGATCATTTTTTACAATTTTCTCCAACACATCGTCAAATAAATGTTGAGAAACACCACAACATAACACCAAAACCTCTCTGGATGTAAAACAACGGTGACACAGCGCAGCAGCAGTGCACACAGTGCTGATGTAAGGGTGACACTGACCACAAGAACAAGTAATGACGCTAACAGGAGACACTCACTGAGGGACAGACAGGTGGACGGAAAGACGGGCGGAGAGGAGTAAGGCCCGAATGACACCGGATGCAGAGTGTGAAGCATCAGACGCTCACAGGGAGAGTGATGAAGTAATGAGTAAGAGGAGAGAGGAAGGATGACATATGTGTGTGTGTGTGTCCAGTGTGTACACTGTGTGTGTGCGTGTGTAGGTCAGTCTATGACTGTGTCCATCTGTTGTTCCGTTCGCTCTGCCAAGTCACATGACCTCTGACAGGACACACACCCACCCACCCACTCAGTTTTTTTTTCATCATCAGTTATCTGGTATGACCTACATGCATTACTACTGTATTTAAATTCTCTTTGGGGATTTGGATCAGATTTGGATCATCTCATTAAGGCGGTAATGTCACACCATTGGCTGAAGGCACAGGAGGAATTGTTACCTAATGATGGTTTTTAATTCACAGAGTGGTATAGCAGCTGCTGGCGCCCATGAGGTCCGCACTGGAGAGAAAATCAAGGTCTCCTGGTATCGAAACTGACACACCAGCTGGACCAGCTATGCATCGAAGCCCTCTGGGGCAAATTTGTCGTTTGGTCTATATGAATTAAATTGACTTGAACTGACTTGACATTTAGGAAGACAGCCATCAGAAAGACGCTGCTGTTATTTCATAGCCGTGGGTCAGCCTGCGGGATCTGCTGAGAACCATACAGCAGCTATAGCGCAGTATTTTGCTCCTGATTGCAGTGACAAAGTGGTCTGGATATGTCAGACAGCTACGAGTCTAATTCAAGGAGTTGTGAAGTGAGAGCAATTATTAAGAATCGTTTGTACAAAAAAATGAACAGCTGTGAAAGTATCTGGTTCTCTGATTTAAAATCAAAGATTACACTGTAGAGAAAACTAGTTTAACATTCTTTTGAAATGTTATATTTATACAGTGACTGATTTACTCTCCTCTTCTCCGTAGCAACAGCAACAGGGTCTCATGGGTATTGTAGTATCTAGAGCTTTCTACTATGCCTGTAAGGGTGGTGTTTGGACCCAGTTGCAGCACAAAGGAGACCAGGAACAGTTGGGAATAGGGCTGAGTGATATGGCCCTAAAATAATACTAATACTACTAATACTAATAATAATAAATATTTCAGGGATATTTATAAAGATATTCTCGATGATAACAGTTTGCCTTCAAATATTCAGTAAAGACTAAACAAACAGTAACCCAGAGTGAGATTCAGATTCTGTATACAATATTAATAGTTCAACAGTATAAAATCTACCACACATTACACATTTAAGAGCTCCCAAATACAAAAAGTGTCCCCTGGGTTTTTTGTTTTTTGTTTTTCCACCTGGACCTTTATGCTCTGCCATTTCTCCTCTAATCATCACGCTGTAACCTGTGACAGGCTGTTATGAT
>JAPZEB010000005.1:6557399-6570603 GCA_029783705.1 Chaetodon striatus
AATGTGTCCAGATAAAGACAAGTGTTTGTCTGTGAATGCTGCGAGTTATAGTGAAGCTGATTTGTGTACTTGTGTCTAATGTTTAATGTGTGTTTAATGTGTGTTTTAAATCAACTAAACTTGACAGCACTTCACAGAAACCCCACATGTGATGCCACACAGCTAGTGTTTTGAAGGTGTAACTGCAGATTGACACAGACACACCACTGCACAAGTATAAATGCTCACAACAGCGTAGGCTCTGCATAGAGCTGACACACAGGTATAAAGCCCACGTTACACATTGGTTTAATTTTTCAGCCCTGAAGGTTGACTCTTGGTTACTGCACATCAACCTTCATAAACAATTAGCAAAATCTTAACTTCTAAGACTGACTGTCAGGACACTGGGCTCAGGTCAGTCTACAAGTCATCACCTGTCTCTCTGTTTCAACATGAAACACACACAGACGTTTTTATTTTGATGTAAAAGCTTTGTGATGAAACTGAAATGTGTTCGTTCTTCCACAAACATGTCACTCAGTCAGTGTGGTGTGTGAGACCGAGGCTGTAAAAGGACGAGCATCCTTGTGTTTCCAGCTGTTGTGTTGAATGATTCAGTCCTGATGCTGATGAAACTCTGGCTGACAGGGTCATCAGCTCTGACCTCTCCCTCACACAGAGGTTGTTTCAGTATTCTCGTGAGGACCGTCGTATCTCTGCTGTGCACAGCAGGTGTTTCCTCTCATGTTCACTGTGGCTTCAGATTCTGCTACATTTACGATTCATGACGATAACATCACTTCGCCCACTGCGTCAAATATATAGACATAAACGAATGATGACATCATGATGCTACAGATGTGACGCTTTCCTGTTTAGGTAAAAAAGTTCAGAGTTTATGTTCAGGTACAGACTGAGAAGCTGAGGACAAGAGTTTATACTCCTCCCCACACAGGCTGCATGTGTTTGAACAGAACTTATTAAAGTTGAATACAAACAATCGCATGGCTAGAAATGAGTCGCTGCTTCTGTCTGAAGAGTTGTCGAGGAGTCATCAGTGTGAAGGTCAAACACACAAACTGGTCCTCACAAAGATACAAGCGACAGCAACACACACCCATAGACGAGTGACGTTTCTCACAGCGCTTTTTATCTATCTCTCACACACACACAAACACACACACACACACACACACACACACAGCTGACCCGCAACTGTCAACGTCTGAAAGCAACCATTACCGTTACACAACCTGGCCTCAGGACCACACATGCACACGAAGCAACCAACGGACAACAGACACAAAGGCAGCGTGTTTACACTCTTCTTCGTCTTTTAGTGATCATAAAGTGAACTTGTTCATCCGCATCACCTTCTGGTCAGCAGTGTGAGAGAAGAAGGAAACAAACCGTCACATTTTAGAAGCTGGAAACATTTTTCTGCTTAATAAATGACTTTTAAATGATTAATTAATAGTCAAAATTGTTGCTGATCAATTTTCTTGATCGACTGTTGTTGTTTCAGCTCTGGATTTCATATTCCAGCTCTTAGGGGGTAGGAAGTAGGAACAAGCATATTTTTGGAAAAATAAAGCCTGCTCATGTTTAGGGGAGACTGGTGGATACCAAGCAGCAACCTCCAAGGCTGACAAAATGAAGCCACCTCAAAGTGTTACTGTGACTGACACTCGCAGCTGGCTCCAAAAGTAAGTCAATCCCAATACAAATCCACATTAAAATGCCCAACGTTACAGCAGAAATAAGCATGTTTACAGCCTGGTACAAAAACAGTTTTGGTCTTTATAACTAATTTCAACATTCATGACAACTGTTTGGATAGTGACTTTTTTTTTTAAAACTCATCCATTAGGCATATCTAAGGGCGAGGCTGCTTGAGTGACAGGCTGTCACAGGCTTGGCGTTGCTGCAGTCTGTGAGTCAGATCGACCCCTCGCTCTTCTACAGCTCCAGCCTCTCTTCCAAATATGGTCACTTCTGGCTCCAAAAATCCAAGATGGCGATGGACAAAAAGCCAGACTTCAGGTTTCAAAACAGCAGTCCACAAACCAACGGGTCACGTCACGGTGGCTACGTCAATCATTTTATAAAGTCTATGGTGGGTACCAATAGGACCCATTTTTATTCAGACATCCTGAAGTGACTGTTAAAGGGACCCCTTAGAAAGTCGCCATGCTAGCTGTTCCCTCGCCAAAATTCGGCCTCGGTTTGGAGTGTTATTTAGCCCCTGACAAACATAGCTGGTGCCACTGGCTGCCTTAGGTCAGCTAGTAATACCACTACCTGCGCTCTGGCTTTAAAAATGAGTGTGTCACAGCCTCTTAAATACACTCATTTTCAGCCTCGAATTATTTTTACCAGGTGGCGCAGTGGGGGGGGGCAGCAATTGTATCAGGATGGCCAGTTCCCCTGCTGGACCCCCTCTTTGGGGACGCCACTGCTTCTAGTTACCAAACACTGTTTACTGAGTGTCAGCTTGTTCTATTTATCCACACTTCAGAGAGTTTTCAGATTTATCCTCAGAGGAGAAACTGAGAGAAAAAGACAAGTTTTCACATTTATTCTCAGTCGATTACGTGTGTGTGCGCGCAACACCGAAGCCTTTTAAATCTGCCAAGAGTGTGTGTGCGTGCATGTGTGTGTGTATGTGTGGACTCACCGTCTGGCTGTCAGGAAAGTCCATCTTGATCAGTTTGTGAGCGCACTCCTCGAAGTCCAAACTGCAGGAACAATCAATCAATAAATCAGTCGCTAAGTGCACATCCACGAGCTCAGGTGTGTGTGTGTGTGTGTGTTCCTGTTTGTGTGTAATTTCCTCAATCTGTTACAGTGTTTCATCCTGTTCTCCAAACCTGTGAGCTGCTCTACAATGAAACCATGGCAACTAGGCTGCACGCACACGCACACACACACACACACACACGCACGCACGCACACAGAAAGCTTTTAACACAGCTTTAAATATTAGTCCAAGTCCATCAAATATAGAAGGAGCTGTAAATAACTGCCAACACCCTGAGAGACAACTGAGTCACTGACTGTATGAGTGTGTTTTTAAGAGTGTGTGTTACTGTGTGTGAGTGTGTGTGTGTGTGTGTGTGTGTGTGTACCTGGACTGGATAGCGAGGTAGATGGTTCTTCTGAAAGCAACCAGGTTGACTTCTGTCTGATCAAAGATTGTGACCTTTTCATCTGTGAGAGAGGGAATATTTAAAATTATGTTAAAAAAAAAGGTTCTTACCAGAATATTGAAATAACGATAAATATTAGATTATAATATCAGAATATTTGGAGAGCCAACATGGTCACTGAGATGTTCTTTAACCCTCCATCTGTTTACACAAACTTTAAACTGGAATTCACCCCAGTTTATCTGTTTAATTTATGGATTTTTTTTTCAGTGATTTAATGTCACACTTTCATAACGTTGGGAGACTTGTTAGAGACAGATTGCAGAAATTGTTAAACATTTATGCTCATTCTCTTTCTTGCCAAGACATAGATGAGAAGATCGATACCACTCTTATGTCTGTATAATAAATATGAAATTAAAGCCAGCAGCTGGTTGGCAAGGTTTAGCATAACGACTGGAAACAGGGGGAAACAGTTGGCCGTGCTCTGTCTTAAGGTAAAAAACTGAAGTCAAAAAACAAGAGCATACAGTTTTGGGGTGATCTGTCTCTTGACGTGTTAATTTCTGGGGTTTAGTCGTGCATGTAGCCAGAGTTTGTTGTCTTCAGACAGAGCAAAGACAGTGATTTTCCCTCTTAGTCTTTACACTTAACTAAGCTAAACTAAACTAAGCTAGGCTAAACTAAGCTAACCAGCTGCTGAATCTTGCTTCATATTTACAATACACACGAGGGTGGACTCAATCTTCACATCTAACTTTTGGCAAAAAAGCAAACTGCGTTTTTAAGACAAATCCAAGGGTCATTTCATTAGTTGACTTTACGTTGTTCCACCAAGCTACTCTAAGCAATATAATTATAGATGTCCAGCCTTAAAGCTACTTAATATGCTAAGTAAATAGTAGATAATATATGTTATGTTGTGGACAACATCATATGTTGTCTCACAATATCATTAGGTATTGTTAATATTGTTGCCATGGAGATAGTAGTTTAAAATTCACACTGACTCCAGACAGTGGACAGAGGACAGCGGCCTGCCAAGCTGCCTTAACCAGGCTGACTGTTACCAAAAATAGTATTCATGTCGGCGCCACAGGAGGAGATTAACTGTGTTTTTATTTATTAATTAATTGATTTTATTTCCCCGCCCAACAAGTGAAGGGAATCTGCCGCTCATAGACAGATGGGGAACTGATCAATCAATGTAGACACGTTTAATAAATTAAGGACACGTATACAGCGAAATATCTGAGTGACTTTCAACGGCTGTCTGTGCAGATTACGCTTCACTAAATGTGACAGAAATAGACTCGTATTCTATGTTACTCACCAAAACCCACTGAGTGTATCCATGAGCTCGAATAAATGTGTTGTCAGCACAGACACAAGAGTGGTATCAAACTTCTTTTTGAGACTATTTTTATGGCTTTTTGCTTTTGTTCGCCAGGGCAGTTTAAGCGTGAAAGGAGGAAAGAGAAAGGGGATGACATGCAGCAAAGGGCCGTGGGCTGAAATCGAACCCACAACCGCTGCTGCAAGAACACAGCCGGCTCTAAAGCACTTCTCACCCAGCTGTCAAAAAAAAAAAAAGAAGGCCACGCTGATGTAGGTATAGTCAAGATATCCTGACTGTTAGTCCCTATAATATAAGTCAAGCTCCAGAAACACTGGGTCCTACATTTCCCACAATGCAGCTAGAAAGCATCTTTACTCCTCCAGAGCCACAGAGGCCACGATACAACTGCTGCTACAGGCTTAGTAGCAAAAAAAAAAAAACAGTGTAATGACCCTTTAATTTTAAAGTCAAAACTGCTCTGGTGGTCGACTCCTCTGTCTCACCTTCTCCCTCTTCTGCGTTCTCATCTTCATCCTCTTCATCTTCGTCGCTCCCGTCGCCCTCCTCCCCTGAGTCGCTGCTGCCCTCGTCCAGGATATCTCTTTTGATGGTTTTGTATTTCTCCTCGTTCTCCAGGAAGTCTGGGTCCATCTTGAACACATCTGAGTGAATACAAACACACATGTTAGTGCTACACACACACACACCCATCTCTGCAGAGGGACTTGTAAAGAGCTGTCTCCCTCCATGTCTTACTGAGGACGTCCTCTGGGTTGTACTCGTCGTCCAGTGGCAGCATGTGGGTGAACTGGTCTTCCTCGTCCACCAGGTCCAGGCCCTCTGGGACCACTGGATGATCTTTGAAACCGTCTTTCCTGATGGCGAACATCACCTCGATCATGTACTGGACCCTCTTATCAATGGCCGACTCGTGGAGGACATTCCTGAGACGCTCAAATATGGCTGGAAAAAAGAAAGACAATTTTCTGATATTTGGGATTTCTTTGTTTTGTTTCGTTTTTTGTTTGTTGACTTTTTGTTTGTGATAATTGGCTAAATTGATTAACCAATCATCATGTCAGCTGTAGTGAGTTAATAGTTGTAGCTACCGTTGATTCCTCGCGGGGAGACCTCGGTCAGTTTGAGTCCACACTCCTTCAGGAAGGCGATGGCGACCTCCACGCTGTCGTCAGTCGGACGCTCCAGCAGCAGAGTGAGCATCTCCAGACACAAGACCTCGTGTGCCTTAGAGAAGTTAACAAGCTTCATTAGAGCTGAATATCATCATTAAACTGCTCTGTTAATATTAAAGTCAGACAGCAGGACTTACCACGTTCTGGTTGATGAGATGTGCCACAAATTTGGAGGCTGTTAGGCACTGTTGCTGCAAAACAAAAGACAAACTGGTTTCAGCACATTACAAATATTAATATTATTACCACTGCTAATACAGCTAATACTGCTAATGTCAAGAAAGAAAAAAGACTCTCAGACTTGTTACAGCCAATTCAAATTTTAAGGTGTCTTCAAATTTGCCACAAACTGACTCACTGTTGTGAGCTGGACTGCTGGAAGGGATGTGAATGTATACATGTGGATTTTAAGTTCGATTTTATATTCTGTATCTGTTTGTTGCTGTGTTGCACTGGCTGTGAAAACAAATCTCCCAAATCTGAAACAGCTAATGAACAGACACTGTAGACATTAGCTGGAGTTAGGTAAACACAAACACTGGACTGTGTTCAAAACTTTGAAAGACCACCAGTTGTTTCTCTTAATTAGCTCCAGTTTCTTTCTCATTTCTTTACATGTAATTCTTTCAGTTTTAGTCTGCGTAATGTGGGATTTATATTTCTGTGTCGAATCGACGCTGTAGCCTGACGTGTACCTCCCCAAAAATGTAACTACACGTCACAGCAACGCAGACCTCCTTATAGTGAAGCTGATTTGTGTACTTGTGTCTGCTCATTTTAGTCTCTGGGTGATGGCATATTAAGTATTTACAAAATACCTTACCATTGTCCTACAAAGCTAATAATTAAATCTAAAATGCGAAAATTAAGTACAAGATAACTCCAGTACCCTGCCTGGGTGCTGCACCGTGCGCTTGTGGTTGAGTTCCACCTTATTTTGTTTTATCAATATTACATTATTAACCAACCTTACTACCAAAATCTATTTTGGGCATTTGTAAATAGATGCAGAAATTTTCTGTTAATCAACAGCAACAGACAGACATACAGTCAGACAGACAGACAGGTACCTTGAGGTTGCGGCGGTAGCTCCTCCTGAAGGCCAGGATGAGGCGTTTGAGGATCAGCTCTCCAATCTGAGGAAACTTGGAGTTGATGATGGCGACAACAGCGGCATAAACGTGAGTGAAGATCGGAGATGCCGCCTGAGCCTGCAGCACTGAGCGAGCCAACAGACCCCTGAGAGACAGACAGGTAGACAGGTATTTATCTTTGATCTGATCAATGACGTTTATAAGTAAACACTGAGTGTTAATGTGAAGTTGTTTGTTGGCATGTGTCATCGCCTACCTCCCCCTGACGATGTTCTCCTGCAGCAGCTCTTGGATGATGTGGACGATGTTCGACACGTTGACTTTGTTGATCAAACCGTTGATGGACTTCTTCAGAGCCTCCCAGCTCATCCTCTGATAGGCCAGGCTGCACCGGGGGCGGGGCATCAGTGACAACACACACACACACACACACACACACACACACACACACACACACACACACACACACACACAGATTATATATAGTTGTTTAAACAGTCGAGATTTAGTGACAAATCTCAGGTCTGAAGCCAGAACCGAGTCAATCCCAGCTGCACGTTCAACTAAAACTGCTGCAGGGTGGTGCATTCAAGGGCTGGTAAAATGCTCGAACATCTCAGATTAAAAAATTAGCCGCTGAGCAGTGCAATAAATTTCAAATTCACGTTCTCACAACGTCCATGTTTTTAATTGTCAAGGTTTGACGGAGCTCACAAAGATGTTAGAGTGTCCTTGAATGCCTCACGTTCAACTGTTCAAGCAATTACGACTCAACTTTTACCAAAAGACTGACGTGTTTATAACGAGGTACTTGAAAGAAACACGGTGAAATAAAGTTAATGAACTAAAACTACAAGGATGGTGTTTAATCCTGACGTCTATAAAAAGGAAATACTTATAAACAGTCTCACCTGGTCTTGTCAGTAATTTGTGCCTGCATCATGCGCAGCTTGGCGGGGGGGATGTAAGCTCCACCCGTCCTCGTCAGGATGGGGTCAAGCTCCTCCTTCTTCTTCTTGACAGGCGGCTCCTCTGCTGCCGCTGGCTCTTTGTCTGTCGTCGGGGAGCCTGAGCGTCCTCGCCTCCTGTGATCCGATTCCGCATCTCGATTGGTCCGCCGGTCGAAACGCCCGTCCCTGTCGTCACGGCGATCGTCATAGCGATCCCTGAGCAAAGCAGAGAGGAAGAGACGAAACAAAAACTTGGAATAATTCATTTGCTGAACAGAATCTGGAAATGAAGTTGTTGTGTGTGTTTCTGTCTGTTACCGTGCATAGCGTCCTCTGTCGTAGCGTCCACGGTCTCGGTCTCTCTCTCTGGACCTGGATCGGTCTCGTCCTCTTGACCTGGACCTTTCTCGCTCTCTGGACCTGGACCTGGATCTGTCCCGCTCTCTGGACCTGGACCTGTCTCGGCCTCTGGATCTCGATTGGTCTCTATCTCTGGATCTGGATCTAGATCTTGATCTGTCTCGCTCTCTGGACCTGGATCTGTCGTTTTCTCTGGATATGGATCTGTCTCGCTCTCTGGACCTGGACCTGGATCTTGATCTCTGGACAACAAAGAAGCGAAGTATGTCAGCAGTATTTCTAGCAGTCCTCGGTCATGATAAAAGGATCTGATCGTCCATGAACGATGGACTTGGACGTGAACTCCTCTGAGAAAACTGGGCCGACATGCTGCAGTTTTTAAAAGCCCGAGTTTGGCTGAATAAGAGAGACGACACCGGAGCCACTGGAGTCAGTCTGAGCGCACGTCTACGATGACAGTAATGGACACACAGAGTTCTCTTCTATTTGTGACTCTGTCAATCAAACAAGCCCCATCTTTATTCAGTCGAGACGTTTCTTATCTGGTCAACGGTCTGATTCAAGAGCAGGCCGGCTAACTTTTACCCTGGCTACTCCATCTCCACCATGCTCCGTTGCCATGGAAACTAACACTGCAAGACCAGGCACATTTGCAAAGCCAGTTATCCATAATCACAAAATGTTTTCTGAGTGAGGCCAGATATCTCAAGGAGAGCCGAAAAACAGCTAAGCACACTCTGTGACGTGCAGACTCCTTCTCTGCTCTTCTACCTGCACAACCTCAACGTACACAAACACCTGTGCTGCACGTCCTTTATTTTTCTTGCTCAACTGTTCTGCACATGTAGGCCGAAAAACTACAGGTGTGTCAGTTTTTAGCCATGTTGCATAAACGAAAATAAATCCTCGGTCCACAGCTTTATGCCCCGGAAATGTGTTTACAATTTATCCTGTAAATTTAAGCTCCTTGGATAAATTCTCATGTAACTGGGAGGAGACCCCGAACACGCTAGAGAGATTATATACCTCATCTAACTTGCCTCGGATCACCTAGCAGGAGCCACGGTGGTTTGTTCAGCTGAACATACAATAGGCACAGCTCTAAAGGATGTTTATATGAGGTGCTGCGAGGATAAGGCCGGGAGAGTCATTAAAGATCCCAATAATGGCCTTTTCTCCCTGCTGAGGTCGGGACGAGGGTAAAGATTACTCCAGGTCAGCACTGAGAGGCTCAGCAGAAAATGCAAGGATGATTCAACTCTGAAAAGCACTTATGTAACGTATGGTATTCACCTGATGTAACTCAATCATCAAATATCAAAACGAATGAAAGTAAATCAATTCTGGACTTTGTAAATCGAAATCTAAGCAGGAAAGCCGAGCCCTGCACATTACTATGTATGACATGTCTCATCACAGCAACATTTGACTTTCAGAGATTTTATTCCAGAGCATGCTCGAGTCCAAGTGTCTCCATCCATTATTTCTAATCCCTGAACCTGATTTTTAGACACCAGACTTCTATCGTTTTAAGGCCCTTAACATCTGCAAGAAGTCCAAGTTTCAATACTCATTTTCCACAGTATGGACCACAGTCACTCTTGTGTTCTCTGCGACTAACCAAGAAAAGAAAAGCCACTGTTACAGTCATGTCAAGTTAGGGCCTTGTTACAGTTAGCTTTTAAATAAAAATGTTAAATTGTATGCCATCAATGTGATTTTTCTTTCTGGTTTTGAAAAGGATATTGAATGCTGATATTTTTTAAGGTATTGTATCTAAAGGTGTTTTCACATTTGGTCGTTTTTAGCCTTCTAAAAAGACTCAGAGCAGTGAGTCTGCATTTTTGTGCATATGTTAACACTCTAAGAACACTCAAACCCCTCTGAAACAAACCAGACCTGTTCGGTTCACTTCCGAGTCCACGGTGCGGTCCACTTAACCTGCGCCTTGTAAACACAAAGCACTCTGGGTTTGATTTGCTCTTTGCCTTTGTAATCAACACCTGTAGATCACATGCTATTGCACGAGGAGGCTTGAAAAAACAAACAAAACCCTGTCAGCCTGTAACGCTTGCAAGGACGCAGGATGAGGAGTAGTTTCGTTCACGGAAGATACTGCACGTCTCCAGATGTGGAATGCAGAACACATCAAACAGCAACAGTCTACAGCACAGAAACACTGAGGGTTTCCTCCAACTTCCAGTTCATCTGAAAGTGAGGGGCTTCATAACCACATGGCAGTGCCACTTCAAAAACAAAAATATGCTAATATATATTATATACAGACTACAGTGAGAACAGAAAGAGGATTGAGTCCCTTTTAGGTTGGTCCACTTTTTGGTGCACTTTAATAGGACTGAGTTTGGTTTGTTTAAAAAGGACTATATGTGAAAACACCCTACGTTAGAAACTCCAGTATCGAGTCAGCACCACAGGGCATATAAACACATGAAACTAAAGTAAAATCATCCACACAGGTCCTTGCTTACTTTGATCTGAGCCACACTGCTCCTTAACTTCCTCAGAGCCCCCTGATGTTCATCCTCATCATCACTGCTGCTGCTGTCGTCCGAGCTGCTGGAGGCAGGACTCCCGGAGGGGGAGCGATCTGCAGGACTGGCCTGAGGGGACGGCCTCTCTTTGGGGCTTTTCTCGGCCGAGCCGGCCTCTTGGGGCTTCTCTGCTGCTGGAGTGGACTCATCTTCCGAAGATCCTGAAGACAGAGAGAGACAGAGAGCAACCTTATCAGATAAATAAACTACAGCTGCAACTACTACTGCTATTGTTACTACAACAACACAGAAAATCGTCACAGGAAGTTTTACTCACCACTTTGTTCATTTTGCGCAGGACTGGGACTTCTGCCTGGAGAGTCCATACCTGAAAAACACACAAACACATTTATGATTATAACAAACAAATATTGCAACAGTCATCACAGATCAGCTAATACAGATAAGTAAAAGTTCTGTTATTGAAAAGTACACTTTTTTTTTAATCAGCAATATTTTACATTTTTCTTATCATCCCACAAAAAGATGAAAAACATGTTTTAATCAATGAAAATACTTTCTAACTTCTCTATTCTCAGCCCTAAACCCACTGGCTCCTACTGAAGATGTAAATCTTTAAAAATGGCTTACACATGTACTGTTTCATTTTGAAAAGTAGGTTGAGTAACTTCCACGGCCACTAGTTTGTATCACGCGTTAAAACAGGAGGAAGTCGAGCATTTTTTGGGAACAATTTCCAGTGCTAGATTCATACGCATTTGATGCTGTAGTGACTATATACTAAAGCAGTAAAAAATGTCGTACTTCCAAAAAAATCTTGACAGTTTCTGCAAAATTTACATGTTTTCATCTGCACCTTTAAAGGTCTTGGTCAGAACCCAGCTGACTGTGAATAGCTTTGTTTTAAAAGGACTGTTTTTTACAGATCTTTTGCTCTGACAACAATCCACTCCAGATAAACTCTAAGTCAGCTTTAAAAACTTTATGAACAGTCACACCAACTCAGCAAAGGACACTGACTGTGGGAAGAAGCGTTGCAACTATCACATATTTTTATAATCATTAAATTTGCTTAATTTGGGGTTGCAACAGTATGAGATTTTGACAGTACGATTACTGACTCAGACAAAATCTCGCTTTCACATTATCACAGTATTACATAATTTATACTATTATTGATAAGAATGTCCCTAAACAAACGAAAATGGAAACGTTATTGCTGATTGAACAAACATTTTATTATATATAAAGATGCTGGAATCGTGAAAATATTGGTGTTTTGGGTGACAAATGAACTGGATGATCATAAAAATGGTTAATGCTTTTTTTATTCTGTCGCTCAACTTGGTGAATACTAAAATCATAAATCATTCATTCAAACTATTGTTTATTTAGGGAAATATGACTGAGCATTAAACTCGTTTACAACAAAAAGTCCATGAAAAAACAAACAAATAAGTGGCAGCAATGTCTACACAGCTATAACAAACAGTAAAGAGACGAAAAGTTAAATAATAAAACCAGTAAAATGAAGAAAACCATGTCTGTCAATTTACCAAAGTAGGAACACTGTAAAACAACCACAACATCTAGCATATACTTGACATCATCTGTCACATACCTGTCTAGTTTATATACCTCTTGTAACTTCTTCCATTTATTTGGTGCGAAAAGATTCTCTCCTGTTTGACTGTTCATGTTAACTGACCTTTTAAAGACAGTGTAAAGAGTTAACTGCTCTTTTAGAAAGGAGTTATGCTAACGTACAGCCACAGCTAACACTATTTGAAGTGACCAATGTCCCAGAGGATATAGCTTACGTTACAGTTAAATACAAAGGTTCGTACACCTACTCATTTGGAGAGGTTATTAAATCAACAATATCATCTTCAACTACAAAATTATCGTCAACGTCAGTCGGTTTTTATCGCCATGTGTGTTTGGATGAGCTAACGTTAGCTAGTCGGCTAATCCCATTTTAGCTCCGGCTAGTTAGCTAAGATGCTACTTATTAGCCAGTCCGTCGTCAAAACCTCCAGAAGTTTCTTTTGCGTCTTAGAAGACAGTTTTCTTACTTTTTCTTTGGTTTTCAGTGCCCTATTGTCGTCTTGTTTCAGCCCCTCCGTTAAATCTGTGTCGTTCTTCTGGCGGAAAACTTCCTCCGATTGATTAAAATACTTCCGGGTCAGGGAAGACTTCCGGTTTTCAAGATTGAAGCATGCAGGCTTGAACGGAGCTGCTGTCAGTGTCGCCCCCTGGTGGTGAGTACAATGATCTCCTCCGAGGGTGGTGTCATATGCACCACAGTTACAGAGCAACTGTCATTGGCAACTACAATCTTAAATCTTAATCTCCAACAATACTAATTAATATTAATAATAATATAATAATAATAATTTCATTTATATAAAATCTTTAAAAACAGAGTTTACAAAGCGTTTTGACAAACAAGGCAAAAACGGAATACTCGGGCAAATAACAAAAAGTCAGGCAAAACATAGGCAAGATCAAGTTGGATAAAACGAGAAAAATAGAGGGCAAAGCCAGGAAAATTAAAACACAAATGTCATGGTAAAGGCAAATGAGAGTAAAACCAGAAGAATAAATAAAAATATATAAATAAA
>JAPZEB010000005.1:6630639-6640715 GCA_029783705.1 Chaetodon striatus
CTTTCAAAATACACTTCTGTTTTCACAGGAAATTTAACGTTTACATACAGTCTCTTTCAAAATAAAAGCACTACGTCGGTACAACGATGCAAATTGATGAGTTTTTTTCCTCCAACAACTAACGCACGTAGTTAGGTTTAGGAAAAAAGAACAGGGTTTGGCTTTATAATCTTACGGGACGCTAAGACCGCTCTGAAAGTCGGTGTCTGTTGGACCCATCCACCACCACTCCTGCCTGCTCTACTTGGACTTTCGCTGCCTTAACTTTCGTTCTTGTCCTGCCCCGTTTCCCCTGACGCTGCCGAGTGCCATTAAAGTAAAACAACAACCAGCTACGTAACATGCCAATGTTGAAGGACAGCTTTTTTCGTCAGTGTCTGACACCGCAAGTCACATCAGATTTTGACGACTTTGGAGTGAGACTAGGTTGCTAGAGTTTGTGAACGCTATATACATTATATATTATAAAACTGAAAATAATGAGTCAGTTAAGTCTAAAAATACCAAGCCAATATTGATTTGTATGGGATCCACACTCTGAGCTCCTGCGTTAAAGTCCTGTGCTTGACCCAGTCACCGTCTTATTCCCTCCATTAACTGTGTCACAGTGTCACCTGACTATCTGGCAGTACATTATGTGAGTTCTTAACTTGTAAACAGATTGGCTAGCACCAGCCCTAACCATGACCTCTTTGCCCTAATCCTTACAGCTCCTGACCTGTAACAATAAGCGTGAAGAGAATTAACCAATCACAGCACGCACTGGGATCAGAAATAAAGGAATGTCGGGTTGGTGGAAATAACCGAATAGGTGCAGTGTGACTATTCTCACCCTGCTGCAAGTACACACTCAGTAAAAGGCAACTAGCACACACGCATACATCGATTTTAAAAACTGATTTACACAACTGATCTGTTGTCGGCTCCTCTTCTCTGATACATTTATCTCTCCTGGCTGAAATTACATTTTCCCAGTGGAATATTTTCAGTTTCAATATCTTTTCTTTTGACATGTTGTTTGCTTCACATACGTGCAATAGCATGACGACAGAACGACATCTACAACAGATGATCTGCATTTTATTGAAGCTTTTTGGAAGCTCTTTGGAAGTATTTTTGAAGAACAGTTTCAAGTGTAAAACGTTTCTTTGTGTCATTCACAACAGCTGTGGTTTGTGACTTATGGATTGTAGCAAGTTACTTTAAAGTGCATTCAGCATCATGCTCAGCACCACGGACAGCCGACATTCACTTTTAAGTGACACGTTTGGAAACATGCAGAAATATGAGTGTTCGTAGAAACTCAGGCCTCAAATAACTACTGCCGCCTACGTTACCGTTCTATACTTTGATTTATTGATGACTTTGTGTGCTTATAATATTCCCAAAAACATAAACAAGACTTGAAAATCAATTAAAGATAAGGCAGTAAATAACAGTGGTCTAGTCTGACACGGTTTAAAGTCTATTTCTGCGGCGGTGTCAACACATTCTCACTGCGACCTCGACACATATTGACGTTTGGTCATGGACTTTCCACGTCCAGATACGACGTGCAAGGTACCCTGGGTGCGTTGGTTGTTGATGATCACTGCCCAAGCGCCGGATTTCAAGTGTTTATTGTCTTCTCTGTATGTGACTACATTCATCTTATTGTACATTGAGCTGTGAACACTGTCAAACTGTCTGTAAGCTAACATGCTAACTACCTACAGGTGCAGACATTTGTTTAGCTACAAATGATTACATGTGTGCCTGGATGCCAATTATCATTCTTAGGTTGTTACCGATACGATAACAGCTAACAGGGCTAACAATAAATCTGCTCTGTGTTTCTGCAGGTTTAAGGTCCGTCGCATGAAAGCTAACGCCCGGGAGAGGAACCGCATGCACGGGCTGAACGACGCTCTGGAGAGTCTGAGGAAAGTCGTCCCTTGTTACTCCAAAACCCAGAAACTGTCCAAGATCGAGACGCTGCGCCTCGCCAAGAACTACATCTGGGCCCTGAGCGAGGTCCTGCGCTCCGGCAAGGCACCCGACCTCATGAGCTTCGTCCAGGCGCTCTGCAAAGGTCAGTGTCACCTTACAGTGATGGACTTGACCGAGCTGATCAAGACCCTGAAGGGAAAACATCAGCAATTATCCTCAGTCAAGGAGGGTTTTTGTTATAATGAATATCAATACAACCCACCCAGATCTTAAGGGTTTTCTTAAAGCGCCCCCTAGTGGTAAAGCTGGGAGTACCATAGGGAATCTTAACAATATGAGAATATTCTCATATATACTGAACCAACACACTAGTCTACAGCCATGATAGCAGCTCTGTGAGGCTTAAATATGAAGAAAATTTCCTTGGATAACGAAGGCATGACCCGCCCTACTGTCCCTCTGATTGGCTAGTTGGCTAGTTGTTGTCTTCATTGGTTAACCTTAGGCAAGAGGAGTGGGATTGGTTAGCCATTCGGAGGAAGAGTAAGGCAGAGGAGAGTGGATCATAACTTTGCTACCCTAGGAATTCGCAAGCCAGAGATACACTTGCTTTTAACTACACGTTCACGTTCACATAATGGCTGCCTAACGTATATCCTGCATCCATTTGGAGCATTGATTGTGAATGTCCTCAGAAATTAACACTGTCTATGTGGATTTACTCTGTTTTGGAGCCAAGTGGCCATTTGAGGAACTGCAGTTTTTGGCACTTCCATGTTGGCTTGGACGAAGGTCACTGTTCAGCAGAAACCAGCTCCCGAGGCTAAAAAATGAAGCCAATGTGGAAGTGCCAAGTTTTTTTGTATAACTCACCAGCTTACCTTTTATCACAGCCCAAAGTTGCACATATTTAAGGGTTGGTCGCTTGAGTTACAGGCTGCCTGAGAGGCGTCACCGCAGTCCTCTTTAAACAGAGGTTGCACGATAGGGCCGCTACAAAGCCCCTTCTTCATGCCTCCTTCGCATTTTTTCACAGAACCAAATGACGGCGGCATCATTTTGCTCCAGTGTGTGATTATTAATATCCTTCTAAATGGGAGCTACTTGGTGTTTGGACTTAAATGTTTTTTTTTTACTTTGCCACATGCTCCTTTAGTCCAGCACCCACTCCAATGGACGTTGGGATGCACATGTCTTTTGTAGCCAACTGTTTTAGGGCGTGATATGGACCAGAGTGTCAGCCTCTAGTGTTACATAAAACATACACGTTGGCAGTGTTTTCTAAACAACAACAATGGCATTAACGTGTCAGTAACACTCATTTACCATCCCTGTAATTTGGCAACTGATCTCGTTCTTTACTCGGAGGGTAACGAGCTCACGAATCTCATTGTTTTCCCAATATATGGAAATTTACAGCAGCTGTTCTTCTTCTTTGAGTCCATGATCGCTTTCCGTGATCATACCTTATACACAGAGCAGCGAGGCGGCATTATGGCGAGATATTCCTGCCTTGAACAGGCAATGAAAAAGGAGGCTTATGAGTCAGATTCAGCCCTCAATCCTCCACAGTTCCACATGTTGTCACTTCTGGCTCCAAAAAACCAAGATGGCAACGGCCAAAATGCCGAACGCAAGGCTTCAAACTGGCAGTACACAAACCAGTGGGTGACGTCATGGTGGCTACGTCCATTATTTATACAGTCTATGACGGGAACGCGTGGTTAAAAAGCAAGTTTATCTCCAGTCTTAGACACAGCAACGCTTGATATGTATTGATCCGTATGACTGATCATTGTCTCTGCTCTCAGGTCTGTCTCAGCCGACCACTAACCTGGTGGCGGGCTGCCTGCAGCTGAATCCTCGGACCTTCCTGCCAGAGCAGACGCCCGACCTGCCGGTTCACCTTCCCCCTGCTGGCGCTGCCACCTATCCTGGACACTACTCCTACCAGAGCCCCGGGCTGACGGCCGGCCTGCCCAGCCCGCCCTACGGCAGCATGGAGCCCTCCCACATCTTCCACCAGGTCAAAGGTCAACCTTATGGCCCACTGGAGCCCTTCTTTGATGGCGTCCTGGTGTCGGACGGCCCGGCGTTTGATCCGCCCCTCAGTCCACCACTCAGCATCAACGGGAACTTCTCGTCCTTCAAGCACGAGTCCGTCGCAGCTGCCGAGTATGACAAGAGTTTCTCCTTCAGCGTGCACTACGGAGGAGGAGGAGGAGCTGGGGGACATCCCGCCATCTACGGTGCCGGGGGGTCCACCCCACGGTGCGGTGAGCTGCAGGTGGACGGGCTGATGGGCTTTGACGGACACTCACACCACGAGCGGATGATGAACGCCCAGCTGAACGCCATCTTCCACGACTCCTGAGGAAGACGAGGACGAAGGACTGAGAGACTGTTGAAGACGGAGAGACGAACAGAGAGACAGTTATATGGAGGGACAGACAGTTCTGTGTATGTCTGTCATGTTATAGCTGTCTTTCCTTCTTTCTCTTCTTCTGTCTGTCTGCGTCAGGCTCTACGACTCCTCCTCACCATGAGGGCGGTGATGTCGACGACGATGTCATGTTGATGATGTAACCTTCTTTGTAGCGCTTCGTCCTGCAGGAGACGCTCTCTGAATGTCTCGTTATTATCCATATTATCACTTAAAAATAATCAATAATCAATGAGCAATAATCTGGAGGAAACTATGCAATTTTGTTAAAATCTGAGCGGCGACGCTCGGCTGTTAATTCCAAATGTTGAAAGAATAAAGATTTCTCTATTTTTGGGTCAGTGTGTGAGGCGGCGTTGAGCCGGGATCAGGCCGGTGTTGAGCCTACGTTGGGCCGAAGTGTTCATGTTGTTCATGTGGTTTTTACTTTTTGCTTTTTATAACGTTCCTGTAGCGTTCTTTTAACATTTCATGTGACTCTTGTTCATATTTTATAAGATAGATGTTTATAAAGGCCTTTTATTAAAAGGAAGTCAATGTGATTCATCTGAAAGACTCCGTTCATCAGTGTCAACACAACAAAACTACAAAACACCTCCCGTCAGTCCAGCTCACTGTCGCTGTGCTCGCTTTCTTACAGGTTTGTTAAGTCGTCTTCTGTCCAGTTTGGTCAAGTTCACTTTAGTCAAATTGAACTTCATTCATATATAAAATTTATAAATATGAAAAATTAATAAAGATATAACTATAAAATTAAATAAATAAATATAAAAAATGTAAAAATCAAAGCTGTCAGGTGATAATTAATGCGGACAGACCTAGCACATCCATCACCCTAGACAAGCCTCCCTTGGTACCTGCTCCCCCAATGTTAATACATAACAAACAAAATTATGCAGCTTTATGTGCAAATTTTGCTTTAGGATCATTTTCCAGACATTTATTCTTGGTAACACTTTACTTTAACTCCTCCTGGCATTTATAAGTAAACAACTATAGCTCATCCTGTGGACAGTGGGAACTCTTAGGTGGAGGATGGTCTATTAAAAGATAATAAATAATAGTGAAATATATTTTAATAATATAGAATATATCTTCATACATGGTTCCTACAGCTTAAGGCAAGTTAGACTTAAGACTAGTGGACCTTCTTAATGCCAGTGAGAATGAAATTTAAGACTGATTGAAAATTTGAAATGAAATGAAATGAAATGAAAATAAACCGGCAGCAATTACTTTATGTTAGAGACAATTTTGCCCAAATATGTATTATGACATAAAACATGACCTTTATGTCATGTAACACAGACGAGGGTAAAAGAGAACCAACTATAACTCGTCCTGTGGGCAGTGGGAACTGGTACGTGGAGGCTCGTATATAAACAGATAATGAAAAACAGAAAATACAGTTTTAATAATATAAAATATATCTTCAACATGGTTCCTACAGCTTAATGCAAGGCAACTTTATAATAACAAAAAGTAAAACAAAATAAAATGAAACAAAGCAAAACAAAATAAAATAAAATAAAAAACCCAAAACAAAATAATAAAAAAAAGTAAAAAAAAGAAACAAAATAAAACAAAAAAAACATAAACCACCATCAATTCTTTGGGGTTAGAGACAGTTTCGCCCAAATATTTATTGTGACATAAAACATGACTTTTTTTGTCTTGTGACGCACACAAGGGTAGAACAGAACCAGGAAATACCTGTTGTTTCTCAGGTAATTTGTGTTTCTGACGTTCCACTGCCTTGAGTCCCATCATGCCAAGTTAAAAAACATTTTGCATAAAATACACTGAGCCTTGTATGCATTGCCTTGCACCATGAAGTTAATGCCTTTCAAGACTTTTTAAGGATCTGCAGGAACCCTGTTTATCGTAGAAGTTAATAAACACTTGAAATATGCTCATAACAAGGCCCACATGTTGTAAATCATTTACTATATGTTTATATTCTGCTTATAGAGGCTAAATGGAGGGGTTAAAATCTAGTTACCCAGTTAACAAGTATGTTAATAACTGATTAGTCCCTGTAGTATTTTTTTAACAGTGCCCACATATAACTGGCTCCAGCCTTTTAAATGTGAACATGTGCTGGTCTTTTTAGTCTTCTATGTTAGTAAACTAAATATCTTTGGATCTAAGATGGTTTGTTTAGACAAAGCAAAGAATCTCAACACATAGCTTTGGGTTCTGGGACATTGTGACCGGTATTTTTCTCTATAGTCACGGGATGAATCCAGAAAATAATCAGCGGATAAAGTGATAATGAAAATAATCCTTAGTGGCAGTCCAATTCTAAAATTTTGGTCAGCGGCTGTACAGTTTGAGTCATGATCAAATGTCTCACACAGCTGCTGCGAAAACACCCCTTGTGAAGTGTACTGAGCTTATCTTAACACTACTGAAGCACCAATCGTAAACCTGTAGACGTCCCTAAAAATTTCACACCGTCAGCCAAAATGAGACTGAAGGTTGAGGTGTTGGAGATACAAGGTTTCCACGTGACAGTAGTGTTATTTAAAGCTGATTTTAGGCTCCGAGAATGATAAACACATGAGGAGAAAACACATATCTCCTTACAGAGAAAACCCTGTTAACACGTTAATAACATTATCACAGCGACTGAAGGACAAAACCAGGATCAGTGTGTGTGTGTGTGTGTGTGTGTGTGTGTGTGTGTGTGTGTGTGTGTGTGTGTGTGAAGGGCACAGATGTTCGTTCTGCAGGCAAGATTTTAATTTATGAAAATGATCTCGTTTATGCATGAGAGCCCCCCTCCTTACACACTGCTGTCCTACTGCGTGTGTGTGTGATTGTGAGTGTATGTGTGTGTGTGTGTGTGTAAGTCAACAGGGACAATATGGTGGCCATATCCCACCATTTAGCCTCCCTGTTGAAGTGGAATAATAATGAGAGAAAGTCCTACTGCAGCATTAAGATTCATCGTGTTCAAATGGAACAAAACTATTTCATTAACACCGACTGGATATCAACTGGAAATAACAAAATGTATTCAGTAATGATCCAAAGAGGAGCTGCTTTTAATGTAATGAATACACACCGTACAGACAGATATAAGTATTTGTAAAGAACTCAAATAAAAACTGCTTTAAAAAGCTGTTTAAAATGAAAATAAACGTCACATGGACCTTGTTAATCACACTCAGAACACAGCGACTGTAGCAGCAGTCGCAGTATTAGCGGTATTAATAGTAGCATTAGCAGTCGTCTTTGTGATTGAGGGTTTGTGTTTCAGTCTGTTGGCTGATCATAACACTGATTAATGCAGCTTAAACTAAGCCATCTGTCATCAACACACACACACACACACACACACACACACACACACACACACACTCATAATATGGTGTTTATACCACAGCCAGGGAGCATCCTGCACTCTGATTGGTTGGCAGGTGTCTGTTAAAATCATATAGGAGGACACCTTCAACAATCAGCGCTCAAGGTACATTAAAACTGCAGGTAACCATAGCAACAGTGCTGATGCCACCAGGCTTTTATTACTGCAAAGTTAAATGAGCGCTGAAACTAATCTAACCACGAGGTAAACTGCCTAAAAGCACACTTTAAAACATGGAGGTGGATCTAAACACAGAGGACAACACAGGAGGGACAGTTACAGACTCAAGTCCTATTACTGGGTCAGGAAATCGCAACCCAGTCTCACTTCAAAGTCGTCGAAATCCTGCACATGGGTAGTGACTTTCGGCGTCAGACGCTGATGAAAAAAACTTTCCTTTAACGTCGGCATGCTATGCGGCCGGTCGTCGTTATAGTTTAACAGTGCTTGGGGGCATTGGGGGAAACGCAGCAGGACAAGAACGAAAGCTGAGATGGCGAAAGTTGAGTAGGGCAGGTGGGAGGGGCAACAAACACTGACTTTCACCCAGAGAGCGGTACTGCGGTGTCCTGTAAGATTATAAAGCCAAACCCTGTTCTTTTTTCTGAAACCTAACCATGTGCGTTTGTTGTTGGAGGGAAAAAAAAGTTAATTCATGTTGTCATACTAATGTAGTGCTTTTATTTTGAAAGAAACTGTATGTAAACAGTAAATTTCCTGTGAAAACAGAAGTTTATTTTGAAAGAACACAATGCATGTAACAGGCAGAACTTGACACAGCGTCCAAGAACGTCAACAACCAACACACCCAGGGTACCTTGCACGTTGTATCTGGACATTGCAGATCCATGACGAGGTCGGAGTGAGAATGTGTTGCAAACTGTCCTCATTCCCAAGTCGTCTAATACCAACACTTTGTCAAGCCCCCTTGGCGTCTGATACTGACGTGCAAGGCATCCTGTTGCGTCTGTATGAGACTCCCAGCATTTTTGTGTGTGAAACACATTATAACAAGAGGATAACCCTGGGAAACAGTTGCTGTTAGGCATTGGTAAGAAAACTACTTGGTACGGTTCAGAAAAAAGATCATGGTTTGAGTTCGAATAAGTATGTTTGTTACGGTTAGACGTAACGAGACGTAAATATGTGAAGAGACATGATGTAACTACCCGATGTACTTACATAAGTAACGTTAAGTTAAAAAAGTCAATGTTGACTTTTGGTATCACACAGGACACAATCAGTGGTCTCCTGGGTAAAAGTCCTGTGTTTGTTTGACCCGTCCACCACCCCGACCTCGTCCCTACTCAGACTTTCTGACTCTTTTTTAGTGCCTGACTGATGCAAGATTTTTGAAACTGATACAGATAACAATTTTTCTGCTAACGTTACGTGTGCTGGCTCCACAGTGCTGAGAGTATTGTAAATAATGGAGCCGGAGCACTCTACTGGACAAACTACGCAATTACACCATAATTAAATCACTCCAACTCACTAGTTTTCTGCAATATATGCTATGTAATTTTTCTTAAATACTGGCGCATATCGGAAAACATATATGCCAATAATGATATGTCTGTAAGAGGCCCATATCGGCTGATAATATTGGCAGACTGACAAATTTTCTTAGCAGTCAGTGCTCTGGCCCAGCTCAGACCAAAGATTTGTGACGGGATGAAACCATTTTAGAAAGCTGCAGAGAAGAGTTGCAGTGGTGTGAACTAAACGGCTTATTGCAAGTTGTTGCCTGTTTCAACTCGTCTCATTGCAAATCTTTACTCCTAACTGGACCTAATATTGTTGCGGATGAGTTTACATTGGAGTTCGTCTCAAATAGACACTAAAGGAGCCTTGTGCATCAGTATCAGACACTGAGGGGCATGAAAAGTGTTGGTGTTTGACAACCTGTGAGTGAAACCATGTGGTATAATGCCATAGCAAAATTACAGCAAGTATTTAAAGCAAAGTTCCACCACCTGCCCAGTGTGGTATTGGACGTGGTAACCTCACCATGACGACAAGAGTTTAAATACAGCAGTTGTAGTGTGAGGATTTTATAGTAAAGGGTAAATAAGGGTTTTGGCAGGTGTATTTTATAACTTTAGACAGAGGCTAGCAATGTCCCTATGTTTCGGCTAAGCTAATCACCCCCTGGCTCTAGCTTCATATTTAGCCCCGTCAAAGAAACTGAAAAGTTTAGGTTGGGGCGATGGTAGCTCAGTCTGTAGGGACTTGGGTTGGGAACCGGAGGGTCACCAGCTCAAGTCCCCGTCCAGACCAAATATGGAGCATGGACTGCTAGCTGGAGAGGTGCCAGTTCACCTCCTGGGCATG
>JAPZEB010000005.1:6674614-6690340 GCA_029783705.1 Chaetodon striatus
GTGAATGGTTGTCTGTCTCTATGTGTCAGCCCTGTGATAGTCTGGTGACCTGTCCAGGGTGAACCCTGCCTCTCGCCGAATGTCAGCTGGGATAGGCTCCAGAAATGTTAATTCATGTTTCTCATTGTAAGTCTGTTCATGATATATTGTTTGTCTCTGTTTTGTGGGTGTATTTTTCTACAATATATTCTATTTTATTATTATTGGCATTTTTTCAATGTTCAAGAACAAATAAAAGAATCAAATCAAACAGGATAAGCCATTAAGGAGAACGAATGAATAACTATGACAATCTTGGCTGTTAAAACTCTTAGTTAATTGTCATAGTGACGCTGCCTGTAACTGCTGTGACATCATCTTTAATGCAACACTTGCTGAATCCCTTTACCAGCAACCAAACAGGAACATCTGCACTCTGTCAGTTCACCATGGTGTAGCTTTGTGGGCTGACACTTTTTAACTCTTTAAAATCTGAGTGATGTGAAAAAATAGCGGAGGCTATTGATGGTAGCTTGGCTATTTAAAAACCAGAGGTTGGTGTAGAGTGTTGCACTAGTGACAGTTCTCTTTGACCAATCTGTGGTCTGCAGTGTTTTAACTCCACCTCCTAGTATTGGCTCAGCTCGCTTGGAACTTCGACCGATGTGTTACCAAATAAAGTACCAGGTACTTTACACAACTTTTGCCCATGAAAAACCAAAACAGAACGGTTCAAAGTGAGTAACGCTGAGTTGTGCCATGCAGTGAAAACGAGTCATAAGATCTGTGAAACTGTGGCACGCACACTTAACGTCTTTTTACTTATATAATTTGATAAGGTATTGTGAGAAGCGCTCTATAAATTAAATGTATTATCATTATTATTATTATAAAACTCCCACAGGAGGAATGTCATGATTGCTACCAAAACAAATCTGATTTCTAAACAGTGAACACTCATACTTTGCCTCACGTGACTTTTGTTTCTAGGATGAAAGTGGAAGAGAAGTGTTTTTTTTTTGTTTTCTTCAGGCGGTTGTGCTTTCTGCTGCTGGACGTAGACTGTCCTCAGTTTTACGCGCACACATTGAGGCGGTTTCCCTGAACTGTTTTCTTCACAGCGGTGGTTTAAAGGCAAACATTTTCCTCCACCGTGGACTCCGCAGCTCTCTGTTCCTCCAGATGTCAGCACCGTTAAGATGGCTTCTTATCGGTCACCACCGCCAGCACCACGAAAAAAAACTTGCACCAATTTACTTTTTGACTCCATTGAAGTGAAGTGATTCTGCTACAAAATGTCGCTGTTTAAATGCTGGTGTGACGTCCGTTAAAACATCCCTGCTGCTTGTTTCCTACGTTAGTCCTGTACCAGCACATCCAGGCAGCCAATACTGGACATCATCCAGTGTGTGTCTGTGTCACCAGTGCATTAAGTGTCGGTCAGCAGGTAAACAAAAATGTAGAAAGATGATGTACAGAGACAAAAGGGAGGTTTTCCAGAGAGTTACGAGCCAATCAGAGGCCAGGTTTCCATCCCCTGAGATCGAAGGTCATCAGAAAGTCACTTCCTTTGGTTTGGTTCCTCTTAAAGGAGTCAAAATGGCGATCATCAGTGACTGTCACAGGTGATGCCGCATCCCAGGAAGCTCCAAGGCCCTTTAATTCCCTTTTTATTGATCCTCCATCCATCGCTGAAGTCTTTACAAGTCTTTTCAAGTCTTTAGACTTGTCTGTATTTGTGAAGGCACGTTCGGCAAAATAGTTTACAAAGGCACGTTCAGGTTCGGGTGTGTTCAGGAGGTGTTCACGTGAGACGTTTCATCATCTGTCGCACTCTCGTCAGGTCTGACTCGTCACGAGTCAGGTCAGCTGACTCAGTCTGGACAGATTTCATCAGCAGCAGCACTTACTACTGTTTTTGGACAAATTGGGTTGCCGTATTTTCACACACAGCACTCCGTCCGTCCGTCAGCACATGATGTCTCATAAAACTGTCACACAGTCACAGTGTGAACTCCGTCCTGTGGTTAGAGGTTAGAGGTCGTGGTTAGAGGTGACGGTCAGGGTTAGGAAGTGCTCTCTCTTTTGTCGTGTTTCGGAACATAGTCCCAGCTGTCTCTCTTGAACTCCTCCTCCTCCTTCTTCTTCTCGAACTCCCTCTTGAAGAAACCAGCCTGAGAGACACAGGTGAACAGAGACATGACGTGACGCTCTTATTTCTACCACAACCATTTTACAAAGTGACATAATGCGCTTTATCAGTGCCAATATCTTGCAATATACTACTGTCATTACGTTGTAATATACTACAGTTTATCAGTGCCATTATATTTTGATATGCTGCAGTTCATCAGTACATTATACAACAACAGAAAATATATTTTATGTTACAAAGTGAGTATTTACCTTCCACAGACACCAGATGAGAGCAGCCAGGATCATCAGACCCAGAACTAAACTGACGACGATGATGAAGACCTTCACAGCTGTTGAGGGCTTCTGGGTAAAAATAGCTTCCACCACCACCTGGCAATGTACAAATATAATATATGATATATACAGAAGATAGAGGTACAGAAACAATAACACATTTCCAGGTGGAGCACACAGATGAGATCACTGCAGATGTTGGTCTGGTTTGACTCTACAGTGTTGCTGGTTCTTGGTTTTGACTGGTGTCCAGGTGTTTTACCTCTGCTACAGGTTGGTCGTGGATGAGGATTGTGTGAGGACTTTCTTTGGGATTTGACATCGTCGCTGCGCTCTCTATCTTCATGATACCTTGACGACCCTGAGACGGAGACACGAGGACAGACATTAGGTTTTTTGTGGGAAGACAAAGGAGTACAAGCACAACTTTTACAGTTTCTTGTCCAGTTTCTTAATACTGTGTTTTCATGCCTGCCCTCTTTAACGCATGTACAGCTTCTTTCTGACGTTATCAGATATCTATTTTGGAGTGTTTTTCCCCATGATGGACAGCTACAGTACTTTTACTTGGATTAAAACTCATAACTTCCTGCAACTTCCCTTAATAAAAGCCCGTCGATTACAATAAATGATTTTGGCTTTTTGATGTTAAAGCGGCTGCAGGAAGTGTTGAGTTACAGTAACTGAGTGGAGATCAGCTTAAGCAGCTTCAAGCTTCTGTGTCCATACAGGATGCGTTCAGGCACACTGCTGAGTGTAGGTCACCTGCATTTTGGCAGCAGTCAGAGTCTAACATGAAAATGGACTTGAGGCGTAAATAAACGTCTCTGAGTGAAAACAGTAATGAGTGCGTGTGTTACCGGAGCTTGCAGAAGTACAGCAGGGTTCAGTTTGATCTCCAGTTGGATGAGGGTATCTCTCCCCACGTCCAGGTCGCCAAGACGACACACCAGCCGCTCACACAAATCATCATTACGGCCACAAAACTGCACACACACACACATACACAGAGAAACATTAAAATGTAATAGAGGTGGTGGAGTAACGATTGCTGACTGTAACTGAAGCATCTCAGTTTCTCCGCCACAAGTTATTAGCCATGATGGCGGCTAGCATGGCTAATAACTTCAACAGACTTTAATCAGACTTTGGTCACCAACAGAATTGAAGAACTTTTCGTGCAGTGTGATTAGGTGGTAACATTTCATCACATATTCACTCTGTAGCTCAATGCACACACTGACCACCTCTTTTTTTCTGCCACTGTTGAGCAGAAGTAAGTTTAAAATCTCTTTCTCTTCAGTTAACTTACTGACAAATGTAGACGTAGTCAGAGGGATAAAGATACTGATCAGAATAATATTATGTTAATAAATAAGCCGGCTAGAGGTGTCTGGTTACCAGGGCGATGGCTGAAACCTTACGCTAAAGCATAGATCGAAAATTTCACATGGCTCCTGCTATAAATCAGGCTTGACTTTACCCTGACAGAATTTAAAGCTCTCTGATTGGATGTTATAGAAATGCTTTCGGGGACTTGTGGTTCACAGCTTTCTGAAAGTGGACTCAGTCTTCTACCCATGGCTTTTTAATCAGTAAAGCAGCAGTGAGCATCTCTTAACAAAGTTATGAGAAAATGAATGTGTAGGGCTGTATTCAGTGTGTGTGTGTTTGTACCATTGTGCGGGTGGAGGTGGAGGAGAAGAAGAAGACGAGCTGTTTGATGAAGGAAGCTTCAGGAACGTCGCAGTCCTCAACAACTGACACAGTTGTGTCACTGATCGAACACGTACCCTGAGACGTCTGCAGAGAGAGAATAAATATATCAATATATACCTCTAACATCTGCTACTGATGTTTAATTTAACCTGGATATGAATTTCACTACTAACATCGCTACTACTATTACGACAACTACTACTGCAATTCTTCAGATATTACTTCAAGCACCACTGCTACCGTTGCCCAACCAGCAACCACCATGGCCAATCTTTGATCGAATGTAACACTTTTTGTGGCACTGACTGAAATATGTCCACAGCACCAAGTATGAAAAAGTTCTGAAAGCTGCATCAGATTATTAGTCGTCTTAATTGTTCTTTGATGGAAAGTTCCTGATTCAAATCATTATTTTCCGATTTTAAACTATTTTTAAGAACATTTAAAAATGTTGGTTTCTTTTGTTAAATGAAAAAAAAGTTTTAAAAAAAAAGGTAGTTTATATTTCTCAAGGACACACACTGAGAAAGTCATAAATGTTAAAGTCTGACATCTGCAGGTGAAAGTGGGAACTAAACTGAAATTACTTTTAATGCTGCAGTTCCTCTAATGGCCACTAGATGCTGCTCCAAAACATGTTTTCAAATAAATGAGAAAATCTCCGACTCTCTAGAAATACGATGTCATTTTGTTCCACAACAACTTCACATACAGGACCAAATAGCCAGCTGATCAGCATTCTGTCTGTCCTGAGCAAACCTATGGTGGCATTGTATTTAAACAGATTCAGCTTTACAACATGAATATAAGGTGGGGTAATTAATGGTTCTCTGTCAGACATTAAAACATTATAATGTGGAATTCCCCAGGGCACCTGCCTAGGACCACTTCTTCATTCCACTTTCACAAATAATATGCCATATGTTTTATTTAATGATGCAGGTTTATGAATGGAGTTCTGAAAACAGGCTAAAGTTGAACATCTCAAAAGGGTCTGATATTTGGCTCCAAGCATGCTTTAAGGACAGGTCAAGAGCTCGGCATCTCTTTGCATGAGGTGGCTATTGAGCAGGTTAAAGAGGCCAAATTGTTGGGGATCACACTTGAGGGAACACTTTCATGGTCAGCTCACATTAATAACATGGTTGCTAAATTGAATAGATGCATTTCAGTTGTCAGAGATGACAATTAAACAAGTAGTACAAGCTTTACTTTTATCACATCTAGACTACTGTCCTAGAATCACAGCTAAATTACATTATATGACAGCTTATTATGAGGTATTCAGGGCCATCTTTGCCATTAACGTCGGGTATATCATCACACTCAGCCATGGTCTTTGCTGGTTACTAATCCCACTCTGGGCTCCAGCCCTTTTTACCCGAATTAGGCAGCAATGTCATCTTCAGACACCTGTGACGAACCATACTGTCATACACATACTTTTATACTGACTGTGCCACTTCTACCTCTGTTACTATTTCTAGTGTTGCTGCTGTTCTGCTGGTAGTACTGGATTGGACGTACCTGCCAGTCGACCACCTGCAGCAGTCTGTGTCGGTAAGGGGCGAGACTCTTCGGTAGCGAGATGTCAACCACGGTATCTAGAGACCTGCTGTGACCAGAGTTTAACACCTGCAGACACATAAAACAACAGAAACACCAGAAGAGATCAGATTAGACTTCTTACCTCTTGGATTCACTCACTTTATGGTAATAATATCTTTGCAAAGAACCAGCTATGGAACCAAACTCTGCTGGTTTTCTATTCGGCTGCCACCAGAAGCAAAAACTAAAGTTTAGGGAGACTGAAGAAGCACTTTCAGTTGGACTCAAAGGTTTTGACAAAGCATTAGACGACTCAGGAGGTGGAAACAGAGCGGCAAAGAAGAGCTGCTGACCTTTACTGGGTGCAGAGTGTGAAGATGAAAGAAGATCTGTCTGAAAAAACCTGAAGGAACTAGTTACATTTACCTTGTATGTGTAGTTGAATCTTTCAGGGTAACAGTCAACTGGAGTCGTGTCTTCATCTCCAAACACAAATGAAGTGGGAGTCACAAAACTGCAAGACAGACAGACAGACAGACAGACAGACGTCAGTGGATGGTGATTATTTACCTGAGATGGGGCTACAGACAGTGAGGGCTTACACACTAACAATGTTGTTGTCTAGCTTGGTGCTCTACTAGATTTTTCACACTGGACGTAGCCCCACTCTAACAGAGAAAGCATTCACACTGGCACTATCCTGACATATGAGACTTGACTGCAACTAGAGGACTGCTAAATTCAGTCAGAAAAGTAAAGCAAAAAATGCTTTGCCACTTGATTTGTCTCTTTTCTGCAGTCAAACACAAGTCAATTAACAGAGTTATATCTGCAGCGTCTGCACACATCTAACATCTTTAAAATTATTCTTAAAACACACTTTTATTGGAGAGCATGATCTGATTTTATTTGAGGTTTTTACCTAGACTGCATTTTATTGTTAAATTAAATTAATTTATTTCAGTTTCCTTTTATTTTTTTTAACATATTTTATAAGCATTTTAGGATCGGTCACAAAACCATTTAGAGACATGAGTTTTTCCAACAATTAACCTGCACCCACCCCCCTCATCTGAGGCTGAGGAATGACAATAATAACAGTAACACACTCAGTTAATATCAAAATAATGCCTGAGATACATTACTGCAATGCAAAGGGGAGAAAAAAGAATGACAAATACATTTAATAGAATAAAATAAAATAAAATAAAGAAAAATAAAATAAAATAATACAATACAATGTAAAACAAAATGAAATAACGTAAAATAAAATAAAATGAAATAAAATAATATAAATTTAATTTAATTAAATACAGTAAAATAAAATATAATAATTAAATGAAATAAAATAAATAAATATGTATACATATGTAAAAACTATATATTAAGACAGGGGAAAGTGTATATGTATGGGCCATTGCAGTGCATTTTCAATGTTCGGTAAGAATTGAAATTCACGGTGTTATGTTTACTGACTCACCCATGGATGTTAACGTTGACTCCATATTTCAGAGGAAGGAGGAGACTGGCGGAGTTGTCATGGAGATACTACTCGTTCTCGTAGTTATCACTGAAAACAGATTTAAAACATTTTATACAATATCAAATATTATGATACCTTCGTTTTACTGTGAATGCTTCTGTACTTTTACTTAAGTTGAAATCGTCCCTTTCTCTCTCGAGCTGAGAGTAGGGAGTGTGTCCTTACCTGCTGGTGTTGACATGAATCATGATGTCACCAGGTGTGCTGTTTTGGTTGACGTCCAGTAGGAAGCTAATATTCAACTGAAACAAAAATGAAATGCGTCAGTGTGTGATTTCAAATGGTCTTCTCTCAGACTCTAATCCAGTCTCTTTGCTTCTTTACTTTCCCTCTTGGTTTTAAAGTTAAACTATGTCCATTTTAAACTACAGCCTTCTAAATGTTGAAGGAAATTCCTTCTTAAAAGTGCTGCTCTGTCTTTTTCTGAGGGGAACTAAGAGATTTAAGCAGAACATTTCACAATAATTACTCAGAAAAACAACTGAGATATCGGAAATACGGGAAATATCTGCTGATGAGACAAAAGCTGGAGAACAAAAAAGTGCAGACACACTGCTTCAGTTATTCAAGTCCTCCTCAGGGTGAATTATATTCTTTTTGGTGATCCTCTGACATCTGATGGAGCGCAATCACAAAATCAATTTGTCCAGTATTTCACTTTATGATCATTTACCTACAGAAATAACGACATTCCTGCCAGCATCAGCTGCTGTTAGCATTTAGCTCAAACTCAGACTCTGTTATAAAACAATTCCATAAACAGTGTGTGATTGGCCGAGGCTTACCTGGGCGTGGGCTGGGAGGAGGAGGCTGGTGACGCTGCAGTCAACACCTGCCTTTGTACTGTTGACTTCCTGTGTGACATCACAGCTGACCACGTTGTCCTGCTGCTCGCACACAGACACACACAGGCAGTTTTTTAATGGGTTATGGTAGAGTTACGGTTACGACTGTAATTAACCTTCTATATAGTACTTTTTACTTTTACTGTGTTGTGTTAAAATAGGCTTGCAAAATGACGTGAGTTTGTTTGGCTGCACTGTAACAGATACACCAGCAGCTCTTCTATTGTATTTCTGAGGAAGTAGCTGCCTAAGGAATGTTGGCAGTGTGCTCATAAACTCACGTTCTGCAGTACTTTAATGTAGTGGACGTTGTTCGGGAAGCGTAGCGTCAGTCGCGGCAGGAAGGCGTCGTCTCCAGAGTTCAGCAGCGAGGTTTTCAACATGATGGTCTGTCCAGAGCCGAGAGGAAAGTACTGCTGCTGACTGATGGCAAAGAAGAAGACAAAAAACAACATTGATGTTCCACTCAGAACCAACACCGAAATGCAACTGCTCATCAATGATAACAACAAACACACAATTATTTTAACACTAACCTCTATAGAAACCTTTTCCCAATCACATCACAGACACAAAGGCTAGCATTGCTAACAGCACTGCTAGGAGTATTTTCAATGACAACATTGACTTTAAAGAACATGTTAACATTTTGAAATCTGCTTATTCGCTTTCTTGATGAGAGTTAGATGAGAAGATCAACACCACTGTCGTGTCTGTACATTAAATACAAAGCAGCAGGCAGGAGACAGTTAGCTTAGCACAAAGACCGGAAACAGGGGAAAACAACTAGCCTTGCTCTGTCTATCGTTTAAAATACACTTAAAAGCACCTCTAAAGCTCACTGATCAACATATTATATCATGGTTTTTGTACCTGTACATGAACAGAAATGTAAGAACAGTGTGGTTTTTTGTAGGTGTATATTTCAGGCTAGCTGTTTCCCCTGCTTCCGGTGTTTATGCAAGCCTTGGCTAGCCACATCCTCACACCAGCTCAATACTTAGACATGACACTGATATTCACGTGCTCATGTAAAGCTCACCAAGAAGAGCAAATGAGCATTCACTGACACAGGGAGAACATGCAAAATCCACAAAGAAAGACTCCCCACCTGAGGGTTTGAACCAGAAACCCTCTTGCTGTGAGGCGACAATACTAACCACTGCTCCACCGTGCCACTAAACAACCAAACAAGCATGAACCAACATCAAAACACTGCTGCTGACTGATGTTGTTGCACATTAACTTAATTAACGAGCAGCTAATTAGCATTGTGCATTAGCCTCTGTGAGGGGAATAACCTCCTGATATTGTAAATGTTCTAAATGGACTAATAAAATACAAGACCACTGTTGTTTCAGTCTGTTCATCTCTTTCTTTATGATTCCCATACAACTCCCTGCTGTGTGTATGTGTGCGTGTGTGTGTGTGCTCTTACTGTGGTAGCACTAGTTGAGCTGACAGCTGCATGTTGGCCGAACAGTTCACCAACGAACAGGACCGAGCGAACCAAGTCTGACAGAGAGAAAGAGGCAGAGTTTATTGATGACATCAATAATAATGAACGATGCAGTCGGAATTTTCCTCATCGATGACATTACAAACAGCTCCCATGACCTCTGACCCAGATGATGAGTAGCATCCTGGTGAATAACTCCTGCTGTAAATTCCTACGTTAACTTGTCCTGCTCTGTTTTCATGAGTCAGTGGGACGTGCTGTGGACACAGGATGATCTGACTGATGTTGGTTAATGTGCTGCAGCTGTAAACACATCTGGGTTAGCAGGAAGTCATTTTCAATGTGGTGGAGCTGACATCAGATTAGCTGTTTCCTGCCCTTTAACACAGATCAGCTCCGTGATGGACAGACAGATCGGACACTGAATCTGCTCCAGAAGGAGACTAATGGGTTTCTGATAAGAGGACCACAGCGCAGTGCTTATAGTAGTGGTGGTACATACAAGTAAATATATGTCAACTTAGAAGGTAACTTTAGGCTGGTATTACTTTCTAGTGTTAATAATGTTAATACTTCATAAATATTAGCTGTTATTAATTCCACAGATGGCCTACCCCTGCTCTGGGCGTTTAAAAATGTACCCTATTACATCTAAGTCTGAGACTTGCTTCTCTGGTTTCTGGCTTTGAGAGTGAGTAGCTCGTGTTCACAAACATTGATTGAAGCACTAGCACTAGCTATGTAGCACTAGCTGATGCTAGCACTGGTGGGTACCTGGTTGGTGTTAGCACTAGCTGATGCTAGCACTGGTGGGTACCTGGTTGGTGTTAGCACTAGCTGATGCTAGCACTGGTGGCTACCTGGTTGGTGTTAGCACTGGCTGATGTTAGCACTGGCGGATACTTGGTTGCTATTAGCACCAACTGTAACTATCTTGTGTTAACACCAGCTGGTGTTAGCACTGGCAGTTACCTGGTTGGTGTAAGCACTAGCTGATGTTAGCACTGGCGGATACCTGATTATTGTTAGCACTAGTTGGTGTTAGCATTGCTTGTTACCTGGTTGATGTTACCAATAGGTGTTAGCACTGGTCTGAACTTGGTTGATATTAGCATTAGCTGTAACTATCTTGTGTTTGCACTAGTTGGTACCCTATTGTTGTTAGTTTTAGCAAGTAACTAGCTTGTATTAGCACTGGTTGGTACCTGTTTGGTGTTAGCACTAGCTGCAACTAGCTGGTGTTGGCACTGGTTAATACCTGGTTGGTTTAGCTGATACCTAGCTGATGTTAGCACTGGTTGGTACCTAGCTGGTGTCTGCACCAGCTGTAACTATCTTGTGTTAGCACTGTTCGGTACCGTTCCTAGCTGGTGTTAGCGCTAGTTGATACCTGGTTGGTTTAGCTATCTTGTGTTAGCACTGGTTGGTTTAGCTATCTTGTGTTAGCACTGGTTGGTACCTGGTTGGCTTAGCTCTAACTAGCTGGTGTTAGCACTGGTCGGTACATAGCTGGTGTTAGCACTGGTTGGTATGTAGCTGGTGTTAGCACTAGTTGGTACCTGGTTTGTGACGGTGTTCTGGTGTCCTGCGCTCTGCTGCAGAATGGGTTTTATTGGAGGGAAGGTTTTGGGAGGAGTTCTGTGGGCTGATGTTTCTCTGTGACTGTAGGAAACTTCAAACCTGACCGGAGTAAAAATGTCCCTCACGTCTTTCTGTAGGAGAAAGAAACAGGAACAGAGCAAGAATAAGCACTGTTAGCATCACTACAGCTAATCCCATCAGTTATCATCATGTTACACCCATATTACGCTTATTCACTGTACGTTTTTGGACGTGCGTGTTTGAGTGTGTGTGTGTGTGTGTGTGTGTGTGTGTGTTACCCTTTGATAAGCCACGTGTGTTGTACAAGTGAGCTGGCCATGGCGTGCTTTCACACGCCCCTTTGTGCTATTGGATGACCCGTTGCCATGGAAATAGAAACGATGAGGGAAGGATGGTTTATGGAGGAGGTCAGAGGTCAAGTTATATTGAAGATCTGAAAAGGAAAGAAGAAGAACAATGTAAAATCAGTAGGTAGGTCGTATTCTCTTATGAACAATATAACTGACCATTTGCTAAACCCCTCCCTAAAACAGCGACTGGCTTAAGCAACCATAACTAGGCACAGAAAGTCTTTCTTTACACGTTGAAGCTGTTTTTGGGAAATAGTCCACAGGCCACCTGGCACCCTATCTTGAGCCAGATTTGGCCCACGGGCTGTGAGTCGAGTATCACTGACCAAGAGTTGTACATAACACAGTAGGGATTGTAGTACCTATAGCTCCTCTGAAGTGTCTGGACTTTACACTGAAGCAGACAGTAACGTTAAGGCAGACAGTTGGAGTCTTGTGTTCGTGGCACAGCGCCACCCGCTGGTCAATCTGCTCGGGCAGAGTCAGAAACGCCTTCACCTGGATCACAGGTCGGGTCCTGCAGCACAAAGGACACAGTCAGAGACATAATTACAGCATGCTTACTGGGCCAAAATACAGTCGGATGATTAATATCAGGGTTTTATTATTTACAATCAAGCACCTGCTCCTAGAAAATCTTTTTATAGATTCTTAAAACACAGATTTCCATCCACAACATTTTCAGCTGTTGTTGGGAAACGTTGGGTTTTCTTATGGTGGGATGTCCCGTTTCCCCTGCAGTGTAATTTCCTTCCAAATCAGCTAAAATACGGAGGCCTCCTTCCTGTATACTTGTATGAAAGGAGACAGAACTTCCTGTCTGAACAGAAAGCTTCAGGGCGGTTATACCTGAGAACCACAGCTGAGTCCGAGAGGAAAGCACCGACCGCCACATCTGCAGAGACAGACAGCGACAGACAGTTTAAAGAGGGTTTCAGTGTACAATGTGGCAGATGCTGTGGCTTGGGAAGTGGTTATTCAGGTTTACCGTGGTACCCATTAGCATCAATGTCAATGCCAGAGCTCAGCGACTGGCCGAACATCCTGAGGTCACGACCCAGTGTGGATCCGGTAATCCTCTAAAAACATACACAGAACAGAATAGCTTTACTGAAACTTAATTTTGGGACTCAACAAAGTCAGTACTAATTAAATTTAATATGAATATTCCTCATAATGAAAATCAAGTTAGACAATAGGCTAATAAGGCGCCACAGTGTCATGACTGGTTGCCGTGTAAAATCTTTAGTGTAAAAATAACGCCGTCTTTAATGACATCAAACATGGCAGGTGTCCCGTGTAGAAGAACAGTGGTTTGGAATTGATCAGGGTCTTAAAGGTCTTAAAGGAACCCATACTTCTAGATCTATGCTACTTTGCTCTAAAACAAAGGCCTTTGCACACCGAGTCTGTTTTTTTTGACTGAAAATTGTTGCACGTCTAAAAATAACTCCAACCTCATGTTGTGTCAGTCACGTTTGCACACTGAGTTTGAAACTTTCGTCCGTCATTTAAGTTTTTGCTTTTGCAGATTTGATTGTCTGTGTTTTTCGCATCTGTCAGAAACCAGAAAATGTGGTGGCGGGACACACAATCATTTCATTACTCAGATAGCTACTTTCAACAAGTCAGATAGTTATTCTCAGGAGGATGATGCAGAGGAAGAGGAGGATGTGTACCTCACACAGAAGGTGGAGAACAGCTCCACCCCTTCATGCAGCTGCGGTGCCAAATGAAAGACAGTGAGGGAGTGGTGACGGCCAGATAGGTAACTCCGGAGAAGAGAGGCAAAGGAGGAAATGTGTCCTTCCATTTTGTCGTGTATTGCAAATTTTCACAATGAATAGCACAATAAAACTCATCGAAATCAGTGCACAACGATTATTTTTTTTGGAGTGACGTATTTTAAAAAAGGCATCCAAAAGAAAAACAAACTCGCGCCTCGTTTTTTTCCCTTAAACTGTGGGAATAAAACTTCTAAAATGAGACCCAAGTTGCAATAAACTGCTGTAATTGTGAAGTATACTTGAGTATTTTGAAAAGTGCTTGAATAATAAGTGTATTAGTATTACTAAGTGTACCTGAGATGGAGTTGGTGAGATGCCCTCCTTCCTGCCGTTGTAAATGTAGACAGCTCCCTTTAGCTCGTCTTCCTGCGGGGCACCAACCGCCACATCTACACACACACACACACACACACACACACACACACAGAGAGAGAAATTTACATTACTGTATTTGTGAGGACGTTTGTGGTCTCCATTCACTAACCCACTGACCTGCCCTGAACCTTTAACCTACAAATTGGTTTCCTTCCTTCCATCCAGCTGTTAGTTTATGTTGCCTCTTTTACTAACGTTTCAGAGACTTGAAACCTGCTGCAGGTTGTTATTCAATAAGTGGGTAATTGATCCTCTGGGCGGTCAGGTCCAAATTTTCCGAGGGGTGTGTGTTGGGACGGCCCTGCTGGGAAATGTTTAGCAGGATGAAAGTAAATAAACATGAGAAAACACCGGCATGGTCCTTTAATATTTAACCTGAGGCCTTTAGAGATGTGCAGGTCTGAAAGGCATGCTGGTGTTTTGTTTTTTTCCTTCAAAGAGAAAGCTACTGACACACACACACACACACACACACACAAACACAGCCTTTTATCTAGCTGTGGCAGATTAGAAGGAAGGTTCAGTTAAAGAGCAGCAACAGTTTGTCATTACAGCTTTAATGGACTTAATGACACACTCCGCCCCTCACACACACACACACATACACACACACACACACATACACACACAGATGGTGAGGGGTCTGCATGCATGAGGGCGTTGTGTTAAAGTCAGTGATGTTAGTTATCAGGAAGTGGCAGTTACTCTTGGTGGTGGGGGGGTGGGTTGTACCCCTTAGTGAGAAAGCTAAAATACACAAACAACTACAGTGTGTGTTTTTGGTCGTTCAGTGCAGCAGCAGTCATCGCAGTATTGTAGTAGTATTAGGAGTATTGTGCGGTAATTTGTGACGCAGAAAGCCAAAGAGCAGCTCTTAAACTTCCATAATTATAACTGCTGAGATGCCCCTTGAGCAACAGAGTGAACCCTCAGCTGCTCAGTGGACATCTAGAGGTGTTACTGCTACCACTGAAGCAGCTGTAGGACAAACTTTGAAAGTGCTGTTCGTAGTAATATCAGAGTAGAAGCCATATTGAAGCACTTTAAGTAATATTTATGTTCAGTATGGTGTCCAAGGTGTCACGTAAGTGTTTATTGTTTTCATTTTTCGTTCATCCGCACTGATAAACTTCTGCCAGTGTGTGACCAGAAAAACATCCCCTGAAGGTTGTTGTGTGTTGTCATGTCATTCATTATATGTTACCTTATAGAGGAGTGTCAGTGATTGTGTGTGTGGTAATGTCCAGTTTGTTTCCAGTCATATACCTACACCGTATCCTGTTCTGCTTTTGTGTCCTAAAGCTGCCTGAAAGCAGCAGGAATAAGGAACTGGCCTCTGGTTTCTTTTTTCCTTGTCCCGGTTATCGACATATATGAATGATGTTAGTACATGTTGGATGTTTCCATTCACATCCCCTACAACTGCAGAGCAATGCCAGCACACGTCCAGTTCTTATGCATGAGTCTCTCTGGAGCTGCTGTAGCTGACCGACACACCACGAACCAGCAGGTGGGTCTTCCAGCTCTGGTCTAGTAACATGCGCTTGTCATACGTTATTCCATTTGCTTACTTCAACATCTGTTTATTGTGCTTCATATCACAGGCCCGCAAATATTGATCCATATATAATTATCAGATTTTGATCCTCTGCTTGGCCCTGTCTGTGTCCAAGGATGTTCAAGGCCTTCATTGTCTACCTCAGTGGAAATCTGTCTTTGGCTTCTCTCAAAAATCAAAGGTGCAAACAGACACACAACACAATACACCATAAAAATGTACAATTTAAGAATGTATAAGACTCAGTAGAGCAATAGTTAGAGAGCACATCTTATAAAAAAAGTAGTGTTGCCTGATACATTCAGTCTGTGTTCATTGTCTGTATGACAGGGAGTGAAGGACTTCTTATGTATGTTCCAACTGGCTCTAGGGATCCTAAATCGACACCCAGACGGGAGCAGCTCAAACTCTGAGTGTGATGGACGTGAGGCATCGGCAGTTATATGTTTGGCCTTCCTGCGAACAGCACTGTCTGAGTTGTTTCTGTGACTAGCCAATCACCTTCCCTGACAGTCCTGGAGAGCTTGTTTT
>JAPZEB010000005.1:6741655-6755515 GCA_029783705.1 Chaetodon striatus
CGCAGGCCGACGTGGGGGGGGAGAGGTGGCCTGGGGAGGGGATGGGAGGCCTGGCTCTGCCCTGCCCTGGGGCCAGAGAGTGAGGGAGAAAGAGAGAGACGCCCGACGAGGAGCTCTGTTGACCGAAGGATGAGAGGAAGGAGAGCGGGACGATGGAGGCTCGAGGCACAGCAGAGGGGGAGGGGACGTTACTCCTTAGGCGGGGCAGGCGCTGGGGTGGTGGAGGTGGTGGGGGCGGGGGCTGGGGCGACCTCCTCGGTGCTCTCCCAGTTCTCTTGTGCTCGCGGGCCTGGGCCGGGAGTGGGACCAGGGCCTGGGGTTGGGGTGGTCTGGGTCGGGCCCGGAGTCGGGGCGGAGGCAGGACCAGGACGCTGGGGGTTGTTCATGTGCTGAGCAGCAGGCCCGGTGTACGGCTGCCCATGGGGGTGGTTGTTCTGTTCAGGGGGAGACAGTGGAACAAACTTAGTGGATTGTCAACGAAGGAACTGCTTAACTGGAAAATATCAAAGCTGGAGTGTGTAACTTCTGCCTCCCCATCTGTCAGTGAGAGTAATTACACTAACACTACTGACGTGTGCTTGTAAAGCTCGCCTGCAGATGAGCTCCACGCCATTGATCCTCTAAACACTCAGTTTGTTTTTTTTACCGGGAGCGTCCACTCCTAAACTACTACTAAACTCTTCTTGGACGTTTCACAGGATTTTCCAACATCCTCCTGGTGGCTGCTCTCTCGCTATGGTCCCTACCCCCTTCCTGTCCCCTTTAGCTCTGGCTGGTTGACATAAAACGCATCAACTGTGACGCACCACGGACAACAAAACTCTGGTATACTGGGAAATACCGAGAGCTCCCCTGGCAGCGACAGGCTTAATCAGCAGCACATTTTTGGGCCTCTCATCAGCTTCTTCTGTATTTCATATGCTAGAATTTTGTTAACAAATCCCATAAACGACGACAAATTGATCCCATCAACAAGTATCGTGTTGGCGTCTAAAGCTGGATATATCTCATCCTGCCAGTGGGTGATATATTCCTTAATTTTCATGAACACAGTGATTTTGAGTCGATCATTGGCTCCCTGCGAGACAGACGGATACATTTGCTTTGGTTTTTTTAACAGGATGTGTTAAAGACAGAAACATACAATGTTACCAGTTTTATCCTTTAATGATCTTAACCTTTTATAGTGGGTGATCTCAAAGGCTTTAAAGATCACAGCTGACCAGATGAGAAAGAAGACAACCTAAGCAGCCCTGTCATTAACAGTGATAGCAATAGCAAATGTTAAATTTAACACAAACCACCACTTAAGGATGAAAGAGGTTTTATAAAATTTTTAAAACCGGACTAATGTCTATTAAGACCCTGAGACACCAAGCCGACGGTCGACTGTCGAGGAGCGTCCATGGTCCTTGTTGGCTTTTTTCCAAACGATTTAGCATGTTGATTCAGCATCAGTGGTTGCGGAGCCCCCCGTGAATAAAATCACTCTGATTGGCAGTTCAGCTCAGCGCAGACAGAAACAAAAGTGAGGAAAGTAAACAAACAAGTCAAGAGGGAGGGAGTCTAAAACAGATGCAACATAAGATTGATTTACTATCGCCATCGAGCTCTTTAGCAGAAACGTTTCGTGACAGTTTGTCATTGTTCAGTGGCGCACGGTAACTATGCTCCATTCTTCAAACACTGGGTTGTGTTGTCAATGTGCTAACTGGCTAACTAGCATCGAAACGGTTTTCCAATTTTCCTTTTTGAATAAGGAGTAGAGACTACTGCCGTCTGCTGGTGTGGAGAGTTATTTCCACTTTATTATTATTATTTCGCCTCTAGTTCTCTGAGGTCGGTTTGGTGTGTCTGGGCTTTTATTGTATGTAATTTAATTGCTATTTATACATGTATATTTCCCCCATCATTTTTCCTCCTCCTCGTCTTTCCCACCTTTATGGATGTACATTTGTTCATGTTTAAACATGCGGTGAAAGAATTTGTAAAAACTGTTTGCTTTGCCTTTCAAATATTTGATCAAAAGAGGTTCATTTGTCAGGAAAAAGTATCCCACATTTATCACAATCTGAAAAGTCTGACTCACAGGATGAAAGAGTATAAACCTGCCATTAATCTCTTATTTCAGACGTTATTCTCCTCACCTTCTTTCATCTGCGTGTTACTGATTTTAAAACCCCAGATGCCACTTGTAAGTTGTCCCCCATAGCCTGACGTGTCTCTGACTTTGTTTTAGTGCTGTGCACGAAACAACAACAACCTTTAAGCTAGAAACCTACATAGTAAATTATCTGTTATGTAGCATTTTCTTTTGCAGCAAATTAGCTATTTTAATGCCAGCGCAAGAGCAGCATTTCTGCATGCTGGGCTTTGCACCGCCCAAGACGATTGTAATTGGTTTGAAGATCTACAAACCAGCGTGAGATACCTCTGGCTATGCGAGACTACACATTGACTACAAAACTTGTGGGCACAAAATAGCACTCTGACTGCTGAAGACTGGCTACGAGAACTGACGTCACCTTCCGTATTTGAACTCTCTGCTCTGCTATGATAAATTTGTCTAAATGTGATACTCCCATCAAAGAAACCATGATGTGTTTCATACGTCACCGACTGTGATGAGGATGTGAACCGGTACACGAGACACTGACACGCTACCTGCTGAAACTGTGTGGTTCCAGGAGAGTGTGGGTACAGAGACGTGTCCTCAGGTGGGGAAGAGTCTTGATCATCAGGTGCTTCCTGTTCATCTGGCTCCTAGCAGACATGAGATAAATGTTATCACAAATTAATTTCAACTTTCAAAGTAAAATTTATTAGTGTAAATCAGACACAGCAGGAAATGCTACTTTATGTGAATAAAACAGTGGGTATAATTTTAAACTTCTGTGTTTCTGTGTGTCATAGCGACTGGGGTTGTGTGGGGGAAGTCAGATTTCCAACTGTGTTACGTTATCAATTAAATGAGGTTTAAATGAGGGCTGATTGTGTGTGTGGGTGGATTCTACACCTGAGAGCGTCCTCTCAGCGGGAGAGCTCCTGCTTATTCTCTGGAAAAACAGCTAACAGGAGGCGCACATGAACCTCTCTGCTGCGGAGGTGAATTCAGTGAGCCACTTTCAAAGGACTGGTGATAAGTGTTATCTTTCTTATTAAATGTTGTTCTTGCTGTCAAGAAACGTCAGTCTTATCATTTAAGTGTAAATTAGATTATTTATGTGTCAGTAAGTATATTACATTTCTGTTTAACACGTGAAAATATAAATTACAACATGATGTGAAGTCATAAGTGGGAAAACAACAGAACCTGTCAGGCTATCTACTCAAATCTGTTGTATGTAAAGCTCGTGTATTAACAGATGCCATCACAAACACCATCCTTCTGTCTTTTTCAATCTGGCTATTATCTATAAAAACTGCATGACTTTCAACCATCGACAAGATTTTACATTTTACTCCAGCCGATTTGATTGAAATAAAAAATGACTGACAACACAGAGTTGTGTCCTAATTTTCTAAAGGTGAAAACATTAAGTCTTTTAATTAAAGTTTGGGGGAAACTGATGACAAACATTAGCAGCTAACTACCAAAGTGACAAAAAGCCTGCAGTATACTGGCTATAACATAACGGAGAACAAGCTCTTGCCTAAACTGCAGTACTATGACTTAATACTAAGGTATACACCGATCAGCCAGAACATTAAAACCACTGACAGCTGAAGTGAAGAACATTGATCATATTGTTACAATGCAAACTTCTGTCGGGAAACCTTTAGTCATGACATTCATGTGGATGCCACTTGACACGCACCACCCACCCAAACACCGTTGCAGGCTAAGTACATCCCTGCATAGCACTGACACTCCCTGACAGCAGTGGACCCCTAGAATGACTATGTGCCATGCAGCATGTCAAAAACAGCTCAGGGACGGCCCGAGGAACATGACAAAGGCTACGTTCAAACTGTAAGCAAATCAGATTTGTTTCTCAAATCAGTTCTTGAAGTCCGCACTGGTATTTGCAAGTACCTAGACTGGAAATGTGTGTCCAGACATCACCAGCATATCTGCATCGGTTGCTTTGTTTACGCAGGAGACGTCAGTAACTACGCAGCAACGCTGGTGACACGGTTTTCCAACTCGAAGTGTGAGAAATTGAGGTTCATCATTTCGTCTTTCCACAGAGTGTTGTTCCTCATGTTGTCCTCTTCAGTGCTCTGCTAGTAGCAGCGTGGATCATCGTTGTGTGTTTAGTTCAAAGACACTTTGAAATCTGATTTGAGAGTCCAGAGCGTCCAGAGACACATAATGTGGATTGGACCAGATTTACAAAAATAATATTTTATGTGGGTTTTTTTGCTGCTCAGACTTCCTTAAGTCAATCTGGATATGCCATAAGGCAATGGCGCTCAAGATGTCAACATGGCCTTTAAGCTCCCCACATCCCAACCTGATCCAGCATCTGTGGGACATGCTGGTACCCCAGAGGTCCTGTGCTAATGCCTCCACAGGTCAGAGTGAAGTCCGGTCCATGGACCTCAGTGAGTATCCTGTGGTGTCTGGCACCAAGGCGCTGGTGGTAGATCCTTTGTATCCAGTGGGTGTGCTGGCATGGCTCATAGATGTTCAGCTGGATTGGGATCTGAGGAATTTGGACGTCAGGTCAACACCTGAAGCTCATTGTCCCGTTCCTTGGGCCAATCCCAAGCAGTTTTTGCAGTGTGACATGGCACACTGTCCTGCTAACGCACTTCTGCCATCAAGGAGTGCCAGTGCTATGAGGGGGGGTACTTGATCTGTAGCAGTGTTTGAGTGGGTGGTGCATGTCAAATGGCATCCACATGAATACCAGGACTAAAGGTTTCCCAACAGAAGATTGCATTGTAACGCTGATCAATGTCACTGACTTCACCTGTCTGTGGTTTTAATGTTGTGACTGATCAGTGTAGACGAATCTAAGAGTTTAGATGCAGGTGGCATCGCAGTTTGAGTTGGGGAGGAAGCAAAAATTGGCGAAAACAGAGATGGAAGGACTGGCTATGCCAATGATGCTTTGGCGAATCACTGAGACTGGGCAACAGGACAGCAGGAGAACAAAGATCTGTTCACTGTGTGCAGCTGCATAACATGACTTCTTATGCCAGTTACACTACAACAACTATACCTCACAGGCAGCCTGTCCATCTTTCACTTAACTTTACGAGTGAACGACAGGATGGAGGATGGCTTTTACTTTGTTGTTTATATGGTCACAATCTGTTTTACTAGCATGAACATAATTTGAGAAGTCAACAGAACAAAAATAATCCACATCTCAAGTACTTAACTCAGACTTAATTTATTATTCTGGCAGTTTGTATAGCTCAACTAAACTCTCGTGCTCAACTATTTATGTAACATTTGTATCACATAAATGCATCAAGAGTACAAAAAGAAAATGGAGGCAGAGTTGACAAAATGGGAAGATCTATGATGGAGGACTCAACATGACACAATGCTTCTAGCCTCAGCCACTGATGACTATTGTGGGTACAGGAAATTCAAAATTGTGCAATTCTATGTGTTGGTAGTCTACACAATGCCCAACTGTTTTTATTGTTTCTCTGCTGAATCTTTAATATAAAATTTTAATTTCCTTCCTTCATGTTGTGGTGCCTGGAATACTGACCTTCCCTGGGCTTCCCTGAGTACACTTGAGCTGTGTATGGAATATTACAGGAGAAGTGTGTCATTTGACTGGTTTCGTCAACATAAAAATACAAGTAACTTATTTTAAGTGAGAACAAAAAGAATGATATTTGTATGCATTGTGAACTGCAGCCATGAATCAAGACAAGAAACATATTCAGTATAGCACACATAGTCATAGCTGTAGCTTAGGGGAGAAGCATCGACCTGCAGAGCCAGAGAGCCACAGTTTAAGACGTGCGCATGCGCAAGTACCAGACCCACAGTTTTATTTTGTACAGAGGGAGACTGCTAAATAAATCTTTACGATTATTATTGTAAAAATAATGTAAGCATTACATTTGTAATTGCCTGTTTAAAGTGGAAGAAGAGAACGTTTCCATTTGGTAATGCAGCAGCTCGCTAGCCACAACTGTCTGCTTGTCAACTTCTTGATCATGGATCAATACTGAACATATCAACTTTCACCACTGCTCATTTTGGAAGGACCACTACAAGAAAACACGTTCTTTGTTTAGATTATCAAACAGACAATGCATCATAGATGTCTGTGTCTGGCTGCCAGTGTTAGCTAGTGTAGCTAGCTAGCTATCGTAGTTACATTAGCATAGCTAGCTTACTGAGCCAGTGGCTCAGTGGGTAGAGTGGGTGCAAAGGCAAGAACAAGGTCCCTGCCGCAGCGGCTATAGGTTCGGTTCCAGCTAGTGGCCCTTTGCTGCTCGTTGTCCTCTCTATCTCCCCCTTTTACACTTCAAACTGTCCTGTCATTAGAGTCAAAGTGCCCCAAAATGGATGGTCCAGAGGGACAAGTCTGCTTGTCCTGAGGACAGGGGCATGAAACCCTCGGGAAAAACATGATAAGCCGCCTGCAGCTAAACCGCTAAGCAGCCTCCAGCAAACCATGCGGACCCTGGCCGCGCTCTGCTCCTCTGCTAGAAAAACCAGAGGGAGGGCGGGAGGTTGGCGGAGTCTGTCATCTTTCCTCTAGTGTCCACACACCCCTGGATGTGGAGCCATAGACTTTGTTGTATTTTCCCCCAAGGGACAGACAGACTTGTCCCTCGGTCAAGTATCAACTGACGGTAATGTTTTTAATCAACATTTTGAAGTGGAAATGGACAACTTTTCGACTAACTTAGCTAGCGTTTTCTTGCTGTGGTCCTTCCAAACAGTTACTATATCCCATGATGATCAAGGAGTTGATAAGCAGACGCTAGCTAGTGCTAACGTAGCCAGGCAGTTGAAATGTGGACTACTCCCACTACTGTGAAGTGATTGGCTAAATTAAAAACGATGTTTTTGACTGACAGGAGACTGTGAGCCTCCGATTGGGCAAATCAAAAATTACTGACAGCTACCCCGCACTCCTGAGCTCGCACATGCGTAAGTCTAAAACTGTGGGTTGAACTCAAACAGGCGCACGTCTGAAACTGTGGGTCTGGACCTCGTGTATGCGAACATCTATTACTGTGGGTCTGTGGGGGCTCTCCAGCTCTGCAGGTCCATGATATTGGCTCAGGGTGGACATTTAACATTTAATGGCGTGCTGGAAACACTAAATGAGTCCAATTAACCCAGAGTCTATTAAATGTCAGATTTTAAATCATCTATAAAATCATTTATTCTCTTAAATACCAGGAAAAATGCAACAGCTAAAAAAAGGAAACATTCAGTTTATAACAAAACGATAAATTACTCATTAAAATTGTTGATAATCAATTTTCTGGTCTATTCAGTACTCAATCCCTTTAGCATTATCACATAGATACACACAGCAGGTTAAAAGCTGGCTATGTTTACTGTTCAGTGGGATGTTAAAGCTCCTTTGGCTCAATCATACAGTATTTCTGTGGGATTTTTCTGTTACCTTCACCACTGTACACCATTGTTAACGTGTTCCCATGGCAACCATGGCCATGTAGGTAAATTTTACTGTGGTGTTTTTCCAATATTCAAATATATATATATGCATATAACAGAAAGACCCCTCCATACTGATGCTTGACTCAATCAGAAAAACCTGACATTTTGAACAGCTGTTCTGAACAGATGTTTTCCACGGTACACCACCCACATACAGCGTCCTACAGCTTTAGATACTAATGGTTTGGCTCCTTAGGCACAGTCCATAAGACAGGAGGTTAATGTGTAACGTAAACGTGTGTGTGTGAAGGGTACAATGTTATTGCCATTACCTCCTCGGGACAAAGTTCACAGGCCTTGGCGAGTGTCATACGTGCGCTGTGCGAACGCTCCAGGAAGTAGCCGTTGGAGGTCTCATTGCTCTGAACAGGAGGGGACCAGTTGTTGTAGGTGTACTGAGGGTTCCCTGTGTAAGGCCTCCTCTCCAGCTCATCCCCTAACCACTCCACCGCCCACGTCCACTTTCGTTTCAGGTCACCGTTACTCTGTGTGCACAATAAGAACATGCTGATTAGAATATATGAAAGCACCAGTGAATACAAGAGGCACAGTTTTATGCACGCCTAATTAAACTGTCTTCTTATCAGATTTGAAGAAAGCAAAGCAATGAGAACACTGGTTGTTATTCAATCAATTTTGAGTGTATGTTTGCTGATGTTTAGGAGATGAAAACCAACGAAATCCTTGCTGACTGTCATCAGTGAATCGGCAAATCAGATGGCATTCACCAGTGGCAGTGGGCAACGTTTTTCCCATTGTGTCACATCAATTTTGCACAGGCTAAAAAGCAGGGTTTGAGACTAACAGCATCCCGACATCAACAGAAAACGTGCTTGGGACAAAGAGATCTTCTCCTGGATGCCTTTGGGACAATAGAAAGCGGTAAACTCACGACTGATGCGTGAGCAGGTGCCTGCTTTTTTCATCCTGATAATGCTAGTCTGTGAACAACAAATTCATGTTGAAATTGGTAAGAGGAGAGCTGGTTAACGTTAGCTTAGTTATGGCTAACTGCTAACGGACGATGCACTGAGTTACATTATGATGCGTTCAAGCTCTATTCAGTAAATATAAGAATTGTTTATTGTTTATTAGTCACGTATAAGGTTATCATGGGTGTAAAATCTAGTTGTTGGTGACAAACTTGGGTGAATACAGCTGTGTGAAGGACAAATGTGTTGATGTTTTCACAGCAATATCAAATAGATATTAAAGGAAAAGTCTGATAAATAGTTTGAAAAAGCTTTGGAAGCAGTTTTTAATATTTTTTTTTATGTGAAAAAAGGTTATATTTAAGGTTTTGTTATAAGTTTGTATGGTTGAATCTGTGCTTATTTAAAGATAGTGTAATAAAGGGCTCAATGACAGTTCAATTTTTTTTTATAGTGAAGATTTCTTTGTTTCCGTAGCATAAAACATGAAATAAATAACAAAATCAAAATAAATGACGACAAAAAATGTTGGAATCAGCTATTGGCCAAATTGTTATTTTAAACATGGGTACTGGTCTAGAATTTCGATGCATCCTGAGAAAATACAAATAAAATTAACTGTACTACAGAACATAAAGGCTCTTCACCAACAGTAAGTAACTGGGTCTAACAAAAACTGGCATAATTAGTCCTTCTAATTGTCATCTGGTATTTTCAAATCACAAATTTATTTCAAGACAAAGTGTACTGTGACGTGATGTGTAATTATCAAGGCAAGAGGAGAGAGTCTGTAAGTGTACCTGCAGGATCTGGTAAGCCACGGAGCAGTTGCTAAAGAGGGCCACCATGCACTTGATGCACTGGTAGGCTCGTTTCTGGTAGTGGTTCTTGGAGCGCTGGATGGTGTCAAAGAGCCCGTCTCTGTCATCGGGAATGCCCTTCAGCACATTGTGGATCCTATGCAACAGAAAAAGAGAGGAAATTTTCACTCTGATAACATTCAAAACAAAGCAGCACTCTGTTAAAACAGTGCAGTCAGTCGGACCTGTGTGTCTGCCAGGAGTCCTCGATGAGCAGGATCTGTAGCAGCAAGTCCAGGTAAGGCCTCAGCTCATAGGTGTAGGAGTACGCCACCTGCGGACGGACAACACACATAATCTGAAGTCTTGTGGATACGTACAAGAGACATCCTGTTGGTCTGAAGAAGTGTGAGACATTTACCTGCCAGAGCAGCTCACTGAGCACAGTGGAGGAGAACTGAGGGTTCTCCCAGCAGCTGAAGCGAAGCAGCTTCACCGTCTCCTCAGAGTTGCTGCAGTCCTCAATGATCTTCTTCACGTAGCTGGTCCTCACAAACAGGATCTCTGCCACCAGCTGCTGCACCGGCATCACCGGGGCTGTCAGGTTGGTGTCACCATACGGGTTGGGGAGGGGAGGGTTACCTGGAGGGGGTAGAGGGGAAGAGATTTAGAGTAATCTGAACTACATGTGGTTATTAAGAAGAAGTCTGTATGTCTGCTTCTTTCATCCTTCCTCTATCAAAGCCCTCAGCTCCAAGCTCTGCCTACACGACACAGAGGCTCAGAGTGGCTGGTTTGTCAGTCACTACATCCTGAGCAAGGATGAAAATCCTCATTGGGCTCCATCTCTCCACACCAAAACGCCCCACACTGTTTCAGATCTTATTACTGTCTCATAACGACCAAGCTCATGTCACATTTTGTGTGGCTGAAGAGTAAAACACTCACCATTGATGGAGGACTGCATGCGTGAGGAGACGTCACAGCAGCGCACCAGCTGGGAGACCACAGTGTAGAGCTTGCCCAGCTCAGCGTACTGGTACTTAATGGGAGGGCCGGGACCCTCGTCCAGGGCGACCAACATGAAAGTGGCAGGGACATTCAGCTTCAATAGCTGGGTCTTTTCTGCCAAGCCTGTGAAGACGGGAAAGGAAAGAAGGCAGCGTTTTTACTCCCAAATGAATCATATTTTGCATAAACCTTGCTTGTCAATTCCCCGAGGAACAGATGTTCATGGCAGGAGTGTGACTGCAGCGTGCTCCTTACCCAGATTGGCATACATGACAAAGAGGTTGAAGTACTGCTGCAGGTGACGGCCGTGTTCAGAAACCTCTCTTCTGAGCAGGTTGAGTACAGCTCTCAACAGGTGGTCACTTAGACTGAGGTTATCACAGCCCTGATGTACAGACACGGAAAACAACAGAAACACCGTGGCAGAGTTATATCAATCAAAAGTGCACGATGAGAAACCTCTCAGTGATAATCTGCGATGCAAACTGCTTTAATTATCTTCCAGGAATCCTGTGATTCAAACAGCTTCAAGTATCTCCCAGAGAGTCCTAATAAAAAGCCCATTTTCCACAGCGCTCAGCTAAAGTCTGGCACCAACCTGAGTAGAGGGTCCAGGCGAGGCCGTGGGGGAGGGGCATGGGCCGTCTTGCAGGGAGAAGTGAGCGATGAAGACAATGAGCTTGGCAAATGCACCACGGACCTCAGCGCTCGGGCACTCAAGCAGGTACTCGGAGAACCGGTTGGGGTAAGCAAACAGGACGTTGTGTGCAAACCAATAGCGTACATTCTTACTGTGTCTCAGCAGGATGCAGAGGGCGTCATACCTGGAGGGAAGGGCACGGAGAATATTTATAGAAATGGGAAAAAACACAGACAAAACCCCAAAAGCACAGAAGGCAGACAGAGCTTACCAGTCACTGGCAGGACCCCGTACTACTTTCTTGGTGTGAAAACCTGTGCTGAAGAGGAACCTAGCAGCCAGCTGAGCACTTATCATAGCAATCTCCTCTGCCTCTGGCAGAAGATGGTCTTGTCCTGATAGAGAGAGAGCAATGATTAACAAAACAGACTGAAAATCTTCCTGGTAATTTGCTTGTAACCACTGTAATATGAGCTGACAACAATCTGTGAAGCTACAACCAGAGACCAACATGAAAAGCAACAACTGCCTCATTGTGGGATGAAATTACTGAAGCACATTTCCTGCCACCTTTTCGCTATTATTTGACATCAATGGTGATGACACACGCATACACAAAGCAGATTACTTAAACGTGGAGAATATATGTATACAGAAAACATACATTAACATATATTGCAGTGTGCATGCAGTGGGGCAGTGACACACTTTCCCCTGTTTTGGCTTTGTACTCCAGCACACTGGATTTGAAATAAAATAACCACTATAAGGCTACAGGGCAATTCTTATTGTACACTTTTGTTCCCTAATTTGGGGACTATAAATAAAATGGGTTACAATGCCTAAAAGATGAAAACATCCTCAAATTGAAGCCGACAATCTGGACTCAGTCATTATTTCTTTTCAAATCCAATGTGCTTACATACACAGAGTCAACACAATGACTACTGTATGACTGTCCTACATATACATCACATAACGAGAAGTGACTTTAAAGACGCTGTATGTCAGAAAATCATGGCTCATCCTTGTTCAGTCCAGCATAATGTGAAATACAAAATGCAGCTGGCAGCATTAAGGCTCAGTGGACTCATCTCCAATGTCCCTTTTTCGCCAAAATTAGCGTGTGCACACAGGTAAACCAGCTTTAAATAGGGTACAGACTCCTTTCCCAATGCCAGCAGACCAGAGCTGTGTACATGACTGCAGTAGTCAAGCAGACGAGCACCCTTCTGTGTGTTTGTTTTTTGGTGCGTCACATTCAACGCCAAGACAGGCCAGAGAACAGGTAGAGAGGAGCATCGAGGCCCATGAAAACAATATGGTGATCACTTATTTCATATATCTATTACTTATTCAGTCTCCTTTTCAAATTCAGTAAGGACTAATTTTGATCTATTTTTATGCGCTGCTACTGGCGGCTCATCATTGCATCTTGCCGGTTAAGGGGCTAAAATTAGCGCTTACATGCAGGTGTTGTGTTCCCATCAATGCCAATCAGGGCATGAGGTGATAAATACCTCTGACTACTGCTGAGTCTTTTGACCCGGGTGTGAATGCCAATTAAAACCTTTCCTATTGCACTAAAAAGCCAGATGTTGGTGGGATTTTTGTGCACTGGAAAAGGGGCTCAAGTGAAGCCAATCAATAACATATTATACATTCAACTAATACACTGGGGTCCATGTGTTGGATCAGTAAGCGGACTGTCGAAAAATCTATCTTACAACAATAGGTTTGTTTTTAAACATCAGTTTGCTGCTGAGAAGGATTTAAAAAGGGGATTCATAAGTATCTCTACTGGATACTAGGTTGCAAACAAACGTGCTGATGACTCCTCTCAAACATTTATTTTCCTGTGCAACATTATGGGGCTCTGGCTCCATTAATAATGCATTACAGAGGCAGTGCATTTCTCGGCAGCCCATGCCGAACACTACTGACCACCAGTTCCTTTCACATGGACGCTGTATATTAGCTTCACTTTAAATATATATAAATATTTTGTAGCAAGCAGGCCGGAGAGTAGTGATAAAATCATAATGGCAGCTGCTAAATCGTAAAGAGGGGAGCACAGAAATCAACTGTGGAGATATGATGATGACCTCGTCACTGTGCAAAGGATCAAAGAGGCCCTCTGGGTGTATTGGATATGCAGAGTCACGACTGGAGGAGTGACGTGATGCTGTGCAGCAACAAATCACGCAACAATGTACACGCAAGGGAAGTGAATATTTGTAGTGTCACACATGTCTTACTGGGTGTACTCACATGATGTATTCACAAAAACAGACAAACACTGATTACTTGTGTGGTTAATGAGCTGTCTGTTCTATTTCACCTTTCGTAACGTTGTTTTCTCTTGTGCCTGTTTTTGCAGCTGCAGCTTCACTTAGAGGTTTCAAATTTAATAGGTCTATGCTGGTTAAATAAGTAAGTAAATAAGTCGCCACAGCTACTCGTGTGAGAATTCGATTGTGTTCACAAAAAAAAAATACTGTGTTCACGACCAGCATTTACCAGCAAACAGGCAGATTTTCAGTACGTTTTTGTTGCACTTTATGGATCAAGCGTGCTTCTAAAACATCCCACCCATGGTTTGAGATGAGGTTAAAGAAGCAGTGTGTAGGATTTATTGATATAGCAGTGAGGACTGCAGAGAGCAAACAGTTGAAGCTTATTCCATGTTCCAAGTGTGAACTAACGGTAAGGATTCCTTCAGTGTTTTTTTATTGTTTTTCATTTATTCTATTTATTTATTTTCATTGTTTTTATTTTTTTATTTTATTGGATTTACTTTTAAGGGTCTGGCTTCTCTGTTTGTTCCTGGGTTGGTGGGTGGGGTTTTTGTCCTGCTGA
>JAPZEB010000005.1:6758754-6768784 GCA_029783705.1 Chaetodon striatus
GGGGGCGGCACACACACACACACACACACACACACACACACACACACACACACACACACACAGTCATAATAGATGCTTCCAGAAATTGTATGGTCCAACAACAGGATGTGGAAAACAAATATGATGCAAATCCCTTCAGATGACACACATACGTTGGATGATAAACCAAGTGTAACATTGATAAAGATGAGAATATGTATAACAGTTTGATAATGCTTGTATTAACTAAATGTAAGTTGAGGGTTCTACTTTAGTGAGGCTTTCAGGTACTACAATGACTCTTTATTTCTTTGCTGACAGAAGATGTTTAGCCTGACTTGGATTTCTGTCATCACAGCCTCGACTTCACTGTTTCAACACATTGTTACTGAGAGCTTATCACATATTATTATGGACTCATGGTCATAGACTTTCCATGTCAATATATGATATACAAGGTACCCTGTACCTGGTTTTTTTTTTATCTCCAACAACAAAGGCACATGGTTACCTTTAGCCAACACACGCATGTGGTTGGGTTTAGACAACAAAAAGCATGTGGTTAGGTTCAGAAAAAAAAACAGGGTTTGGCTTTACATTCTTATGGGAAGTGAACACCGGCCCCCCGGCTAAAAGTCGGTGGTTGTTGAACCCATCCTACCCCCTGCCCCCTACAGCCACTCCTCCCACCCTGCTCAGACTTTTCTGCCTCTTAACTGACATTGTTGTCCCGCTGCGTTTCCCCCTGATGCCGCTGGGCCCCATTACATACTGACAGTAGCCAGCCGCATATCATGCCAACGTGAAAAGATGTCCTTTTTCCACAGTGTCTGACGCAGAAGTCACTGCCCAAGCACAAATATTTGATGACTTCGGTATGAGACCGGGTTGACTGTTTCTTCAGTGATCCAGTCAGACAGGTGTTGATTCATGTGTTGTGGTCATTGGTTGGTGTCCTGTGACAACTCTGTTTCCAATTAAGAATGTTTATATTCTACTAAATTTCTGCTAACAAACATGTTAATGGAGAGACGAATGTCCTGGAATCCTGGATATGTTTATTGCCAGTGACCAACTCTAGGAAGTTAAGGAAGGGACAAGCTCCAACCTCTGGGGCTGGAAAATTAAGCCAATGCTGAAGCGCCAAAAACTGCAGTTCTGCTTATGAACACTTGAGGATGGCTCCAGAAGCCAGTCAATCCCCTAGGTCTCCGATGACAAAATGTCCAACTTTGCAGCGGAAATAAACATGTCGTGTCTGACCTCAGCTAGCAGAAAAGGAAAAAGACTTAATTTGCTGTTGGATTGTCTGCTGACTACTTCTCACCACGTTTCAATATCTATCTGGTTTATAGTATGTAATTCTATTATGTTTGAGGCATTGGCAGATGAATAACATCGAGCAAGGGCACCAAACCCCCCCAGCCACTCAAGGCGCCTGTCCATGGGCAGCCCCCTCACTCTGACATCTCTCCGTTTAATGCATATGTTGGTCCCATTTGTGCACGTGTGTGTGTATTTCGGATCTGTGTGTATATGTGAAACAACAACAGCGTGAAAACACTGAATTTCCCCTTGCGGGATTAATAAAGTATATAAAACTTTTAAAAATTTAAATTAAAAAATGTTTCAACCCATCTGCTTCCCACATGGGCCCCACATACAAATACTGGCTGGGTAGTTATAAAACTTCATAACTGTAAATGGAGGTGTTGCTTTTTTAGTATGGTATAGTATAAGTGCATTTTGTTTTAATGGTTTCAAGCATGTTTTTCACTAGCAAAATTAGCTATAGCATTATCACTATCATCCATAGCTGTAAATACACCGTGGTAACAAAGCTAAGAGCTAGCATTAGGGTTATATCCACCCTATTGCCCAGATATGGTCACATCTTGCTCCAAAAATCCAAGATAGCAACATCCAAAATGCCAAACTTGCCTTTAAATTGAAGTTTACAAACCAACAGTGACATCAAGATCGAGTTTCAAGATTTCTTTTGGCAACGTCTGCTTTTCTGCATATGACAATGAATAACTTAAAACTCTGGCACGTGATGAACTTTTTAGGAATCATTTTAAGCTATTTCTTTTGAATACAAGACAGTCAGAATGTTTTTATGCACAGTTAAATTGAGGTACAGTTATAGTTCAACTAGGCCATTTAACTGGATTATTGTTCTTGTAGTATATAAGCACAAGGGAGGAATCGATTTATTGACCGAAGTATGTCCGATTTTGCTGTGATAGCAAGTGATATGCCCCCTTTCAGCTTGTGAGTTTTAGATCTATTTCTGGTTGACCTACTACTTCACAGACCAAACAATCGCCATTCCGTGTTTTCCTCCCATCCATGTATTTTTAATATTTAACTCTTTCAGCTGACACAGCGTGAACGGTGACTCCTCCTGTCTCCTCCGAAAATACACTGCTCTGGATATAGATTTTGCCATGCTGTTACTGGCTTCTTCTGTAACACATTTAATGCTATTCAACCTCTGGGTCAAGGCCCGGTGGAGAGGGCCTAGGCCAGTTTGGCTCTGATTGACTGTACACATGCAGAATGAATTTGACTCCCTATCCCATTATGTGGGTGTGTTAGTCCAACTTTGAGAAATTTGATTTAGTATTCTGTCAGACTAACATCTTCACATGTATTTTAGAAGTCCAGTTGTAGTTGGACTAACACAATAAATCGATTTTCTTTAACAGCATGTAAACATAATAAGTGATTCTGGAATTGTCATTGTTCAGGTTTGGTCTACTTTTACCTATTATTTCAGTTGGCTTGGTTTAAGCTTGCAGTCCTATGTTTACCACGTGGTGTGACAGCAGCTGAGCATTTCAACCAAGCCTTACAGCTGACTCTGGTTGGTTTGGGTCACGTCCTGTTCAGTTTCCTTTTCCGCTGTAGTAATAGTCGTAGAGGTAGCTTTTTTTTCTCTTACTGTGACAGTAGATCTGTAATGTTGTATGTGTGCAAATTTTCTTCCAAAACGCAAATATAAGGTCTACTTTTTTAGCATAGAAAGTGAGGTGTGTGTGTTCTTGTCTCTGACGGAGTTAGGTGGTGATATGTGACAAAGTTTTTACTGTGGCTCAAAGACTTAACAGCACAGCAGGCGAGCATTAGAGGGTGAAAAGTGTGTGTATGGCTATGGAAGAGTGTCCGTGTAGGTATACTGGATGGGGAAAATGAACATGAGTGTGTAAAGGAAGTTCCTATCTCCTGTGGAGTCCTCCCACAAGTCAGAAGGTTTGTGCTGATCTTTTTTTTCTTTTCTTTTAGAGAAAAATATGTTACTTCACCCTGCCTGGGTTTTGTTTCTGTCTGCCTTTATGTGTTAACCTATATGAACTAAAATTGCTGAAAGTGATTCTGAGTTCAGTGCACAGAAGGTAACTCAAAAGAGGATTCAAGCAGACCTGAAAGGGTTACTAAGTACTACTGAGTGAGCATCACTGTGGGGAACCAGAGGAGCAATAGAAGGGAAGTGGGTTTTGTGACAGTTTGGCTTAAAAATAAATGTATTCTAAAGAAGTAAGACTCATTTATCTGAACTCATTAAATGTGTGTTTATTGAGCACACACGTAATGTGCTTCAAACACTGTTCATATAACGTGGTGTATCATAAGTATCCATTTTAGGGCCTTTATTATTTTTTATTTCCATTAATGATTTTTCAATAGTCAGTAAATTTTCTTTTCACATTTTGATGATCTTATCACATACTGACTCACACACTCAAATGTATAACACAAATAGGGAAACGGTGAGAGTTGCAAAAGAAATTTCTCAAGTTTCTCACAATTGTTTTTTAGGGATTTCAGTTGATGAAAAATTTAATTGGAAAACATGTATTACCTTCATTTGTAACAAAATTGTGAAGTCAGGATCATCAGAAAATTACGAGGTTTTGTAAATGTTTTTGTTCACTAGCTTTATATTATGCCAGGATTTATCCTTATTTTATTTTGGTAATATTGTTTGGGTAAATACATACCCCTTAAATCTGTATAAACTTTATGTGCTGCAAAAATGATTTGCAAGATTAGCAACTTTCTCCTATTTCAATGAGGCCTCTGTTCCACTGCTAAGGAAACTGAAATTTATTTTCGTGTATGATAAAAATACACATCAGATATGTTTGTTTATATATAAATATATGTTCTTACCTTATTAACATTCATCATCATTTAACAATTTCTTTATATTTGATTCCCAAATTCATTTATATAATACTATAAATGTTTATCATTTATCTTTTGTTGTATTTTTTTCTGTATAATGTTTGTTCAGTACTTTTGTCTACTTTTCTTCCTTGTTTGTAATTGTCTGTTTTTCTCCAGGTCCGCTTGTATGAGCCTATTTTTATATTTGGATTTAATGCAGTTTTATATGTGTGCAAATAAAAAAACGAATATATATATTCACCTGCCAATGTCTCAAACATAATAGAATTGCATACTATAAACCAGATAGATGTTGAAACGTGGTAAGAAGTAGTCAGCAGACAATCCAACAGCAAATTAAGTCTTTTTCCTTTTCTGCTAGCTGAGGTCAGACACGAACACAACAGCATAAAAAGCAGCAGCAGAAACTTCACTAGGCCGCACCTCCCAGACATGTATCACTTCATTAATATTTCAACACAGGCATTTTGATCATGTTCTCCCTCCACGCCTCTCTGCCAGACAACGGCCTAATTGACCCAACATCTGACAGCCTGCTCAAAGCACTAGAAACACAAAGCAGCCCACAAAAAAACCCTCCCCTAGACCTTCCAATCACTGTCTCTTCCTCTTGAATCCAGATTTAGGGATTCAAAAATCCCCAAAGCTTTACTAATATGACCCACATTAACATTTCCCCCATGGTGTCATCCACACAGAGCAAGGGGTTGATTGGGTTAAATCATCTGCTGCGTGAAGAGCGCTCCCGGGCTTCAGTGTTTGAACATGTTGGCGGATGACAGACAGTAGGTGTGAATGGAAATATCAATGTGGTAACTGGAGCTAATGGGAGCCGTATTGATCTGACATGACAAGGGCATTGTGGCGGAGCAGAGATACACAAATATTCAGCCATTCAAATTTACAACAATGAGCCCGATCCAAACTAAAGACCTTAGTGCACAGTGGGGGAGTGTGCATGTGTGCACCTGGCTTGAAGAATACTACTGTCTGAGTCTCCTCCAGACTGAATGGAAACTGAAGAGCATTGACAAAAAAAAAAACAAAAAAAAAAAAAAAACCCACACACAATAAAACCTAATATGAAACTGCAATACTTATTTGCAATAAAAATACTTTGCGCTACTCTATGTCACTGTGTTCACTGGGGACACTTGACTAATGGCCAAATGATGCTCAGATTTGTAAATGAACATCTTCTCTGGGCAGAAGCTTTGATGAAACACGAGCTCCCACTGTACCTCATTCTCCTGCTTCTCATCCCCAGACATGTCATCATCCACATCAGTGCCTGTGCCCTCAATGGCCAGGATGCCGTTGCGGATTGGAGGGATCATGTACAGCTGCTGAATGACAGAGTTCATATAACAGGTGGCCCCAGCGTTCTTCAAACCTACAAAGCCTTTGTTGGGCCGTGGCCCCACCGGAGGCAAGTACTCCCACTCTGTCAGCGTCTCACAACCTGGAAGGAGAGGGAGGGAATAACACTCTCATGCATGATGTAATTTATAAATCATCGAGTGAAATTTTTACACTGGTGTTTACCTACCTAAATAGTACATGTCGGTCAGGGTGTCGACTATTTGCTTGAGGTTGCGAACACATCCGACAGCCAGCGCTACCAGGAGCTCAAAGCCGGCGTTGATGGAAGCAGGGGTGCTGCACACTGGGATGGCCTGCTCTGTGGGGAACTCTCCACTCTTCATGTACTGCAGGTACACATTAGACGCTGGGAAGATGAAGTCGTCGATCAGCTCCTGATTGAGAAGAGAGGGAGGAAAAAGAGGGAAACAAAATAAGATTATGTTAATGGTTTCAGATGGGGTCTTTCATTCTTATTTTGTTTTTAATTTAACATTAATTTAACCAGCAGAGTCCCACTGAGATCAAAAATCTCTTTTTCAAGGGAGACCTGGCCAAGACAGGGAGCAGCATAATTAAAACACGTAGTTTCAAACAGAAAAACACAACAGAGAAAAAATAAAAAGGAATTAGCAATCAAGTTAAACAAACCCATACTTCAAAAGAGAAACTTTTAAATAAAAATTAAAGTAATTGACATCTATGGGAATTTGCCTCCAATTTTTCCATTTGAAATTCAAAAGAATTTAATTAGATTAACTCGCTGAGTTTCAAGTCATTCTGCAATATTACAAAGGCCTCTTTTGTCAGTTTTGGAAGGGGCATTTGGGACAGAAAGTGTAAAGAGGTCCTGAACACAAAGAGTATAGTCTGGGACTTTTATGCGTGAGAAAGACACAAAGGTAGGATGGGAGCAGTCCAAAAATTGCCTTACATATATATAAGAGTGGCTCATGACAGAGCCTACAGGTAACCAGAGCGGGGCATCCTACCCAAGAGTATTGCTCGTAGTTGTGAGCCAGAGATTTACAATTAGTAATGAACCTCGGGGAAGCCTTGTAAGCTGTGTCAAGCATATGAAGACACTGAGCAGAGGTATGCATATATAAAAGATCACCGTAATCCAACACAGATTTAAAAAAGTGGCAGCAGCAAGTTGCTTTTTTTTTTTAACATAAAAATCTAATTTTAAACATCAAAAACCAGTTTTGGCCACAGCTTTTTCACCAGATACCTCATGTGGCTTAAAAGTGAAGGATTTATCTATCAAAATACCCAGCTATATCTCCACCTTATTCCTAAGGGCACTACTGTAGAAATGATACTGTGCAACTTCCTGTGAGATAGTGGAAGTAGCATTAAAATAGTTTGTCCCATAGACTGTCTGTGGTTAGTCCCAGCGGCTTCCCGCCATGCTGGTTCTTTCCAAAAGTAATTTGCCTGCAGTTTAGCAAATACTGATTTATTTTTTAACAAATATTTAACTAATGTTAATTTAGCATTTTCTAAAATGTCTTTGCGGAGCCCCAGTGCTTTGAGATGGCAGAGGTATGATCACATAATCCCATTTGAGCTATAACAGGTGGTGTGTTCCACGTTTTATTTCCCAATTGCTCTTGGAAAGAAGAATAGAGTCCTGTAAACAAACTGTTACCATTTGAAATCGCGGGTTTTGGTTCAATGCCGGGAGCTGCACCCATAATTCACTCAAGGTATCATGGGGGCTAGGAATAGGGTGGGTAAGAGTTTACAACGGACGGGATATTTTGTGGCTTATTTCTGGTGCTGGTAACAACCTGAGTTTGATCTCATCTGCATTAAGAATGAGTTTTAGTTAAAGCATTTTTCAAGTGTTGATTGGCTTGAACAAGAGTTTAAGCACAGCAGTCCATAAAAATGTCATCAGCATAAGTATGAAAATTAACATCTGGAACATTCTGACCCAGATTATTTAGAAATAATATAAGCAGCCCTAACGCAGAGCCCTGTGGTACACCCTTGTAGACAGCTACACTATCTGTTTGTCTCACCTTGATGAGGTTTGCTCCTCCTTTTTCGCAGCCGATGTAGTACTTCTTCTCTGGTGTCTGGAAGGCTAGAAGCTCTTTGGTAACTCCAAGGTGGCCCTCCAGGATGGTCTCCTCCACGCCAGTCTCCCCTGTCCTCTTTACCTCATCCTGGTAAATTAAACACATCGTGTGACATCAGCTCTACCACACACTACAGAAGATATCCTCTATTTGGCTTTTATATATAGGGAGCATCATACAAGACATTGTCTGATAATGAAACATGTGATTTACCCTTATCCGTTTCAGCCAGTCGATCTCATTGTTGAGCAGCACTTCAGCATTTGGCAGGTTGATGTTGCTGTTGTAGGCATAGTTCAGAAGATGTCTGAGTAAAGTGAAGTAGTCTCCAGCATGTTTGGCTCGCTCCTTGGCTGTACTCTGCGCATGGACAATTTGACATTAGGATCTTGCAAGCAGTTAACTGTGAAAATGTCTTGCACTGTGGCGATGCATTATCATAAATAAAGTAAACACAAGGCACACAGCTACTCACCCCCAGCACGGTGAAGAGGAGGGTGATAAAGAAGAGGAGGGGTCGATGGCCCATACAGCACCGAGTTGCCATCAGGAAGAACTGCTCCTGGGCCATTTGACGCACAGATCTGTTTGACACAAATGACAACATTACCCTCACAATATCCTGTCAGAACTATAAAAGGCTGGCGATAAGGCCGTCTCCGCTATTTACATCAGTAGGTTTATGCTTCAGCAAAAAGTTGGAACGCATTCTGTTGTACTTACTTGCTGTGGCAGTGTAGCAGCAAGTCTATGATGAAGGTCTGCCAAGCCTTCTCCTTACTGAGTGTGTCCAGAGCCGTGGGCATGAGGGCAAAACACAGTGTCATCACCTCCAGGGCCTCGCAACACACCTGCTCATCTTCCCCATCTGGCTCCTTAGCTGCATTAGTCTAACAAGAAAAAGGAGCAAGAAACACATTATGCAAAAATATAAATAGTGTTGCAATTTTTTCAATCGTTAAACCATTAAAAGTCCGGTAAGCTCATCAAGAGCTCTTGATCTCTTGGTGATATGTTTCTCAAAGCTTAGTACCTGAAGGGACCGAGCTTTCACTGTCCTGCCTTCAAGGTTCTACAACAGTCTGCATCTATTATGGAGGGATGTGCAGCACAGACTTTATTCCATTATGGATGTCGATGCGGCATGGCTGTCACTGTCTGTGAGCTCCTGCTCCTTGTTCAGCTCATTGTACTTGTACTTTACTATGTTTTCTAAAATAATGGAGCTGCATTTAACAAGACTATGCCTCCACGCATTAGTCAAGATTCTCTTACAGTTAACATCCATGTGTGTGAAAACATGGATGCTTCACACACATCTTCCCCAGGCAGCACAGAAGATCTATACAATCAGCGGTTTCAAGATTAGCGTAATCAATTCAGTATCTGACCAAATGTCTCCTCTTCTGTTCCTGAGTTATGACGCTGAATAACGGCAAGAAAGGTGTTTTAGGCAGAATTTTATGATGTCACAGTGAAGTTGACCTTTGACCTTTGAAATATATCATATGTCATCACTTCAACATTATATCCTATTGGACATTTGTGTGAAGTTTTGTCATGATTTATGTAAGAATTACTGAGTTATGGCCAGGAAACATGTTTAGTGAGGTCACACAGACCATGACCTATGACCTTCAACCACTAAACTCTAGTCATCGTTGAGCTCAAGTGGACATTTGTGCCAAATCTGAAGAAATTACCTCAAGGTGTTCTGGAGATGTTATGGTCACAAGAATAAGACAGATGCAAGGTCCCATTGACCTGAATGTTTGTGCCAAATTTTAAGAAACTCCCTCAAGGTGTTACTGACTTATCATGTTCACAAGAATGGGATGGACTGACAGACAGACAACCGGAAAACAAAATGCCTCCAGCTACGGCTATTGCCAGTGCTGAGGCATGTAAACACTCACAGAGAGCGACACTCGAAGGCGCCTTACCTTCTCATATATCTTGCTGATTTCTTCATTTGAACTGAAGACGAGCTGCACCGTACCACAGCCTGATGCCCACACTATTTTCTGCACTGCTCGAATCACACAGATGTCTGGGATGTACTTTGATGCCTGGAAGAAATTCTGGTGAAAAAGTAGTCCCATAAAAGCCATTATTACGGGCTATTCATTAAAATTCATTATAGTCATCAGTTCACTTTCTTGTATTCTTACAAACCTCCGTCCATTTCCTTACATTTTCTGTTACCTCATCGGAGATTTGCTGGGCCAGGCGGATTGCTACATTGCGCAGCATGCATTCTGAGGCAGGGTTAGGGATGTTTTGCAGGGCACTCTGGAGGACCAGAGCCTGGTCATGAGTGGCCTGATTAATCTGTAGACAATGCAGGGCAGGTGATGGGGTGTGGAGAGACATGAAAATATGTCAGAGATGACAGGAAACTATTG
>JAPZEB010000005.1:6778061-6795442 GCA_029783705.1 Chaetodon striatus
CTAATGTCACAATGGAGGGACAACTACGCAGGTTGATTTTAGCGCTGCTCATCGTGGACTATATTGCTGTCACTGTTTTTTTAGACTTGGCTTGCATTCAGTAACCTCACCGTGATAGGAGCTAACATAAAAGTGCATTATATAAACAAACCATTATGTCTTCAGCTATTTTTTAAACTCTATTGCTTAATAAGGCTGACATGATTAATTGATTAGCAGTCAACATTAAATTAAAAGCTAACTATTAGCTATTCATTTCTATTAGCGTCTTAAATGTGAACATTTTCTGATCTCTTTATTTCTCCCTGACAGTAAACTTTGGGTTGTGGAGGAAACAATACATTTGAAAATGTCATTTGGGCTTGGTAAACACTAACTGACATTCACCATTTTCTGACATTTAATAGCTCAAACAATAAATAGGTTAATCAAGGAAATAATCGACAGCTTGATTATTGATGATTAATACTTGATAATTAAACCAAATGACATAAAACTAATCATCAAAGAATAAACACTATAGCTATGATTATCATTATATTGATGGTCGATATTAATTTGAGCCTATTGTACTATAAATATATATTTTGTAATATATAATTGTGACCACAGTTTCCGGTCTATAATCTATTATCTTCAACAAATGTGATGGAGGAGCACCTGTGTGTCCAATGCTTCTAAAAGCGAGAGCAGGGAAGCTATAATTTAATGTTCCCCAGAGCCCTACCAAACTGTAAAGGTCATTGCTCGGCCATTAGTCAGAGTACAAGTTATCTTGAACTACACTTGTGCTGGACGTCAAACAGGAGATTGTAAGAGGAGTCAGTCATTTGAGATGAAACCCAAGAAAGAATTGCTTAAGCGGATTCATGACAGAGATTTACATCTTATATAGTATATGTATATCATGAACATGTCAAAGAGAAAGTTAGACTTGACGTGAAAAAGAAATAGGTAGAACCCTGGAATTGGCACTCAACTTACCCCACTAAGTTCGTTTGTATGTTAATTGGCATTTTCTTTCTGAAAAACAACAGGCATGTATACTACATGTTTTCTACATTGACTAGAAAAGATGCACTACTTCAAAAAAAAAAAAAAAAATGTACGATGAATGCTAACCAATGTGACTCAATATCAATCTCAATATTATTTCACAAATGTACCATGGTAGTGTGAATTTAATGTTTGTAAAATGTCTCTTTTTTTGTATTACCGCTGCTTCCTGACAACTTAAAGTCCTTGTAACATGATTCACTGGCAGAACAAGTGTTGAATTATGTTAAAAGTATGCTTCTCATCAGCGTATTTAACAAATAAACCAAAAAGCACAGGTGTATCTGCTTCAGGGACCAATAACATCATTAATGCTCATAGTATAAACTGTGCTGTTCCTTCTATGATCAAGTCAAAATGTGGGCTGTGAAAAAAGACTTAAAATTTAAAAAAATAAACATTATATATAAACATAGTAAACTAAAACCATTTATTGAACACTTGACAAGCTAGCTGCCATACTAGACCAATAACTAGCCCGTCACTTGCAGACAGAATTGGCAATTTGACTGGCTGGATGCGACTTATCAGGCTTGAAGTGGGACTTACATTGGAAATGAGTCTGTCGACATTCTCTAGCATCGTCTTCTAACTGCAGTTACAGAGTTAACTTTGTCACACTGGGCTCAAAATACTTCTTTCTGTAAATATGCATGGTTGAATGGAACTTTATTTTTAACCAGCATCTAATCTTTTTTTTACTGCACCATTGCTGTATTGTCTTCTTTCTTCTATCGACGCTGCAATGTCTTCTTGTTTAAGACAGTTCAAATATAAGAAAATTGCCAGTGTGTTATAAGTAATTTGAGCTGACTTTCCTTTAATTTTCTGGACAATTGAAGTACAGTAAACTTCAAATATTAGGCTCATCCTGAACAACATTACATTAAAAATTTTAGTTAACCTCTGAAGGAAAACAATTACTCATTTATTTTGTGTGTGTTTAAAAATGAGGACATTTTCGATGTGTTACAACATAATCTGAGCTGACTTCAGCTGTACAGTAATGCACAGTAAACCTCCATTACAATTTGTGCAGGAATCCACTGCACTTCTCAGCAAACCTAATATGGAAACGTTTTTATCATATCAGGATTGACTGGATATAATGTATAATGAATTACTGCTGTAATGCAACTCTTTGTTCGTCCATTTTGGCCTCTATGAGTAGGCTGCCAGTGCACAATAGCAACCAGGATTTACATGGTGTTGCTGTTGTGCTGCTGTGTGTCTCACGGTCAATGCATGAGAGCTGGCAGCCCTGCACAACATATTTTCTGTAACAAGTTAACGTGCACCGGTGCATATAGAACTGAGAATAACAAGCACAGCTTAAATTTTACATGTGCTACTGTGCATATGCGTGCGTTTTTTTTGAGCCCTGTGATAGTACAACAAAGCAAACACAGTGTACACTATTCAGCTCCTTTTAGTGTGCTAAAAAGAAGAGTGAGCATCCCACGCCCCAAAGCATCCTAACTACAAAGAAATAGTGGCCAAATACCTGTGATGCTTGATTTAAGGAACCACAAGTGGTAGGATGTTTTAAGAACACACCGACAGCCAAAGTAAAGAAGTTGGGATCAAGTTTTGGTTTAGTGAGAGGTGTTTAATAGCATCATTTTTTAAGTAAGTTTAGGGTGTGTTGCCCAGTCCTGATGGTTAATTAGTGCACTGGGGTGAGTTTCAGAGGAAAATTCTGATATTATTTTGCCATAATATGACCATAAACTCTTGGGCATGAGGCTTCACCTCTTGCACGCAGGAATGTCAGTTGGTCAAAATAAAGTGAAAGTGAAAGTTTTTGCTTTTCTTCAAGGTGTCCATGCAATATGTGCAAAATGCAAATCAATAATTCAGGATAAAATACTTTGAAAATATAATAATTGATACTTGCGACATGAGACTCATCCTGTACGTGTTCCTGTAATATTAAATAGATTGGATCATGAGCTTACCTAAGGTTTTGAGGGGCTTCTCCAAAGAGGCTACAGATTTCTCTGATTTGCTTCAGGGCAGGAATCACCCATTTGTCATTGGTTCGTAGCTCCTCTATGAAGCGATCTATCCACTGAATCTTCTGTGTGTCTCTGTCCTGTGGGCGAAAATAAAACATCCTCAGTGTTATGACGCAAGCAAGCCGTCCATCTGATATTGTGCATGCCATTCCATCTTGATATATATATATTCAACGACATGTACCTGTGAGCAGCTGTAATCTAATATTTTGATGTGAGCACTAAGAGCCTGGTCCATGATATCTACAGGCACATCATCGCTGTGTGCCAGGTTCCACAGCAAGTTGAGGACCTTGTGGGCCATCACCCCATCCTTATCGTCCTCAGCCAAGCGCCGGATAAGCTCCAGCAGTTTTTCACGCTGCTTCTTGCTGGCGTTGGTCCAGCTTGCCTGAAAAAGAGAAACAACGAGGTCCAGAGGTTAAGGCAGCGCTGTTGTTGTGATGTAAAAATGTAACTGAACCAGTGAAGACATACAGTATATTGTGTTCAAAACCTGGATTGAATGCAACCATTACTCACCTTGAAACAGTCAAAAAGGTGATCAAGCTGCTCAGGTGAGAAGTCCCATGCCAGCTTGGCCAGGAGGTCATGGACATTCTTCACAATGGCCTCATGTTTACCAGCCTGCGGATATACAACGAGAAAACTCTTCAGTGAACAAAACACTTCTAGCATCCACCACCAGACGACACAGCAGTGCAACAGCTACAAAGCAGACAACTGGCAATCAACAGCCGAATCCATCAGCCACCTCTGTGTGTCTGCAGTTGTGTTTCAGTTGCAGAATTTGAGACATGATTTGTACCATGTACTTTGACTGGATGTTGTTTTGAAAGCAAATGTAACAAATTTACATTTGAACTTTTCATGATGTTGCTCTGTTTCAGGTGTGAGGAGGTAACATCTCCAGCAACACTTTTAATACTGAGAACAACTTAATTATGAGGCACTGTGAAGGCCTCATCTGATCCTGATGAAAAAGCAAAAAAGCGAGAAAAGCATTAACCCTAATAATTCGTTAAATAAGTCGTTCTTTATACTACAAATGGAATTTTGACCTCTTCAGACTAATTTCCTTTCTCCTTTCTTCTTCCTGGCTGGAGTTGTCCCAGAAATCCTTACTCTGCTTCTGCTCCAGGTGCTACCAGAGCCTGATTTCCAGCTGTGTGTCACTGTCACACCATTCATCCCTAATCTGTACTGAGACGAATCATAATTACATTATTGACTTACACTACAATGTGGGCATGATCTCAATAATTTTGCAGTCCTTATTGCTTTGTTTTATCTTAAACTATTTACCTATTCTTTTATTTTTATATGGGTGATTTTTTTTTTGGTTGAAATATTTAATTTCCTTCTTGCCTAATACTTATTTATATTTTTTTTTTTACCAATACGTCTTCTCATGGGTTGAAATATGTTTATTTATCATACCACAAGGACTGTTTTGAAGGCAAAGTCATATAACAAATGTTTTATCTGTATTTGAATATTTTAAATTCATTCTAAATTTAAAAAAATAGATAAATAAATAAATAAATTGAAATTCATTGCTTTGTAAAACTGTTTACTTGCATTGTTGTGGTGTTGTATCATTGGTAACCACAATTATTTCTGGGACAATAAACTGTCCAACGAAAGTTGACATACCTCGATCAGTGGCACAAATAGCCCAGTGCCTGGCAGAGAAGCTGAGGTTGAGGATCATTTCTAGACTAGACTAGACTATCACTTCTAAATGCATATCTGGGCAATAAAGTGTGACTGATTGAAAGGTCTGCTGCTCACCATTATTTAAATTAAAAAGACATGATGGAGCAAAATCTGAGCAGACAACCACCTGGATGTTCAATGGATGCTGCCAGTCTAAGACATACAAAATTAACATAACAGCTCCAAGCTATTTTCATTCAATATTCGTTCTAAAAACTATAAGAACACACAGTTTGTCCGCACGAAATGACAGAACACGCACTTAAGTCACATTGTGTTACGTTATATCACAATTACTCATGTAGCAGTGCTTTGCTGTTGTATTCTGAACAAGAGGGTGTCAGTTAAAGACTGTATTCATGCTTGTCTTGTCTGATCCAACTTAAAAAACACCAACACTCAATATCAAACATCAGCATACTCAAGACTATTATGTCAAATTATTTCTATAATGCAATTTCTATAGACATTTGCTGGCTTTGCCTGAGTGAATCTTTTGGTCCTTTTAACTCAAAATGGTGATTTGTCACTTTACAGACTGAACAACTGATCATCACAACAATACTAGTTGCAGCGTACCTGTGCCGCCCAGATGTTGTCCAGATCCTGCATTGTAAGAGCTTTTTCTTTGATAACGAAGCGAAGGATCTTCTCCAGTTTCTCTACGTACTGCGGCTGGTGCAAACTGTCCCTCAGCACAATCGACAGGATGTGGTTCTGCTGGATCCACTCCTGATGTAGGACGGGGAGACACAGAGAGGATTTCAGAGACAGGGAAATATTTGATGCACAGTGCAAACGTTAGGAGCTGAGCTTACCGCCATGCGCTCTGCAGTCAGCCACTCCTCCTCCTCAGGGTTATGCCGATGGGTGTAGTAGGACACACTGGAGATCACCTTGTTAACTTCATTTAGTGCATTCATTTTGCCGTTAAAAGAAGAAATTTGCAATAACCTGGTGATAAAAATTGAGAATTAATTTAGTTAACATCAGGTCATATTAAATGCACTTCAATTTTTAAAAAACTCCTGACTCTAATAACAAGAGCTGGCATGATCTTTTGATACTCACCTAAGAATCATTTTTAATCTAAAAATCTCTAAGTTCTTCACTGTTTCCTCCTGCCCCGGTACACGAGAAGCCAGATTCTTCAGAGACTTGATTATCATGGACAGTGCGTCGTTTTTGGCTTCATTCTTGGCCTCTTTCTTCAGTTCCTCATCTGTGAGATTCTCTAGAAACTGGGGAACCATCTCGATGACTGGAAGGAAGTACTTCTTTACTGTGTGCAATGTGAGGAACTCGTAACACTGGCCAAAAGGCCTGGAACACAGAGAACACAAAATTAGGCTCATCGTACCTCCTAGGAACATCAACATTATATCGAGAGCACATAAAATACAAAGGAAAGCCAATCGAAATGTTGTAGCATATTGTTTTCATACAACAGCAGCCTTACTTGATAAGTGCAGCGATGATCTGGACGTTCAGTGCTTGGCCGCTCATGAAGCGATCGTGCAACATTTGAAACCCGTTTAACGTGCCAAATTTGTTTATTAAGTCCACCAACCAGCCCTGTAAAAACAAAACAAAACAAAACAAACACAAGAGAGAAAAACATATTTAAAAAGTTGCCTTTAATCCACAGTTGGAAATTAGCACCAGTCACCAGCCAAATGCTGGTGAAATATGCAAGTGTCTGCTAGATTTGCTTTAGTCAAGAGCCAAAACAAACAATGGTAATCTACGGCGTGGCTTGTAGATTTTGAAATCCACCAGCCACAGTGGCAGGTGGACAAAAAAGTTCATTTCCAACTCTGCTTTAATCTGACTGGGAGACGGTTTCACAAATTGAACTCAATTTCCCTTAAGGAGATTTCCTTTCCCAGAATTAATTTCCCCAGGAAAATAAAGACATTTTCTGATTTTTCTTCAGAAAAGTAAGTTCACAATTACAAGCTTGAAAAACAGAATTTCTGTGCATTATCTTTTCCTCTAGTCTCATTATATAAAGAGATCCAAGGGCATTGAGGAAGAGACACAGAAAGAGATCCAAAGCATTGAGGAAGAGACACAGCACTATGCTGTGTTCACACTACAAGCGACACAGCAAGTCTGGAGGTCATTTTCAGTAGTAGTAGCATGATGCTACAAACTGACACCTAACACTTGTCGCTGCGTCACAGCATGATGTGTTACAAATCAAAGTTGAGCTGGCTTTAACTTTTTCAGCGCTCCAATGATGCGGTGAAGCCTCAGCCAATCATATGCTTTTGTTTCTAGCTGTGGTACTGTGTTATTTAGCTAAGTTAGCTGAAGCTATGCTAGCTCTCTGCTCATTGCAGCGCACACATGAATGCAATGGGGCAGCAAAATGTGATGTTAAAAAGGTGCTCAAAGCATAGATATTTTCTGTCCAAATACAAATTTAAGATGACGTTCTGTCAAGGTGATTTGTTGCAAATAGCAGACACCCACAAACGCAGGACGACAACTCCATCAAGAAGCACTTGAGCAACACTTAAACAGCGACTCAGCGATGACGTAGCTGGCCATGCTGTTGCCTTGTCGCTCGTATTGTAAACACATCATTAGAGAGGAACTGGGAGAGACTTCAAACAGCTTTACCTGACTAGAAATTTAACTGATGCTTTTAAGCCAATAAATAACTTTAAAAAGAAATTTAAAAAGCAGCAGCATAATCTGACTTAATAGTTGCACCGTGGAACCCTAAGTAGTCCTGGGCCCCCTGCCAGCAGAGGCAGACAGGCGAGCAGTACTGCAGTACTGTTCATACTGACCTTGTGCCCACGCTGTATTCATCATTTTCTACTGTAAATTTCCTATTCTCTGTTGTATCCACCTTCTCTTTTATACAACCTGCTTTCTGACAAAAGCATTAAGTGTTTTATAGACTGTGGGCTCCATATTTTTCATTATCAGGCTACTCCAGAGAGGGATTCTCTTTGTTTCATAAGGGCCCTTAGGGTGAGACTAAAATGCCACTCTATGGATTCTGTCTGGGAGGAAGAGAGACAGGCCAACGGTCCTCTGGAGGCAGAAAACAGCCTGTTTTCTACACAACAGCTCCTTTTTAACAAGTCTTAACATTTCATATAATAGAAATACATTTGTTAGTTCATATCATGCACAATGTGAACTGTTGTGATCACAGAATGTAGGGCAAAAAAGTCAGTTTAAAGAAAAGGTAAAAGCTGGAGAGAAATAAAGATGAGCCACATAAAACTTGTTAAACATTATATTAAAGAGGCACAGTTTTCATTTAAATCAACTGTCCACTGTTTCTCACCTTAGGAGAGCGTGGGTCTGGTGGTCGGGCGAAGAGCTCGTCGTCGGCCAGCTGTGCTCCCGCGGGGACAGTCTCAGAGGGCCGTGTGCCATTGTAGATGTGGAACTTGCAGTGAGGGTTGGTGGCCATCGCCAGCAGCTCCAGTAGAGGGAACCAGTCCTGAGAGAGCTTGGCCACACACAGCTCCACCAACCGGTGTGTGTTATTGATGATACATCTCTGTGAAAACAAGGTTTGTGGGGGGAGAGAGAAAACAGTGACATATTAACAATTAGACTACAAGAGACAGAGAAAGAAAGCAAGAGAGAGGGTGAGGAATAGAATTTCAAATCCAACTGGAAAATGTCCTCAGGAATGCTGAGATCCTCTTTTGGTTTGGTAACAATGACCTTGCATTTTCACCTAAAAATCCAGGATATGCCTGGGTGGTCAAAGTACAATTTATGACTTGTATTCCAAGAATAAGGTTTGTAAATACAGTTTGACATCATCTAATTTGCACTGAATACCAAGACCCATTATCTTGTCAGTTAAACAGAATAACAGAACCACTATTTCTTGATGCAACTCAAAAATTTGAAACCACATTAAGTCTTTTTAACCTCAAGAGCTGACTGCAACATCACCACAAGTGTGCACTGCGTCAAAAATACAAGTTAGCAAGATAACATTAGCATTTTAGCCTGTAACTCAGCTAATGTTTGAATCTTCTCTCTTATTAAAGCCTTTAATCTCCTGAATTTTCTTCTGCAACTCATAAACCTGAGTTCAGGTGTCCAGTATGTTAAAAAACAGGTTAGTAAAGGACAGAAGCTGTGTTGAAAATGAGCTACCAAGGTAGAACTTTTCTCATGATGCATTTGAGATATATGTCTCAGTATAGGCCATTAATATTTATTATTGAAGAGATCAGTCATATGCCATGACCTTAAGCATATACGTGTTAGAGCTGAACCAAAATTAGAATTCAAAAGTAATATGGTGAGCTTATTTCACAGTGTGTGAGTCAACATTTCAAATTATGTGCTGTTGGTTCCTGGTTAATACACTGTACCTGGAAATATGAGAGATGCTATATTATTCATGGCTTCTGCCCAGTTACCCTGCAGTCAAGCGAGCCTCAATAGAGCAGCTGCTACAGACTTAACTCCTAAAATAGACTACCTGTCAAGTCGAATGTTTTACTCACAATTTGGTGCAATTATTAGCATGTATCATCAACATGTGTAATGCGAAAACTTCAGGTTTACAAACAAACAAATAAAATGTGTGCCTGCAAATTGTAGCATTAAAAAAATGATGCCTCTCAGCACATGCACAGATCTGATGGAGCCAGATATCAGTAATCAACATGGGACTGACTCTTGTCATTTCAGAGCAGCTGCCGAAAAAACAGATCATTTAGGTGCAACGTTTTGGTGCTAGACCTTCATCAGGCAATCAGACAAATAGTTTGTAACAGTGAAAGCTATCTTAAACAGGGAGTGGCTGTGCTCACATTATGAACAACAAAGCCACAGCATGACCAGCCACATTATCACAGAGTCACCGCTGGAGCGTTGCTCAATCGCTCGTTGGCATAGTTATGTTGTCATGGGCCTGTGTGTGTCTGCTACCTACAACAAAGCACCTAAAAAGAAGGTAATCTTAAGTTTTTTTGGTCAAAAAAAAAATCTATTCTTCTCATGAATGTCTGAGCCCCATTTTAAACATGAAATTTCACCGCTCCATTGCATCTCCTCACCCACTGTAATGCACAGAAAGCTAGCGTTGTGTAAGCTAACTTGGCTAAATAACAATAACTGCAGCTAGAAACAAAAGCCAGGGTTTCCCCACACACTCATTTAATTGTGGCAGCCCGCTGTGATATCAACATCTGCTGCCATAAAATGATTTTGAATTTTTGGAGCTCGACCGTTCATTAGGAGTGCTGTTGAATTATATATACTATTCAGTTACTCATTGACCCACACGCTCAGAGCGCAGAGTGTACTCTGGGCGCAGACAAAGCAGCACAACGTTAGACACAGTTAAAGCGAAACTTAACCATTCATTGCACTGAGTCTAAAAATTTGTTTGCACTTGCTTCTGCAGCAGCAGATTTCATCCATTGATCTGACCTGATCAGCTCTGATTTAACCGACTAATCGATAATCCAACCCACAACGACTCAAACTGCTTCATGAGGATTTACAGCAATGCTGCGTTCACTGACCTGCAAACACCTCTGAATTTAGAGAGGGGACACATACCGATACAAAGGTACACACACACACACACAAAAAAAAACAAAGTTTGCTACTCCGTGTCTCCCAGCTCAACTTTCATTTGATTGCGTTTGAAAATGACTTGTAGCTTTTTGCTGTGTTGCTCGTAGTGTAAACAAAGCATAAGTCTGCAACCAATCACATTCCCCACATGCAATATGAAGGCATAAATACAAATCATCGATTTACTATATGACAATCTCCAATATCATACACGGAACTAGAAAAGCAAAGCACTCGTATAGTGACACTCATTAATTGTACTCCAAAATTCTTACATTAAATGGGAACCAAGCTACAGATAGTTCAATTTCAGTCGAACTAAGCTGTTGAAAGTCCGGTTTCGGGGGGATTAAGCCAATAATTCGATTTTCTAAAGCTGCATGTAAACATACTGTCTGTCATGAAGATATGTTTGGGGGCGGTATAGCCCAAAACAACCACTAACCAAGAAGAAAAAGCATGAAGAAGAAGAAAACTCCGCTCATCAATTGGCCAGGACCGAAAACAGAAATCCATCCCCTTCAGCTGGCTTGGTCACCACAAGAACAATGGAGCAACACCAAATTTATGCACCACATTTTCCAAATTTTTCTAGTTTTACCTCTGCTTCTCCCGGTTCGTACTATTAGCTTTGTTTTTTTTTCTACCCAAAATGCACTGTGCTCTATGTCACTTCCTCTCTTTGGTTCGCTGGATAGTCTGTTTGCATTCCCCACTGTAAGCAAACCGCACCAGGGTTCACTTGCAAGTGAAGCAGACCAGGGTTTGCTCGTTTGGTCCACACCAGACTTCGGATGAGTGTTCACACCACTCCAAACGAACCAAACTATCTGTGGAAGCCAACCAGGGTTTGTTTAAAGCGGACCAAATAGCACCAGTGTGAATGTGTCCCTAAACTCAAAAGTATCTCCCTATCAGCATATGACCAAACCTATAGCACTATATCACTTGGTGTATGATGAGTTGTTCCTAATATGAGTAGAAAGTGGAGTAAATTATGTGTGCAGTCAAAAGCAGAGTATTTGCCTCTGATATGTGGTGGAGTTAAAGTGGAAATACTCAAGTACTGGTACCTTGGATTAGTACATAAGCACAGTATTTGAGTAAATGAACTTCCACCACTGTTTTTCAGCTCTTTTTTTAAAGGACTCGTGTTTAGGGGAAAACTAGAAACATGTTGCACTTCCACAAAATGACAAAACACCGTCCTGCAATCCCTCCACTCTAGTCAATTTCTCTAGTTCACAGTTCCTGTTTTCACTTTTGACTTTCAACTGTAATTTTTGGTCCTTTGCGAGCACGTGTGTCTGTGTGTAACGGCTGCTTCCTGTTGAAGATTCAGCTTTAATATTGTTTAATGTTGGAGCTATACACTGGCCCCAGAGCTTGCGGTAGTGTCATCTCCAACATGTTTCATATCAGCGTAAAGGAAATGTTGACACACACAGAGGTTGGATGTTATCTGACTCTGGTTTGTGTTTCCTTTTTGGAGCCTATCACGGGCTGATGATGTGGGGCGTCACTACCTTTTTTTTCTCTTAACCCACTGAGCAGTGATGATAAGATAAGTGATACAGTATTTTGTAGAGTTTAGTTACAGCTACACTACCTCAGATAGGACTCCATTAATTTACTTTGTAAATAGTTTAATTATAAATCTATCTGACATTTATTTTCTGGAAATTGATTCGTTATTTTCTCTGTTAAATATCAGAAATGACAAATGTCCATCGTAGTTTTCCTGAGTCCAGCTGACATCTTAAAATTGTTTGTTTTGCCTGACCCAAAGTCCAAAAGTTAAAAAAAAATCCAGTTTACTGTCAAATAAGAAAAAGAACACATGCATATACTCATATTTAAGAAGCAGGAACTAGAAAGTTTTATGTCAATTGAGCACTTGATTCAACTTTTGTAGCCAAAGAGTGAAAAGTCTGGTGAGTGACTATCTATCCAAAATAAATTTCTGATGTGTTTGTTCTCTTTTAGATAAATCAGTGAACTGGTTGCTTTTCTTTGTCACATATTAAAGTAAACTGAATATTTCTGTAAGCTTTAGATGTTTGCTTAGATAAAACAAATAATTTGAAGAAGTCATGTTGGGCTATAATGGACATTTTAACTATTCCTAAACATTTTAGAGATAAAACAATTCATTGACGAACAGAGAAAAAAATCAGCGGATTAATTGATGATGACAGTGATCATCAATTACAGCTGTCATTCTCTAAGCTTGTAGCTTTAAAACGTGTCACCGTGCAATGAACTTGATTTGACATGTTAACTTTTAACGAAGAAATGAACATACATTGACCTAGTTAAACAACACATAAATGTGAAAGTGCTGAGAGAAGAAAAAAAATCACAAAGCACTTCATCTTTTCAATTAATTATTCCTAACCTTTCACATCCGGAGTATTTGATTTAACATGTTCATGAGTATGAAATGAAAATGGTTTGAGAGTGACACAAAGGCTACGTTAATATCACAGGACTTAATGTTCATTTCTGATCATTTTCCCAGATCCCATCCATGTTTGAAGTGAAGTGACACATATCCGTCATATCTTCCCTAAAATGCCTTGCATGTAACCAATAATGTCACACACATGCAGGGTGGAACAGCAACAAAAATGTCTTACTTATGAAACAGGCATTTGTGGATAAATGAATGACATGGCTGTGCAAGCTTCATCTCCCAAATAGGAGCACATGGCTAATTATTATGCAGAATGACATCATTGGACCTTTCCACTGTGAGATTGGTCAGGGTTGGGGTGAGACTATCAGGGTAACAGAGGCAGAGTATGGTGGGTCAGTCCTTTGGCGTAGTAGGAAGGTCCCATGACGTCTTTCAGTGTAATAATTAGACGTGTGCTCCGGTTTTGGAGAACGTGTAGGGTACTTTTGGAGCAATGGAGGTTTGTTTTCTATATAACAGGCCGTTATACATTAGTCCACTAGGTCTTTTAGCAGGTATTTTATGGAGAGAGAGGTGTGGGAACGGCCTGAAGAGGAGTCATGAGTGGTGGGACAGTGATATGGAGGGTTTCACAGAGGAACAGTTCCTCCAAAACCTTAGTATGTTCGGGGCTACATTGCAGTTCCTCTGTCTGTGCCTCATAACAACGCTGTCACGGCAGGACTTAAAATTTAGGCGAGCATCTGGCAGTCTGGCGACCACAGAAGCCTGCTGTAGCAGCGGTGCAGCTATGACCGCCCTCAGTAGTTTCAACAGAGTGCTCCGACACTGCACGTTCAATGACCTGCTCTTGCGCAGTGAAGTATGACTGTATGTATGAGTAAAGCACTCATGAATTCAGATATGACCATTCTCACAGCAGTTGCATGTCCAACGACTGGATGTGTATCGAATTTAGCACCACAAAAAAAGTCAGAAAAAATCAGATCTGTGCTTCACAAGAGCAAGAAACAGATTTGGGCCACGTTTGCTTGTGATGTGAACAAAGCCAAAACAAGAACTCAGTGATCTTTGTCTCAACAGCTGGTTTGACATGTCGTAGCAGGAGACGTTCAGGTGTAATCAATATAACAACATAATAATGGCTGCATTCCAGTTTGGTGTGTCAACAGTACTGTGCATGCCGGCTCACTGGCATACGTCAGTGGAGACGAGCATCGTTAATGTTATTGTCATTGGTTACACCTGCTATGATGAGTTAAAATGTGGGCTGTGAAAAAGTCTATTATTAGCAGCATTTATGAATTATACAAGCAGTGATACATTTGTACTTGTAGCTGGGAGCTGAGACGAGGTTCAGGTGTCTTCTTCAGGTAGTGTTTTGGCTGGCTGGGTGTCAGTTTCAGTATTTGACAGTTGCATTGAGCACAGTGAAATTATTAAGTGTCTGCTGACAGCTCTAGCACCGATGTAAATGCCTCAAAAGAAATGATAGCAATCGAATGAATACTCCTCATCAGGCATTTCATGTAGACACAAGCATAGACTTTGTCATTGACTCTGCAAACACCTCCAGGAGATAGTTTCCCAACGTTAGTTTAAAGCAGGCAGGCTGTGTATCAACAGCTCTGATACTCGGGGTAGTGACGGCTCTGCGTTGCCACGCGAAAGACTTGGTTTGGGATGGTTTTCTGATCTGGTAGCAGTGGTGAAAAGTGGAGCTGTTTCTATGAAATGAAACCTGCGGGGGGAATACCAGCGTACTCTGAGTCAGTTTATCACCTGAACCTAGTTAAACCAGTGCAGTCAAATTCACCAGTACTGCCGTGAATCCTACCTTCACGAATGTTATGATGTTTAGTTCATGTTTTAACTGTATCTAAGAGGAGTTACTTCAACTTTAGAGGCTGTAGTTTGCTGTGGAGTTGTTTTGCTGTATTACTTACAGGTGTGTCTATGACTTTGTCCACCCCATTTATAACAATGCAAGGCTAAATGTCAAAAACACCTCTCAGTGTAATGCAGAACAGTTCAACAGCACTACAAACCCTAACCTAAAAATGACCATAAATGTCAAACCACACTAAAATCATGCCAGCAAAAACTTGTTTTATGCAATCAACAGTTCAAAAGCCAAATAAATTTGGTTTACTGTCATTGATGGCCAAGAAAACTAGAAAATATTTGCAATTGTTACTGAATATTAGGTCTTAATACTCATCAAATAGTCTTAAATGTGAATTTCTGAGGTCTTAATCACCACAAACATTTTATTTAATTTCATTTGCTCATCTTTTACTTTCTTTTTGTCAAAATGAGTCAAGCATTTCTGATGTTACTAATCTCTAAACCGTCCATATTCCTGCACTGAACCACACATGTACGCCTTACGTCTTGCAATGCTTAAATGAGACAAAGATGACTTGCCCAAAAATCAGTCTCAAATTTGCTTTAAAATGATTTTGAAAAGGTCTTTAAAAGCATTACATTCAAGTGTCTGGTACCTGTAGACACTTGTGTGTTAAAAAATTAACAGCCTCTGCTAAAATCACAAATAAATCCACCTTTACATCATTAAAATAAAGAAATAAAAAATTCAAAAAAGTCAGAGAGCCTTTGTAGCGTAATGGTTACGCTGCGTGCCACATAACCACAGTGTTGTTGCCCGTCTTGCACGTCGTACCCACTCTCTCTCGCTTTACCCCTTTTTCCTGTCTTCCCTCTCACTGTCAACTGTTCATTAAAAACAAAAATGCCAAACAATAATCTTAAAAAAGAGCGGAGGCTATTTCACACAGCAGATGCCATGTATTTGATGAGTACATGTGTGTTTTAGATCTTATCTTTGATCTAAACTTACCATAAAACAAAATGTGTCAGGATATGAGTGGCTCTCTACCTCTGCTGAATAATTTCCTGGGGAAAACCTTGGCAGGTTTGTGAGGGTTGAAATGTGCCGCTGACACAGTTTATGTCATGATGACATGTCATTGCTTTTACCTAAAGTGGGTTCGATACAGGCTGATCAAAGCAGTGCCCAACAGGCTGATGGTTTGGCACTGAGTACGTCATCATCGACGTCTCTTTTTGGCTCTATTTATTCATGAACAACAGTGACGATAGAATATATTTGGTGCTTCATGCAAATGTCTAACCTGACGCTCAGTATGTTAGGTTTGTTGTACGTAGCAGGGACATTACAGGTCTTCCAAAAACACAGTGAATCACACCCCTTGTATAGAACAGTCAAACACATCAAAGATACCCTGAGGAGAAAATGCCCTTGGGGCGTATCAAATCATGACTAATTTCCCCTCTCAGATTGCTAATGACAACACACAGTTTGTAATGATGTTAATTGGCAAATAAACTTGATGGAGACAGTAAAAAAACAGCTTATTGAAAAACTGGAGCATCTGTGCAGTGCTCTAATAATCCTCCCCTAATTAATTTCCCTACTGTTTACTTACCACATGTGTAAGGTAAAGTAAACACCTTGGGAGAGAGCTATACTCTAATTATACTCAGTTTGACTCCAGGGAGCTGAAGTGCTGTTGAGACAGCCTCAGGTTTGTTGGTTTTTACTTTTTTAAACTCTTGACCACACTTGTATTTTTTTTTTTCTGTTTATTTTTCTTGTTCTGACTCGGTCTCGTTCGGTTTGTTTTCCTCCGCAGTGGCCTGGCTGTACATGGTGGCTCATTGAGGAGAAGGGGAGGAGTCCCGGCGGCTGTTGGTTGGTGGACGGCGTCCGCGGTTGCCACCGTAACTGGCGACCATGCCAGGAGGTCGCAGGGGGCCCAGCAGACAGCAGCTAAGTCGCTCTGCTCTGCCGTCCCTGCAGACTCTGGTTGGAGGCAACCTCGGCAATGGTACAGGCCTCAGGAACAGGTGAGCGCAATATGTTTATCACCATTATCTGAAAAGAGATTCATCCCGAGCCTTGTAGGTACTTCTTTAGCTATTTCTGGAAATCCCCATTGAAGGGCAAGATGTTAGCGGCGTGTAAGCTTCCTGTCATCCAATCTGTGCTGACTCTTCCATAAGTGTCTCTGCCGTCTGTCAGCAGCTCCCAGGAAGCTGAGTGGACATTGCTAACCTCCCCTAACCTGCTGACTGACTGCAGAAATATATTGAACCAAAATAGTTTTCTTGTCTACTCCATGAGATGAAAGTAAGTGGGAGGGAAAATGAAATTAATGAGTCAATAGATAAAAATCTATCAGTTCATTAATTTTATTTTCCTGCCCACCGCAGCGGGTGAGGGGAATCTACCTGTTGTGAAACAGGCAGGCTCACGGACAGACTGGGAGCTGATCAGTCAATGTAGGTACAGTTAAAGGGGAATCAAGGTGTGACATGGATTTTGAATATATTGCACATGATCACGAGTTCAAATCTTGTGTTGTGTACAAAACCACGCTGATGTGATGCACTCTAAACTAGGCTGTTTTTAGCCGATTCCTCCAAAAGGCTAACGCTAGCACTCAGGGCATGTCTCCAGGGGAAATGAAATAGCTGCCATTAAACCACTTACAAGGCTCAAAGTAGCCCCACACTTCGTTGGTAGTATAACGAGGGTCCTACCA
>JAPZEB010000005.1:6811354-6827328 GCA_029783705.1 Chaetodon striatus
ACGGAGCAAAAACAATAGGGCCTTGCCATCCGGCATGGGCTCCTTTGGAGCCCCTGCCTACTCGGCTCGGTCCCTAACAATTAAATAAAGTGAGGTTGTATGATATTTTGAACTATATATTTTGAATAATATTTTAGGTCTACACATAAAAACCGGACTAGGGACAGGAGTTGAAACGCAACACATCAGTCCCATACTCTGTACTGGAACTATGGTGAATTGCGTCATCCCTATCATAAATGCAAATTCATAGCATATAATTAATTAGTTACACTGATATAATTCCATAAGATATCATTTACTGAAAACTGATAACATTATGCCAGAGGATACATTTTACTAACATAAAGACAACAGCTGCCACACATACGCAACACACACAGTATATTATGTACAATACATACAATAAAAGTTAATAAAATGACTAGACAAAAATCATAATTATAAATGTCTCATGTCTTGTAAGGTGTCCTTGAGTGCTCTGAAAGGCGCCTGTAAATAAAATGCGTCACTACTATTCACTTAAGTTTACATGATGCTCAGCCCGTGTTAGTAAGTGCGGTGCATGTCTTACAAAGTTACAGTGTTTTTAAAATTCATTGTTTTTATTAATATTCTTCCACCATAGATCTGGAGGGAAACACTGTCTGTGGAACAGAGGGGATTTAATACCAGGAAGACTATGAAGTTGCAACTTAATGTGCAGACAGACAGTTAGACAAATTAAACCTCACATTACGTCAGATAAACTTTAGACCGCATTTTAGCACAGGACTGTGGATGTTGTCCTCCATCACTTATATTGAAAGCACACCACAAAGAATGAACAGGATGAAAGATTACAGCAAGCAAAGCGATGTTTTAACGGGCACCTGATGATTGTTTTCAGATAGACTTTATGAAGGAGGCCTCATGCTCCTCCTCCTCTTTGTGCATTGTGTACATCACTCCTGGAATATGTCATAGCCCTTCATTTGTTGTCATTCGCTCAAACGCAAACTAATTCAACCCATGTAAGTGCAATATCAGCTGCATTATTGATGATCCTACAACTTCATTTTGACACAGGGCCTCAAAATCAGTAAAGAAAACAGGACCCACTCTACTGCTGTTGATATTGTGTCTTAGTGGTAGTGCACACTGCCATATTCATTCCAGTTACAATAGTCAAATTACCATTTGCCAGGCAATGAAGTTGTGGTTTTTAATCAATGTACAGTAAATGGCTGTGGATGAGTCAGCCAAGTGCCCCAAATACAAAGGAGTCATTGCTCACTTGTCCTACTGTATGCACTCCACTCAGCTGCAACAAGGACCCACCTTATTCTTTAAAATGCGACTGACGATAACCATAGAGATACCTGCACAGTGAAATGCAGCCTAATACAACAGCCCTGCAATAAACACAGTTTAATTTGAATTGTATGGCTTTAGTTGAGATTGTGGGCAGCCAAATGATGATCCAATGGACCTGGTGAATTTATTTAAAGCCTCAAACTTTACAGTAGAGCTGAATCAACCAACCACAATTTAGATGAATTCTACAGATGTAGTATTTACTACAGGGCAATTGTGCGACACCATTTCAATGCTTGGGGGGGGTTAAAATTTTCTAGATATCTTTAAGAAGCTGGCAGGATAAGAGTTCGAAGGGGCACATTTAAATCATTAACAGTTCACTGGCAAAATATTTTAATCTTACTTGCACAACATCCCACCCACACCAAATGTGTTGAGTGCCTCATAAATATGCAAAACTCCCTCAACCCCTGGAAGTCCCCAAACTACCCATGGGACATGAATCTGTAACACTGCTGGCTTTATCATGTGTCTGTCAAAGTGAAAGCTTTGGGGCATGTACACAGTGACCTTAAGACATAATAATCCTGACCAAATACAAACACACCATTATGATAGTATCATATTTACAAAATGTGTAAGTGGCAAAATTTTGTAATTGTTGTATTATTTTATTTTATTTTATTTTATTTTATATACACATCATACTTATACTGTGTACCTTATAGGTCTGTATACATATCCTTTATATTTATACTGTGCAACTATTCTCTGCTTTCCTATACTTATGCAATAATAATTGCTGCTTGCTACATAATAATATTTATATATTATTATTATATTTTCAAGTACAATACACACCGTGTGTGTATTACAATTACCCTGTGAAATTATCCATTATGGACATACAGAATCTGTATAAGTGAAAGGTGTACATAGTGCTTAAAGCTATTATTTTACTTTTATTTTAGTGTATGTGCATTTTTGTCATGCTTTTATTGCTCCATTTTTGTTCACTCAATCAGTCTTTTGCCTTTGCTTTTGACTCTTGAGCTGCTGTAAAGAGTGAATTTCCCCAGTGTGGCATTAACGTTTATCTTATCTGATCTTGTGTATACGCATATGTATTTATGTTAAGGTGGAAATTCTACAGAGAAAGACGAAGGAAATACTGAACAGGAAAACAACTGATGTGCAGATATACTCTGCTGAGAGCAAAAACAAGGCCCAAATGCAACTAGAATAATCCAGAAAGTGTTAGGCTTGTGTGCTCTGACTGTGGTTTGCTGTGATGTAAAGTAGAACCTCCCTGACTTAAAAATAATAACGTTACATATTATTTTAATACCTCCTTTTTCACAAAGGGGTCCTACTGAGAGGTGCTTAGCTGGCTGTATAGGTGCAGTGATGTAGCAGAAAATCAAATATGAACTTTGACCTCTAATCAAACCACTGAAACTAAATTTAATAATATATCCAGACCTCCTAAGCCATTAAATAATTATTTAAATTCAAATGCTTTACTGAGACAACATACCATTACAGAAAAATTGTTGATTTATCTGTAGGTATTGTAATCAAGTCTTTGTTAAAAAAAATGTATTGACCACGTATTACAAGCATCAGGTATTAAAGATTGGATAGGGCCGAGAGTTGTTTATCTGAAGACTGAGTTATCTCTAACAGTGGACTTTTAGTCAACTTGTTTATGTGTTTACATACTGAGTCATCTGCAGTGGTGTTAAGTGACTACCATTAATCAAGTAGCCTACTGTTCTTACAGGTTAACACCACCTAAATGAAGAACTTCAGCATGTTATTTCAGTGGCCTAGGAAAGTTCAATTTACATTAGTGAGCATGAGCTACTCTCTTCCAATGCAGGATACTAGAGAAGGAGGTCTCACACTTGTGATGTCTGGAGCTGCTCCATAGACAATCAATAGGAGACTGATTTTGTGGACCAACAAGATGTTGGTTTTATCTTTATACTGTTTATTCTGAGTCTTGAAACAGAATATTATATACTCAGCACATTCCCATGGGTGCATTCAGTGTCATCTCAAACATCTTACCCAATACATTGTCTATGGAGCAGTTCCAGACTTTATACCCTTTGACATCACAAATTTGACTTTTAGCACCCCAGTTTTGGATCTGGTGGAAAGTAGTTCATGTATACTAATATTTTTGGACTGTCTTTGACCATATGAATAAAATGTATCCCCTCTGAAAATGGGCATAATTCCTCTTGAAGTGCAAGTTTGAGGCACTTGTACTTTACCTGAGTAATTCAATGTATGTTACTTCATATTCTACTCCTGTTTCACTACATTTCAAAGGGAAATGTTGTATATTTATTTGATCCATTCAGTCAGGCTGCTAATTTGGCTACTTTACAGATTTCAGACGAACCTATTGATATAAAATATAACAGACAAATTAATCACAACAGGTTTAGTTTAGTTTCATTTTCATTTCCTAACTTACAAAACACAATTATACTGGTAGATAGACAATACATAAACATTAAGTTGATGTTTTTTTTAGCATTATAAATAAACAAATCAAAACAAAACAGGACCAAAAAGCTGTAGGCTGAAGCCTTAGTTTATTACACCTACCCTTTTGCTTTTGTCAGCTCCTTTTAAATTATACAGAGCAAAAAGAAACTGACTGAACTAAGTATGTATACATTATGTAGACCTATTGTCTGCCCAGATGACCCAAACACATGTCATGTATACTTTGGTGTTCATACTTAAGTTTTATGTCTTGTGTTTGTGTTTAAATAGCCTATTTTTTGGATCTATTGTGTGTTACACACTTTCATTTCTGTTTCTAACCCAGTCCACAAATTTACATGTTACTATTGATCAAGCCACACAGTTCTATATAATTAAAATTAGCCCCACTATTACCAGTTTCAACAACAAAATATACATAATTTATCAGATTATATTGCAATAATATACATTATGAAATGCATAATAAGTGCTTATACTTTTAATACTGTGTGTGTATTTTAATTTTAATACTTTCAACATTTTATCTTTACCTGTAAGTGTATTTCTAAATGTTGTATTGCTACTTTTTCTTAAATAAAAATAAATAAATAAATAAATCTAAGTAACGTTTGTCCACCACTGCTCATCTGTTACCAGGGCAACAGATTAGAATACGTTGATGAACAAGTGACGGTTAGCTAGATGCTAATAAGCTAAACCTGTTATCATACAGGCGTTATTAACCTGACATTTAATAAATAGTTTGGTCCCAGTTACAACCAGTCTGGCAACCAGTAACCTGTCGCAAGACACAATAATGAGCAGACACTCTTGACTCTCGCTCCTCAGGGCTCCTGTCTGGGTTTTCTTTGCCACCGGACCTGTGGTAGGCATTCCCGACAGCAAAGATGGCGGCAGAGCGCCGTTGAGCCTTCTCCGTAATGAGTTACCAAATTTGGCTCATTTGCTGAGTTTTCCGCCGAACAAGGAAACCAAGTCCACGTCGAGAAGCTCGCCTCGTGAAAGAAATGTTGTGAGGCTGCGAAGATAGTGTTTTTACGAGGAGTTAGCCACTACAACCCGATAGTTTTCCGTTGTAGGAGTTGGGTGTGCATCGCCGTAGCTAACTAGCCTGTATCGTCATTGTAAAATGGCTCCGGTGCAGATTGGGTCAGATGGGCAGCTCGTCCCACTCGGAGGTCCGGTTGTCTCGGGTCCACAGCCACCACCACCCGGGGCACCGGCCACACAGGGGGTCCGACTGAGCCTGCTTATTGAGTTTCTTCTCCAGAGGACCTACCATGAAATTACCCTGCTGGCAGAACTGTGAGTAACGATTTAGCATTGTAGGCCTCAATGCTAACTAGCCGGCGGGCTAATGCTAATCAACTCTAATGAAGCTCTTTCTGCAGCCTCTGTAATAAATCTAACGTGACCACAAGTTGAGACCAATCGAGAAGTTTGAAAATGATTTTCACATATTATTTTTATTCCTATATCGAGCCCTATTAAAGTGAAAAGTAAAGGAAGCTACTGCTATGTGAGGGGGCGTACAGGTAAACAACACATCCTCATCTGTCTTAAGATCCCAAAGTTTTAACTAATGGGTTGGTATTCAATATAAGTGTTATTGTGAGGCGATAAATATGTGGTTTTATGGTGGACCACTTGTTTCAGTCTGATGTCCCCAAGCCAGATTCTTGTCTTCTTGATCACCAGCTGCCAACTGACAAGATGACCACTTTCATTCATTGTATTTAAAGCAGATTTATCCCAAGTATACATAGAGTAAAGCCAAGTAATGTGATGGACTGTTGCTCTACTTAAAGAATAAAGAAAATGGCAGTAATAAATAAATGTTTTGTTCTTCTTCTAGACTTCCCAGAAAAACTGACATGGAGAGGTAATGTTATGCTTCCCTCCCCTTCATTCACAAATTGTCACTCCCTAAGCTGCTCATTCTGTCGAGCAGTTGTTTAAAAAAAATCTTTACCTTTTATTACTGTTTCTTTTCCAGGAAAATTGAGATCGTCCAGTTTGCCAGTCGCACCAGGCAGCTATTCGTGCGACTGCTGGCCCTGGTGAAGTGGGCCAGCAATGCAGGGAAAGTGGAGAAGTGTGCGGTAAGTTGTGTGTAATTTGACTTCCTGTTTTGGTGGGTAGTTTGATAATGCGCTTCAAATCAGGTTATGCTTACGTCTTTGCTTTGTATCCATGGTAACAGATGATCTCCAGCTTCTTGGATCAGCAGACCATCCTGTTTGTGGACACAGCTGACAGGCTGGCATCGCTCGCCAGAGATGCCCTGGTACATGCTCGTTTGCCCAGCTTCGCCATCCCCTTTGCCATCGATGTTCTCACCACAGGGTCGTACCCACGCTTGCCGACATGTATACGAGTGAGTCTATTAAACCTCCTTCTTGGGCTTAGACTGCTATTCTATATGGGAAGGTGGCTTTAAACAACTTTCTCTCACTACATTTGATTCTGTGTCCGTTTGTCCAGGATAAGATCATTCCTCCTGACCCCATCACTAAGGTCGAGAAGCAAACCACCCTGAGCCAGCTAAACCAGATTCTACGACATCGCCTTGTAACCACAGACTTACCACCCCAGTTAGCAAATCTCACAGTTGGTAAGCAGCTTTTGTGAATATATGATGGTATACTTTAACTGGTAGTCATTTTCATTATTATATTAAAAACACAGAGTGTAGCATTTAGTGGCATCTGGCAGAAATGGTTTAGAAAATTCATAAGTACATTGTGTTTTGGAGGGGGTCCACTCCCATATAGTCCGCCATGTTGCTCTGTAGCCTAGAATGATCAAATCAAACACTGGCTCCAGATAGGGCCATTTGGATTATCGTGTTGACCACTATAGTTCTCCTACACATGCACATACATGTGGGAGAAGTTTCAGTTCTGCAGCCTCACAGCTAGATGCCACTAAATCCTACACCCTGGACCTTTAACACTTTGTTTTCAGCCGTATTGGTAATAAGAAGATCTTATTTTTATGTTTGCTTGTTTGTGTAATTGTGTAGCTAATGGGCGAGTTAAGTTTCGTGTGGAAGGAGAGTTTGAGGCCACTTTGACAGTGATGGGAGATGACCCTGATATTCCCTGGAGACTGCTGAAGTTGGAGATTCTGGTGGAGGACAAAGAAACTGGAGGTAAGTCAGGCACTCATCCAGCTCTGCTACACAGCACAGTTGGTACCATTTACAAGCTTATTGACAGTATACTTCATTACTAATGTTTTCCCCTTGCACTTTTAACCGGTTTCTCTGTCTTTCACCCCATTCCCACGCTCCTCCACCCCTTCCTCCCTATGTGAACAGATGGCCGAACATTGGTCCACAGTTTGCAGGTGAACTTTATCCACGAGTTGGTCCAGGCTCGTCTGTGTGCAGATGAAAAACCCCTACAGGACATGTACAACTGCTTGCGTATCCTTTCCTCGTTTTTGCATTTTGTGTATGGCCTGCACAAAAACCACTTGGCTTTAGTCCCAGTCTGATGTGAACTACCGCAGTAGGGCGGGAGTGTGTGTCGGAGCATATAGAGTATTGACTGGTCAAGCGGACGCTCGCAGCATTCCAATGAGAAACACAGCTGCAGAATTGCATCCTTCTTAATCGCCTCTTTTTTCATTCTCTAACAACACAACCACCTTTTATTACTGACAGGGAAAGGGCAGCACTGTTCTCACTCCAACCTGTCACTCAGTCAGGTCATTTGAGGTGTCATGAATTCCTTATGGAGGTGTGTGTTTCCAACCCCTTTTAATACTATACTAAGAAACTGGTAGGTTTTTGGTATGTGTCAATGCTTTTGGGAAATTATATCTACATTATTTTTTTCTACAAAATGCATGTCAACATATTAATCATTCACTTAACATTGGTATTGTCAGGCAGTGATAATTCTGCCATTCATCATGTCGTTATAACATTTATATATACTGTAGAAAGAAGAAGATTTGTTCTTATCAGACAGTCGGATGCCTATCACTCATCAGTCTCTGGCAAAGTGTGGAGAGAAACAACAGCTTGTTAGCATTCATGCTAATATCAAAGACCCTAATCAAGCATGCGAGATGAGCACGACTGTGCTAATCACAATGCTAATCAGTAGATCTCTGCTCTGCCTTTCCCCCACCGACGCCAGCAATGCAGCTCACCGTGTCAAAGAGCAGTCTGTGTCGGGCACAAACACCCCTTTTTTCCAACAGAGTGTATGTGTCTTGGGGATATGTGTGTGAGTGTGTTTTGAATGCTAATGGAAAGATGTGTAGAGTACTTTTTAAAAATCTCTATTCACCTGGATGTGTGTATTTTCCCACACTGTGTTTTTTCTTTAACTGCATTGTTTCCAGACTCCTTCTGTCTGTCACTGCAGCTAGAGGTGCTCCACTCCCAGACTCTGATGCTGATTAGAGAGCGATGGGGTGACCTGGTACAGGAGGAGAGATATGTGCCCGCAAAATACCTCACGCTCACAGTTTGGAAGTAAGACATTGTGAATTGCTCTCACATATATGGCCAAGGACAGTGTTCTCTTAAAAAATCTCCCAATTGAATGATGACAGAAAGCTCAAAAGGGCAAAATGCATTTGTACAGTTTTCATTGCAACTCTGTCATCTTTTTTGATTTGTTCCTCCAGCCAACAGGTTTTGGGTAGGAAAACAGGTACAGCCTCAGTACACAAAGTTACCATCAAGATTGATGAATCGGATGGATCTAAGCCATTACAAATATCTCACGAGCCTCCTCTCCCGGCTTGTGACTCCAAATTAATGGAGAGAGCTATGAAGGTAAGGCAGTGTATTAAAGTGTAGAGCAGTTTGACTCACTGTACAGATTTCCTACTGTTTAATCATGTCCGTTTCCTCATACTCATTTTTTAGATCGACCATCTGTCAGTGGAGAAACTTCTGATTGACAGCGTGCATGCCCGCTCCCATCAGAAGCTACAGGAACTGAAGGCCATCCTAAAGACCAGCAATCCCAGCGACAACTGTGTGTATTTTCTCAACTTTTTCGGCATTAACTAATACTTTTAAAGCTGGGGTAGGCAAAATCCAAAGCCAAAATCTGAAAATACTGCAGCTGTCCCCTCTCTGTCTTAAGCCCCTCCCACCAGATGAGCATGTGCATATGCACACGCTTCATACAGTAACCTGTACAAGTACTAGAATTCATGTCAGTCATCTTGATCATGATTGTGGTTCAGATGTGGTTGTAAAGCGGCAATTCTGTGAGAATTTCCGTCCTGTTTTCTTTGCAAATATGAGCACGTAAAGCCCTTTGAGATGACATACTGTGATTTGCTAGCTATGTAAACATGAATTTGAATAAGCTGCAGCCATGAACCTTTAGCTCTGGTTAGCAGAAGGTTTCACTATGAGCAACATTTTCAATATTTAAGCTGTTTATTGTGTTTATTGTCGGACTCTGTTTTAGAGTCTCTTTTTGATAAGTTCGTCTATCTATTTTTGGTTGCTTTGCAATGTAGGCAGTTGTCGTCAATGCTGAAATAAAAATAATAAATAATGATAATAAACTTTATTTGTACAGCACTTTTCAAAACACAGTTACAAAATGTTTTATGAGACAATTAAAATAGTTCACAGTGTTAATAGTAATAGTATGGATAGTCTAGTAGTATATAAGATAAAAACAGCAAAAAAATATTAAACACAGGCTAAGACCGGATAAATCAAAGTGTGTAATAAAAATAAATGAATAATAGAATTGATAAAAGAAGGATAGACACTAGACACACACAGATAGCCTTCCTGTAAGAGTATGTTTGAGGGTTTTTTAACAAAGACGTTTAGTTTTCCAACCTAAGTTCCTCAGGTAAGGAGTTCCACAGCTATGTGGCTGTACGTATGCAGTTAAAAACCAACTAGCTATTAGAACAATAGGCAAGCATAAGGAAGAAGAATACACTGAATTTGCTTAAAAAGGAAGCCTTTTAAGTATGATCATAAAAAATGATTTATAAGTTACTTTTCAGGAAACTCATCTGTTGCAGTTCAAAGGAAATAATCTGCGTACAGTCTGCCCCACTTGTTTTACACACTTTACATTCACTATTTGGGTTAATTGTACAGTTTATCAGTTGCTTTGTTCTGTTGTTATGAATCAAATATAATGTAAAATATCTATAAAATATGTCACTTAGTCAGGGGTCATCAGTTTAGTCAATGGTAGAAAAAAGGGTCCCTTAAAGACAAAGGTTGGGGACCACTGGCATAAAATAAAATAAAATAAAATAAAATAAAATAAAATAAAATAAAATGAAATGAAATGGAATGAAATGAAATGAAATGAAATGAAATGAAATGAAATGAAATGAAATGAAATAAAATAAAATAAATCTTTGATGCTAGCACTCAAAACTAGAGATAGAGCAAATCTGTTTATCCAGAGCAGGTCTAGAGGGGAAGAGACAGAGGGGAGAAGAAGAGTGACTAGATGACAATCAATAGCCTAACATTTATTGATAAAACTAAAAATAGAGGTGTATTTTTTTCCTTTGTTGTCCCAGTTATCATCCATTCAGTTACTGGCAACATGACATGACAGGAAGCACCGGTCCTCAATTCATTTGGGTCTGATTTGTGCTGGTTTGTGTGAGGGTTATGGTTCATTGAGGGTCAGCTGGGTCACTGTGGGGTCACTTGAGCGAACCAGATGGGAACTTGGGCCACTCAAGCACATTTCTGGTGTGATACGTGGGTCACTATGGGTGCAAATTACTTACTGGCATATTTTACATTGATGTTTTCAAAGTGTCAGTTCATTAATGTGCAGTGCTGCCTCTAATAAATAAAAATACGCTGTTGATTCAACTTTATGGTGATTTGGGAATCTGTCATTTGCGGTGCCATTTAATTGTGTTGCACTGACAGATATTCTTTTGTCCATATACCCAAGTAATAGAAACACCTATCTGTATAATGCAACAGTTCAACAGCACCACAAACTGCATCCAGAACATTATAAATTTTGTGAATGTGGGATTTAATACAAATCTGTTGTATTAGACTATATTCATTTTTAGCTACAGTTACCAACTAGCAACTGAGTGTATATTGAAGTAGAAATCAAGTATGAGTGTGTTTCATTCGGACATGCCCTGGATAAAAAGAGTGTACGTGTGCATTCAGATGTAAATGTACAGTGGTGGTGACTGTAAGTGTGTGCATGGCAGAGAGAAAGAGAGATAGAGGCTGTAAAAGAGGATGCCCTCACTTAACATTCTCAGTTCACAGCTTCAATGGAAATTCAATGCATCAGTGTGGCCTAAGCTGACTTAGTCCCCTCTAAGTTCTCTCGGCCATCATCAACAGCTTTACAGGCCTAAATGTACGTAAGTCATTGATATGTTGGAGTATTGAACAATGGGGAGCTGTATTAAGAGAATCAATAGATTGCTACAAAAAAATCTCATTGTGTGCCAAAAATAGAACATCCCCACATACACAAACTCTGTAGGACACAGTGCACATCCGGCAACCCCCCCATCCCCATGTGGTCTATCTGTTAGTGGGATAAACCTTTGCCAGGGGAGCTATTCTCTCTGCCACTCCTCTCCCATGGGTCCACCAGCTGGAGCTATCATCACTCTGAGGGCTGTGGAGTACTTTAATTGAGGTGATAGAGGAATTTATCTGCAGGACCTTCTACTTCACATGGATGGACACATTTGCAAAGCAGATAGAACCTCATATGAATCTTAGGCATAAAACCAGTTAGGTATTTTGGTAAAGTATACAGGTTGATAACAGCAGGTGTAGGTGCAGGCGAGGGTAGTCACCATCCACTCAAGACTTATCAGGTACCATGTGAGGTGGATTGCACAAGTTGCAGAGATTACAACAGCGTCAGGTAAGACGAATCAAGGTTTGAAAGGTGTGTTCAGCTTATCTGTGACACGAAAGTGTCCCCGGTGATGTGAACGCTGCACATCATACCCTCATCTGCCCTCCACGGACCCTCCCGCCCCCGTGGAGGAAGCTCTTCTAAACCTGAAGCCCAGGTGAGCTCAGCACACACACAGGGAGCATGGACTCACTGCGCCTGCCACAGGTGAGGACAAGCATGGCTTCTATTGATCTGTATGCTTTGTTACTGCTGTCAACTAAAACACTTTGGAATATCAGTGTAGTGTTTTTTTATTTGAATGATGATAAAATAAGAAATGAAATGAAAAACCCACATGCCTTGAGGGTACATTAAATATCAAACTTGTATAACTGTTATTATTAAGTTTATCATTAATACCTGAACAATAGAATGTTTTTACTTCACTGTACTAGAATATGGTAAGATTTATACATTATAATGTTAACATACTTAACCATTAGTTTGGTAAGAAGGCTTGGTGTACAAAGTCATATTTGTAAGTTAAGAATTCTTAAAGCATCATTTTTACAAATGTAATAGATGAGCTTATAGTAGACCATCAAGTATGTCTGTGCTCAGACTCTAAACTCGAATGACAAAAAGGATCAAGGCCAATGACAGACTGGTAGAAACAATGTATTAATACTCATATAAAATTGTTTTATTGAATGACAACAGGACACACTGACCACTGACACGTGAAATGAATGTTTATCAAAAGTAATTTAATAACACTGATATCAACATAAGTGATTATTTTAAAAACATGCTCTGGTAACTATACTTACAAGAGAATAATATGATATAATATAAATACTTTTTATCACTACTTAATGAATACATTCAAATAGCAAACTGATTAAACACATCTCAGTCCAAGTGTGACACATTTTTAACATTGATTTAGCTGGTAGCTTTCTCTTTGTGTCATACTGTTGTCTGAATGGAATTTTACTGCAGCTGGACCATGTGATGATAAGATCAATACCCTGGCATGTGAGGAAAAGTGTGCGTGTGTGTGTGTGTGTGTGTGTGTGTGTGTAGGTGTGTGTGTGTGTGTATGTGTGTGTGTGTGTGTGTGTGCGTGTCTGTATGTGTGATTTCTCTGAACCTGATGCCCTGACAGTCAAAATGTAATGCTGATTTGTTATTTAGATAGACTTGGCCAATAGTCAACAAGGAATTAAAGGGAAACTACACCCATTTACAAAATTCAGACATGTTGTTCCTATGGTCTGAGACAGTCTAAAAACAGTGGTCAACATGAACAACTCTCCCAGATCCAAAAACTAGAGTGCTAAAACCCAGCTTTGTGATGCCACAGGGTATAAAGTCTGGAGCTGCTCCATAGACAATGAATGGTGAAAGATGTTTTAGATGACACTGAAAGCACCCAGGGGAACATTCTGAGATTATGGCTACATTTTCTGTTTCAGAACTAAGAATACTACAATAGAATAAAGCTCATTTGGGTATTAAAAAGAAAACTAACATTCTGTGGATCCATAAAATCAGTCTCCCATTCATTGTCCATGCAGCAGCTCCAGACTTCATACTTGATGACATCACAAGTTTGAGAGTTACTTCTCTGGTTTCTGTCTGTAAGATAGAGTAGCTCATGTTCACAAATACTGACTGAACTTTCCTTGGCCATGGAAATAACATATTGGAATTCTTCAATTAGGTTGTGTCCCCACAGTGGCTAAGGAAGTTGCGATGGGCCCCAGTGCACACTATTATGATGGCACCTGGTGCACACTGTCGTGCATGTATTGACTAGACTTGACAGTGGACAACATAAACATACATATTACCCAGCAGTCATCATTGCATATCGGACAAAAATATTAAAGAAAATAAATCATTTATTTAATAGTTTTTATAGTTTATTTATAGATGTTATCGTTTATGTAGAAAAAGCATATACTCTTGTTTTAAAAAGCTACTGAGTATTTAAAAAAAAATACAATGTAAACCATGACGTGGATGGGTTTGCCTTTTTGAGGACATATATAGCAAATGGCACAAATTAGGAACATTCTTTTTTGTCACTCCTCTTTGAACACAGGAACATAGTCAAGGTGGCAATCTGAATCATTTGCAAGGGCCCGCTATCTTTCTGGAGCCCTCCACCCCACAGGCCCAAGAACAACCACACTGCCTGCACTGTCCATATTTACGCCCATGTGTCGCCATTAAAATACAACTGATTTCTGTCAAATTGAACAATGTGATATGATGTCACCCACCTTTGTGATGTATGGGGCAAACGTTCAGGTTGGCCTAGTCAGTTTAACTGCAATCTGCTTATAAAGACACCTCATCTCAAGAATCCTTACTTACATACAGTCCCTAGAAAGAATCCTCTGTGACCTTCAAATAGTGACACATAAAATTTGAGAAGCAAACATTTTCCATGATGGATATACAGTTTTGAATTTAAATCTTTAAATAATGTTTTTTTCTTGCTTTCTTTTAGCCAATGGCTGCTCAAAACAATTGCAAGAAAGACCCCAATGAGAAACATGGGGATAAGAGCAAAGGTATGTCTCATTTTTTATGAAATGAAACAGAAGGCTATTCATGAATTAAGATAAAAGCTATGTTTTATAATTTAATTTATAAAGTTGTACAGGAAAAGGACAGGCAAAGTATTGAAGCTTTTTGTTTTGCGTTAGAGGTCAAAGCGAGCCCTTCACACTCCACTGTGGCTTTGATTGAGGAAGAGCTGGAGGACACAGACCCATGGGACCTGCCAGAGCTGAAGGACACAGGGGTCCCATGGTCAGGTAAAGATCTATAACATTATTAGCAATTAGGCCCACAGTGTTGTCTTATCCTTGTATTTTAAAGGGCGAACAGATTAGATATGAATGGTGAGTAAGTAATACATTTACATGCCTACTGATGGATCACATATAGCCTACTGTAGATGTGATAAAGTGTCCCACATAACATTGTTACATAACCACACACAAGCTGTTTTTTCCAGTACATAGCTGTACATCAAATATTAATACATTTACATTATGTAGGTGAGGGTGGGGACAGTTGTGACAGTGCCTTATTAGCAAGTTAGAAAGCAACCATGCCGAAGCCATTCACTATACTCACACTCAGCCACACCTTCTTTACTTTCAATTTCAAAGTGGAGGTTTTCTGGGTATTCCTCACATTGTATTCACAGCTCTGAAATCTAGTGTTTAAGGTAATTTTTGGCTCTTTTGTTATTTTATTAACATTTTTTAGTCATGCCACATACTGAAACAAAAACAAAGTTGAAAAGCTGATTTTCTGCCCTATCAGTCGATGCCAGTGTTAGCTATCTTTGTTAGTAGCTAGCACAAGAGTCCAAAGTGTGCCTGCTCTCCTGGGGGCATTTAGGTCCGTGTCATTTATAGTTCCTACCATGTTGCAAGTCAACATAAAATAGACAAAAACAAGACAAAGGCTTTCCCCTAACTGATTATTTTAACTTATAGCTCATGCTCACTATGCTTTGAGTCATGTTTATGCTGAGATTTATACTGCTGAGATGAATTAGTATTTTAATACATTTATTAAATTAACTAGCTTTAGGTTATCACCTATGGTCTCTTTTGTAAGATATGTTCAGCCCATTGAGAGACTGAGCCTTTCAAGCTGAAGTGATTAAAAACAACAAACAAACAAAAAAAACAAAAAACTTCATATAGTCCTCGATGTCACCCCCTGGGCATATTCTGATTTTGCAGAGTTCAACTATTTGACCTTTTTAAATTCTCAAGTTGATCTTTTTTGTTTATTTTTTAAAATGAAACAAATCCAATAGTCTACATAAATCTACAGGCTACATTTAGCCTACAGCAAACCATGTTGAGCTGATAGGTACCACTGAGATGAAGACTCAGGTGACATCCTTTCAATTTATAAAAATACAATAACTTTACAAATGTTTATTTTTTTCCTAAAATAATGTGTGAACAAGTAATATTGTCAATATATGGTGCTTAGATTTAGGCGAATTTTAAAAAAATTGTTATTATCATTTATTTACTTTTTTTTTTTTTTGGTCTAAAACAAGGTGTCCCAACCATCCCAGAGAGGAGAGGTTCTAGGAAAAGGCACCCTTTCTACATTTAAAAAAAAAAATGAGTCGTTCATGTTTGGGTTGGGCTCTAGAAAACTTAAATGTTAGCAGACACCTGTATCTGCTCAAGGATCATATATTGTCATTACTGTTTAAGTAGTCTGTGAGTAATGGGAGGT
>JAPZEB010000005.1:6877164-6895868 GCA_029783705.1 Chaetodon striatus
AATACAACATACACATGCTCACAATGACATAGGAAGGCAACAGCATTGTCCATAATTATTCCATTCAGAAAAATTTCCACGCTGACGCTTAATGCTTTCACGACACACTTCCATAACACGGTCAAAAACTGTTCTACATCTGATTCCCATTACCTGGAGCTTACCTATGTGCACTGCACACATGAATGCTCCACCCTGTGTTCAGTTTAATAACTGCATGTGTATATTTATATTTACCTTGTGTTTATATAAGGCTCCAACAACTATTTAAGCCCTTATTTTTAAATTAAAGAGCCTTTAAATACTTTTTAAGGATCTGCAGGATCCCTGTAAAGGCTGTATGTAAACAGAAGATGCAGTCAGTGTGGCTGTGAGTCGACATACCTGGTGTCAGTCTTCTTGTCCTCCTCGGAGATGAGGAACCAGACAAAATCAGCGTAACTCAGTCGCCCCTCCTTGTACACCTTCCTGTCTCTGACGGAACAAACCACACAGTTACTACTGTAACCTAAAATGCCTTCTACAAAATGAATGGCTCAGAACTTATGACAAGCATCCTTTACACTTTATTAAATTCCTCACTTACCTTGTTACTGTTCCTGAGAATATTCTCTCAATCATCTTCGGGGAGATGGCTGGAAAATAGCAAAGAGATAACTTATAATCCAGACTGTTGGAAATAAAAAAAATTCTCTCATACAACAGCTCTCTCAGTTAATATACAACTTATTCCTAACACATGTAATCCATTCTCACAGACTGTAAATCCAGACCGGCTAGTGTAAGCTCTTTTTTATCTTGACAACGCTATAAATCCTCTGGTCATCATTTTGACCATATAGTGGCAGAAATTGTTCCAGACATGGCGTCATTCGAGCAGAGTATATGTGCTGCTCTCTTATTGATCTTGTGTCTCATTTCCCCTGCCTCACTCGCAGACCATCAACCAAGAACATGTGGTGCGGAGTGTTTGTGGAGGAAGCGCCAAAGACAAGTCTTTTTCCTCAGTATATGTGTTTGTGTGTGAGCAGTAGACCCGCACCGACTGACATTTACTAATGCTTTTTATTGTTACATGTAGTTTCAGCCTACTGACTCTGCCAACAAATGCCAGGAAGGTTAAAGGAAGGCTGTGTTCTGACAAGGTATCAGCCTCGTGTGTGTGATTATAGGATCCAAATACAACACTGCACCTTGGTCATTGTGCTGTGCCAGGTCCTTCTGGTCTATGTAGAGGTCATGGTCAGTGTCCAGCTCCCAGAACTTGCAGTAGATAACATAGAAATGCTCGTAGGAGAAGAACTCTGTCAGCTGGTTCACGTCCTCTTCCTGCTCCAGCAACGCCACATTCTGGGACACAAGAAAAAGTTGCAGTCATGATTTAAATGTAAAGTTTTTGTATTATTAATGATCAAAACATTGTTGATAGTAACCAAATCCTACAACTTATCTTACAACCTGACTTCCTTGTTCAACATTAACCTACTATACTTGGTGCAGCTGTACATGCAAAAAGTTTTCCAGTGCACTGAGGAGTTACACAAACATTACAAGTGCCCTCATGCTTTATTTAACCTTGAAATTAAGTAGTAAAAATAGCACATAATAACAAAAATAAATCCAGCTATTCCTCTGATGAGAACACTGTTACTCCAACAGATAGAAATGATGGGCAAAATTACAACAATAAGATCTAAGTTGGTGTAAAATGGAATTTCCTTTAATAAATCTTCTATTATTAATGCAGATTTTATTAATTTAGGTTTTAGGGAAAAGTGGAAGCTAAGTGAATAGTGTAAAAACAACTGTACATATTTAAGATTTATAAAATCTATTACATTTTGTGACTGTGCAACTGAAGATAAATCTTCATATTAAAATAAGTTATGAATTTCAAAGGCTGGAAGTCTTTAGATCAGTGTCTTCAGGTGTCAGACACTTAAACTTAAATTTAGTGCTTTTTAAGGCCTTTTTGAGATAATGTTAACCACATTTAAGACAGATTTTTGGACAAATCCTCTCAATCTTATTCAAGTATGCAGGTAAATACTAAAGTAAGTAGAAGTGACTTAGATTTATCTACATTTTAAGTGCACAGATAACAGGTAAGTGCAAGTATAAAGTAAAACGACAGTATTATGTTCATTGTTCAGTGGAAGGTTTAAAGATTTGTAACCACAGAAATGTGGACTTTCATGTAAAACAGCTTGACTCGTTTTGACAAAAAGAGATGAAAAGATGGATAAAATGTTTGTGGCAATTAAGACTTCACAAATTCAAATTTAAGACTATTCAATGACTTTCAAGGCCTTATTTATAGGAAATTTAAGACGTTTTAAGGGCCTGCAGACACCCTGTAGATGTTTTAAGGACAAACAAACATCCTTAGGAGCACATTTTTTATAATTGATTTTAATATAAGAGACAAAAAGAAAACAATTTGTTGCTGTGGTCATATACCTGAAGAAAGTTACTTTTCCTGAGCTCAGAACATGATATTTTTCCAGACCATGAGCGGTTCACATTGTAGAATATCCTCTGAATCACCTGAAAAAAATTGACAGTCTTATAAATAATCCATGAGCTAAACTTAATCAATGCAGCCCAATTTTAATGTGCCACTATTTGCAGTTTTGCAGTAGTAATGTAGTGGCATACCGTGGTGATGTATCGTGAGTGAAAATCTGGTGCGTCCTTTAGAAAGGCCAGGCCTGCGTGTGAGTTCACCACATCCTACAAAAAGAAAAACACATAAAGTCAGCTCACTCTGTCATCTCCGTAACAAATCCCTCAAAACTAACAAACAAATGCAAAACAACTCAGTGACATGCTGTGCCTGCTACAGCATCAAGTACATTTGTTCAGTCAAATTCTGCAGTTACTCTGCAAAGTCAAATGGCAAACCACATGTCCTTTTTTTTTGGGTAGACAGAACCCGACATTTGGGGTGGGGGGGTGGCCATTTAAATGCATGCTTATTCAAACATTCAAAGTTGTCACTTTCTATCTACATCACTCTGTCATGCCATATGCTTTATAAATTGTGCTATGTCAAGAAAAGGCTCCAAGCCTTGTTGGGAGAGGCCATCAAATTTAAATGTTCCTTTGAAGTCAGAAAACACTGGGTCAACTGGTTTTGGGATGAGTTTAAGTCTCTGTGATTTGACAGCTAAGTGGTGGGAAGGCCATAGAAAAGACGTTTGCCAGTGACTGCTCTTAACCTTCTCTCCTTCCTCATGCCATAAAGTCACAGGGGGTGTGCTGCATTTTAAATGAACTGTAGCTCTATCCTTGCCACGAAACTCCCCCGTGTCTTTTCTTTATTCTACCGCCTTCTCTTTCTGCTGGGGGAAAGAATTGTTGACATAAATGCGAAGGCGGCAATGAAATTAAAAGGCCTTATTTCAGGGCAGCCGTCGTGCCTTTTTGACTCTTAGTGTGAGAAATTAAATCATAGAGAAACACATAAATCACTGGGCACAGGAAACAGGCGGGGACAGTCAAATCTACTCCACTGCAATCCGCCTTTCATTCATCAAAACAGTCAAAGGCGATTCGCCGAGCGGAACCGTACAAATTAAACGGCGTGTGCCACAAGGCATCTCTGCTGGTATGCTAACGGGTGTTCAGTACAGCCCAGCGGCCGCTCCTGCCAGCATGAAAATGAATCAGGTGTAGGGTGGGGCCAGTGTGGAGCACCAACAGCGTGTCAGGGGGAATGAGAATACAAACAGCCAGCACAGCAGGTCCACACGGTGAGACTGACCAAACATTAATTAGACTATCCTCGTGAAAAAAATCTGATTAATCTGCGTCCATGTGTTTAGGATTATTTTGTAATGTTTGTGTTACATCGTCATCTCCCATTGGTTCGTTTCTGCTGAGTGGAACCCCCTTTTCAGCATGCTCCCCTCCAACATATTACTGGCTTATAGTAACGTCCCTGAATTAGTCCTCCGCCACATGAAAAAGCACCGCTTCAGCAGGGCAGTCCTAAAATTAAGTCCAGTTCGCACCACCCAAGCCAATGCAATTTTGCCACCCCGCATTGCCAAGTCCAGCCCTCTCCCTGGGTGTGCTGCAGCCAGTACCTGCAGGAATGGAATAAAGTCGTCTTGTTCCAGGTAATTACAGCCAGGCTTGGCCAAGAGGTGCACAAATTTAGAAGCGTCGTCGTGACAGGTCTGCAGAGTTCTGGAGGAGAAAAGAGAGAACAGATGGTTGCAAGGTTACTCCCTCTTTCACTCTTACATTCTCTCTGTTCTTTTTATCATTATTTCAAGAGCACAAGTTTCAGATTGTTCCCCTCAAAGTTGCGAGTGCAGGTATAATACATTCTGAAATTAGGATTCTGAATAGCTGCCTGGTGATTATGAGCGTTGAGTGTTATGGTAGCGCCGGGGAAATAATGCGAGCGTCTGTTGTGGCCTCTCATCTAAGAATGGCTCAGTCATGAGCTCAAGTCAAAGGCCAGGTCTATCCAGTTCTCTGGAGGCTAACGCATTAATACAAGAGCATGCCTACTGCATACAACAGCACACAGCTAAGAGCACAGTCACCATTACAAAAGCCCCATGGTATTCCTTTCAATATCACGCAGAAAGACACTGAATAGATGTTTTCATTCAAATACTGTATATCCCCAGCAAGAATTCCCTTGTGAGCATTTGCGATTTCTATTTAGAATTGAAAAGCAAAGTGTTTTGATAGCAGAGAGCTGCATGCAGTGTCTGTAATCCCGGCGTGTGGTCATCATTGTTCAAAGGAGATTGTATGAGCCACTTGGCCGTGAGTACACCAGTGGTCCAGTGAGAATAAGAAGAGCCATTGTCTTACTTTCTCCACATAGCCACGAACTTGTGAACGGACACGAAGCCGGTCCTGTCGCCTCCAGCCGAGCAGAACAATGGCATTTTCCAGTAGAGGGGACACTCACAGGCCTATGGAGACAAATAAGCAGAAGAGATGGAGCAGTGTGTGGTGTGGATATAGAGAAGAGAGATGGGGAAAAAAAAATAACTTTGTCGATAGACATGTGACCTTTAATGCAGAAAAGAACAGCACAATGACACATGACACAGTTGGGTTGACAAGCAGCGCTGCATCACTTAAAGACCCCGAGGAAACAGAGCTGTCATTTCTATCTTTACTCAGGTTCTCCTTGGGCCATTGCTCACATTCCTCGGGGGAGTCGGAGATAATATTTTCCGAAGAGGTTTAAAATCAGCAAACATTCGTAAAGTCGGGAGCTAAATGGCACTAATGAAAATAATTTGCTGGGTGGCAGCTGAGCCTCCATGCTACAAATCACATTCTCACCTTGGCGACCTGCCCCATGTCCTCAATGGTGGCCCTTTCATTTGGGAATTGGGAAAATATTTTCTCAATTTTGGAAATGAGGCCGTCGATGTTGAGGTTGGCTTGGGGCCGGCCCTGTGGGAAGTAAAACTTTGGAATGCTTTCACTCAGCGCTGTGGTGACGGGCTCCTCCGTCCTCACCTGGGCCTGAGACAAACACACAGGAATAAACTGTTAGCCATTGATGCTAGCAAAACGCTAACACCTCGCAGCTCAAGCATTCCAGCATGTGCTACGGCTCGCCTTAACACAAACTCCACATTGCTTGCACTGTAACCACACCTCTCAACAGCCCCGAGGCCCATCAGGGATGAGCTGTGACTACGCAGCTAGTAGTTCTAGATATTATCTGTAATAGATACCCTTGTAATAGACTTTCCCTTTTAATACATTATGTAATACATTTAAATTAAGATGTGTCAAGTGACATTAATATGTGTACACTGATTTGACTGATGGACATTTTAGTTTGCTGCTGAAAACCACAAGTGACCCTGAAATGTTTGCACCATGTTAATGTCATCTGTTTATTGAATTATGTCTAAAATAGGCAGGAATTTAAAGGCTATATTGAACAAGATAATATTAGAAGGCTGAGGACACCATTTCTAAATAACATTTATGATAATCTATGGACAGACAATACATTTTTATTTGATAAACACAAGAATTTGAACACACAAAAATAAGTGACAGGGATGACCCATCTTATTTGAGTGAACTAAATGCACTAAACTATTTTTATCCTTATTATAAATAAGTAGTAATCATGGATAATGGAAAATTATCTTCACATCTGTGGCATTGCAATAATGTTAACAAGTATATTTTGTTCCTTGACAGCATAATCTGTGATCTAACTGTAAACAACATGAGATATGTTAACACAAGATAAGCACAAAGTTTGAGTTACTCAAGTTAGTGATGCTATCAACAGTTTGCTTTTATCAGTAATGTGAAAGCAGTCAAATAATTAAATCATCAGTTGAGGAAAACACATAATGCTTAGATTTAATTTAAGTTAAACTCTTTATTTTACAATCCATGTTTATATATTTGCAACTTATATGCTCGAAAAATACTGACTAAATCTTTAATAGATTTATTTAGAGATTACAGAGATAACACTATTAAATAAATCAATAAATTTCCAGCCAACATTTTAACAGCATATGAGGAAATGCACACCACAAATTATAAACAACATTACTGATGACGCATTCAAGCTTCCCAATAAGCCAGTGGCTTTTCGCCAGCAGGCACACACCATGACCTCAGAGCTGACACACCTGAATCAAATACTGGAATCGTTATTAATCACACCTGTGCTTTTGTCTGCTATGAAACAGCCCATTAATTAAAAACAAAAATTTTCTTAAAGAGACAGCCCCGATGAACGACTAGAAAACTGCACTGTCATAATGCATAAGTGTGTGTTCCCTGAAAAGAAAGATAGAGCCAGTGTCCCACGGCTAAAGAGAGTACCTGATTACAAACAAACCGTAGCTGTCAATGACAGCCCTGCAGATAAGAGCAGGGCCGGCATGTGATGAATGTGTGTGTGTGTTGGCTTTTAAATGCAGAGGTGCACCATGGGTTTGGGTCCTGTTATATTTGAGTTATTACAGGACATAAACCTGAGCTTGATTTTTAAAAATGTTTAAAACCTTCCAATATGTCAGAGCTTGGAAACATCTCTGTGTGTGCCCTTTAAACTACTCCTGCCTGTGTGTGAGGTATATGCTATTAAGCTCTACATTCATGATGGAAACCAGTGTATCCTTCTAAGTCTAATGGCAATGACATAATGCTACACTGGGCCCATGTCTGTATGTAATGATAAATTTGATTTCAAACCTGTGTGATTTACTACACCAACCAAACACAGCTGACACACTTTGATGAGATCACATTCACTGATAAAATCTCCACTGGGTGTCTTGCTGAGGACCATGCTTGAGAAGACATGAATCAGTAAAGCTGCACATATAAAAAGCCAGAATGCATCTGGATCAAAACACGTTATGTTGCTCACATTAGCCAGTTACTAAAAACAGCTTGAGCAGAGCATGCTTCACTCTTCATCATCTCACACTCAAAGACTATTTACATGACTCAAGAACTTGCTAACTGGATCAGTCTCCATGGCCTTTAATAATCACATAAACAGACCCACAGAGGCCGGCTAAGAGATAAAAATACCACCCTGTTTTTTTGGGAGGTCCGACACATTCTACACATTGTTCTCACTCTGACCAGATTTGACAGGGTCTGTATTGTCTGCAACAATAAGACTTATAATATGACCAAAAACCTTAAAGGTCCCCGCCACTCAAATATGTTTTTATTCTGTTTATGCTCCATAAAACAACCTTGACTGACTGATTTCTGTGTACTTCCCTAAAATGCACCCCCGACAAACTAGACTAGATATGTCACAAATGTAAAAGCCAATTGCTTTCTGTTACGGGAAATACTGCATTATGGGGGAGAGACTTTGACACACCATCAGCAAAGACACCTGGAACCTCCAATTTAAGGTGGACTTATTATATGTAAGATAAAACTCTTAGCCAGAGGGAATATATGTTTCTGAAAACTCTGATTATACTTCTGGTATATAATTATGCAATAACAATGTGAACACACTACGACATCAAAGCAAACATTATTCTATGTTTTTGGTACAACTGCTAAGTTTCTCTCTCCGATGTTTCCTCTAACGCTAATGCTAGGCACCTTGGTGTGCATTGCTTTTTCACCTGTCAATCTAGCGCTAGTCCCGTAGCCAGACTCCACACTTTGTGTCACTGCTCTGCCGATTCTGGAGAAAGCAAAACCTAGCGCAAGCAGTGGTGGTGGGCGGGATGTGAGGTCGAATCCAAAATTCCTCAATGAGTAAAAAGGAGTAGATGTGCTTTTTTTTTTTTTTTTTTTACTTTTCATGTAGGAAAATGTTAAACAAAACTTTAATTAGAGCACACTTTAAAATGTGTCTGGAGGGGAACTTTAAAATTATAGAGAAGAATATATAGGGGCTAAATCCAGCCATGTCCATTTCTACAAGTGTCAACACTGACTGAAATTGTTTTGCTTTATTCTGTCAGCTGATCTTAACCTGATAAATGATAAATGCTGCTGCTCTTCTCTGTCCTGTGTGTTGGTGTCAGCCATGGCTATAAAAGGACATAAACATCTCCTGTTGCCCTGCCCAGCACTGTCCCCCCTATCTCTCTCTCACTCACTTCTGCTTCATGCTAACCGCTAGCAGAGCTCTTGAGCACAGTCGCTAAGCCCCATGACATTTTGCACATTCACAATGGTGCGGTCTGAGAGAGGACAGTAAGGCAGCTGAGCACAACATACCGCATAAACTGAAACATCATCCAATAACCACAGTTCACGTCTCGTGTTTCTCTGTACAAATGAAGAATAGCTTGCCCCCAAACAACCCACAAAAAGTGGATTTGTTTGCACAACAATCACATCGTCATCATTGTGTGTGTAAGCTTGATGAAAGTTTAAATTATGCTACAGAAAGTGATGTCACTGCTAATTTGTCCTCACTTGTCCAGGCTGCAGTTGGCTCCAACAACACCTGTAGTTTCACTTTGTAAATAATAATTGGCAACAATGAGGGATAGGTAAATTGCTGTGATTTCACAGAGGCCTGTAATACAGCAGGTTTGTACTAATGCAACCTTAATACCAAGACGTGAAGCTCACAGATACCAGTCCACACTAATAGACGTGCCCAGTGGCCAGCAGGCCAGAAAAGCCAGTGTGGTAGAGGCTATATTCATACAAACACCTGCCTGTCCTTGCTGGAAGGCTCTGAGCCTCTTCTTGAACCGAGAGGGCAGAACAAAGTCACAGCCGCGTGCCAGCAGAGCCAACTCCTTCCTCAGGTCAGGGTCCTGACGCAGAGACAGCTCCCTCATCCTCATCCTTGCTCCAGACAGGATGGGGCAGACATAAACACAAACTCAACACTCAATCCAGCGTTATCCTCTTGACCGTACAAATCACTCAGTGCCAGTGAGCACTGTAAGCAAAAGGCAGTGGCAGCAGTGGAAGTCCTCTGTGTCTGTGTCCCTGTGATTGTCCTCTGTCAGAGTGAGAGCCTCTTAATGCAAGGGAGCAGCTGCTACTGTGACGACTCTCTCTCCCATTCCAGATCTGGTCGCACAATCTCAGCTCTGCCTGCTGCTCTGTCCCAGTCTCTACATGACATGCACATACGCACACACATACACTGCACAGGGTCAGGGAGCCCTTGCCTCAAAGCTGGTGGGGAGATAGGAAGCGGCAGGGTGTTTGTGTGTGGGAGTCACTTAGTGTATGTGTGGGATGGGAGGGGTGTGTGCAATGGATCTGCCCTTTCCAGTTTGCATTCCTCAGTGCTCATGGAAGGTTATGTAAAGAGAGACCTGTTGTTGCAGCTTGCAGCAGCCTCAGGAGCCAATTGAAGGATGCACCTCAATATCACGATAACACTCTGCTCATGTTCTCTGGCTTCCTTTCTGAAAATCCCCCACACAGCCGCATACTTCAGAGAAATTTGTGCCTGTGCTCTGAGGCCTGCAAACTGGAACCCCCCCTTTTTTGGACAGTACATACAGACACTAATGGGAAAATTCAAAATAAAACCCCTGAAGTGATGGAGTCTAATGAAAGCCACATGCTTCTTCTGCTAAATCTGCCTACATCTGCCACTAAATCTGCCTGAAAGTATAAATCACAAGAACAGCATGCAGATAAAATAAGCTTAATGAGGCACTGGCAAATACAGAACACAGCCAAGGTATGACTACTTAATAATAGATAACAAGAGTGTGGGCCAAATCACCAGATGATACACACACAACTAAAAGACATACATATATTCAGCTATTCTGCATCTTATCTAATGGTGGTCTTTGTTTTGACTTCCCTTTGCAAGCTTGGGCTGCCAGCCATTCCACGTCTTATTATAGTTGATGGGCAATAGAGGAGGGGGGAGACATGTCAAATTCAAAGAATGATGACCGAACCAGTCTGCGCCTATTAAAAGCACCAGCAAGCACTGTTTGGGCAATCCAAGAAACTAGATCTGGAAAACAAGGGTATATCTTTAGTCCTCAAACAAACAAACATCCACTTCCGGTTGCTGCTGTCCGGGAGTGATGGCAATTACATCAATTCTCCAGAAATATGCTGATCTAACAGCTCTGGGGTTGCCTTCACTGCACTGACTGCAATCAGGGAAAGCCCAACACCTACCTGTACACGCCTGCTGATGTAAATGTTAATTAAACAGAAATGGTACAGAGATGTCCACGTCAGTAGGCTACGTAAATAACCCTGTATTTATTAATGTTATTGTTATTTCACATGGAAAGTGAAAGCACACCCACATTATTTTTAGATGACAGGATCACAAAGTCCACAGTTTTCCACTGGTTTCTGCTCAAACCCAGTTCCTGTTATCGTCCACACAGGACACTGCACATGCTTGATAAGCTGTTTGTATGATGGGCCTTTTCACACTGGCTGCCTTTTGTCCATGCTCATCAATTCAAACCAAGCATGGAAATAAAAGCACCAAGGCCAAAATATATATTAAAAAGAAAAAAAGATATATCACTTGAAACTGTCAACTCCCATGGAATAATGTTCTGCCCACTTTATGTTTGATTTAATAAAAAGAAACGTGTTTCATAAACAGAGGTTTCACACCACAGCAGGGATAATGATGTGTTGGTTTACATATGAGGCAACAGCCCTGCTGGTGTTTTAAAATCAAGGCACACATCGTGTGAACAGCAGTGGTGGACTGAGGAATCAGCACAGATACAAAAACACCCACAGGTTCTGAACATGAGCTTCCTGTATGCAGCATGTGCCTTCTGAATATCCCAAATCGACAAGTTCCAGCAAGTGTTGTCACTAACCAAATCATCTTAGGGCCACAGCAGGCGGGTTGTCCAAACAACATCAGCCTCTGAGGCAAATACTAGTCACACAGGCTGCTAAATTACTATGACTACACTCTATTGGGTCACTGTGACAAACAGGAAAAACAACAAGAACTCAGGCTGACCCTACAATATGTCTAATCTGTAAACTGTTAAAGCTGATTTGTACAGAAAGATGTGTCCAGTCATGTTCACCTCATTACATAACATGGGATTATGAAACACACCGTATGGAGTTAGTGACTCTTGGCAGGTCTATGTGTATGAACTCCCAGCAGTCGGATGACTTCACATGTTGTTGAGGTTGTATTTTAGTCGAGCTTCAGTTAAATGACATTCAATACTGCTGCTATAAATCTGTGATATTCAAGAGACAACATGCAGGGCAGACAGGCAACCACAGTAGAGAGAAATATTACAGAAGGGTGGGGCAAACTGATCAAAACTCCCCAGAGGGCTTTCCCAAACTGTCAATACAAGTATACACAATGTCCCACAAATACTACATTCAGCCGGCTGTAGTATCTGCACTACTAAAATGACTGAACCAGTGACACGTACCACAGTGAATCCACACAGAGGTGACTCAAACCATCTCATGAAAGTGGGGTGAGAGCCACAGCTGGTTCACAGCGTGGGTACAGAACCGATGCTGCTGTGAAATCCAGAAAGCTCCGGCTCAATCCACCACAATCGGATGTCTGAGACAGGGATTTGGGATACATGTGAACGTGGGCCAAAAATAGGCCTGATTGACTGACAACATGGTGGGCTCGGGAAAGGCCAACAAGTAGAACATGATGTGAGCAGATCAGCTGGCTTGCATAAGAGTAATAATGCAAAAGCAGAGCTGGACGGTTATCGTGGGGGGTTTGGTGGAAAATCTATGTAGTCCACATGGCACCAGAAGTGGAACAAAGGGTCAGCATACTAAAGAAAGAAGCTGCAGATAAAGAGTGACAGTACATTGGGCCGCCCTGACTTAACTCAACTGCATTACAAGTAACTCCTGTGTAAACTTTGGAAATGTATAGCTTCTAGTGGTTATGTGTTAACAGCTTTAGACACCATGTGAATTATACCTTTTCTTTTATTGTATTTACATATTTTATTATTTTCAAAACTCATATTTAGTTTCCTGAGATGATATTCAACACTGTAGTTTGACTTTTTTCTGACTATGCAATTTCCCAAAGTATTTATTGTCCTGGAAAACAAATTAAAAAATTACATCACCTGTATGTCTCCAGGGTATTCACTACAGCGAGAGCCCAAATAATGTGGCTGTATGCTAAACAAGCTGAGATATTGTGCTTTCAGTTTATACTTAATTCTATTATATGTTCATAACAGAATGAAGCTGCAAAAACAACAGATCTATTGAGGCTAATGATGACAGAGGGGTAAGGAAATAAAAATCTTAATTATTAGATAACTTTTAAGAAAGTTAAAAACCAAGGCAAAACTGGATTAGTGTACAAGGGGCCACTGTGCTCAAGAAATATCCTTAACATGCACAGATTGACCTCATATTTCTATATGCTATTTTACAGTTCCCATACCTTGATTTATTTGTGCCATCCTGCTACAACATCAAAACTGACCTCCTTTTTTCTATTTAAAATGGGTCAAATCTTATTTCGTTTTTATTTCGTGATCTCTCAGCCCTTCCTTGGCCTTCCTCTGTTGATCACACGACAAATGAGACAAGAATTAGCTAGCTAGCACACCCCATGGTCCCTTCGAGTCACCCCCACCCTGCTTGGAGGCTATGTTCCTCAGGAAGAGAGTGCACAGCAGCTCCTGATGGAGCAGCTGTAGCGTTAGCAATGAATTTAGCCAGTGCAAATCCAGTGCGGGGAGTCACAGCAGGCTGGGTCTAACTTGTGTAGGCAGCAACAGAAAGTTTGCTGATCTGCCAATGAGTTGACCTGGGGTAACGTTAGACCCCAAACGCTGAGGTTTGTCCAGGCTAAATAGGAGTTGCTACAGCCTGTGTCTGACCCTCACACCCCCCGTCAGCTACCACCACAAATAGATTCTAATTATGTGGGAAACACTGAACTGAGTCCTAGTTGAAACCCAAAGTTTGTAATTGTACTCCTAAGAGACCAAGACTCCAAAATAAAAGGACTTGTGGGAAACAGTTTAACACCTGGTTCTCTGTGACAGGCCAGGCAACTGATAACGTGACCCCAGAACCCTGCTTCAAATAGCTTCAATGTTGCTGAGCCCGACCAAGCATGCTATAAAAATACATCTTGCGAAATAACCTGTGATCCTAAATGCAGACGCTGAGAACAGAAGAAAAAGCGAACCCTCAAAGTAAATTAATCTGTTCTACATCACTGACATTACTAAGTGTGTGTGTTTGTGTGCATATTGCACTCATAACATACAGGAAATTTTAGGTGCTGAGCTACACAGCAGAGCCGCAAGACAAGCCTTCGTATGAGGCTGATATTTACTGTACATAGTGTAGATAAATAATCCATGACCACATATTCTAACAATGAGAAGCATCTAATAGAAGTTGTTTCAGAGTAAATTACAGGGAGGATGAATGTGCTGCCACACCTCATCTCACTGGCACAGTTCTAGGTAACTAATGCCAACACAAGGGAACCAAGGCTATCTATATCGGTGTCTGATGTCAAAGTCAGACCAGCTGTTCCGGGCCGCATCAGTGTGACATAAATTGAATTTTTGAGTAATCCTTTGAAGAATGCATCTGTATGCAGGAATTCATTTTGTTGTCTTAAAATAGAAGTATTACTTTATACTACTTCACAACCCCTTTAATACTGAGTGACACAGAGTGGCCACATGCCCTGACACATCACAGCAGAATACACAAATTGTCCAGCAGTTGCCTTTTATTAATCTGGGGGTCAAGAGACATAGATGGGAAAGTCAAAGAGATCAGATCAATCTCTTACACTTCTTTCCACTACAAGGGCTCGTGTTAAAGAGTCAAGACAGAGATAAAGCTCTTTGTAAAGATCCAAACCCAAGTGGTCACTCTTGTGAGAAACACTAAAATATGAAACCTACAATGAAGACTAGCATGCTGCAATGCTTTTAGTCTTTTACATCCTCTTCCTCCAGCGTTCAGGCTGTTTTGGCAATGAATCATTTCTTACTGGGTCACAGAAAAGGCCATGGTGAGACTATGTTTGTATCTTCAACTAGAACTGAGATATTCTGGTGTACAGAAGATCAGAAACTGTGATGGATGTTGAATTCAGATGCTTTTTAGTTAGTTACATTTGTCTACATTTGCCATTTTAAATCAGTCTTTACTTTCATTTAATTCTAGTTGGTTAAAATTATACATTATTTATGATAAGTCTATGAAGTGTGCTGTGGACATGAAGCTCTGGAAATCTGAATGCGTCAGTTATGCACGCTGGTTTTTATTATTGTGTTGTTTAAAATGTATTGTGGATCTGGTTTATATTGATTTGTGGTCACTTGTAAGCCCACAGTAGTTGTATGCATCACACAACAGTAAAAAAAAAAACATTGTCTTCAATACACAACTGCCTTGCTCTAACATTAGGTCTGCTTCTCCAGCCCTGTTGTTTCAGTCAAAGAGAGTACAGATGTCTCACAAGTGACCACCATGCCTGTCTTTAGCATGTCAACAGCATGTAGCAGGCGGAGTCTCTAAGAGGACATGCCACTAGCTGTCTGGCTGTCACCACACTCACTGTGTTCACAACTTCTCATCTTGACAGAGTCCTTGATCAGACATAAAAAACATTTTGAGCCTTTTAACTGCATTGTGCGGCTAGATTGTTTCTACGAACAAACAGCCAAACGCAAAAATCCTACACTGCTTCAGGAGACAGAATAAAGCTCTGCAAAACACACAGGCTGGAAGGAGGAACCTGAGTGCCAGGGATAGGCTAGGTTCAGACACTCCCATCTCTCATGCCCCACTAATTCGCAGGCGAGGCCTGAACATTTGGAAAGTATTTGACTAATAATCACTACATATGCCTACAGACATGGAGGCTCCACTATGATAGTGCAGAGTGGACAGCCTTTCAATGCCTTTGATCCTGTAGGCTACTCAGCAGCCTCTTGTGGCCAGCCTGGGAAAATAAAGACCCCAGAGGATACATTAGGGCCAAGTTTAAGAAACAAGAATTTCTCAAAGTAGAGGAAAGCCTCTGTGTGTAGGATCTGAAAAAATTTAAACTAGGGGGGGAGTTAGTGTTAAAGAAAGGCGCTGCAGCAGACAGCAACGGTTGTTGCTATCAACATTAAAGACGCTATAATCACACTGTTTTTTCAGTGAGAGATGAACCATGAACTCGGTAACTCCGTCCTTTTACAGCTGGAATAATTATGCTATGTCTGAGTAGGTGCAACTTTGGCAATACTGCTGGTGCATTTATTAGTAAACCCCTGAAAGCATAATCTGAAACAAAGGTTACATTTTGGGCCCTTTTCACAGCAGACATTTTGACCTGCCATAGTAGGAACAGCACTGGTGTTACTAATAACAATACAGTTGCCTCTATTCTATGAAAATATTCCATCAAGCCATGACAGGGTGAAAGTGCACCAGCATGCACAATACCAGGATGCTGAAAAAGAAGCAGCTACATGTAATATAGCCATCATTAAATACATTTTTTTAGCTCTTTTTACACTGCAACATGTTGAGAGTCCTGCACATGCACCTAAGACTGTAGTGCTAATACCTGTTACTAAACAGACAGGGCTTACTGAGACACAAGATTATGCAACACACCCTGAAGTCAGAGGTACCTCAGGTGGCTCTAGGAGGAGGGCTGAGACTGCCAGACACACCTTGTTTTTGATGTTATAAACACCAACTTTATATGAAAGCCCTTTGGCATGTTCTCATATGAACTTCCAAATCTTGTTTAAACCTGTAGCACTGTTAAATAAGAGTTTGGAAAAGAGGTTTGAATTATGAATTATGGGCTGCATGCCTGCAGAAATCTCATGACAACCATTTAAACGTTATTGAATGTATTAATTTACTGTTTCAGTCGGTAACTTGCCTTTTTAGTGCTGACAGACCTCCGTAGTACTCTGCCATTGGGGCCGGTCACCCTGGTGTTACTACTACTGCCAGAGGGCAGGGTACTGGCAGATGGGGGGCTGGAGGGAGTACCAAGGGGTGCTGGCTTCCTCTCTACCAGGTTCCTTTGGGATGCCACATTGTTGTTCTCATTGAAGGTCAACGACTTTTTGTCCTGGGCGTCCCCACTGCTCAAATCGACCTGTTGTCCACTTTTGATTAGGTCAAGATAATCTTTGAGTAGTGACTGGGTTGCAGGATCACTCAGCCAGTTGAGAAAAAGCTCGTCCACCTTCATCTTAAGAACAGGCTGGAGGACTTGTGGCGACGGCATTTTGGCAGAATAGGACTTTTTGGCTCTGACAAAACGTACCTGAGTAGAAATAAGAGAAACGTCAACATCACAGTGACTCTGCGTTTGCCTGCACAGCCTCAATGAATACGACACTGCAGAACCGATGAGAGGATGTCATAAATGCAGCGACTGATAGTAAATAACACTTGTAATAGCTTGGTGTCAGCTGTCCTGGCTTTGTGTACACACAACAACACTCACTAACGTTATTGAATTTTAGCGCGAACCGTCAATGCCTTAGCCCACAGGCAAAAGTGAACGTCAACCCACACTGACCCCGGTAACGTTAGCTATATTATGACCTCAATGTAGCAAACAAAACTGCTTAAAGACAGTATTTAGAGTTAGCTAGTGTCACCTAAAGCTGCCAGACTACTAAGCAAAGACATGCCAGGGTCGACAGTGTTTGTTAAGTGTGTGTTTTCTAGGAGCAGCAGGCAGCGACAGTTTGTTAGCAGCGATAGCGTTAGCACGCTAACGTTAGCCGGCTAACCACGGTACCAACCTTAGAGTGAATGGGCGGTAAAGCCGATTGCGTTGATATCACTCTACATTACTTCCTTCATTTGCGATGCTGTTGCAAGCTTGTCTGTTTATCTGTAAATTACAAAAGTAACGCTGTATCTGCGGCGTTCATTTCGCTGTGCAGCAGCAGCAGCAGCAGAGCACTACTACTTCTCAGGCTCTCGTTCCCCTGGTAACCACTGAGTGTTAACGCGAGATCTTACGCAGGGTGAGAGTTCATCCACACCAACGGTTTGTCCCTCAGGAAAATGTACTTTCACCGCCCACCTGTTAAAACTCTGCCTCTGTGCTCGCTGTGGTAAAAAACACATTTCTCCTCTCCTTTATTTTGCTACTGCAACAGCTTTTCTCATTTTAAGTTCCAGTGGTCAGTGCTGGAAGGAATATTCAGGGCGTTTACTGAGGTTAAGGCAGCAATACTGCGTTTAAAATGGTCAATTTTAAGCCCTGCATCCGATATCTTCATGAGCAGGTAAGCTGTAAGGTAAAAGTAGGAATGTATTATCAGCAAAATGTCTTAAAAGTACATAAAATAAAACACTAGTGTTGCTGCAAAATGGCCCCTGACAGTGTTAACCTTAGGTTACCACTACCACCACTACTACTAGGCCTACGACTACCAGGCCACTAGTACTTTTTTTAATGTTGCTGGTCAAAATGAAGTTTAACTACTACAAATACTGTTTGGCAGTTTAAGCTAACAATATGTCATACTGTATAAGTTTAAGTGTATTTTAAAGGTCCAGTGTGTAGGATTTAGGGGGATATATTTGCAGAAATGTAATATAATGCTGGGTAAGATGGAGGAAGATGCCCACCTTGAGAACAGAGTCAATTTATGGTAAAATTTGAAAAATATTTGGATATGATTTTAGCCTGTACAGGTTGATGATGCATGAACCAACACACTGTTGAGAGAATGAATTGGTGCAGTTGCTAATTTTGTTGTCTTGCCCCAATTTCATAACACAAAATGAAATTCCCTGACTTTTCCAAAACTTAATATGATTTTTTTCCAGGCTTTTCATGACTGTGAGAATCCAGAAAAATGGAACTGGTGATTTAAACGTCTAAAAACACTGACTGAAGCAGTTTCATTGTGAGGGAACAGTGTTTTTCTGACACTGCTCCTCGTGGAGGGGCTGCTAACTACAAAAACCCAAATGACCCAGTCTAGAGCAAAGTTTGGTTTGTCCATTCTGGGCTACTGTAGAAACATGGAGGTGCATCATGGCGATCTCTGTGAACGAGGACCCCCTCTGTATGTACATATAAACAGCTCACTTTAAGGTAACAAAACACAATGATTCCTATTTTCAGGTGATTATACAATAAAGAGAAGACTCTTGTAAGGGTAATTCCTCTCCTAACCAATATATGGCACGAAGTTAACTCTCAACACATGTATTGCATGGCTATGAAATAGTGAATATCATTTTTCTTGTAA